>CM076069.1:13120730-13840730 GCA_038088235.1 Zacco platypus
GCTGCATGTATACAATCCCTAAACTGCTTATGCTCACACTCATGCACACGTAACATTCAAGAGACTGAACATGACTCAAGGCCCGATATACTCATGGCAAGGTTCTTATTTGTTCTTTGTTTAGAAGTAAAAAGAAGAAATGCCTTTATACTATTAACAAATATCCTGATGTCATCCACACGTTTAGATGAATATGTAAATATGCGCTGTGCACTCTCAATAACAAAATAAAAACACAACAACAATGACAGTGGTGAGAAAACGGTACTTGAGACAGCATCTCATAACAATGCGGATATGCTTGCACAACCTTTGCAATTCACCAGCATCAAGGCGACAGAGAGGTAAATAAATTACACTGTTAAATTACGCAAACTATATACATAAATCTGGCTATTAATCCCTTTTCTTTGCATGACACATTGATATTACAGAGCAGAATAGCTCTTTTGGCATTATCCTGAACATAAGCTTTCATGTCATGTGTCATTAAATGAGAGGCTGTTGGGAGCACACGTAAAAGTAAAATCCTTTTGATTTTTCCGGCAAAAATGTTATTCACAAAAAAATCAGACAATAGGCTTTCAATGACAGCCTAGGAAATCAAGGACAGTCTCTCTTTTTTTTCTTTTTTTTTACTTTCATTACAAGCTGTTCAAACATTGGCAAAAAAGCCAATGAAAAGTTATACATGAAAATTCTTAAATTATTCTCCACTTTAAAATTATAAAAACAACTGTGAGCTTGGGGCTTGGGTCAAGATCCCCTAATGCACCTGATATTGTAAATAAATCCTTATTTATCTGTACCACGTAGTTGTAACAGGTGGTGTGTTCGCAGGCAGACGAAGGCGAAGAAGAGTAAATTCCAATACAAAGTTTAATAATCAAGATCCAACGGTCAGATATACACACACACATATAACTGAAACGAGACAGGACAACGAACAACAGAAAGGCAGGAACTTAAGTAGTGCAGATAACAATGTGATAAATGATACCTGTGAACTCATAATGACGGTGACGGTGACGGAAGGCAGGTACAAACAAAGTCATGCAACAAATGAAAACCAAACTGAAAGTCCATGAAGACTGAAACTAATATGACATAACGCCCTCTCCGGCAAGGCCTTGGAAGAATGATAAATGCATAGATGGCGGAGGTTTTGGAGGAGGACGAGGATGGAGAGAAGGGGACGTGAAGGATGCGCAGATGGAATGTACCAGATGTTGCCGACCAAGAGCGCAACCAGAACGATAGCCCACGGCGGAGTGGATGGAGACTCAAGGGGCATCATCCTGGTGACAATCGACGGACAGGCAGCCGCTGGAAGAAGAGCCCCTCGCGCAGACGTTGAGCCGAGAAAGCAATGAAGCGCTGATGGCCCTGGCGACTGCGACTGAGATTCTGAGGGCTGAGGACGAGTCAGTGTGACTGAGGGAAGGCGGAGCTAGCCCCCTGGAGGGGTGAAGGGCCAGAAGGCAGCGGAGGTGTGGCGAGGTCTGACCCAGGCGCAGCCTACGGTCCGAGGGAGGCCGAATGGCCGAAGGTCAATGCTGATGTCGAGGGAGGAAGGAGCGCAGCTGCAGGAGTCAGGGCGATGGGTGAAGGTGGAGGAGTTGGCTCTTCCCAGGTCCAAGGTGGAATCTGGTGAAGGTGACACTGAGGGACCAATGGGAGACGATGAAGACTGGGTGGTAACAGTGGCTAAGGACTGAGGATTGGCATAGAAAGATGAACAGAATCTAATTGGGCGGGGTTAACATGACTGAAGAAGATGTTTGAAATACAGGTTGTGAAATACAAGTTCATGGGGTAAAAGGGATCCAACTCTCAACTCCCTTGAATGTCCATTAGTCTAGCTGGCACTCACTCTCAGTGGCGGGAGGGTGGGCATGGCTCACTTCCATTCCCTCGAACTCCATGAGGACTCCCACAGCGATGGACAGTGTTGTCGGCTCACACCCCTGGTCAGACTCTCCAAGATGCTTCGGCTCTGGAGTGATAGCGGGCGCAGTCCTTCCTTCATTGGGCTGTGGCTCACATGTCGCGGCAGGCGGAAGCTTCCAGTAGCTTCCGGGGGTTCAGGCATAAGATCCATCGATCAGTGGTGACAGGCTAGGCTCTGGGTCGGGCTGTGGCGGCTGTATGGATCGGAGGTAGACACTCCAGACACCTGATGATGGCTTCTCTCCAGCAAAGTCCAAGTATGTCTGGGAGATTACCCCAATCCAATACAGCGATTACAGTGTCTCGTTGTCGTAGGGAGAACAAACAGCAAGACAGCAGAACTCCACGGTAAAGTCCAAGATAGACTGACTGCTACTGCCCAACACAGTAATCAGTAATTTATAATATGTGAATTTATTTTTTCTTTTGTGTCTTTATACCTCTCATTTTTAACTTTATTTATTATAATTAAAAGTTTATGCAACATAATTTCACATCCTTTTAACTTTGTTTCACATACTTTCTAATACTCACAATTTGGCTTTATATTTTACGACTGCAAATTTATTTCTCATATGTGACTTACACAACTGCAATTTTAAGTCTCACAATATGCCTTTATATCTCACAATTTGGCTTTTACCCTTACTTTAGCTCCCAATTACCCTTTAAATATATTCTCCCATAAAAAACAGACCTTTAATAATACAGCAATCAAAGTATTTGTTTTCTGAAATAATCAGTTTTTATGACAAAATGGCTAAAATCAGTGTTTATTTGTGCAGTTTCAATGTAGATTTCATCATGCACATTTTTATTATATAATATGTACACTCTCACTCTTACGAATTGGAAACACAAGTGCACTGAAGCTTGTTGATCTGTGACATGGTCGGCTCAGATTCAGCTAGAGATTTCTGCTTCGCTTAAATGTCATGATCCTCTTTGAGAGTGCGACCTGTGTTAGCCAAAGGCACCAGCAGAGCCCTGAGAGCCTGCATCCTGATCAGAGCGCCATACACAATGAAACACTGGGCTGATGCTACCAGCCAAGTGGATGGCTACAGAAGAAGGCACATCTTGAAAAACAACTCTAGGAACAATAATCTGTGTCTTACACTTTGCCTATTCCAGGTCAAAGAAGACATTCTCATGCTGACGAACTCACACTGGACAAGAAAACATCCACATATGGAAGAAATGTCAGTATTATAACAGCAGACTGGCAAAGTTTTGCCTCAGCAGTCAAAGGCAGTGCTTATTTATTATTTATTATAATCATGTTCTTGTAGCAGCCGGTACATACAGATTTCATCATGTGGAAGCATTAGATCACAGACAAGGACAAACAAAAAGGTCAATTACAGAACAGCCTCCTTAAAATGCATTTTAAATTGACCAGGTCACACGCACAAGGTTTGTTTACATTTACTGCTTTTTTTTTAAACAATATAAATGTACATGACTAAACTTTTGGTACTGTAGTTTCAGGTTCATTTAACTCAAGTCATTTTAGCAAAAGTTTGGAGTCTTTAAGATTTTTTTCAAGTTCAAAAATGGTAATATTCGAAAATATTATTGCAATTTAAAATACATGTTTTTATTTGAATATATTTTAAAAAGTAATTTATTCCTGTGATGGCCAAGCTGAATTTTCAGCATCATTACTCCAGTCTTCAGTGTCACATGATCCTCCAGAAATCATTCTAATATGCTGATTTGGTGTGACAAGCATGGACAAAAGTAACAACATAATGATTTGTTCCCTCATTTTGCTACATTGTGAGCACAATGTAATAATTTGTTCCCTCATTTTACTACATTGTGAGCACAATATAATAATTTGTTCCCTCATTTTACTACATTGTGAGCACAATATAATAATTTGTTCCCTCATTTTACTAAATCGTGTGGACAATATAATGTGTTCCCTCCATTTACTAAATCGAGCACAAAATCTAATATTTTTTCCCCTCGTTTTACTAAATTGTGGCCACATGAAAATGAGAGAGCAAATTAATATATCGTGCAAACAATATACTTGATTAATGAGAGAATCAGTTAGTAAATTGTGTGCGCGATTTATTAAAATGAGGGAGCGAATTATTGTCATGAGCATGACTTACTATTTTTTTCTTGCATGTCATGTTTGGGAGTCTGTTCATTTTTTATTATTATCAATGTTGAAAACGTTTGTGATGATTAACGTTTTTGTGGAATGTGCGCAAAGGATTGTGGGTGATTGGAGGATGTGAATGTTACACTTGATGCATCCTTCAAAACAGGCTGAATCAAGGATTAGAAAAAAACAACGGCTGCCTTCAAATGATCATTTAAATCGAGACTTCCTTTGATGGAGTTTGATGACCTATGGTAGCCAAGATATGCATCCTTACTAGGACGCAGCCTTCCGAGTGAAAAGCATCCTATGAAAGGGTCATTGAATCAATGGCTTAAAAACTGCTGATTTATTATTATTACTTCTTGTTTACTGAACTGAATTTTAGTGGCATTTTAAATGCATTCTGCTTTACAGTAGAATTGAATTCTGTTTGCATCATTGAATCATTAATTTCTTGCAGTGTAAAGCTGCTTTGAAAAAATCTGTATCTATCTGTATCTGTAAGTCTAGATGCTGATAGGTCCTTAACTGAATCTACTTCATTCAATCACATCATTCTCTATAGCACAGCTGATTGGTACTGGTTAGTACTTGCTTTAGCAGTTGCAGTGCGCTTTCAGAAACCCTCCACCTTCCCCAGCTCCACCTGTATGTATCTGCTATGGCTAATTCATGAATGCTGCATGACTTACTTGCTCACAGTAGAATGTCATGTATGTATTTAGAGTAGTACTTGCTTTGCAACAGCAATAACCAACTCGATGACCTATAGTAGCCAAGATATACAGCCTTACTAGGATGCAACCTTTTTGATTTGAAAAGCAGCGTAGCACATTATTCTGCCAAGACCAAACATCGAAGCATTGTAATATCCATTACCATGCCAAACATATAAAGGTGACTTGACAAAACTGCATGAAATGTAAGATAACATAGAGGTCTAGGCCAGGGCAGGGAGTGTTAAAAGCGTTAATTTTAATGTTTGTTTTTTTTCCATAATTCATCGCATGTGTTAGTATGTGTAGTGTTCCACTCCAGAGTCCTCAAATGTGTCAGAAGTGTCCTGTGTTATGACGCTCCCTTCAGGGTTAGTTCAAAGAACTGTCAACGGCATTCAGAATGAGCCAGCTTGGACATTTTTCCCAGCCCTAGTGGAATTCTGATGTGCCCAATCTAATTACAGAGACTCTTTATCTGTTTTGCGGGTGAACTTTTTCTGAACCACCCCCTTTGCAGTGCCAGAGGTGAAGATTAGCATCGGACCAAGGCTAATACACTTTGGGCTGGTTTTGATGTCAATCCCATTAAGATCACTCCATCTCTGGTTAGTGCATGTAAAAATTGAGAAATAAAGTAGAGAGAATACCAATTAGCTTGTCTGTTTGACAAAATGATTAATTACATTGTGCCAAGGGGAGCTTAAAAATCCCACACTGAAGAATGCCCACTTTGAGCTTTGGCATTTTGATAAAAATGTTTTAATGAAGGACTGTTCTGTTTTAAAAACTGTTCTAATAAAAGTGACTGTAAAGGCTGTTAGTCACAAAATATTTATTTTTAAATAAATTGTGTTCTTTTGCGTTCTCTATTCACAAGAAAAAGAAAAATCTTGAATAACAAAATCCACAAAAATATTTAGCAGCACAACAGTTTTCAACACTGATTTATAAAAGTGAAAAGAAAATAAAAAATAAAAAGTTATTGATCACCAAATTGACATATTACAATGATTTCTGAAGGATCATGTGACACTGAAGACAAATGTAATGATGCTAAAAATTCAGCTTTGCCATCACAGGAATAAATTACATTTTAAAATATGTTCAAATAGAAAACATCATTTTAAATTGTAATAATATTTCACAATATTACTGTTTTAACAGCCTTGGTGACCATAAGATGCCTTGTTCAAAATCAAAAAATCTTTCCAACCAAAATTTTCAACAGTAGTGTAGGTATTTGAAATATGAAGGAAATGTACTTTATTCAGGAGTGCACATAGGAGAAAAATATCCCTCTATGTTTAAACTAACCTTGTTCCCATGAACTTCACCAGCTTTTAATTACACCAATGATGATTTTAAATGATGAAAGGGTTCATTCTGAATATTTCACATCATTATAAACAAGTTACCATGATTATTTCCTCTCAGAACAACTGAGATGGTCTCCGAATACTACGGCAAACTCCCTTTCCAGGCCCCAGAGCTCCGTCCTGTCATCCCTTAGTGCTAGCAGGCAAATTGGGCACATCAGAGCACAACAGAGCATGCAAACATGGGCAGGCGTGCCAGGAATCTTGAGAGATCCCTTCTACAGAGCTGGACAACAGGAAAGCTGCAGTATTCTGGCTGTCCAGTCTAACAAGCATGCAGAAGACGTACAAGAAAAGCTCCTCGGAGAAGCTGGCAGCATCTTAAAGCACAGCGGCGGAAACACACTCTCCTGTGTACTGCATCTGCCATTCCAGTCTCTTTTACAACACTTGAGTTCATCAAAGACACATAAATGTCAAACAGTTCAAAACGACTAGTTCGTAAACTGTAACTTTACACGTTTGGTTTTATTTGTACTGTAAATATGCCATGTTTCTATAGGGTCAAGCTACAGTTCACCTGGATGAGTCAATACTGAAAGCTAAAAGAACCTAGACTCTTCAGTTTATATTTTCTGTTTTGAAATGCTGTTTACAAATTAAAGTAGTATATTGAAGCTCTACATGGGTTATGGATTTTCACATGAATATAAAGTCTGTTTGTCTAAGGGACCGTCTGAAACGAAAGCTTTATTTACTGTTAACCTGTGGTTCTTGTATTTCTAAGTGATTAAATAAATCTAGTATTGAGCTTTTAATCAAGCTTTTTGAAACTGAAAAGGTACTAGGAAAAGAGAGGGTAGCTTTGAGAAGTCTCTAAAACTGAAGTATTACAAAAACATTTTTCACTAACATTGCACTACAAGTGAAACTAAAAACAAAATGATAAAAAAGTATGGAATTACCCATTTCAAACTATAGCAGCAGCCAGATCTGTATGGAAGGATGCATTAGGATTAACAGTCCAAGAATCTCTCCATAGATAAAATAAATGACAAAAATGGCAAATATATTATTAGACTTTGGTTTGTTTCCAGGCTCATCTAAAAGAAGTCAGTTCAAAATCATTTCACTTCCTGCTCATTTCATTCTTGGCTATTTTTCCTATGTGTTGAGCCAAGATGATGGAGGAAAAAAGATGAGAGAATATCAATACCTTTGATGGTGTATGTTGGTATGAAATCAGATAGCAATGTAGCGAATTAGCTCAAAGGGGAAATATTAATAATTATTAATAACTTATTCATTATGATTAATAATGAACATTTGAATCAGTTAATCAGATTAACTTTGATACATTACAATTACAATCAATCAATCAGTTCATCCTGTGAACACTCAGTATTGATTATTAATGAATTATTAAATAAAATAAAATAAATTAAATAATTAAATATATTAATGAAGGGAAGGGTATTTTTCATGGCCACAGATATGTATTGTGCATAAGTTTTATTAACTAAGTCACAAACACATAACTAAATTAACAAACACATACATGCACACAAATCACACATACATGGGTAAAATGAAAAATTATGGAGTGGAACCGGAAATGGGAACAGGACATGGAGTTATGGAGTAATTCAAAAACCCGGAAAGAATCATTAGAATTAATTACAAAGCTCCTTTGTTAACAAAGGAGATGACAGACTTGCATGGTTAGTTGACTCAGTGGAGAAAGGGTCCTTCTCTCTCCTAGGTAGACACATCGATACCATACACAAGACGCTACACACAACAGTCATAATCATAAACACAATGCCCTGGGATGCATGTGCATTTATTGATCAGTTAATCTATAAATTAATGCAGGAAAGTCCGTCTTAACGGCTATGGGTCTCTTCCATGGCCTCTGCATTTCCACGTGGCCACAAAGTTTACACAAGGTTCCACAGACTTCTCAGTCGTCAGTGGACTGCAAACCTCAGCAGACCAAATAAAGTACATGATTTAAGCTATGGAGACCAAACCTTTCCTCTACAAGTGAACTAAAAATAAACTATTCAAAAGAACAATGTCAGTGTTTGATAATGCCATCTAATGGTAAATGATATGTTCTCATGCATGTGTAAATTCAGTCTAAAACAACTATAATACTATCACAGTCACCAGCTCAGTCAACTCAACCAGCGCACCACAACTCCCAGCATTCCTCCTGTTCTACACCTGCACTCACTCATCAATCACCTGCAAGCCATCACCCTATGAAGATTCACTTCTCTCACACACACTGTATACATTTTCAAACTTGTATATAATTTTGAATATAAAATGTATTCAATGTGGTCTCTTACTTTTGACTCCACTGTACAAATATAAAAAATAATGCAGAGGTAATAAGTTCGATTCCCAGGGAATTATTGATAACGTTGAATGCATGTTGCATAAATAGTGTCTGCCAAGTGGATAAATGTAAATAAATATAAAATGTAAAAATTAAATTTACTCAATATATAACTGCTCAGCCAATCAACCCTCCTTCTAGATGACCGCATGCTGTGATTGGTCAGTCAGATTTTAGAATGTGTACCAGGTGAGTGTGGGTGCTCATCTCCACCTCTGTTCATATACATGCATTGAATTAGAATCAGGTGTTCTTAGGCCATAAATGACAATGAGGTTGATAGCATATTAAGCAATTTATGAAATGACACATAATGAGTTTGTCACATCATTACACCTGGTGACATGCATAATGTCCCATTAATAGCCCTATAATTGATACAATGAGCACGGCACTAAGCTTTTCCAATCAACTGAAAGCATGCATAGTTCAATTATCAACAAGTCCTTTTAATATTTAGGTGGTAATTGAGAAGTTAAAAATAAACATGCCGGTGAGTTAACCGTTCATGAAAAATGAGGGAGAAGGAGGAGAAGCTTGTGAGCAAGTCACTTCATCATGTGTTTTGCTATTAGTTTACAGAGAGTATATTATACAGCTATCACTTCTTGTCAGAGTTTTAACACACTTAATGAGCTTTGCCACATTTTTATAAATGCTTAACTCTATAACTACATTTTAAGTGAAAAAAACACCTCACCTAAAATGTGGAAAACAGCACATTTTCCAAAACTCACATTCATGTGGAGATTTAATCACCTCAAACTTCCTGAACTCACATTAAAGCACATGAAACCAAGGCAAGAAAATGAAAATGAAAAACATGTCTATAATGTAGTTCCCAACATTGGAATTTATTCATAAAAATATTTTAGTACTCTGCAATTCTTAATAACAGTGGCCCTAAAAAAGTGTCCTTTGACCTTCATAACATTGCTTGCAACAACTAAATGGTTCTTTTTTCTGATATTGAACATATGCATTTGCTTCATAATAGCCTATGAGGAAATTTGTCAGAGATGCACAATATATTTCCACCATATTTGTTATCGGCCGATATTAAACAATAGCATCTGTCGATATTGCACATTTAATTGTGCAAGCTCATATTCCGTATTTTTACATTTAGATTGCCTTTGCCATTAACTCTCACTTTAAAAACACAAATAATTAAACAGGAAAACTAGAGCAACTCTCAAAATAAACATATTATTAAACATATATTAAAATAATCTGTGCATTCCTAAAAATTGTGCATATGAGAAGTCAAACTGTAAACTCATGATCAATTAGTTCATAGGTGGCTAATTCATACAAAGTCATACGATTTGTCTAAACCCCAGTGACGGTTAGCGGAGGGGTTAAGGGTAGGTCATTTGTACGAATTTATATGAATTTCGGCAACTTGTAAAATATGTACAATTTAGCAAAAAACGCACAAATTCGTACTAGTGAGGTCGTACGAAATTAGCCACCTCGTAAAATCCGTACGAATTGCTGTGATATCGGGTTGCAACTGTATCGATAAACAGGCGTGGAACGTTACTTTATATTTCTGAGTTCAAACCATAATAGCATATGAAAATGAGTAAGAATTGTTTGCAATGCCAGCTGGATTCGGACCTGCTCTTTTAAGTCTAAACCATATCTCATATCCTCTAAATCTCATTTACTTGAATAAGTGATCCAAACACCCAGCATTTTACACGTAAAGAAATCTCCAGTCTGCATGATGAAGCACCAGTGTGTGTTTAGAATCACAGAGTAAAGTCATGATTAAAAAAGCATGGTGTGTGGCAATAAATCAACATGTGAGACAGGCTGTCTTTGAC
This sequence comes from Zacco platypus, assembly GCA_038088235.1. Classification (NCBI taxonomy): domain Eukaryota; kingdom Metazoa; phylum Chordata; class Actinopteri; order Cypriniformes; family Xenocyprididae; genus Zacco; species Zacco platypus. Next base: position 13,131,077 of record CM076069.1, read on the forward strand.
CATCTCTGTTAAAGAAGAGAACAGTCGAGCGGGGACGTGATAGATGAAAGGTTTTTCAGACAAACATCAGCGCTCAGAGCAGTCAGAGTGGAGAAACATCACAAAGCTGGCTGTTTGTTAGCTCCTGACTGACGTAATCCATACAAAGCTTCCTCGCAGACAAATCACTGACTTTATTGACAGCTTCTGCAAAAGCCTGTGGGTGGCTTTCTTTACTGTGACAAAAAAAAAATGGTCACACAAAGCGGAAAGAACATACATTCCTTCAAAATCAGAAAGATGCTCTGTGATGGGAAGTGAGGGAATGCTTAAAGGGTTCTGAGGTAACATGCTGTGTGAGGACCTTCGACAGGCAGCATTTCAGAATAATCCGACTCCATAACTTAACAAAATAACCCTCAAAGAAGGTCATGTCAAAATAAGATTAAAAAGTTTTTACTCAACCTTCCAATAACACTGCTTGTATTGGACCTCTGTTGAACTCTGCATTACTCCTGGCTTGCATCAGGTGCTGGAAAATTTCTTGGTGTGATGTCTTACAGCTATCTGTCCAAACGGTGAAACATACTAAATGTGAAACATACAACACGAGATTACGCATCTATAGGCAGAAGAGGGCAATCAAAGGTTTAGAGTATGTATGGATGACGATAAGAAATTCTTTATTTAACCTCACGAATCCTGTCAAGAACATATCTCACCCCAAAATCAAAAGGAAGAAATAATATTTAAAAAAAAAAGAAAGAAAATGAAGCAATTCTTAGAACAATGAAGATTTTATGCAAATTAAATAAGTGAATTTAATGTGAATTTAAATTAGCTTAAATGTCATGATAGTAATGCCAAAAAAACTATGATCCTGAAACAGCCTTTATTTTCTTTGTGCAGGTCATTTTTTCTTTTTCTTTTGATTTTGAGCGAATGAATGTTTTCATTACTCTCTCCCTAAATATTATCATAGATCACTCTGTGTATTATTGATAATTAAGAAATCCAAACAAGAAACTTTTGTTTCACTTCTTCACAAAGTTGTACAGGTGATACTATCCATTAAAAGTTGACAGCTGACTGACAAATGAGAAGATTTAGAGCCTGAAAACATGAGAATAACAGCCTTCAACAAGCAAGAATCTATTTAGAGAACAGTATCTGAAGATAAACTGTTTCTGTTTTAGGTCTCCTTCAATCTCCCGCCCTCATACAGTATATGGAGCAAATTAGCAACCATACGTCCAATGTCCTGTCAAACAAATCAAGCTTTCTTAAAAATCCTTCAAGTGAGTTTCCTTTTAAGCAGAGTTCAACCTCAAACCACCTTTCTTCTAGTTTCCAAAAGCTGCTTTGTGTCACTGGCTTACCAAAAATGAGAAAAAAAGTGTGTGGGGGCTTGTTTTCATGATTTATGAAGAAACAAATTTGTATAATGATATGGGTATTACACTGGTATTACGACGTAAACATGTTTTATGGGGACATTTCATGAGTCCTCATATTTAAAATAGCTTTAAAAACATACTGACAATGTTTTATTAAACATGTAAGAATGCGGAATATTTTCAGTGATAGGTAGGTTTAGGAGTAGTTAGTGTAGGGGGAGAGAATGTACAGTTTGTACAGTATTAAAACCATTACGTCTATGAAATGTCCTCACTAAGATAGCAAAACTAACCTGTGTGTGTGTGTACTGACTCATAAACCTGTAACTTGTAACACACAAAAAAACAAAGCATGGTTTGGCACAGGCTTGATGCTGTTTAGTCAAAGGCCCATCTATATAAAACGTATCATTTTATTGACAGATCGTATTACTGATCCAAATGTGTCTGCCTGTTTGAGTTCTGTGCCAATATTAAATGTGCCACACACTATGAAATTTAACTATTGAAATGGCACTATTGATTTGCTTCAAAACATATCAGTCATAATACGAATCATAAAACTTTAGCACAGAGAAAAGGGAAGAGAAAATCATGAGAAATATGAGAAATGAATCTACACAAAGTAACAACGAACCATGCAGTGTTTCACTTTTTAAATGCTTTTGTAAATGGTATTTGCATTCCCAGAAAAAAGGTAGATAAAAAAAATCCTACTCTTTCATGATCAACACAAACACATCAGGCTATATGGTCCCAGTGGAGAATCAGATGATGGGTTTAAAGCCCGCTCATTCTCTATTCCAAGGCTACATTTCTCTAGTGTGCATCAGAAGAGAATAATGCAATGACATTTACTGCACCTCTATCAGTGACTGCTTCCACTGGGAGAAAACATGCAATCTGACGCAAAGTGAATATTTACCCTGCTGTTCCGACTCTCTGGCTAGAAAGAGTGGGCAGGTCTGGCATTTATACTGTCAGCATAATGCACTCTTGTCAAAAAAAATGACTTTCACACATTTAGATGCTTTAATTATACACTACCATTTGTTAAAAACAAGCTACCATTGTCTCTTGACCAGTGCGGTAACACTGCACACTTTCCATTTTCATAATGCTTGTAATTTCATTTAAAGCTTGAGGGTTTCTGAAAATCATGTGACACTGTCAACACATCAGCGTGGCGTCGCATGTGTCATTGACGATGGCATTTAGAATGCAGGTGGTGGCTTTACCCAGAGGTCAGATGATGGACACATGCAGGCATATCCGTCTGTGTAATGTGTTTGGACAGACAGAGTGAGACACTGCTGTCCTTTGCGGCAAAATGAGCTGATCGTGCATTATCACATCCCACCCAGAAACCATGTGACTTCGACTGGGCTGAACAAAATGGTGGAAGTTCACTAATCATTCCAGACATGGGGAAAGTGTTTATGATGAGATTCTGGCTCAGGAGGGAAATTGGATGGGTTTCAAATTGGTGTACCGCCAATAAAAAAAACGTATTAACCAATATTGAACATCAAAAATGACAGATCTGAGACTCTCCTTATCACTAGTTATGTTGACAGTCAGTCAAATATGCCACACAAGAAATTCAGTTTATGTTCACTGATGACGCCAAAAAAAACATTGAATGTATTAAAGTATATAAAGTTTATAGTATATAAACTTAAAATGTATTATATATTCAGTCTGTAAAAGTTTAAAAAACATAAATCAATTATTTAAAAAAAAAAGAATATTTAAAATATATATATATAGTTTTTTGTGCCTAGTTAGGGCATTTTCCAATAAAGTATGATGTTAGCATGTCACTAAACAAAACTACCTGATACAGTTCAAATACTAAGATTGTGTTGTAAGAAGTCTCTTATCCCCACAAAGACTGCAATTACTTGAACAAAACTACTGTAATTTCTACAACATCAATATTATGAAATGCCATTTCAAAGTAATTGCTGCTTCTTTTTGAATATATTTTACAATGTAATTTATTCCTGTGATGGCAAAGCTAAATTTTCAGCATCATTACTCCAGTCTTCATTATCACATGACCCTTCAGAAATCCTTCTAATATGCTAATTTGCTGCCCAAAAAACATTTCTTATTATTATCAATGTTGAAAACAGTATGCTGCTTAAAGGTTCTTTGATAAACAGAAAGTTCAACAGAGCAGCATTTACTTGTCTTTATTTATTAACTTCTTTCTCCCAAAAAAATCTTACTGACCCTAAACTTTTGAACTTCTTGCATCTTTAATTAGCTGGAACTTGTTTTGGCTGGATCGAATTCGACATCCGCCATGAATATATTTAAAACCTTGAAAACCGAAAGTATTGCAATGCATACTGATTGATTTTTCTGCAAATCATATATATGATGCTGTCGATGAGGGTAATTATGTAGCTGTGGTATGCAGCTCACTAGGATTTGAAACAGACCTTATGAGTCACAGAAATGTCGCCTTGTATTTTCAGTCACTTCAGGCCACTGTGGTTATTTCAGTGTTGTTTGAAAGGGGATTATTAACCTGTCGTGAGACTTGTCATTTTACCATGTGCACACTCAAGTTAACTTAAGCTAGACAGCCAGCGTTAACATGTGGGTCAGACAGGGCTCCGGTCCTCCTGCTAAGAGTGAGACACACGAAATGAAGCCTTCAGGTAATTTACCTGAAATAGAGAACATCTCAAGAACAGTACAAAGAAGGACAAGGCGTATTTAAATCTTGAAAGAAAATACTAAAGTTTGATATATAAAGTGTATTCAGAAGCAGAAACCTACTACAGAAGCAGACAACATCAAACTCGACCCATTAAAAGATTGCAGCTACTGTCTAGTGTAACTACCAGAGGTGCTGAGAAATGGAAAGGGAGTTATTCCTGCACCTATAAACAGATGATTAGCAACAGACAAGATAACCAGATGTAAGCATCAAGATTGTGCATATCCAACAAAGCATACATTATTCTTCAGCTATATACCACCAAAAAAGTAAATAAAATAAAAAATACTCCAATATAGCGGGAACCATTTCATGGTTCTGAGTAAAGAGCCTTTATGTTCATGTCATACAATTGCTGCTGATTTTTTAATGGGGCCATTTGAAAGCAGAAAAAGAAAAAAAAGAAAGAAAAGGACTATGCACCACATTTTATTGGAGTTTGCAGGGAGACAGTGAATAGTGTTCACTTTGAAGTGCTCTAAGTGAAACTGGTAGGAAGGCAAGTAATTGGCCCTGATCTCATATACTTTGCTAACCGCAGAAGCTAACCATCCCTGAGCCCCTTTATTCCTTCTGCAATTATAAATCCTGGCACCAGCAGAGGGGTACAGTGGGCAATGACAATTTAGACACTTTGACTTTAAATCATATTTGAAAAACAGCTATAGCGCATAATAGGTTTTTCAATATGAGAGAAGTGAGGTTAAATCAAACTGAGCTGCCATGTAATTTCATATTTCTCTCCAGGGGTCTACTTATTGTTCTTTGTCACACATTCTTCTAAAGAAAATGCAAATTAAAGTTCCCCTAATCATCTTACCATTCGCTGAAACAAATATGTAATTATTGATTATGCAGCCATATTGGATAAGTCTACATATTTCCTGTTGTTGTTCCAAAAATGATGCCAAACTTTAGCACCCGTCCAACCCATAAATCACACTGTGAATGGTGAGATAGAGTCATTCTATCTATACACTACTTACATTTCTGGATGTATGATACTGTAAACGTGAAATGTATTGATTCTACATATAATCAGTTTCTTTAATATTTTCATATTTCTCCACTGTTTTTATTTGATTATATAAGCTCATAATCTCCCATAATCCTCAGAAGCAAGGACACTAAAAAGTGGTCAGGCACTGTTGCACTGTAATAAGTAATGAAAAAAAAGGACAGAAGGAAGGAAGAAAAGCAAGGAATTATAGGAAGGATGAAAGGAAGGAAGAACAGCAGAGAAGGAAGGAAGAAAAACAAGGAATTAAAGGAAGGATGAAAAGAAGGAAGGAAGGAAGGAAGGAAAGAAGGAAAATTATATTGTATATTTGCTATATATTTGTTACTCCCACTCACACTAATTTGAAACAAGTTTACCAAAATCGGATTAGGACGAAGGTCAAAACATTAGTTAGTCAGTCTGCATCAATAATAAATCCGTGGTCAATTAACGTGGTGTACTCGTTCATCAATTTTGCACTCAAGCCTACAGCAAACCGTCCAATTACTGTTGAAATGAAAGCAGCTGCCTAATGGTGAATTCAGTGAAATGTTTAAAAACATCAATGCACACACAAAAAAAAAAAAACTTTCTGGTGCCAACTTCTAAAGTTTGCCAGTGGCTAACTTCTAATATATAATATTTATCTGCCACAAAACCTCTCAAGAGATGCATGACTTTCCGTTCTGAGATTTCACAACAAAAAGGTCAAATCTACACAAAGTCCATTAGCAAAAGAGCTCAGCAGTACTCCAGTACAATGAAGGGGGAAAAGTAGAACATTTCAAATGTCCATTTGTCATTGGCGGAAAAACACCTGGAGTGTGAGCAAGCTCTTTTTTAATGTCTAGAATATTAATGGACTAATGAATGGTATATTTCACAACGTGGGGCTGATTTCATGCCATACGTCCTCCAGCGATGCCAACCTGCACACTAAAACTCTCCTTTATATCAAAGCCAGAATCGCTGTGTCCTTCCAACTGTTTGACTGGCTTCAATATTTTATAAAGAGGGATCTTTGGAGTAAATGGAGATGGTTGATAACATTGATGTTTTTTCCCTACGCAGTGTGCACAGTGATATGAAACCTGACATTGGCTGCTGCATGGCTCAAAATCTTTGGACCGTTTTTCCTATAGTTTAATAAAATATGTGCATGGCTTCCAGCATTGAAAGCCTGATTCAGGCCATTACTGTCTGCTTGACTGCCGCAGAAGTGCAATCACATGACTAGGTTTTCAACAGGAAAATACTGTTGCCCTACTCCAAAAGGTCACCTTTATCAAGATGAAATCATCCAAGCTCAGAAACAGGGAATTAAAAAGAGCATGTTGCATATTATTCTCCTCATAAAACACAATAGCTTGAATGTGTACAGCAGCTGGATGCGTAGGTTTGAAGGTATTGTTATATAATATACAGATCAGAGTAATAAACTTGACAACTGTTTTCAGAGTACATTTTTGTGTTGCTGTGTGGTTTCTAGGATGTTCTGGTTGGTGGCAAAGGTGTTTCTAGGTGGTTGTTTACTGACTCAAGTCAAAAGAATTCTGTACTCTAGATATGGCTCATGTCTCTTATTCATTGAAAGCTATTTGTTGTTGTTGTTAAAATATATCATATTTCATTAAAATTAAATAAAATTGAAAAATTAATAAAGAAATATATTACAACCGCATTAATATTTTAAAAAGAAAGAAAAAGAATGTAGATTACACTTTATTTTGATAGTCCACATTAGACAGTTTGTAAGTACATGTCAACTAACTCCCATTAATCTGCAACTACATGTCAACTAACTCGTATTAGAGTATTAGTAGGCAAGAAGGGTTAGAGTTAGAAGAATAAGTTGACCTACTTATGTGCAAATTTACTTGGGGGAGCATCAAAATAAAGCAATTTATTAAAATGCTTCTAATTACAAATTTAGGAACATGGTTGGTACTCACAGCTCTTGCAGAGATGGAGTTTGGTTGGTGCAACATTAAATTGGCAGCAGTCTTTTTTCCTAGGATTGACCAAAATCATGAGGGTCATACTTCAGTTCGGAAAATACAGAAATACGTATACATTTAGTCAATCAACAATCATTAACCCTAAGCATGAGCAGTAGTACTTAGTGACCTAAATTCAGGAGAAAATAATGATGACATTGTTGTCATTCAATCAATAACAGTGAAGTGTAGTTTTTTGTGCTGAAATCGTACTGATACGTATGTGATATGTGCATAATTAAGTGAAACACAGCGTATCGAGTCTCCTGTAAACAAACATCGTTCCTCTCCTCCTCCAGTCTGGTGGCAGCGTCACTGCAGAAACCTCATGAAATACTGGTAGCGTAACAGGAAAGATGGTAGAGCACAATTAATTGTACTATCACTTTAATGTTGTCATTTAATTAAGCAATTTGTCAATACACTTGGTGCAGAATTGCCCTGATGTTTGCAAACATGACCAATTTATCTCAGTAATAACCCTGGGACAGTTTATAATGAGGGATAAATGCCGGTGGTCCTGTGTGATATCTTTGGGGGCTTTAAATACTCATGCTGCTGAGTAATTGTTCATCTTGATTAACCACTTAGCTATTTGTCAACTGCCTATATTTTTGTTCCTGGCCCTGTGGTAGCTGAAAACCAGTGTTTACGATTTCGATCAGTCCTTTAACATATCATCTGTTGTCTTATGTCTTGTTGAGAAAATCCCACAGCACTGATGAAAGGCATTTCTGATATTTGTGGTCATTTTCCATTTAACTTCCCTTTTGATGAGATCAAAGAAACATTCATACATATGATATGAAGCATACAGAGTACTAATTTTATTACTTCTACCTGTAGCCATATATATATATATATATCACTGACAGCTGAAGTGAATAATACTGATTATCTCTTCATCATGGCACCTGTTAGTGGGTGAGATATATTAGGCAACAAGTGAACATTTTGTCCTCAAAGTTGATGTGTTAGAAGCAGGAAAAATGGGCAAGCTTAAGGATTTGAGTGAGTTTGACAAGGGCCAAATGTTGATAGCAAGACAACTGGGTCAGAGCATCTCCAAAACTGCAGCTCTGTGTTCCCGGTTTGCAGTGGTCAGTATCTATCAAAAGTGGTCCAAGGAATAGTTGTAAACTGGCAATGGGACTCATCCGGCCGAGGCTCACAGATGCATGTGGGGAGTGAAGGCTGACCTGTGTGGTCGTCCAACAGACGAGCTACTGTAGCTCAAATTGCTCAAGAAGTTAATGCTGCTTCTGATAGAAAGGTGTCAGAATACACAATGTCCAGTCAGGCCCCTGCCAACTGCTGAAAGCACCAACAATGAGCACGTGAGCATCAGAACTGGGTTACAGATCAATGGAAGAAGGTGCTTGATCAGCCTGGTCTGATGTTTTTTTTTTACATCATGTGGATGGCCAGGTGCATGTGCATATATGTTCTTCTGGGAAACCTTGTGTCCATTACATTTACATTTAGCAGACACTTTTATCCAAAGCGACTTACAATTAGGGGTTAGGTGCCTTGCTCAAGGGCAAGGGTCCCTCAAGGGCACCTTAGTCATGATATTGAAGGTTTAGAGAGTGCTGTTTATTCACAATCCCCACTTTCAATTCCTGCCGGCATGGGAATCGAACCAGCAACCTTCAGGTTAAAAGCCCAACTCCCTCACCATTAGGCCACGACTTTGAAGCGTACCACCCACCTAAACCTACCTAAATATTGTTGCAGACCACGTACACCCTTTCATGGAAACGGTATTCCCTGGTAGCTGTGGCCTTTTTCAGCAGGGGAACCCATAGGGAAAAAAAAAAATATTGCTCAGAGGTTACTTTTCTTAAGCTGACTCCTTTTCTGAGAGAAAGGAGTCCAAAATGAAAAACAAGATATCTCTTCATTGTAAAAATATTTTCAGAAGTTGCATTTTAGATGACAGTAGAATGAGAGACAGGAAACAATGGGAGAGGTGGGAAGGGAACAGGAGCAGGAAAGTACCTTTAGCTGGGAACTCTTGCTGTATGAGGTGCTGCAGTGCCTCAATGTTGATGTGCTGGCCACAAGGCTATGGTTCTGACAGAGGTTTCTCTAAGCTCGGGATACTGAGAGCTGATTATTCTCTTATATGTCTCATTTAGGTATCAGCTTTGTCTTTTGGTGCCAGCTGCATAAACTTATCATAGTTGCATATTAACTTAAGAGCTAGTTTGACTGAGTAGTTAACCAAAGGTCAGTCGGTCTTACTTTTAACAAACGTAACACTAGTGTACCAGTGCTTCATGGCTGTTGCATAACCTTGTTTTTTCTTCATTTAACATTGCAAAGTTTGTCTTGTACAACCCATTTTGCAAGCATGTAAATATACATCATGTTTTCCTCCATTAAGTCACTGTGCAACAAAATTCTGTCTACACTAAACTTCTAAAATGAGAAAGCACATATTGTGCTTGATTGAAATGGTGTGGATGAATGAAACAGAAGCTACCTAAAGGAGAAAAAAACCCTCAAATGTTTCTGCTAGACATAAATGAGGTTAAATTAACATCAAATGGAGACTTTTGCTTGAGTCTCCTGCTTCTCACACTTGTCTCCTGAGACAAAATATCAAACACTCTCACACTGGTCTCTTTCAAAGTTTTGGAAGAGATCTCAGCAACATCACACACTGTGCTCAGACTTTTCTCCTCAGCTAGAGACTCTGGATCTTTCACATTTGTCTCCTCTTAAAGCTTAGATCTCAACAACTTTACAAATTGTGCACCAATAAAAACAGAAACAAGGTTAACGTTACTCTTAATTGTAGATACAATAAGAAAGTAGTAGAGTTTATGTGCATACGGCATCCTTGCACTATCTTTGCTGAAAGGCACATTAAATGGCTTATGACCAAATCCTTGACTAATTTGATTATTAATATATAGTATATAGAAATGTTCACATTAAGACATTTGACTTGGTATACACCCTACAAAGTGGTTGAGATCACTTTTCAAATTTAGAGGAGACAAATGTAAGACTACCGATGTCTCTAGCTAAGGATAAAAATCTGAGCTCAGTGTGTGATGTTGTTGAGATATCTTTTGGATCTTTAGAGGAGACACACGTGAGAGATCCAGTGTCAGTAGGTAAGGAGAAAAATCTGAGCACAGTGCTGTTGAGATCTCTTCTAACACTTTCTAAGGAGACCACTGTGAAAGTATTTTTGTCTCAGGAGACAAGTGTGAGAAGCAGGAGACTCAAGCAAAAGTCTCCATTTAATGATAATGTAACCTCATTCTTGCCTAGGACAAACATTTAAAAAGATCTCACTTTTGATTTTACTTTCCTATTGGAATGCACCCTGCCACAAAGCAAAAATGGTTCAAGAATGATTTGAAGAGCACAGTGAATTTGTTGACTTGGCCTCCAAATTCCCAAGATCTCAATCCAATCGAGTATCTGTGGGATATGCTGAACAAACAAGTCCGATTTATGGAGGCCTACGCTCGCAACTTACACTTATACTTCTTAAAAATCATATTTTCTGCCTTTTGGAAGCTATAGAAGATGCAAATATGTTTCCCAGAAGACAAAAAAAGTACTTTTTTTCCTGGTTATCCAGTGGCAGCTTTTTAATAGTTGTGTTTGAGTCCCTCAGTTGTCCTCAGTGTGAAAAGTTGGACCTCAAAACCATACAGTCACTGCTGGAAAGGGTTCAAATATGCAAAAGATGCCGGAAACTTAAAGAATTTGCCAGATCTGAAGGTTTTTTATGAAGAACAGAGCTCAGTTTAACTGCTCAGGACAAACAAGGGACTCAAGAACAACCATCACAAAACAGACAACCAGTTTTGGACCTTCCAGGTAACAACACATAGTTTTAAGAATCAAGGGTATGTAAACTTTGAACTGGGTTATTTTTTATAAATTCAGCAATTGTTTTGTTTTTGTTTTGTTTTTTTGTCTTGTGGACTATATGTAAATATATGTTATTTGAAATATTCAGGTTATTCATAACAGTACTAAATAACATGCACTTTTTATGATCCTTCTTATTTTGTTAAAACGATTAACATTTTTTGCAGATTCTGCAAGGGGCATGTAAACTTTAACTTAAACCTTAAAAAGGCAGAGGTGGCCAAGGTCTCCTTTCTGTGGAAGAGGTACCTGGTCTTTCCTGATAGCACTGGTCGACAGTCAAAATGCTTCAAAAAAAATTAGTAAAACTTTGCTAATTTTAGGTCACTGGGAACGAAAATGTTGTTTAAAATTGTTGACTGGCTCTAGTTTTCAAGATATGCTATTGGAACAGTATATACAACCCTTGACTTGGGAATAGCAGAGGATAACAGCCACAAGGGAAGGGATCTCAATTGAAACCAGAAATGACTACATCTTTGACTGGATCTACTGTAGATCAGTTGTCTTAATGGTCATATTTGAATTCAGCACAGCATAATAAATAGCACATTTTATCTCTGAAGCAGATGACTTCTAAAATAAATGAGGAAAAAAAATTAGACCAGTGTAGTAAGTTTTTTTTTTTTTATGACAGTTCTGAAAACCAGATATTATTCGGGCAGCATCAAGCCATAACATAGAGCCTCTTTCAAGTTTCAAAAACAGAACACTCAACCAAGAAGAGACAACGAAATAAGCAATCATCTGACACTGGCTGATGTCGCAGTACAGTAATGATTGCTGACTGCTTGAATTGCTTTCAATTACAGACACAGTCTGAAAACAAAGAAGGATCAAGGGTAATTACACCTCAGGGGAAATACATCAACGTCACATTATTCAGCACTTCTATCCTGATTTGTGATTATTAGTGTGCAACTTGTTTCTTATACTTGATGCACAGTCATGCAAAAAAGCAACGGTTGCTAACCATTTTGAAAGACACAAAAGAGGACTTTTAACAAGCCATATTTTGAACTTCTTAGAGAATGCATAATAGAAGTGATCAAGCATCAGTTCTAAATGATTAAGTCAAATTATCTCCATAAATGAAAAAGTAATGAGTTGAAGGTCAGCTAAAGGTGAATTACATGCCATTCTGTGTTCGGTTTCTGATTTCATACCGAGCCAAATCAGGTCCTAATGATGTCTTTGATTGTAATTGCTTGAAGCGCCGAGCAGATGATCGAGTCACTGGCTACCCGTAGTCAATCTTACTTCTTGTACAATACTGATGGCAACTGAAATTTCAATATTTCAAATCTGTTTAATCCAAAAGTCACTTTGTTTCCAAGACTTAAGTAACTTAAGCCCAGATTAAGTGACTAAGCCCAGCCGTCTCTCTAAAGTTGGTAAGTTATTTATATTTTTAATGTTTGCTTCCAACTAATACCCTGTCTACACCGGACGCAAGTAACACACAAAACCCCCGACACAAAACTGATGCCTTGTTCTATATCTGACATTGGCCTACTTCAAAACTCCTGCGTTACTTTTGACACAAAGAACAAATTGATCTGCAGTGGTCACTTTGTTGTGTCTTGTTGCGGCAAGGCGGTCGCGTCCAGTGTAGCAAAGGGTTTTGCACACTATATGCAGCATATTAAGTAATGTAGCTAGGGGGCGTGAGTGAATAAGATATAAACGTAGGGGGGCTTTAATTAGTGAGACTTTAATTAGTAGTTACTAACCACTAATTTCAACTTGTAGGTAAAGATGTAAGCTAATTTATGAGTTTTGTCACAGAGTGATAATAAAAAATAAAAGATGTTACCTCGTTATGTTAAGGCCAATTATCATACTCCATTTATGCTACATTTAAAAAGACTGCAAATACATTTTTTGGAAGAATATTTTTTTTTTTCATCATTATCAAAGTTCTCATCATTTGGCAATGGAACTGCATTTCTATTCCCCAAATATTTCTTCCTCAAACGCACTAATGAAACTATTAAGGACCCTGAGAGCAAAACACTTCCCACTGTATTATGAAGAAATTTCAGAAAAGAACATCCAATATTTATTAAGTTTGATGTAGGGGCTCAGTGGGCAGGTTTACTGTCCTGCTTAATGAAGACAGCAGCACATATCTTCCAAAAGGCCATAAAACATTTAATTGTTCAAAGTATGAGAGCTCTCTTCCATGAGCACTCAGTGATCTTATCGAGCAGAGGAGATATGACAGGAGAATTGATAAGCTACACTTTGAGTAACTGCCTAAACTGCTAGTGTTTGGGCACCAGCATTTTGTCAAGGGAATAAAGGAATCAAAAGAACAAACAATCGAGGCTTATTTGCCACAAGGAGACATTGATTACTTCTCTGTCTCAATGAGCAGTTCCAGCAAGGTTCTGATGAGCCATCCTCAAGCTTTCTGCAGTTAACAATCCAAATCAATGAAATTCACATTTCATGCTATTTCTGTAGTCTCAACTGAATAAAGCATGTTATTTTAACTTTCTGGCATCATTTCAGTGGTCATGTTTAAAAATGTCAGGCTTAAACTGTTGATATAAAATGTCAATAGAGCACAACAGTCTGGCTCAGATGTAAAAATCCCATTCATTTTCTCCATTGAGAAATTGATTTTTAACAATAACCACTATAAACACTTGATGATCTACCATGAGCTCAAAGTTGTTAAGAGGCAGTAAATATATAGATGTTCAACACATAGTTCACTCATAAATGACAATTTATTGTTATTTGAAATGTTTTTATTCATAGCTTTTAAAAGAAAGTCATACAGGTTTGAAACATGAGTGAATGATGGCAAAAATGTCGATTTTGGGTGAACTAGCCCTTTTAAGCACACAATCTTGAACGAATCATTTTCTCTGATTTAAAGTCAGGTTTTTGTAAGTTTATTACTTTAAGGATTTTACATTTTAAAGAAAATGAATAAGGAAAATACTCATGAAGACAGTAATGAAAGAATTTTTGCTAAATTAACACCTTATTATAAAGTTTCTATTTAAAAAAAGAAAAAGAAAAAAAAAAGATCTGAAGTACTTGATGTAAGATAAAATGGGAACACCAGCAGTTAAGAAATGTGTCTGGCCAGAGGGATTGGGCCTTCATCAAGCTTCTTTTAATGTGAACTAAACAAAATGAGAAAAGCTAGAGCAAAACTGGAGCCTTTTTAAATGGCATTCTTGAAGGTCATGGAAGCGTTTCAGAGACAGCTCAATACTGCCGCACTTTTAATGTCTTTCGCTCTGAGTCTCATGGGGCCGACACATTGTTTTCCCAATCTTGGATTCTATTCAAAATGTGTGGTTTGTCAATCTACTGAGAATTCAGAAATGGCCTGAATTTTGCAGAAGACATCTGCCTGCGCAAACAGACAGACTCATCTTTACAAGAATCAAATCCCCAGAGGGCTGACCTTGGGAAACTCCATTTGATGTTTTCAATATACTTGTAACATGGGCCAGGGGACTGTAAAAAAAAAAAGAAAAAAAAAGAAACTGGGCCCATACATAAAGCATTAACTGGGACGAGCTAACTCAGTAGGCGAGAAAAGAGGCCATTAGAAAATAATAAGGCTACTGCTATTGGAAACACATTAAATGAATCTGAGCAGTGAAATCATACACATATTAAATTCTGTAAACTTTGCTGCTAATATAGATGACCGTACAATGAGTTCTGATTGGGAGAGAAGCTCAAAAGTTTCAGAGATATTAAATGAAGTGTAACAATCGATTCCCTTTCGTAGTATAAATTCGATTCCCTTTCGTAGTGGAACTTGCACTGCATCATAGTGTTGATGCTATGGGATGCTCCTTGTGAGCCGGCTCCTTGCAGTTCGGTGGAGAACATGTTGCTTGGCTAGTTCTGAGGAACTAAAAGTGACAGGATTTGAGGCAGACGTTGTGTCTGAGCCTGCCTCCTTCTCATCACCCGTGTATGAGGAGTTACTGGGTGTAATGACTCATGCCACCGGTATATTCAGTCTAGACTGGTCGATGGAAAATCAACTTGCTCCAGGCAGGCTAGATGAGCGGTTCCTGGCAGGTCATTAGCATTCATCTTGAGCCTTATATTTCTCCCAGACCTCCATGATGAGGTCTTGAGGTCTTGGGAGACACCATTGTCTGCCAATGTTTTGCAAACATCATGCAGACGTTGGTAAGCCAGCAGTGCTCTGCACACCATATCGGTGTTGCAGACATACTAAGCCAACCTTCTGAAGGATGTTGAAGCCGGAGGGGGTGTTGAACCACCAATCTTGCCCTCTGTGCTACCAGGCGGCCCAAGCCATCTGCCACACTGCAGCTGCTTTGGTGGCCACAGAGCAGCACTTGTGACTTAATCTATTGGGGAAGGAGAGATCTGTCCTCCAGGATGTAACCTTTAGACAGCTCCAAGGAGTTAGGGATCCAGG
This sequence comes from Zacco platypus, assembly GCA_038088235.1. Classification (NCBI taxonomy): domain Eukaryota; kingdom Metazoa; phylum Chordata; class Actinopteri; order Cypriniformes; family Xenocyprididae; genus Zacco; species Zacco platypus. Next base: position 13,146,516 of record CM076069.1, read on the forward strand.
CGGCGATCTTGCTCAAAACTGTAAAAGGATCTCAAGGAAGTGATAAAGTCTAAGAAACAGCAAAAGCACTGAGGTTCCTTTTCCGGTCTGACTCCCCCTTTTTTTCTCTTTTGTTACTGTCTCCTGTTTGATTTTTCCCTCTCCTGCCCTTACTTCTGGTACGCCTACTTGTCTTCCTTCCTACAATACAAACAATACATGTTGACGTGTTTTTTAAACGCCCTTATATAGACTGCTGCCACGCCTATGATGCCACATGACTGCAGTAGCCAATCAAGTTTAGTACATGTTTAGTACAAGGCGTTTAGTACACGTTCTTCAGACACCAGCTCACGAGGAGCAATCCCATAGCACCAGCATTATGACAAAGTGTCTTGTTCCCCTTCTCAGGGAATCGTGGTTACAGTCATAACCTGATATGTTTTGCAGCCTTCAAGGGTGTTTTCAGGTGAAATTGGAAAAATTGTAGATAGATTTGTGCAACAAATGTGGTTGCTTCAGCGTGAATTGTGCACTGACAAACAAATTGTTGTTTGTCACAATTTTAAAGGTAAAAGGATTGACATCCTAGAATCTTGAAAACTTTTGAGTTCTTGAAAAAATTTTTTTGAGGAAATCAGATGCTCTGGAACATTATAAATGTCTTCACTGTCACTTTTGATCAATTTAATGCATCTTTGCTGAATAAAAATATTTATTTCTTGCAAGATTAAAAATCTTGCTGACCCCAAAATTTTGAATAGTATAAGAAATATTTAGGCTATGCAACAAAAAAACAGTAACATATTCATATAGTAAACACTATAGTGACCAATTTGGGAGTATACATTTTATAAAGCTATTTTAGCATTTTGCTTCTAATTTAGCATTGAATAAGCCATACATCAAAAATGTTTGAAATAAATATCTATTTTACAGCTTTTACAACAACCAAGCAATCTCACAGAGCTGCTTCACAAAATCTGCAGCCAAGCACACAGACGCTGTGGAATAATAGTCACGATCTTCACCGAAATCTGAATGATCTCCTAATCCCATTAGGGCTGTTTCCCAGCCAATCCCATAATCTTCTGTCAACCTGTGCTGTGATTTTTTACTATATTACGGACATGTCCAATACTTGAAACAAATTCTCTTCTCTATACAGGTGTGACCTATAGATTAGTCTAGTTAGATTACATGACCGCTGTTTGACCGAATGACTCCAGGCATCAATAAAGGAAAAATGAAGCTTACGCTGAAGTTGTCCTTGTGTGGGATTCATTGGCAGGCTCTAATGGTGTCTCATGTGAGTGGCGTTCCAGCTAAGTGCTTAGAAGTAGGTCTGGCCTTCAACAAATCAACTGACACTAAAGAGCAAAGCTGGACTGGAGCATCTCAACAAAGTATTCATATAGCGAAGCATTCAAAACTAATGTATAACCTCAATATACACTCCATTTTGATTGCACTGTCCAGACATCATCTCAGACATATTTACTTAGACATACAAACTGTAGCCTATATTTACCATGTATTCATATTTTACTGCCCTTGAGACAACCCTGGTTGTCTTCAGGGAAAATTGCTTTGCAAAACTTGTACTTAGTAGTTCTACGAAACTTGAAACATCATGTTTTGGGGAGTTATCATTTAAAAGGAAACAAAAACATGACTTCAAGGGCCACAATGAGAATAGCTAACAGAACAGCTACATTTTAAAACATAAAAATCATGTAACACTGGTCCATAAGCAAATCACCCCTTGAAATTAGTATTATATTATATTATATTATATTATATTTTATTATACATAAAATGCTGTTTAATATAGTTTGAGGATTAATATAGCCTGTCAGTTAGCCCAAAATGTCAATTTCCCAATTATTCTACAGTAAAATGAACTGTTAGGGCAACTTTCAAAGTTCTCCTTATTTTCTAGATGGTTGAAAAACAGAGGTGCATAACCGCATTTGCATCCTCCATAGATAAAGTGTTCCCTATGTGACGTCTAAACGAAAGTCTTGCTTCATTGAATCGCAAAATTCATAGCTGCATATGATATCCCCACCAACGATGTTTGCATTTTCTCAAATATTCCCATGCTGAGTCCTGAGTAATGAAAATGGAATGTTCTTATATCCAATTTCATCTATTTCCACTCATAACCTCGTTTTGTGCTAATGCACAACATAAAGGATCATAAAAGAGGAATTATTACTGTTATCATTGTCATCAAACATCATCACCGACAACCAAATGCAGGGATTTGTATTAATGATAAAGATCTCAAGACTGCATAAAAACATTCTAACCCTTTCAGATAGTTTTACTTTATTAAAACTTGTGCTTTATACACTATTCGATCTCATGTTTAGTAATATTTTTTTGTTGATTATTATTAAGTATGCACTGCCACTCTTCTCTTTCAGAGAAATCGTCCCTGCTTTATATCCTCTCCATAACGAAGCATCTCTGCATGCAGGTCTTTCTGTCATATTACCCACAATCATGAATTTTTATTGGCTGCAGGGTCTCTTTCCGCCTGCCCTATCTCTGCGCTTTTCGCTCGCTTCCGTTCGCCGCATTCACAATGAGCCGCTCGAAAGTGTTACCATTCCCATCATCTTTCACACGGCAACCCTGTGAAATCTGTGTATAACAAGCTCAATGCAGCTTGGAGAGAGAGTCCGCCCGCTCATCCTCACCCTATATCTGCTAAATATTGTGTCCAGAATCCTTCTTTTGCATATTTTTCACAGCTCAACTGAGAGTGCCACAAAACAGGAAGGGTGCTGCTGATAAAGATGGATTGTAGTGCTACTCACAAAATGATCTTCTTCTGAATGGTCTGCATAATAACTCATTGAGCTGCGCACTGGTGCTTCTCCACACACAGCTGCGGGTTACTGAGCGTTTATAACAAAACAGCCTAAAGCTGAGGACAAAATAAACATGTTTATGCTGACCAATGGTGGATGAAATGCACAAATGCATTACCTTCAGTTTAAGTATAGACACCTCAAATGAATCTGACTCTAAAATAGATCCCCTTAAAGAACTGAAAGTACAGAAATGTAATAAGTTAAAGGTTATATTTTGAGTCCTGTGCTACTGAATTGCAGGTTCAAATCTTGTAATGAACGGTCTATAAGCTCCTCTGTGTCCCTGAGAAGGCACTTAACTTATTGCTCATTCATTCAATAAGAAATGAGTTAAAATCACCTGCAAAAACAAACAAAACAAAAAAACAGTTTCCAGGGGTCTTCAACAACATGGTACTATAGGGGATCTTCTCATTATTTTTCAATCTCAAACATATTTTTAGGGGAAAAAAAAAAAATGAAAATGAAATATATGGTCTCAAGGTTCGCATTTAACCATGGTTCCCTGAGAAGGGGAATGAGAGACTGCGTCAAAGACACTTTAGGCATTCCCCAAAGTTTCTTTGATGCAGGCCGAGTTCCAATTTGAAAGGAACGTCTCAGATTATGCATGTATCCATGGTTCACTGAGAAGGGCAATGAGACACATTGTCAAAGACACTTTGAGGAATGCCTAAAGTGTCTTTGACGGAGTGCTAGTTCCCATTCGAAAGGGAAATATATATGTGTGTACGTGCATTTTTGTGATTTGTGAGGACACAAAATTGTATAATGACATTGGTATTAACTGGTATTATGATGTAAATATGAAATATGAGGACATTTCATGAGTCCTTATATTTAAAATAGCTTTAAAAACATACTAAACAATGTTTTATTAAAAATGTAAAAATGCAGAATGTTTTCTGTGATGGGTAGGTTTAGGAGTAGATTAGTGTAGGGAGATAGAATGTACAGTTTGTACAGTATAAAAACCATTATGCCTATGAAATGTCCTCACTGATGTAGCAAAACAAACCTGTGTGTGTGTGTGTGTGTGTGTGTGTGTATGAAATGAAAATGTGCTAAAACACAACATTAAGTTAACTTTACCCAGAGGTTTAAAAAGTTTTTTTAAAGGAAAAAGTACATAGTCAAGTGTGTGTGAGGATGTGTGTGGTGAGTGTGTATGTTAAAATGACTAAAAGTAGGTGCCCTGTCCTCTCTCTATCCAATGCTGATTGTCCTCAAAAACTTTGATGATAAATATTAATTAGGTGACGTAACATTAGCCCAGTAGGCTTTACTGATCTGCTAAAAGCAGGTAAGTGGACACTAGCAATAGTAGGACAACTACCTGCGTGTTTGTTTACTCTTACAGATGGTTAACTAGTCCTTCAGCGCAACACTTGCCTGTCGAACGCCAGCTTGGCCACCAGCTTTAGATTAAAAGTATCTCCCAATTGCATACAGTAAATGCCACACTGTGAGACATGCTAGACCATCGTAAAGCACCTAAGCACACCACCTTAGCTGTTCACACAAGTAATATTTCACCTTATCACAGCATGTCCAATAACAGCAGATGATTAAAATGACAGATCTACAGAGAGAGAGCACTCATTCATTTCTCTTTCACGATGTTTTCTTCAATTAGAATATAATCTTGTGACACGCATGTTGATTGGGAGGCTTATCAAAGACTTCCTCCTGAGAACAGATGTGCCATGCTCGTAAAGTGTCAGTACTCTGCAAAATGTCAATGAGGATTTTAACCCTTCTCTCGTTTCTTGTTTCTTTCAGCAGAATCTATTTATTGCAACAAGGTCAAATTATGAAGTTTTAAAAGTCAAGTCACCTCCTCGGCCTCATTGTGTATTTGCCTGGTCTATTTGGCAATATTTTAAATGCATAGTTTGAGTGATCAGTCAGCATTCCCCTCTGTCATTCCTCGTCTGACCCTCAAACCCTTCTGATTGACAGCAGGACCCATTACAAACAACGAGGCAATTCAAGTCCCAGGAAAGCAGGGCTTTCCCTCTGTGACATGCGATTGGCAGCTCGTTGATTGGGCAGCTTATCAACAACTTCCTCATGATAACAGATGTGTCATGCTCTGAAAAGTGTCAGTAAGCTACAAGATGTCCATGAGGGTTTAACCTCTCTCATTCTTTATCTCATTCTAATGTTTTGACTTTTTAATAGATTCTATTTATAAACATGATCATATTATGATTGAAAGATAAAGTATGGAACTTCTATGCCCCCTAAACAAAAACTGCCAAAATAATGACTTGCAAAAATAACTCTCGCCCTGTCATAGTCCCACCTCAGAAACATGGCATTGAATTAATGCAAGCAATACAATGCTTTTATTTAATAGTGATGCAATTAAATATTTACTTTATTACCAAAAATTATTATCAAAAAAACTAAAGAAAGTTTGTTTATTAATCAATTGGTAAAGTCACGTTTATTTGTAACCGTATTGCACATTCAATAGTTTTTATGACAATGTTATTAATTATTAATTATAATTATTCATATTATATAATGTATTAGAATTATTAATTATTATTAATTATATAATCATGTTTCTACTCCAATTTGTAGTTGAAACAGCATAAACGTTGTAAAAATGGAAATAATAAAAACTTGTTTTTAATTAAACTTGTAGAGCTATTTTAGTTTTTATTATAGTATTATTAATATTTTGAATTTATTTGAAAAGCTCCGAATAGAACGTCACATGTTGTCAACCACTAAAAAAGTACATTCTATATAGAATGAGTGGGTGCATGTTTCAAAAACATTAAGATGTTTTTAATTACAAATACCAGAGAGTTAATAACAATCAAGGATAATATTTCTTAATTAAAATGTTTTGAGACTCTAAATAGTATAGAGAAAGTGTAGAAAGCTAAACTGAATGTGTTCACATTGTATGCTTTAAGACAAGATTTTAAGTGCTTACAAGACCTTGTCTTTGCAAACTAATGTCTGATTTTAACTCCTGTAAAGTCAAATGAAACGCACAGAAACAACTGTTATGCATAAAGAAAATGTTGCACACAAGAATTACATTTTGTTATGAGGTTTTCATTATCACATGACCTACCAGCATTTGTTGTGTCACTTCACTGTCTTCATTAATGCATTATATATTTTATGATAATTCAAGCCATTATTCAACAGTGTTTTAAGCGTAAGATTTCCTATCCCCAATTCTCTTAATTCTTCCAACAGAACTACCATTTCATTAGAGTACAACATATTATTGCATTCTCTGCAGTTTCTGCTGATCTACATTAACTACAATTCCCAAACTCATGTTTTCTCATTCTATATAGGGAATAATTTAGACCTGTGCGCCCAAGGCGAAGTCTGGTAATGATTGCATCTTCTCTTCTACTGCCAAAATTCCCTGTTTCACCTCTTACTTGATCTGAATATGATAAATATGTCTTTCTTTTCCCTCCTCATTCCATTCTTTTCATGTTTATGTTATGTTTTGGTTCTGTTTATTTTGTATCTGGTTTACCTTTGTTAAATAAAACTGCACTTGGGTTCTAAATTTGGGGTTTACACAAAAACAATGTACTAAAAGCAATGTACTTTGTTGTAAATACAACACCATTGTCAAAATGATTCCCATTCACATGGATACGTGAAAATGACTAAAAATTCTGGCATCACCGTTTTCACAAACTTGCACTTAGAAACATTCAATAGATAACGAAGACAACAGGTTAAGTAAAAATATAATGAATATGTAATGTAGTGCATATATTTAGCAAAATTCTCCTCTCTAGAGTTTTTTTTTCCTTTTTATTTTTTCTTCTGATTAACGAGATCATGGAAATTGAATGGCAAATGCAACGTTAAGCAACATTGTTTACAAGCTGATTTATTGACGTCTTTCTGCAGATGAAAAATGAACATTACATTATTTGGCTGACAATACTAGACAAATGTGACGATAATTATGAGATACTGAAAGATCAACACATGAACTTAGATCTTAAACCAAGGCGGGTGGAACAATTTGGAGGAACTGTGGCTATGTTGGAATATTTGACAATTAGGTTTTTTTTATGTATTTTAATATACTTACTTGTGACTCAATTCTGACTTGAGCCACAGACACTTTCTTCAGAGACTTAAGCATCACCACAACATCACAAAAAAGTGAGTGTTATTGAAAACAACTCATTTGCGATATTCTGACAAAACATTAATCGTGTTAAACATGATCAAGTACACTAAAAACTACTTTGTCATTTAAATTCCTTAAATGTCATTTTTAATCCAAGAACAATGACTCAGTCGCATGTCTGTACTGTGATAACTGTCCAATATTAAGTCTTTTCTCCTTATAGTTGTACAGAAAAGTACTGCACTCAGAGGACTGTCACAGAAGCTCATGCTCTTGCTTTCACATGCTACACAACGGGTACTACTGACAGAATGTTTCAAAAGCATATTAAGATATTTTTAATTACAAATACCAGAGTTTTCAATCCAAAGAATAACAATCAAGGATAACATTTATTAATTAAAATGTTTTGAGACTGTAAATAGTATGGGGAACGTGTAGAAAGTTCAACTGAATGGTACATTCAGTAATATCTGATTTTAACTCCTTTCATGACCATGTAAAGTCAAACGAAACACGCAAGAGTGCCAGAAATCACTGCTATACACAAGAAAAGAATTATGCACAAGAATTACATTATTATTATGTAGTTCATTTGAAGTTCACAACACTTTGAAGCCCTCTGCAAAGTCTTACCATATAAACTTCCAACATAAATGCATTAAAGTAAATAATTTAAGTCAAAATGATTTACTGTGGAAATTGGTAGAATATAGAGCTTAGCTTGATCTCTCTCTCTCTCTCTCTCTCTCTCTCTCTCTCTCTCTATATATATATATATATATATATATATATATATATATATATATATAAATGAAATATTCTAATAAATAAATAAATACAATTACATTAAAAAGTAGAAATAAAATGAATGTTTTATAGCCAGGCACTTGAGATAAAGTACCTTTTAAAATGTTTATTTATTGATTGATTGATTTATTTATTTTCCCCATGTGGAATACTGCAGCTTCTCATCATTAAACATTTTATCCATTAATATGACGCAATGCTTCCGTGCAAACATTCCATTATGTGGTGAATCTTGCATACCGGCTACATGCAACATTTAAATCACAGATGCTTATATTTTTAACTTCCCTCTAATACCTCTGCGGCAAGTAAAAATTATTTCCACCCCATCCAGCCTCTCATGAGCCATCAAGAGAGCATGAATAAACAATGCGATGATATGAAGGGAAGATCTGTCCCTAATAATACTAAACACAGATCTCCTTCTGGACTCAAATAGCTATTATATTATGTGCAGACTGCTCACTCAACAAAAGCTATTTTAACCAGCAAGCACAACAACCTACCAAAATTTTTAAATTTAAAAATTTACTGTAAAAAAAAAAGAAAAAAAGTAGCCTCAATATAGCAGTCCTTAATAATCAGTTGTTGTTAATTTAATTTTGTTGTTGTTTAACAGTGATCTCTTTTGAATTAAAACACTGCATCCAGGTGAAGGGTTGCCGGCCGGGACGGGGTGCTCATAGGGGAGTTGACATTTATAATGTTGGGAGCAAAGAGTTTAACTGCATTATTAAGGATGCATTTGGGAAAAGAACTAACCCACTTTTTTCTTAGTGCTGAGCATGTGTAATTAAAAAAAATGCCATATATTAACTTTATTCATAGTCCCAATCCCCCCACCCCCCTTTTATGCCACAGGACCTCCAATTAAAATCACTAACGTTAATATATTTTTTGTGCTTATTGTGTAGGTTAGGGTCACGATGGTCTGTTGGTAAATTAGAAAGGTTGTTATTTGTTAGTATATGCATTTTGCATGCTTTAATTAGCACACTGACAGCAATCTGTGGTTATGCTGTTAGTTTGCACAGAAAAAAAGTTTGTGGCTTCAAATCCACTCCTTTAAAGCATTGCCGCTATAGCAATACACATTCATAGAATCACCCCATAAAAACATGTCTGGTGAACCTCAACCCAGCCTCATTTTACAGGGTATAATTCAACTAAACAGTCTTAAGACCATTTTCCTATGTGTATTCAATCAATGCCACTGCTTACACATGATTATTTTTTAATCCAAAAAGGACAAAGTAATTGCTTACAGAGAATGTTAACTGCTTATAAAGAATGTAAGGGGATGAACTGAATGTTTCAAGCTGATTTCAATGAGGTTATGGCATACATGTAAAGGTTTGATTTTAGCTGAAAAATTGCTGAAAAGTTCTGCCAGGAAAACTCAAATGTTATGTCACTATTACTTTAGATCTAACAAATCATTATCTAACACTTGGAGTATATAAGATTGGTACTTACTTAGTTTGTGTATGCTGACGCCAACCTTTACCTCCATCCTCCCCACCACCACCAGGATGGTCCCTGTCCACTCCCAGGGTGTCGGCTACGCCCCCGCCTTCATTTTTAGGCAGGAAATGGAGACCGCATCACTCAGAATGTAAGCTACGGACGGGGCCTACGACAAAAACAACTTTCTTACCACATTTTACTTGCTGATTGTTAATAAATATCATTGTTACATTATCTTGTCTCCCGAGTCTTTCTGGCAGAACTAGTGAGCACAGTCCCTCTCCTTCCATCACACTCTTGGTGGAAGACTCAGCTATATTGTCCTTTTTATCTCTTTTCTGTCTCTCTCTCACACTGCAAGTTTAATCTGCAAATGCTGTGAGAAACAACTTGTGAGTAATGCTTCTCTTTGTGGTCAAGGTCAGCAGGCCTGGGAAGAATAGGGAGTCAGATAAAATGTTTTGCAATTAAAAAGTAGTTACGTGCATCAGGTGGGCATAATATGGGATGTTGAGGAAGACCAATGAGACAAAAGAGTTATATGTGAAATAAATGCTGTAATTTTTTAAAGAATCCTTAAATAAATTGTATCAACGTTTCCACAAAAATGAGAAGAAATGTTTCTTGAACACCAAATCAGCATATTAGAATGATTTCTGAAGGATCATGTGACATTGAGGACTTGTGTAATGGCTGCTGAACGTCATAGGAATAAATTATATTAATAGAAAAAAAAAATACTGCATACAATATTGCTGTATATATATTTTTATTGTATTTTTGATCAAATAAATGCAGCCTTGGTGATCATAAAAGACTTTTAAAAAACATTTAAAAAATCTCAAACGTCAGACCTCAAACTTTTGTAATGTATACACAGTTTACTCTAATAGATATAGTTTCTAATATCATTAAGTATGTTTCCTTGTAGTCAAGCTACAGACCAAATATATATAGCACACTGCATAATTTAATATTTGAAGGATTAATTACCCATTGTGAATTAAATACTATTTCAGAGCAACACTGAATCCAATTATAGACCAATTAAAGTGTGGTAATCTGTTAGGTCAGTTAGTCTAATTTAACAAATTATTTCAGTCAGATTAAAGCTTTGACATAACATTTAAAAAAAGACAAATAATAGCTTTACTTGGACTAAAATTGAGATGCATGTAGGATAGCACAAGTAACACCGTGGGAAAGCTTGCATATACATCATTTTCACCTCTCAGTAAATGCAGAGGGGACCAGGCCGACTGTGTATCGCACTACGTACAGGGGCCTTCCCAAGGGCGGCCCTGAGACAGGAACCAGTTTGTCATCTGGTGTCCTTGTCCTACTTTAGAAACCACCCTGTTTCTGCCCACAGCCTCAAAGGAGCCCAGAGAACGCCGCTCCTCTCGCCAAGGGTAAAAAGCCAATGATGACCTGGAAGTGAACAGCACTCACCGAGGAACATGTTCCCATTTTCACCCTGACACGTTGGCAAACACACATCATCGCCTTACTAGCGTCTACTGAGTGCAAGCCTCACTGCCATCCCTTCATTTCCCACTGCTGCGGCACACTTTCAAACACTTAACATTTGTCCTATTTGAGTTAAAGTGCAATCATAGGTTTAAACTACAGTGAGAAATGTTTCTGCTTTAAAAGCGCTCCTCTGAGGAACGTTTTATTGCCTAGAGGTTCGTCTATCAGACCTCAGGAGACATAATGGAGCTTTCAGTTATGTGTTATTTAAGTATCAACTCTATTTCAGATGATTCTCTTAAAGCACTGGGGAAGATACTTTATAAACCAGAAATGCTAGAGTTCTTGAAGTATTAGTACAACAAGTAATACGCTAGACTCCAGGACACTAATAACAAGAAGTACGTCAACTACGTTGATGCCTTTAAGAAGGCAGTTTCTCTGTAAACATACAAAATGAATGAGAAAATACTATTTGGCTACTCAGAGCAGTGTTCATAAAACTATGCAGATCAGTGAAAGCAACTAAGAAAACTAGAAAACACGACTTTAATCGTTTATTCTACCGTTCAATTTTTCATTTTTCATTTAATTATTTATTTTTTAAATAAATGCTGTTTTTTGAGCATTCTATTTATCATAGAATCCTGAAAAAATGAGTCACCGATTTCACAAAAATATTAATCTGTTTTCAACATTGATAATAATAAATGCTTCTTGAGCAGCAAATCAGCATATTAGAATGATTTCTGAAGGATCATGTGACACTGAGTAATAATGCTGAAAATTCACCTTTGCATCATAGGAGTAATTTACATTTGAACATTAAAATAGAAAAGAGTTATCCCAAATTATAATAATATTTTACAATATTACTGCATTTATCAAATAGTTGCAAATAGTCTTGGTGAGCATAAGAGACTTCTTTAAAAAATTACAGTGACCCCAAACCTTTGAACCACAGTGTAAACTAGATGGTCTTTTTCTTACAGACATTAAATTATTAATAATATTATTTAATAGAATATCCTCCGGCCCATGGGGAATCTCTTTGAAATCTTTCATCAAAACCTCTTATTTGTCATCTGTTATACAGAGTAATGTGCAAAATCAAGTACTTTTTTTTCACATATCCCATCCATTTTCTCTTCATTTAATCTTATTAATTTCTAAAAGAAATAATTAACCTTAAAGAGATTTTGTCATGATCGTGTCTGTTTAATGTTATAATCGTGTCTCTGTTCATTTGTTCATTCTGTTCCCCAGTCCTGTCTTGTCACATGTTCCTTGTTTTCATTTAGTTCTGTTTAGTCATGTGATCTTTGTTTTGCCCTGCCATGTGCTCGTCTCGTTATTAGTTCACCGTCGTCACCTGTGTCTGTTGATTAGTCATGTCTATCACCTGTGTAACCCTCATTATCCTCTTGTGCCAGTCTGTATAAATTCCCTCTGTGTCAGTCCTGTCCTTGTTCTTCGTTGAATGTAGATGGCTTGTGTTACCTGTCTTTGTGCGCTTTCTTGTTTAAATAAATACGTTAATCTTCATCAGTCCTGCTTTGCCGTGCTTCCTGCACTCCCTTACTGCGAGCCGTTACAGAACGAAGAACCAAAGAACGAGACAAAACAACATGGATGTCTCACCCGAGAATCATCTGTGGAGCATCCGGCAGCGGGGACGCCCGCTGGAGAGGTATGTGGGGGAATTTGTGGAGTTCTCCCATCTGGCGGGCTGGCCGGATACCACGCTAAATGTAATATTTTGGTTGGGACTGGATGAGAACACGATTCGCCCGGACAACCCGATGACTCAGGCTTCCTTAGTCGATCTTATCAATCTGATCCTCGAGTTAAACGGGTCCGGGTTTGAGGTGGAGGAATGTGTGTCTCATCCGGTTCCAGCCAAAGCACCCGCTGCGCCAGCCCTGTCTTCTCCGGGTTTCCCCGCATACCTCTGCAGCGGAGTAATGCCTGTCTGGCCGCCTGATCCGGTCTCCGATGAGGAGGAGGAGGAGTTTCCGGATCTCCTCAGTCCGGCCCACAGCGAGCTGCCGTATAAAACCATCCTCAATCCTGCCGTTTTTCGGACCGCCGCTCGGGAATCTCATCGCGGACCGCCGCGCAAAGGCGCCGCACGCAAGCCACGCCCCCGAAAGGCCGCGAGGGATCGCGAGCCCGCTCCAGCGCACCGTGAGCCGCCTGAGTTCCCTGAGCCGCCTGAGTTCCCTGAGCCGCCTGAGTTCCCTGAGCCGCCTGAGTTCCCTGAGCCGCCTGAGTTCCCTGAGCCGCCTGAGTTCCCTGAGCCGCCTGAGTTCCCTGAGCCGCCTGAGTTCCCTGAGCCGCCTGAGTTCCCTGAGCCGCCTGAGTTCCCTGAGCCGCCTGAGTTCCCTGAGCCGCCTGAGTTCCCTGAGCCGCCTGAGTTCCCTGAGCCGCCTGAGTTCCCTGAGCCGCCTGAGTTCCCTGAGCCGCCTGAGTTCCCTGAGCCGCCTGAGTTCCCTGAGCCGCCTGAGTTCCCTGAGCCGCCTGAGTTCCCTGAGCCGCCTGAGTTCCCTGAGCCGCCTGAGTTCCCTGAGCCGCCTGAGTTCCCTGAGCCGCCTGAGTTCCCTGAGCGGCCCGAGCTCCCCGACTGGCCCGAGCTCCCCGACTGGCCCGAGCTCCCCGACTGGCCCGAGCTCCCCGACTGGCCCGAGCTCCCCGACTGGCCCGAGCTCCCCGACTGGCCCGAGCTCCCCGACTGGCCCGAGCTCCCCGACTGGCCCGAGCTCCCCGACTGGCCCGAGCTCCCCGACTGGCCCGAGCTCCCCGACTGGCCCGAGCTCCCCGACTGGCCCGAGCTCCCCGACTGGCCCGAGCTCCCCGACAGGCCCGAGCTCCCCGACTGGCCCGAGCTCCCCGACGGGCCCGAGCTCCCCGACGGGCCCGAGCTCCCCGACGGGTCCGAGCCTCCTGAGCTCCCAGACTTTCCTCCACCTGAGCTCCCAGACTTTCCTCCACCCGAGCTCCCAGACTTTCCTCCACCCGAGCTCCCAGACTTCCCTGGGCTCCCTGACCCGCCAGAGCCTCCTGGGCTCCCTGACCCGCCAGACCTCCCAGACCTCCCAGACCTCCCAGACCTCCCAGACCTCCCAGACCTCCCAGACCCGGACCCTCCTGCGTCAGAGCCGCCGGACCCTCCTGCGCCAGAGCCGCCGGACCCTCTGCCTCGGACGCCTCCGTGGCCGCCTGACCCCCTTGCATCTGCCGTGACGCGGCCCTGGACTCCGCCATGGCCGCCTGACCCCCAGGAGGTCCAGGAGACACCCTGGAGGCCACCTGAACTGTCTGAGCCTGACCACGGCCTCCAGGGTGCCCACCCCCCCCTCCCGAATCTGTTCCTTCACGGCGCGAGGTCGCGCCTTCCGGGAGGGGGGAGTACTGTCATGATCGTGTCTGTTTAATGTTATAATCGTGTCTCTGTTCATTTGTTCATTCTGTTCCCCAGTCCTGTCTTGTCACATGTTCCTTGTTTTCATTTAGTTCTGTTTAGTCATGTGATCTTTGTTTTGCCCTGCCATGTGCTCGTCTCGTTATTAGTTCACCGTCGTCACCTGTGTCTGTTGATTAGTCATGTCTATCACCTGTGTAACCCTCATTATCCTCTTGTGCCAGTCTGTATAAATTCCCTCTGTGTCAGTCCTGTCCTTGTTCTTCGTTGAATGTAGATGGCTTGTGTTACCTGTCTTTGTGCGCTTTCTTGTTTAAATAAATACGTTAATCTTCATCAGTCCTGCTTTGCCGTGCTTCCTGCACTCCCTTACTGCGAGCCGTTACAGATTTAATGCTTATTTATAATTTTCTTTCCCTTGGTCCTCAACTATTTTTTAAATTAGACAGGCAATGCCATAACAGGTCAAGACAATCATTTAACACACCACAATCCTTTCATGTACTCAAAGCAAAATGGCATCTTATAGGTGTAATTTACGTTTATTATATGGTTTATATTAAAAGGATGATGTTTGTGACTCACAAGGTAGAATTAGATAAAAGGTTTAAGCTTGCTCTATTGGGCTACATCCATTCCAGTTTAATCAGGTGTCCTGAATGAGGCAAAGGCTCAACGAGAGGCAGACTAGTACCATACAGCTACAAATCAATGAGCTCCATTCTGCTATAATTGCTCCTCGGGTTCTTCCCACAATGCAACTGTGAGGAGGCACAGAGGAAGCCGTACCAATGTGGTGCTGTATTGCTAATTCACAGAGATAGATGATGTTTAATTTACACTTCATGAAGACAAAAGATCTGAGTAAGCCATCATTCGGAATGTAGTGTGTAATTCTGTGTAATTCAGAGTGCATTATGGGGGGTGACAGGTAAATGGGAGGTGATTACTGGCCAAAATCAAGAATCAAGCCTCTAAATCCTTGTTTAGACTGTCAGTCAAAATCCGATGTTTGGGCATATCTGATCAGATTTAGCTAGTGTGAACGGCAAAAAAAAAAAAAAATCACATGAAGTGGGTTTTTTAAAAAATCTGCCTCTGCCTCATAAGGTGCAGTAGTCGCCTACACATTGTCATGTTGTAAATAAGACAACATCTGCATTGCAAACCTACGGAGCCCCGCACAAGAAATGCAAGAAAAATTAAACCATGTGTACAATTTATTCATCCATTCCCTCGATTTATAAATCATGCGCATGCCATTGAAACCAATGCAGATATTCCAGAAAGAGCAGTTACACCATGTGGGCAGTCAATAATTTTAGATCAGATTCTGAGCAGATACACAAATAATCGGATTTGGACTGACAGTGTGAACATAACCAATGATATTCCGTTACCTGTTGCTACAGCTTCGCCTAGTTGTGGCATAAATGGGAAATAAACAGATCCGATTATGCTCATTTACAGGTTCATCATTTTGTTTATTGTGTCTAATAGAATACATCATTTAATGTTCAAAAAACTTTTTTTTTTGTATTGTTGCAGCACCTGTTTTCACCCTCTGCCTGAATTCTCTGTTTTAGTTTCTTTAAACCCCAAGCACAGTCTGCTCTGATTGGTCAGCACGTGACGTGTGAGAATCAACCACATTGGAATATCATGCAAGCACAGTTATGCTGGGACAAAAATGCTGAGACAGTATTAAAAATATCTTATTTTATTGTGTCTCAGAAAAATTGCAAATTTAATCAAGTGGAAAAGTAATAGCATGCCTCTCCTTAATAAAACACACAATTTGAGGTATCATTCATGTCTGTAGCACAAACGGTGTGGAACAAGTTATGAGGCAAAGTTTAATACTTAGTTTTAGAGGTTTGTTCAAATCACTAACTCTAAGTACGAGCAGTAATAACAGAAATACGTCCCTTAGCAAGCGCCACTAACCATGTTAATGATGCCCGACTGGGACTGGAATAGCAAAATGAAGATGGGATGAACTCTGTGTGTATGCATGAGTGATGGAAGCGGCCCTCCACCTCCTCAGCAATAACGGCCTCTTATCAGCCCTGTCGCGGAGGAGAAATGTGGATTTCATTATTTGTAGCAGTTAATGTTTGGTTTTGGTTGTTGACAGGCACAGCTGGCTGAGAGGAGATACTCAGCCAATGTCATCCCCATTAATATCACTTATTCAAGCACACGGCTAAAAGAGAGAGAGGCGAGGAGTTAGGGAATACTTACGGAGAAGAGAGGAAAGAGGAGCAAGAGAGAGGGCTGCCCACGCCGAAACCTTGACTGATGCTTTTTTACACGGACTGAGAAAATGCCTCAGAGAGGTAACAGCACCGCCAGCGTGTGACATTAAGGCTCGACAGCATTTCTTGTTTTTCTGAGAACAGAAGTGTAGTAACAAAGCACTGCAGGCCACAAACTAACAAAGGCAGCTATGAAGTCACATCAATGAGAAATAAAGAAACAGTGGTGAGATTTGAAGTGCACAAGTTGTTTAGAATACTTTGTCCATTCAATTTAAACACATTTTAATCAATTTCATCAAAATAAAATAAAATAATCTTACTTTTAGATGCATATAACACTTGAAACCTTACATGCCTGCAATAAATAAACAATATAATGTGCTGATAAATGTAATGGTGTTAAAGACATAGGTCATAATTGTAAGAAATAGTCACATCTATGAAAAATAACAACACAAATGTGAGATAAAAGGTGTAATTATGAGAAAATGACCTGTGAGATACAAAAGCACAAAAACGAAAGAAGTCATAATTATTAAATTATAAGAAATAAAGTGCATGTGTGTGTGCACTTGGATGGGTGAAGTGCAGAGCACAGGTTCCCAGTACATTGTGTCATTTTCATAAAGTTACAATTGTGAAATAAAAACACGAGGTTATGAGAAAGCCACGAGTGTGAGACGTAAAACTAGCAAAGTGAGATATTTGAATGCTTATACAGTACACAGAAATTTCAGTAAAGAAGCAAATGATTCTGATGACAATTTTAGTTCTACCAGAACTACTCAGAGGGCAGGTGAACGTTTACATGGTATTTATTCCATAAAATATTTATAGATGGTAGTGAGTACGATAATTCATGTTTAGTTGTATAGAAAAGTTCTTAGTGGTAGGCCACGTCCTTTGTCCAAATCCTGGAGATTCAGAATCAGCTGATCCTGCCTGAAGTTGAAGGCAGGGCCAACATGGTGGTGGTGGGGAGGATGGAGGGGAACGTCAACGTCATCAACTGCGGACGAGAAACAGAAAATTCAGTGCTTATATACTCCAAGTGTCAAGCAGTGATTGGCCAAACCTATTATTATGAATGAATAAATGAAGTGACAGAGTCTTCATGGTAGAACTTACGCTAAGAGCTATCATTTCCTTAATGAATTCCTTAATGATTATTTTAATACTTTTGCAGAAGAAATATTTGGAAATGAGAAATACAGTTCTGCTCTATTCACATATGTTTAGATTTTATATTTCAACCAATCTAATACAAACCTCTAAACAAGTTTTCAGTTCATTTTAAAAGAGGTGCGTCATAAGAGTCATTTGTTCATGATACAAATACAGTTAAAAAAATTTGGGATCAATAAGGATTTTTAGGGATTAGGATTATTATTATAATTACTTTTTAAAATATTTTATTCAGTAAAAATGCATTAAATTCATCAAAAGTAACAGTGAATACATTTATAATATAACAAAAGATTTCTGTTTCAGATAAAAACAGAAATTTTTGAACTTGATATTTATCGAAGAATTCTGAAATAAAATGTATCACAGTTTACACAAAAATATTAAGTACAACTGTTTTCAATTGATAAGAAATGTTTCCTGAGCAGCAAATCAGCATATTAAAATAATTCCATCACATTAAAATTTTTATTGTAAAACATATCACTAATAGTACTGTTTTACTGTATTTTTGAGTAGATAAATGCAAACTTGGTGATAATAAGAGACTTCTTTCAAAAACATTTAAAAAAAAACTACTGACCCCAGACTTTTGGACGGTTGTGTATGTGTGTGTATTGCCGTTAGTGCATTATTTCCCATTTAATATACGGTTAACAGAGCCAAACGTCATTAAAACCATTTGGCTCTAGTAGTTTTTTTTTTTTGTTTGCTTTTTTTTAAACCTGCAACGATTCCAAATAAGAACCCTTGCTACTGAGGTCACGGCACAAACACACACCAATCGATCAAGTTAAATGCAAAAATCAGCATGGCTGACTCATTTGCTCAAAGGAGGTTAATAGAGGAAGGGTGCTGGAGGAGAAAATGAGAGGCTGATTGTCTTGTCACAGGTGACGGTAGCAGCCCAATCTTGCTGACAAAGTCGTGCAGCTCCCAGAGCGGCGTTGGAAGAGAGGTGACCTCTCACACCACAGTACTCATGGGAAAATACTCATTGTCAGCTGGCCCACTATTCTTCTTCACATTTGTCTCACAACCACAAAGTGTTCACACACTAACACACAAACACCTGAGACACTGTTCAATTACCTGCTCCTCAGACCTTTACAGATTCTGATACCAAATCTTCTGTGGAACACAAAAAGAGATATTTTGATTGAAATTGATTGAAAAGACAAACC
Organism: Zacco platypus; assembly: GCA_038088235.1. Lineage (NCBI taxonomy): Eukaryota > Metazoa > Chordata > Actinopteri > Cypriniformes > Xenocyprididae > Zacco > Zacco platypus. Next base: position 13,165,316 of record CM076069.1, read on the forward strand.
AAAAAAAAAAAAAAAAAATAGAAATAAAAACGAATTAATAATACTATAATACTTAATTAATACTTAATACTGTAATCCACAGAATACAGCCCAGAAACACGGGATAACACGTCCATTTCACAAAAACAAGACCAAACAAAGATCTGAACAAAATACGGTGTATGTATACACAGATTAAATGAGGTAATTAATGAATGACAGGTGAACAGAATCATTAATCAAACACACTAGAAAACTGGGTCAAATGTGCAGTGATCAGATGGCGGACATGAGAGCAGGCTGCTCTCATCCCAACAGGAGTCCCCTTGCATCGGCCATGATGAAAAAGTAGGACTCTAAAGCTCACGCCTCCAAAAGAAGTTCCACAAACCAGGAACTAGGTGGGCCAGGGAGAGAAGCCTGCAAAGACAATTGACCCTTCGCAAAACCCACCCCCTGTTGCAATGCCTGACAACCCATGTTCTCTCACTCCACACATCATGTTCTCCCGCAGTGAAAAATACATCGCGGAGCAAAGAGGACACTGACAACGTATGAAACAGTTTAATACTTAAAATATTGTAATTATTTAAAGCAGTTTAAACACTAAATACCGTACAGTGGCTCCTTAATGTGTCGAGACAGATCCTTCAAACGGCTCGTGAACCGATCATCTCTTCATACTAGTTCATTTATAGCATCAAATAAACATGAATAGACATCAGAAGGAATGTTGTTTCAACCGCGGAAAGACGTGAGTACGAACAATATTTCAAGTTAACCAACGTTAATCTACTATAGGCTACTCCCTGACGGCTTTGTCGGATAAGATGGCAGATTCGGCGTTATCATTGGTTAGATCGCCTGTCAATCAAACTGTTTGTGAAGGGTCAATTGCCAGGCACCATTTGTGGAAGGGGGAAATTATGACTTTAGCACGTTATTGATCACAGACTCATCCCATGACCATTTGCCCATTGTGAATGACCACAGATTCTCAGACTCACTAAACTGGTTTTGAAGCCACAAAGGATGGGTTTTCTATACAAAATGGACACAAAAAGGACAAAAATGGAGCAAATATTCTCCATATCTATTTATAGACCTGTATGTCCGTAATGAGAGATATTTATGTGCATGCATAATATACAAACTTACCTATTAAGTTATACATGAATGCATGGTTAAAAGTTCAATATTACCCAATGATCTTTGGTCTTTATGTCTTCAGCAGTCTGTCTAGGTTAATCTGGAATTGCCATATGCTCATGGCTTTGCGAACCTACTTTGGTATCCAAACACTGCGAATCCAATGCGTTCCTGCAGCTAACCATAATTTGTATAGATGGAGATTACAATTGACTGCTATTAGCTCAATTAGCTGCTAGCTGTCAAAAATGGCAGTCACAAGTTTCTGTTCGTCTTGTTGGTCACTACGCCCCCACCCCCTGACACAAGCGGTTCTTACTTCTAGACCAGTAAAGTTTTGGTGTTACTTACAAACCACTTTTCCTGGTTCACAGCTGGTGCTTTGGGTGTCGAAAGACAAAGAACAAAGAAGTTCTGCAAGAAGTGCATTTGGGGACTTTGAAAACAGCAACAGAGACAGCGCCCACAAGCTTAGCCCCCCAATTTTCAAGATCTTCTGCACCAACTGAATCTTCTCTTCAAGGATCCTTCATCCACATGTTCCAGATTATAAGGATCATCTGCATTAGAAACTTCAATCTCAAGGCTCCTTCATCTCCGTGTTCCAGAATACGGACCTTCTCTGTGCTCCAGGAGTTCACAATTACTTTGTGTTTAAGGCTGTGAAACGGATTCCATCTCCATTCTTTCCACTGCAATGCGGCCCAACTCAGCGAGTAGAAGATCACCAGGCAGAACGTAAATATCAATTTACCAAACCGCTTCCCAGAGACCTTAGCATTTGTGCATATTAGAGGTGTAACGGTTCTCTGTAAAAAATCTCCGCACACGGTTCGTGGTTTATCTCATATCAGACAAAGCATACGCATCTATAATATGGTTTGTTGACAATAAATAAAACTGATATATATGCATAAATATATATAATATGATGGTAAATTATGTCAAAAATTTGCGTTCTTGCATGTTTTGTGAGAGACACCAGCATATCAGCATCCAAGACTTCAGCAGGGTGCGCACACACTATCCCGAGGACTTCAAGAAGAGAAAATAATCTCTGAAGGTTCTCCTGAAAATACTGCAGTGCCCTCACAGCAAGTCTGTGAGAAGAAACACAATCATTTATAATACAATTTAAGTAATTTATGCAGCACACCAAAAACAAATGAACTAGTTTCCGCGACAGACGAGTATCATAACTGTGTTGGCTAAAACACACACATGCCATGACAGCTGGTATAAAGTAGTTTACCTGGGCCTAGAGGGCAACAGACTAATCACAACGTCTCTCTAAAGATTACTTGTGCAGGTAATACCTCCCAGAATATTCTGTGGCACAGCCCGCTGTTGTAAGAACATTGTATCAATGAGATATTACGGTGAGGTGATATGCTGCTCAAGGTCGCTGAGGCACGGCTTCCCGCAGGGGCATTTCATGGAACTGAGGGTAATATGTTTAGCGAAAATGTGATAAGACTACAGGTTTCTCTCCTTGTTAGATGGAAGGGTAAACTAGAACCAAAGCTGTTTTGCATAGTTTTATTTATTTATTCATTTATTTTTATGTGATTTATTCAGAGGGAGACCGGCTGATATTTTGAGCCAGCACTAAAAATACCATACCTACTTTCATGAAAACACTCACGCACATCAATACCTTTTCGTTGCTATAAACTTGTTTTTAATGAAAAAAGTTTTCACTTCATTAGAGGTGACATTTAGTACATGAACTGGAGAATATTTTCAACCAATGCAATTAATTGAGTTTGTTGGTCCAGAAACCTATAACCTCCTCTTCTTTAACGCTTGGATCTTTATTTTTTTCTTTCTTTCTGTCTATCACAGAAATGTCAGCAATTCAGGATGCACAATGGGATGTGGTAAAAAAGTCTCTATATTTATGACAAACATGCAGTATTTAAGCAGTATGCAGTATTTTACAGGGCCTTCAAAGGTGTAGACAAAATAGTGAGGAATCAAATCTATTGATATTTATCTGGTCTGTAATCATAGCTTCAGGGGAGCTCACGGGGAACCTACTGAATGTTCATGATATAGTCAACAAGACAACAATTTCTGGCATCTCTGATATGCAGTAAGAGGGGTCTGTGCAGTGCCAAACTGTGTATCGATTGCAACACTGAGGCGAAGCCAACTAACTGCCATCCACCTGGATAAACCTGCAACCAAAAAAAATAGAGGGTGTTGAATCATGCAAACTCATAATCTTATGATTAAAAATTAAACTAACAAAAATAATATTCTGCAAGAGAGACTCGATTCACAATTGATTTCTAACTTAGTTAATTAATGTTAATTGATTTTTTTTTTTACATTGACCCTAATAAGCATAAAATACATAGCGCACACACACACACACAAATATTAATTTTAAAATATGCCTAACTTTTTTTTTTTTTCTCTTACCTTGTCGCAATACAGTCTGGAATTGCTTTCTCTGCAAAGGATACGTGCAGATTTTGACCAAAATTAGGTTTTTAAAGGCTCTTCACCTGAGGTTAAAACTTTTAGGCTTCACTTAAAAGCATCATAAAAGTGGTCGATGCAACTTTTGTGCTATATTCAAAGTCTTCTGAATCCAAATGATTACTTAAAATCTTTACATCTACCCCAGAGCTTCTTTGGTGTGTTATTTTTATGAGAAGTAGCAATGTCTGATTTGTACATTAATACATTTTTGTTCAATTATTCACAAAACTGTTCAGTCCAGTTCACAAAACTGATTTGAATGACTAATTCAAACAGGCCTGGTTCTCAGGTTTAAATTCAAATTCACTCATATTGATTCAATTGCAACTAACTATTTCATAATCACAGATAATCTTCATTAGAGCTGAATAATGACTTGAATGACACAAAAAACTACTGTATGGCTTCAGAAGATTTGAATTATAGTGATTGCCTTGTATTATTACACTAATTTATACACTTTTAATTTATGGTGGTTTTGCATCCCTTTCTTTTGAAAGCTTCACTCCTTATTCATTGTACTTGTATATAAAATAAAATCGAGAACTGAATTTGGATGAAACATTCCTCTAAATCACTTACCTTGTTGAACAGCTTTCATGTTGGGAGTGCACCTATGATGGCTTAACATGCTGTTTCGGTGTGCAGCTCACTAGGTTTATGCATCTGCTCTCTCCTCATACTAAGATAAATTAAGCACTATAATATGAATGTGAATGGTTACAACAATAGTAGATCAACCAGTTTAATAACGCATTCACTGGTGTAGGTGTAGTCTGTATGAATCATGACTGTCTTACTAGCGTAGGTCAAGATAGCTTTTAAGGTTAATCCTGGATCTGGACACCGGTCAGAAACAAGCATTCATTCATACATTAGAAAAAACCTTTACATTACTGCACTGAACATGAAATTAATTGTCATTAGCAAGTTATGCAAGTTATTTAGACCCCGAAACAAGCTACCTCAATTGGTCCCTTCACATTTACACCCAAAAATATGTTTTTAAAGCATTTAGCTCAAAATTGGTAAATGGTGGAATACATTTTTAAATCATTCACAAATAAATTGTAAAAATGCAAACAACAAATTTCTTCGTTTAGATGTTTGAAAATGGATGAGCCATAAATTTAAGCAAATTGCATTTAAATGACTTATCTGAAGTTCAGCCTGTCCATATTTATAATTGGTATGAAAAAAAGAATGAGATCACTGACAGATTGATGAAAAAGAAACTGGCTTTTGCTACTCTGGAAATGTTAATATTTTCATTGGTCTTATTTATTATGCCCATTGGGTGAGGACCCAGGAATTAAATGCAATTTCAGCTTTACAACATAATAAAACAGAAAAAAAAGTTGTGACAATTGTAGTTAAGTTATATTTTTACTTTTCATTTTCAAATGCAATTACAGCAAGCTAAAGTTGTTTTTCATTCCTGGTTTTTAAAATGATTATTTTCTGTAAAATGTCTAATCAAATCTGCTTCTCATGACTTTGCTCATGGGCCCTTGTGCATTCTAGCAAGAAAACACAATCTAAGGTCCAAATTTAACTGATGGCATATGCACATTATTTGCGTTAATATTAGATCCCAGTGGGTTATCCGGTGACAACAGATCAAATAAAGATTAGCAAATTCACAGAAACGATTAGGACAAAATAAAGCAATCACACAAATGATGCTGTAGGGAATTAGGACAAATGTGCACTGGCGTTCAGAAATATTCTGCAGTGCAGCTTAGCCTACAGCCAAGCTTGTTAATGCACATTACAGACAATGTTAGTGACAAGATAAATGTTTAATAACCATTGTGACTTTACGGTGTGGAAAACACACATTTTAATATACATGCCAAGAGACATTTCTAAAATTAGAGTGTCCCTGCCTGAACTGGAGGATTGGAGGAGTGTCAAAACAAATGAGACATTCTCACAGAGCGGCAGTTGGCCAGTTCTCAAGACCTTTAACTGCACCTTTCCATCAGAGCTGACAACGCTGATTCAGTCTAGCAGACGGGCTTCTTATAGAACAAATTCCTCAAGTGCTGTCACTTTTATCTCTGACTAGACCACAGGAGAGAAGGTAGGATTTGTATAAAAGGTTTGGCCTGTTCACCAAACAGGATGTGACATCATCCTCGTCTTAGACAAGAAACTAGTTGTGAAGATCCAGCCAGGGGTTGCACTATGATGTTAAAATAATGATGGCAGAATCGCAATGTCATGTTGGGTGGCTGTAATGAGCGCACAAAGACGAGGCGTACAAACTAAATAGTCTTTAATAAAAAATTAAATTTAAAAAAACCACTGACAAGAGAAACTCAGGAAAGAGAATAATGCGGTACAACAAAGGAAACTGGGGATTTAAATACACAAAGAGGGTAATCAACTGAAACAGGTGCGTGGAATTAATTCACAACCAAGGAAACTAACAGGAAAAACAGGGACAGAACACAGTGAAACAAAGCCAAACTAAACATACAAGAATATATACTGTAAATAATGGGTTGGTCATGTAGAAGCAAAGTAATAACTACATCCTTCGCATTCTATTAAGACACATCTCTCACCTCTGAAGCAGAAAAATTAACAATAACAGTCAGACTCTGTAGTAGTCAAGTACAATGGTGTCTCTTAAAAGTTAAATTATGACACATATTATGTGACCCATATGAGATACATAATTTGCATAGTGTTTATGTATTGTGTTTTTAAAAATAGCAATATTGCGAAATATTATTACAATTTAATATCACTGTTTTCTAATTTAACATAATTTAAAATGTCATTTATTCCCGTGAAGACTGGAGCCGTTACTACAGTCTTCAGCATCACATGATCTTTCAGAAATTATTCTAAAACTTTTGCATTTTGGGGGGATTATTTGATAAATAGAAAGTTCAAAAGAACAGCACTAATATCTTCTAACATTATAAATTCTTTACTGTCACTTTTGATAAATTTATTGCACTTTCTATTTTCCTTATAATATAATTGTGCTGAAAATCAGCACTTTTGCTTGTTAAATTCCTTAAGTGTCGACATATCCAATTGCCTGTGGTGTGTTTTGAAATGCATGCTGCTAATGAGAGACATGGCAAATCACCACTAGAAATATAATCATAATGTTGTTCTAGGTATTATAATATTTGTCACTGAAGATGTGAAATGGCTGTTAATGAATGAGTATCTAAAGAAGATCCCTGCAGAGGCAGCCGACACCAGCTGTGCAGAGTGAACACTGACTCTCGTTATGGCATTTTAATGCATAAATGCACTGCTTTGAATCCATCCAGCCATGCATAGCAAATAAGCAGCAAAATACAATTACCTCTACTTTGGGACGCTTTTCTTTCATCTATTCTGCTTCTTCATGAACATCTGATTGTATCACTCAAAAGGTCAAGCAGGGCTTTCTTTGAATATAAAACATTCTGTACTTTTGTAATATTCAGTAGCTTTATTTCCCATTGACTCAAATACTAGAGGACAATGAAACGTCTCGGTTACAAAGGTATACCTCATTCCCTGAAGTAGGGAACAGAGACGGCCAATCTACTTTGTGTGTAACTAAAACGAGCCAATGCACATTGGCATGCAATCATATGCATCAGCTGCTCACCTCGCAGGGCGGGTATATAATGAGCAGCAGGTACGTGGCATCTTCAGGTTTTCGCTGAGGAACCGAACCAGATTGGCGGCAGCATCAGCGGGGTACAGCGATTGAGGCGACGGGATGTATGTCTCCGTTCCCTCCTTCAGGGAATGGGGGTTACCTTTGTAACGAGACGTTCCCATTCAGTTGGTCACTTCGACGTACCTCGGACTGACCGACGAATAGGAATCCCTACCAAAGCGCCAAGGAGCTCCCCTCTTCCAGCACTCTGCTGTAAGCCACCTGAACCCCCTTGCCTGAGGACGATGGGACAGGGCTAACACAGAGAGTGTCGATCATTGCTGTTCCCAAAAACCCATTCAGTGAGACTATTGGATAACACTGGGAAAGCGTGCCCTTTCGTGGAAAAGGGGCGCTACGGAAGCCACATCCTTCCCCGAAGGACTTATGTGGAAGAACATATGGACTAACCTGTAGGCTGTGCTACATATGGAAGAACTGGGGTGACACCAACTCGAAGAGCAGTGGGTTCTCCCAGAGGGAAAGACACGTGCTTTGTTTAGGAGCAACCTTGGAACCAGCCATATGGGATCCCCGTAGGGTCACTCATATGGAACCCAGCCTAATCCGGTTCACCCAGGAGGATGCAACACCTCTCGTGGAGTGCGCATGCAACCTGAGCGGGCCAGGGCGATGGCATCCACTATCCAGTGGGCAATCCTCTGCTTGGAGACAGCCTTTCCCTTCTGCTGGCCTCCGTAACAGACAAACAGCAGGTCTGAGGTCCTGAAGCTTTGAGTTCTGTCTATGTACAGTCGCAAATCGCGAACTGGAGAGAGCAAAGCCAGAGCTGGGTCCAGGGCAGCCCTTGCAGGCTCACTACCTGGTCTATGAAGGGAGTGGTAGGAACCTTGGGCACATAGCCAGGCCACGGTCTCAGTCACCTGGCCCGAGCTCTAGGCACGATTCGAAAATGACTGCAGGTCCCCTACCCTCTTGATGGAGGCCAATGCAGCCAGCAGCAAAGTCTTCATCAACAGAATCTTTAAGTCTGCTGACTGCAAAGGCTCAAAGGGAGCATTCTGGAGTGCTCTTAGCACCAGAGCCAAGTCCCAAGAGGGTATGGAGGGGGGACGAGGAGGATTTAACCGTCTCCCCTAAGGAACCTAATGACCAGGCCATGCTTACCATTGGATTTGCCATCTAAGTGGTCGTGGTATGCGGAAATAGCAGCAGCATGAACTTTGAGGGTGGAGGGGGAACAGCCTACACTCCAACCCTTGCTTCAAGAAAGAAAGCGCGTCGAGCATCTTCGGGGGTCTTCTTGGCAAGAAGAGCACCACTCGACGAACAGGTTCCACTTCAAGGCGTAAGCACGTCTTGTAGACGGTGCATGTGCCAAAGTGATGGTGTTAAATACCTCGGGGTGTAAGTCACCTACAATCTCCATGTCCCGTCCAGTGACCCCCTTGACTGGTCACAGTGTTGTCCGTACGGACCAGTACGTGCCTGCTCCAAGGTGGCCCCTTGAGGCGGTTCAGGGCAAGACGTACTGCCAACAATTCGAAACAATTGATGTGCCAATGCAATTGGGGGCACACCCCTGAGACTATATGCCCTTTGTACGTGGCGCCCCAGCCGGTGGTAGAGGCATCCGTGAAGACCACAGCATGCCGGGACACTTGTTCTAGGGGCACCCCAGCCCGAAGAAACAAGGGGTCCAACCATAGGCTGAAGGTATGTCGGCACTCTGGAGTGATTGCCACCCGGAAAGTGCCACGTTGCCATGCCCATCTCGGGACTCGGCCGTGGAGCCAATGTTGAAGCAGTCTCATATGAAGCAGACCAAGCGGGGTTACTGCCGCTGTGGCCGCCATATGCCTCAGAAGCCTCTGAAAGAATTTCGTTGGGACCGCTGTCCAGCCGTTGAACGCATTCAGGCAGTTCTACACCGACCAAGCACTTTCCTCTGTGAGGCGTGCTGTCTGTTCGACCGAGTCTAACTCCATACCAAGAAAAGAGATCCTCTGCACGGGGGTGAGTTTGCTCTTTTCCCAGTTGACCTAAAGACCCAACTGGCTGAGGTGTCTGAGCACCAAATCCCTGTGTTCGCACAACTGATCCTACGACTGAGCTAGAATGAGCCAGTCGTCTAGATAGTCGAGGAAGCGGGGGCGCTGGAGCAGAGACAGCGGGGGGGGGGGGGGGGGGGGAGTCCTCGGTGACAAGCAGACTGAGGCGCTGCGGGCAGTGGAGGTGCAGCAGAAAGTTTTCGACTGCGTCGCCGAAGAGGCTGGTCTGGGTCATGTGGGCATTAAGAAACCTGACTTTGTCTGTATCCCTCATGTCCGCAAGCCACAGCCAGAGATGGCGTACCTGGACAACCAGCGTGGACATCGCACGACCCACTGACCACGCTGTGAGCTTCGTCGCGGCATGAAGTTTCTGGAGAACTTGTGGATCATGGCCACCCTCGTGCAGGTCCCTCAGTGCCTTGGCCTGATGGACCTGCAACAACGCCATAGCGTGTAGGGCGGAAGCGGCTTCCCCGCAGGCCTGCTAAGCCTTGCCGGTTAGGTCCGACGAGTACTTACAGGCCCAGGAAGGGAGAGGTGACTGACTGAATGGGAACCAAAGGGAAAAATCCAAACCCATCTTCACTATAAACCCAATCACGCACTGACCCTGGGAGTCCTAATCTTGTTAGAATTATCTGATGGATTTTTCATAATTTCTATATACTATTTCATAATTTAATATTTTTTATTGTGGTTTTTTTAGGTTTCTAATGCATATACACCTTTATATTATAAGTTATAAATATATTTGTATTGTTAAATTTTACACATATCAAATTAATATAGATATTTATTTTGTGCATAAACATATTTTGGCGGTGGCATTGTAAATATCAAATAAATCATCATAAAAGTGGTGAAAACTTGAATATCGCACCAGAAATCAAACAGAAAAGAACAAAACTGATATATTGTCAAATTGGGTAAATGTTACGTCACTGAACATTTTTAATTAATATTCATTGTTTTTGTTCAACTCAGTGTTCTTGTCAAACGGTCACAGTCATTTTCTGTTTGATTTGGTTTCACTCGTCACATGTGTTTCTTTGTTCTAAGTTCCCGCTACTCATCAGTCACCATGGACCCTAACTCATTATCACAGCTGTGCATTTTTAGTTAATTAGTATATCAGTTCCTGCTTGTGTTCAGTTCAGTGTCCGGTCACGTATACAGGTGCGATATTCCTTTCCTAAAAATCCTTTCTTTGTATTGGTATTAACTTAAGTAATACTCTAATTTTCTGAGATACTGAATTTGGGATTTTCCTTAGTTGTCAGTTATAATAAACAAAATTAAAATAAATAAACATTTAAAATATATCAGTCTGTGTGTAATGAATGAATATAATATAATATACAAGTTTCACTTTTTGAATGGAATTAGTGAAATAAATCAACTTTTTGATGATGTTCTAATTATATGACCAGCACCTGTATGTCAAGTGTGTGTTTCTGTCTGTCTCCTGGATTATTGTCATTAAACTTTGTGTTGGAATACCTTTTGATCTTCTTTGTCTGTTTACCAGCGACTACACGTTACAGTTCTATCAATTCAAACGGATTTGTGATTATTTTCCCATCTCTTAGGGTGTTAATACATAAAAATCTTTCATTTTGGAGGTTATCAATGTCCATTTCCGTGTCAGTGCAAACATATGGAAATGTAGGTGTGCCAGAACCACATTTTGGATAGTAATACATACTATTACTAATGAGCTCACATTAATTTTCTGTAGTTCAGGGTTTGGGGGCAGAATGTGTGAAGCAGGATTTAGGGTTGAAAGGGCAAGGGTGAATACCTTTGTCACGGCTTATTGGGCTTTCTACAGCAGTTCAAAACATTCCTGCCAATACAATATTTTATACTGGGTGAGAAAACTGCTGTGAAATGAACAAAGAAATTTAACCTACTCTATCTGACATTTTTTTTTTTTTTTTAGTTTAGTTTAGTTTAGTTTAGGTGTTTAAAACCTTACCTGCTGCAACATGAAAAATTGACCGGGGATAAAACCATGCACAGTAAATCTGTCCTAACCATCTGTGACATTCATATAGATTTTTTCATATCTGTTTAAAATATGCATGTTTTTGTACGATGAGCTTCCTTGACACCTACAGCTTTTTCTTCCATCTAAAATCTAAAGAAAATGTATTTTTCCTATGTCACAATATGAGGTAAATCTGGCCCTCATTGCTCAGATCTATCCTGCTTGGTAGCACATAAAAAAAAGCCAAAACAAGAAACATGAGCACACTCTTAAACATTTTACTGAAAGGCTGCCTCGCACTGTTCCACTTAAGTCCTGCTTAGTTGATATTGTAGACTCACAAATGCATTAGTGGAATGTGTGCTGTTTTCCCATAAATGCGGCCAAACCTACAGAACACTCTCAGCATGAGGAAAACAATGCTGATGCTCATGCTGAGCAATGTGCTTTTTGGGAATGAAAAAAAAAAAAAAGTTAAATAAGTTCCCCAGTCAGTACGAGTACACGTCCCCTGAATGCAAGTATAAATGAATGGTGAATCTATTGAAAATTTTTTTTAAACAAAATCAGAACTTTGAAGAATCAAATAAGAGCATTTTTTGTGGAACAGACATCAAAACAAGGTTTTCTATTGCTAATAAAACGACTCTAGTTCTCTTTTTTTAAGACAATTCAACTCAGTGTGTGTCGTCAATTGAGGAGTCAGAAAACACAGCTGTACAATTCTTCCAATTTAAGTTTAACAACCTTGCACAGCGCTTACAGTACATTTCAAACTTTCTCCTACAGATGTGAGGCTTGTCAGCCTGTCTCAGTACTGCTCTGGGCAGGTTGCACTTCTGAGGCTAAACGTCACATGGGATATTCTTCAGACACCATTATGCCACAGCTATGGGAATCGTTCAATTCAAAAGTCTGTGTTACTATCTGTGCGTTATCAAAAATTGAACATGTGCGTGATGTGAGCCTCTGCCTCCTGCACGCCAGCACCCAGGGCCGTCTTTGATCAATTATTTGAGATTCGCTAGGTCCCCTTTGAATGCGGATCAGCGTGTTTGCCGACAGCACGATGTTAACGTTGTTTAATTACTGAATTGTTTGTGTGAGAGGCGCGCTCGCTGGTGCATTTGTGTACCGAAACAGTGTTTACACAGCTTCACCTCAGCAAAACAATTTACCAGCGAGTCATTTATCACTGATTATTTGAATGAAGTTTCTTAATGGCTTCTCTTAGGGATTAGCTGCAGAATCTGCACTAAATACATTAGCCCCCAGTTTCACAGACAATGCCTAAGCTAGTCCAAGACTAAAATGCATGTTTGAGCTGATTTAATTGAAAGCAACTTGTACTGACAATCTTAAAATATGTCAGTGCTATTGTTTTTTCTCAAGATGCACACCTGTTTTTATAAAAGCTACTTAAACACCCTAATTGAACTAAGGCCTAATCCTGGCTAAGTCTAAGCCCTGTCTGTGAAACCAGGCCTAGATTTTTTTCCTGTCCATTAAAAGGCAATGTGAAAGGACAAGGACATTTTCTGGGAGGATGACAAAAAGTATGCATAAAAAAAAAAATTTAAAAAAACCTGAATCCTGATTGGTAGATACAATGTTGCAGCCATAAAATAAAATAAACATACTAGCAATTGCAACGATGGAAAATACTATTTGAAGGAAATGCATTTGAAAGCAACTTTTTGGGGAAAAAAATATAATATGATGATAATATAATATTAATGTAGGTAATATTTTCTGTTCTACAAACTCATCACCTTTTCTAAATGCTTTCGAATGTAAATAAACAAACACAAACAATATATATATATATATATATATATATATATATATATATATATATATGTGTGTGTGTGTGTGTGTGTGTGTGTGTGAGAAAATATATGTGCAATGTGGAATAAAAAATATCTGAAAGAAATAAATATGAAAGAAAAGAAATATGTGTCTTTCCTGCAGGAATTAAATCCTACAGAACTGTGGCATAAAAGTCCTCACATATTCTTTGTAGATGCTGATCAACAGTAAAAAAAAAAAAAAAAAAAACTTGTTCTATCAATTCCTATTGAATGGTAATCTGTGGTGCAATGGCCCTATTTTCTCGCATGGCAGCTAGCCAGCGCCCACATAGGCAGTATTGATCCAACAGGTGGAGCTGGTTCATAGACAGATAACGTCTATCACATCTATCACTGGGGTCACTTATTACCATTGGCAGGGGCCTTCACTTGTTATCTTTAGCATTACTTTGCAACATCCATTGTGGCACTACACCTGTCAAACAGTGAACAAATTTCAGTGAATCAATGATCAAGTTACAACAGTTCCCAAGTTAATAGTCACTAGAGGGAAATATTATCATCATGACTTACAATCTATTGTTTGTTCCGTACACAAAGCTTTTTGTTAGACTCGGAAAATAGCACACAAATCATTCAGACTACATTTATGGTATCAAGCAATTCAAATGATATTGCATGTAAATTCAGTCCAAAGTGTGGTGTCGCATGCATGGATTTGGTTTTGTTTTCATTCAGTTCCCTGTGTTCCTTTATGTTTGCTATCATTAGTTCCTATGGTTATTAATTAGTCACACCTGTTTCTATTAGTTAATTATCTCCCTGCTATATATACAGTTTCCTCAGTTCCGATATTGTTTGCATGTCAATGTTATGTGGTAGTGTATTTTTCCTATGATCTCCTGAGTTTTCTGTGTGAATGATAATAAACACTATTTTTGTTTGTACTCTGTTGTACGCTCTTTACAACAGCAACCGTGTTACATGTTGTTAATATGTGATATTTTCATTTAATATTTTCCCAAAGTCAAATTCAGGTCCCGGTTGACCTTCTCTATTTGACTCAGATTGTGGGCTGTCCTCCCCCTGAATAATTAATTTTTGGTTGAACAAACTGTCACTTCACTTTTGAATCATACTCTGAGAGTTGCAGGTGAATAGAAAGACTTCTAGAGCTAAAAAGAACTGAAATCACCGCTGCTAAACCTTTAGATATAAAGAAATTATATTACCAAATATATTTTGATATATATGACAGACAGACAGACCTCACCTAATGAAACCCCTGGTGCTTAAACATTATGTAAACAAACTGTCCACTGGGTAATGTGATATTCACTGTGTTAACAAATGCCCTCTGTTCTCCTTTCACAAATAACAGATCAGGCCTATGCAACACATTACTGAATCACACCCCTAAAGCCTCTAATCCCCCCAAGAGTCCAGGTGAGGCGGTTCGTTCAGCCCCCCTGGGAAGTTTCAAACGGTGTATCAAGGTTGTTTTCTCTTTAATTTGAGAAGAAACACAGCAACTTGGCGAGATAACAGACAAAGCGAAGGCTCCAAAGTTAATTTCTGCTGCATTAGCGCATCAGCGTGGCGCTGCACAAATTGTTGCATTTAACCCTGAAGTGCTGTTCTACACAACCTGAATCTGTCCATTCATATTTAAACTCCTGCAGTGCATCACTCAATGATTGAGTTGTAGCGCATACAGAGGAGGCAGAATGGGAGGAGCTGAATAGATTGCTATAGACCTCGCTCCTCCGAGAGAGTGCTCATTTCAAAGAACGTCTCATTTAAAATTTGTCAGATTGTCATCTGCGGTGGTATGAGAAAGACGGAGGAGACGAGGACAGTACCTGCTGGGGCCCAGATTAAAAGCATGACAGGTAACCATGTTCTTAAACAAAGCTCTCGCTGAGAGATCCCACCACATCCCGGTTCAGCAGGTCAGTGCAAGTACAATGGCAATCTCTCTAACAAGAACAAAACACTTCTTTGCCAGATGAATTATTGATGTCTCTCCCTGACTGAGTCCACAGTCCAGTCACTAACTGCTCGGAACAGTCATTTGGGGGGAAATCAAGTGGCTCGTTTTCCAATACTGGTCTCTAACCTGTGAGATTTTAATCAGGAATGAGAAGAATTGACAGCAATCATCGATCATAAAAACTTCCAAATGTTTCAGACGATCAAAATTTATTATAACCTTACACAAAGGGCACTATTTTTATTCTGTAAATAGTTGTGTGACATTTTCAAAGTTTTTTTGGTCTCCGGTTTCAGGAACTTTCAGGAATTCTTGCGACTTCACACATGTAACAGAATTGACCCTTCGCAAAGACCCGCCCCCTTTAGTTACTGTTGCTAGCAGTACAAGTACAAGCCATGCACTCTCACGCCACACATCATGTTCTCATGCTGTGAAAAATACATTGCAGAGCAAAGAGGCCAGACAACACGTTGACAGACAAGACAGAGTAGGCTACTTTTAATATGAAACAGTTTCAAATTTAAAATATTTTAATTTTTAAAGAAGTTTAAACAATGAATACCATATAGTGGCTCTTTAATGTGTGGTGACAGATCGCTGTAGCTCCTTCAAGCGGCTCGTGAACCAACCATCTCTTCATACTAGTTCATTTATAGTATCAAATAAACATGAATAAACATCAGAATGAATGTTGTTTCAAGTGCGTAAAGACGTGAGTACACACAGTTTTTACACACATTAATCTTCTAACTCCCCTGACTGCTTTGTCAGACAAAATGGCGGATTTGGCATTATGATTGGTTAGATTGCCCATCAATCAAATTACCAGTGATGTGTCAATTGAGCTACGCAACTGTGTTAATAACCTGCTATCAATGCCTCAAACCTCCACTACTAGTTCTGAAATGACATTTTGGACTTAGCAACGGAGGCTTGTGATGAGATACGTAAGAAATTAGTCCCACACACAAGAGTGCTTTAAGGACAAAAACCTGTCAAATGTGTCTTGAGGTGCAGTAACCGTAGTAAGCAGAATAATTGACTCCAGACCGTTGAATTATTAGAAAATAATGTAACTCATAAAAACGATTTTGGTGTAAAAGGATGGCATGTATTTCAAAACATTACTGATTTTACTGTCATTTTTGTAATTTTCCCCAAAACCCATCTATTTTCTTCAGTGTCTAATAAATAACAAATGAAGTATTTCATATTAAAACAAAGAAGCCCCAGGCCGCTTATGAGCCTTTTATGGTTCAAAAATTTGAAGTGAATGAGAGAAGCTTTTCTGAGTGCAGCTTTGAATAATGTGTCTTAAGACCCTCGTGTTTTACTCCATTCAGTTGCACTCAGTCTCGCTATTAATATCATTGAAAGGTTGCATGTTATCTCCACTGTTATATCTTAATGCAAACTGCCTCTTACACGAAGTTCACCTTTGTGCAGACTACATTTCACTTAATATTTTAAATATGCAGCACAAGAGACACTGCATGTTTAATACATAGGTCTATAAGACTGTAAAACTCTTTAAAAAAATACATATATATATATATATATATATATATATATATATATATATATACCATAAATAACGTAGTTATAATTGATTATTTCCAGCAACTGGATTTCTCCAAAGAGGTTGCCAACCTCTGCTGCACATGGCGACTTTCAGTCTGGGGCAGCAATTAAAACTTAGGAGAGGTTTAGAGGGCATTCACATTGCTAAAGTGCCCCTATTATTCTGATATTACCTATTCTGATCAAGTGTGTATTACAGCTGTTTGAGGATGTAAAAGGTCTGCACAGTTTCAAAGACCAAAGTGCATGAAAAATATTTATGTATTCATCTTTTGATTTCTGCCTAAACATCACTTTCCCAGGAGAAATTCAATCAAAGGTTTGGAACAACAGGCGGGTGAGTAAATGATACACATTTTCATATTCAAGTGAGCTTTTTCCTAGGAACCACCTGGAATATTTGGGAATTCTGAACAGCCTAGAGATTAAGCGTCTGCATCTGCAAAATTAGATGAATGGATTTAATGGAATGAATTTAAATGAATGGGTTTCTTATTTTAGAAAATCTGATATAAATATGCTTTGCAAAAGCGAGCAGCAGAGCATGTGAATTTGTTTTTTGTTTTTAAGTTCCCAGGGTACTTAATTAGGTGTCAATTTAGAGCAAAATATGTGTGAATGAGAGGACAGTAAAGGTTTGCGTGAGTCCTAAAACAAAAGCACTTCCTCACTTCCCATTCCATGCATTTACACAGATCCCCGTACACTAAAGTGGAGGCACTAGCCTTTTAGCCTAGTTGTTCGGATACACAATATGACAGAATTATGCTTTCTTCTCAAGAAAGATGCAAGATGCTGCTTGTGGAAGAAAGAGAAGAAACAGGGCTGGAGATGCACTTATTGTCAAAACAATTCTTGAGTATGTCAGATCTGATAAGACTCATGAAAGCAATTCGTGCCTGTTGGGAGACGGATTCTTCAGCTCAGCATCTGTGCATGACAAAAAAAAAAAAAAATGAAATGCCAAGTGCAGGGCGTTTTCCGGGCAGCGACTGAAAAATGAGAATGAGAAAATAATCAACTGTACTAATAGTAATAAAAGCAAATACTGCAAAATATGAGTATTAATAAATGTGGTGCAATAGCACACTGACAGTGGATAAAATTTTGTCCATTTTTATGTACATTATATGTGAAGGCACATGAGCATATCATAAGTAACAGTTTTTCTTGACTTTAAGTTCGGTGAACAATTAATTTGTTTTATTGAATTTAATATTCAGCTTCCCCATAAGAGTAACGCCTTCTGTGCTGCTTAGCAAGAGGCAATCCATCATTTTAAAGCAAAAAAAAAAAAAAATTGGACTGTCAGCTTCATTCGACATGCAGTCACAACCCATTCTTTATTCTGTGGAGCAGAATGCCTCTTCCTGTATTTTATCTTTACTAGCTGTTTTAGAGTTGTATTAGTGCTTAACACTTCTGTGTGATTAATTACCCAGCAGCCCGGCTCCATTAGAACATACAGCCTTTTGAAGTGTCGTGTGCTGCGCTCTTAACTCCTTGTGTTAAATGCAAATGCTGCTCATCAGTAGACTGGGAGATAATCAATTAGAATCTCTAGAGGAAGGACTAAAATTACCTGCCACCTTTGCCGTGTGCAGATATAAGTGCGCAAGAGGGGAGCAAACGAAAAAAAAAAAAGAATGGAAAAGCATTTGTAATTGCTCAAAAGTGGACAATTTAAAGGCACAGAGGTTTCCTCTATTGCAGATGATTGCAAAGTCATTAATTAAATCTGTGTAATTGGCAAAGTGAGAACATGACTTGTGAAGCAGAGGCGCTACAGACAGAACAGAAGACACCAACATCTTGCATTTTTCACCAGCCACCTGCAAACTCACAAACATCACCCCCATATATAATTCATAAAATGTTGGAGGTTTCTGGAAATATTTACTATACAAAATATGACAATATAGAAAATCAGCAATCTATTATATAGAGCGGATGCAAGACAGAAAGATGCCTAATTTTACCATTTAAATAAAATAAATAAAAAGTCACCTTTCCAAGTCGATTGTTCTAATTAATTAAGATACTCAAATTACTGAATATTTTACTAAAATATTTATACTAAACATAATATTTTAAAGTATATAATTATTATAAAGTTTGCAATCAGTGTTTTTTTATTCAACCAAGATGCATTAAACTGATCAAAAGTGTCAGTAAATTCAGTTAAAAAAAAATTAAATGTTCTGTACATCAAAGAATCTAGAAAAAAATGTATCATGGTTTCTTTCCACAAAAACATAGAAAAATAGTAACTGTTTTTAACACTAATAACAAAAAATGCTTCCTAAGCACCAAATCAGCATATTAGAATGATTTCTAAAGGGTCGTGTGACACTAAAGATTAGAGTAATGGTTGCTGAAAATTCAGCTTTGCCATCACAGGAATAAATTAGGATCAGGATCAGAGTAAAATCATCATATCGATAAAATGTATCATAAATACAGCAAAAAAAAAAAAACGTCCAGGGCTACGTATGTAACCCCAGTTCCCTGAGAAGGGAATGAGGCACTGCGTCAGCTGCTGGGACTCTTGTGTCTGAGGAATGTGTAAAAACTCAACATTCAATGGCCGAGACAGTGCAATGACGTCACAATGTCCACCCCAGCATGTAAGTAGGGTGCCTGAGAACACGTGATCAGATTTATATTGTCTGAAGGAAGACGCACGGGCATGCCTGAAACATGGCAGGGCAATGAAGCGTCTCGTTCCCTTCTCAGGGAACTGGCATTGCATACATAATCCTAGACATGCCCTTTCAAGGGAACTTCTTTGCTGCGTCAGCTGCTGACGCTATGGGGACAACCATACCAACTACGCTAGACTGACTAAGGCCCCGATCACACAGAATGCGTTTTTCAGTTCTGAAAACGCGAGGCGCACCGCACTATCCTTTTTTGTTGATTTTATAAAAAAATTGCAGTGCACTGTGGTTATTTATGTTGCTAGGCAACCACTGAATCAACTGTCCTGTCAGTGTAACGCAAGCGTTCTTTGGTTTGCTGTTAAACTGTCATAGTAGCAGAAACTTTAAATAAAAGTATGTTACAAGCAATGGGCTCCATCTTTGCAGTGTCCAATGAACTGTAAACATTTGTCAGCACGACGGAAAGCCGTCTCGCCATTCATTCGATTGTACAATGGGAAAAAAACGTGAATCGCGCTTTTCTGCCCAGAGTTGATTTTTTTTCAACTTCAGGCACTCCGAGCGCTCCTGCAAAAACGCGAGGCGGAGCAGGCGGTTAAAATGTGAGGCGCATAAATAGCATGCAGAACGCTCACTGCCATAGAAAACAAGTCAAAAAGGCGCCTCTCACTGCACAAAACACGTTCTGTCTGATCGAGGCCTAATGCCTGCTTGTAGTTCTCAAACTTATAATCTAAGCACTAAATCATTTAAGCCATTAAAGAGTCAGGGGTAAACAATACCCTTGCAACACATAGTTAGAAAAAACAGTGTTGGAAAGGTCCTGAAGCTTTTATGCTCAAAAAATGAATCTAAACTAGTCAGAGTCATGCTTCAGGAGAGTCTAGACCCCTTAGAGCAGAGCTACCAGTAAACCCTGAAATGAAAGCTCTAGCGCAAGTTCTGCCAGGAAGACTCAAATGTTACGTCACTGAGTTTAGATTTAACCAATCATTATCCAACACCTGTAGTATATAAGATCGGTACTAACACACGTCTGAGTTCGCAGATGCTGACGTCAACCTTTACCTCCATCCTCCCCACCACCACCAGGATGGTCCCCGTCCATACCTCCGGGGGGGTCGGCTACGCCCCTGCCTTCATCTTCAGGCAGGAAATGCAGAGTCCGCAACCCTCAGGATCTAAGCTACGGACGGGGCCTACGCCAAAGAACTTTCTTACTATATTTGCTTGCTGATTGTTAATAAATATCATTGTTACGTTATCTTACCTCCCGAGTCTTTCTGGCCGAACTAAGCCCATGACCACATCTAACAATATGTCTCTGACGCAGCGTAGAAGTGCCCTCTAGAGGGAACCACCCAAGTGTACAGAACTTAAATTGACGTCACAGGCAGCCCCCCCCCCCACTCCAGTTTATTATACAAATATAATACAGCAGACTTACCAAGTCCAGCTCGTTTGTGCGAACTGTACTTTCTCAGCGAGTTTGAGTTTTAATAATTTATTTTCATCTCGGTGCTGAAACTGTGCAGCGTGTGTGAAGCTTGGACTCTTCTCGTCTTGGACTGTAGACACAAGATGGCCTTCTCTTGCCAATTATAGTCCTTAATGACGATGCATGGTGATTTGGTATGTTTTAAATCTAATATAGTATAATATAAACAACTACAGAACTAACACACAAAGAGTCATTATCTGAGTTATCATAAAGGGTTCTTTTGTGAATTGTTTTTTGAAGCTGTCATTTTGTTTAGTTATTTTTCCTTTTATTGTTTTTTCCCCCAGCGGAAGTCAATACGAAGAAATACAAAAGAAAAATACTCAGCTTTCTCTGATTATTACCCTTGCCTTGCTGCAACATTGGCTCAAGAGTGAACATCGTCTTCTGATCTGGTCCAAGGCATTAGAAAGTGGTTTATGCATGGATTGTAGGTCACATGCTACATTTACATAAGGGCTGGTGAAACCCTGGGCTAAAGTTTTCCGTTGTGGGTGTGGATGCAAGCACTATACGCTGCTGGTGTCAAAGGTTAAATGAATCACTGTGGCACTGTTCAATCATCTTGTGGTGGCAGTGTATTTCTTTAATGATGTTCATGAGAGCTCTGACCCTGTGGCTCCATGTAGCAGCATGCTGATGAGTTTCACAGCTCCTTCACTCTGATCTCTGGGAACAAAGAAACCACAGTAACTGAAATAAGGAGTCTTTGAAATGTACTGGCAAGCCATGTATGTAGAAGATACATAAACTTGCTTGGGGACATTTGTTGCTTACATAATATTTGCTTTCCTGCTTTTACCTCTGTGAGCTAGCTTTTATTTGTCAATGTATAAAATCCAAACAGAAGGCAGACAAACCATTATCCAGCAATTAAGGCTGCGTTCCATTGACCTTCCCTGAATCGCCTGTCTTTAGTGACGGAACAGGGTCTGCAAATGACTGCTTTTTGCTTTGATAAAAGGCTTTGAGCATTATAATTATTCCACACATAAAGTTTCCACTGAATACTTTCAGTTTCCTATTCTTCTCATTTAGGATGGAGTTATTTTGACAATAGTCTCTTTGTAGAGAGGGCTTTTTTCTGAAACTGACAGATCAACTTTACGTCACACAAAACAAAAAAAAGTTGAATTTGTCTTGGTTAATTTTTATATGCAATATGATTATGATTTTATATTAAAAATAAAACTAAAAGAAATCCCTTTTTCAAATTTGCCATTAAGGAGCCAATATTGTGCCAAACATTAGTATTAGCTATTCATTATTAAAGTTTTTTTTTTTTTTTTCACTTGTGTATGTAACAAATACAGATGGCACCATTTTGTACGACGACCTGTAAAATGATTCTACGGTGAGAGAACACTATCAAAAGCTGTTATTGCCAATAAATCTCAGTCACATAGGCCCCTCTAAAAGATTTATATGCAGGTCATAAACACCTATTTAAAATATATTGCTTCTTCATAAACACATAACAGGCATTTATGAGTTCTGAGTTCTCTACAGCCACCACCTTTTGCTCAATACCAGAGTGACTTAGTGCTTGTTAAACCACACTTCGAAACAATTACACAAACGTGTGTTTTAGAGTCTCGAGTAGAGTCGTGAGTCAAACTTGCCTGACTCAAACTACCACCCCCTTGGGTCAGGAGAAACAGGAAGTCCTTTGGCTGTTCACTGATTAATGAGGATATCAGCAGAGGTCACGCAAAGCATGTGGCAGAATAATTGGTACAATCAAGCCGAGGTCTTGCTTACCTGAAACCGGCAGTTGCAGGGGTTTTTTTGCACAATGTCCCTATACTTGGCAAGTGATGTGAATTAATTACTCATGAGGATATGGAGCGATAAAGAGAAGGGAGAAATTACCTGCCTGTGTGATTCGGTCTACTGAGAGCTTCTCACTCAATCAACCCTCTCTATCACCTACTGACAAAAAGACAACCCCCTCATCCCCTCTAAACCAACAAACTGCTAAAGTTCAACCAAAAACTTAAATAATCATCATTTACTCACCCTAATATCATTCTAAACTCATCTGCTCAATACCGCACGGCTATTTTCCAATGTTTTGATCATGGTCCATGAACTGGTTGTTTCGTGGATCAAAAACATAAATTCCAACAAATGTAGTCTGATTAAAAGACAAAAAATAAATGACTCTTATGAACGAATTCTGTTTACTCAATCAAAATCATACAGAGCAACCAGAGGATTTAGAGTCATAAACAAATGACTCTTAAGAATCAGTCCTTTTAAGAGAATCAAAAAAGTACACCAAATATACTCTCATTCACCAAACAAACGACTCTTTTGAACCAGTACTTCAATGAATCATTGCAAATGACTCAGGACTTCCCATTTGAATCAGGCTCCTTCACTGAATGAACTTACTGAATCAATCAGAGCAGTTACTGAATCAATATCAAGTTATCATTATTTGCAATGATCGAAAATGTAATTTGTAGGGCTGAGTGAAAATGGGAATAATTCTTTACTGTCCTGGTACTTCAGAAATCCCCTTTAAAAGTATGAGAATTAAGTCACTTACACCCCAATGACACATCTGTAACATTTGCTTCACGAGGCTCATGTGTTTTCCACTACATACTATTTATCTACTAGTGTTTCCTAACATGTCATGCTTAGTCTCATCTGACAGCTTATGAACTGAACTGAAAAGTGGTGAACTTAATAGAGATAATAAAGTATCCTAATGTACAATATTGGTCTTACTGTATTGCTGAGGAGAATATGTTAATGTACTTCTTCCCCTCTTGCTCACAAACCATTTGCCATATCTTTTTGTTGGTATTCAATTCATGTTTAACAATGTTTTGCTTAGGGTATAAGAAGGAAAAGTAACTGCTGATCTGGGAGAAAGGATTTAATCCTGCCACTCCCACACACCAGTGCATAATTTGTTACAGCTACCTTTTTTCTATACAGTATGCTGCTCCATTCATTTAACCACTAATAACAGCTTTTAACATTCATTATCTAAGCATTCAAATTAAATTCTACATATCCTATCAGCTGTAAGAAAGACTTTTACCTTTAAAGAATAAAAGGTTAATAAATAACAACAACTCTAATGAAGTCAGATTAATTAGCCAATATTGGATTCAAAATAATAACTGAATTAGGCATGTGATCCTTCAACTGCTTTTTGTTCCAATTATTGGTTCAAAATAGCAGCATAAGCTTCCAGCCTTACATACACAGTACTACAGGTGCATCTCAATAAATTAGAATCCACAACCAACCGAGAGAACCCCAGCCTTATGAGGATTATACAGCAACATTGATTCAAGAATTTGGGTGAACTCCACAAAGAAAAGACTGAGGCTGGGGTAAAGGTATCAAGAGCCACCACACACAGACGTGTCAAGGAATAGGCTACAGTTGTCGTATTCCTCTTATTAAGCCACTCCTGAACCACAGACAACGTCAGAGGCATCTTACCTGGGCTAAAGAGGAGAAGAAGAACTGGACTGTTGCCCAGTGGTCCAAAGTCCTCTTTTCAGATGAGAGCAAGTTTTGTATTTCATTTGAAAACCAAGGTCCTAGAGTCTGGAGGAAGGGTGGAGCAGCTCATAGCCCAAGTTGCTTGAAGTACAGAGTTAATTTTCCACAGTCTGTGATGATTTGGGGTGCAATGTCATCTGCTGGTATTGGTCCATTGTGCTTTTTGAAAACCAAAATCACTGCACCTGTTTACAAAGAAATTTTGGAGCACTTCATGCTTCCTTCTGCTGATCAGCTTTTTTGAAGATGCTGATTTTATTTTCCAGCAGGATTTGGCACCTGCCCACATTACCTAAGCAACAAAGGTTGGTTAATGACCATGGTGTTGGTGTGCTTGACTGGCCAGCAAATTCACCAGACCTGAACCCCATTGAGCATCTATGGGGTATTGTCAAGAGGAAAATGAGAAACAAGAGACCAAAAATCATTACAATTAAAAGAACCAAAAAACAAACTACTTCAGTCTGTGTGCATTGAATTTATTTAATACACAAGTTTCACAATTTGATTTGAATTACTGAAAAAAATTAACTTTTCCACAACGTTCTGATTTATTGAGATGCACCTGGATATATACCCAAATAAATCTGAATCAAGAGCCTGTGAATTTGAATTCAATCAAACTAGGAAATGGACATCTTCAACATGCTCTATTTAGGAAGGAATGTAACGTCTTTTTGGCGCTTGAAAGCCATGGTCTCTATGAAATTCTGTATTGAAAATGGTGTTGTTTACTGAAAAAAATGTATTGATAAAGTTCTTAGACAATTATCAAGGAAAATAAAAGGATAATGATTTGGTAATGATTTGGAATGACTGAAGGTTTCTAGTGTTGCATTTTCGCTTATGTTTATGAAAAGAGCAATTTAATAAAGGCTGAACAAGGTTAAGTGGCGCCTACATCTTCTCTGGTGATTGACTTTCACAAAACAGCATTGTTCATAATGAAGAACATGTCTCTCTCAACGTTTTCATGCAAGCATGAATCCGAAAATGAAAAACAACGTGAAAATATTACAGACCTGAATCGCATTATACAAGTCCAGGATTATATCGGCTAACATGATTAGGTGCTACAAAGTCCTGCACCTAATTTTCTCCCATGCTGCTGTGGTGGAGAGATGAAGATGCTCTCATCTTTGAATTATGTGGGTGAGGGTTGTTCACGTCTCTCATGAAAAGGTATGCACACTTCAGCTCAGAGTTATCATATTTATGTGCTGAAGTGATTCTCAGGATAGAAAAGCTTGGTAATTATAGCAACTGGCTGAGTGGTGATTGCTTTCTCATTTACAGTGAATGCTGACTACAAAATCACACTTCACAACAGCTTATGGACCTAACAGACAGATATCACTGAAGTATGACTACGTGTGCAAAATAAATGTGACATATTAAGAATAACAAGCATCTCTGTGCTCTTTTAAAATAAAACAGCTTGATGAGACACTTTAACGCTCGAAAAGCAAGGCCAAGGGTAACAAAGCTGCAACAATGGTTTCCTGAGCACCAAACCGGCATATTAGAATGATTTCTTAAGGATCGTGTGACACCAAAGACTGGAGTTATGATGCTGAATATTCATATTTGCCATCATAAGAATAAATTGTAAAAAAAAAAACATAAAAAAAATCTTACCAACCCCAAACCTTTGAATGGTACTGTATATATCAACCCAAACTGGCCTGATCTGACATCATGAACTATGCTGATACTGATTCTTCAGATTAGCTAAAACTAAAAAAATGTTACAGCTAAATGATATTTGATATTTATGAAATGCATGCTGAAATATGATTTAATGCTAAAATACGATTTAGTAGAAATGTAAAAGAATAAATAAATAAAGTGACAAAGGGATATTAAACAAAATTTTAAAAGAGAACTACATATAACGAAAATATATGTAAAAAAAGCTCATTCACAATATTAACAAATACTGTAATAGTACATAAATAACACTAACATAAGAGATAATGAGGTTTGCCAAGATGTTAGCACATTTTTATTCAGTTGCTATAGGGCATTCTGGGTTGTTGTTTGGTGGTTGTTTACCTGCCCATGTCAAAGGGGCTATTTTGGCCTTGATGAAATGCAAGAAAAAACTGCCATGTAGACCATTTATGATTCAGCTTTACCAAAAAAAAAAAAAAACCCACACACATTGATCTTGTCCTCTCAATCTCTCTCGCACACAAACAAGCGCCTGCAAACCAACCCGCCCTTAATTTATGTGTCTGAAACGCCCTGCTGTCTCAGATGACACAGTGAGCGGTTTGTCTTGTGCTTGTGTGAGTAGAGGAGCTGTCTAAAATGCTGATTGCTGGCCTGTAAGAGCAGCACAGAGGGACCAGCGGAGGGCACAGTCAGTGGCCCCTAAACACAAGCACACAGACTCTTGAAAAAGTCACCCACAGGCTAGGCTCTTTGTAGGGGCTGGAATCTTCATCCCACACGCAATCGGTCGGGTAGCAGGGAAAAGACACAACTGCCGAAACTCCCAGACTACAAGCTGTTCTTTAACTGTCAATCATCTAGGTGTGGATTTTAGTGGGTAAATGAATAAAGCTGTCTTGCTATATTGATGTTGGTTTACAGCGGGCTGCATTGATTTCTGTTGTGCATTTGTTGCTGGCTTTGTTTCTGCTTGTGATTTGACATGTTGGCAGTTTATTACAGCATGACATCTCCACCATGTTGTAGTTCTGCATCTCTGACAGTTTGAGCACTCATAATGGAGTAAAACATGGTCAATTTCGAGAAATGATGTGATGTGAAATGTGATATTTACATCATGTGAGTGTGATAAGGTGTCACTGTCATGCGTTTCACGTCTTTTCCACAGGGATCCTTTCCATGCTGGATTCTATTCCATAACAAATTCGGACATCCTTGAAGGAATTCTACTCTTGGATTTTGCTTCTTAACAAACCTTTCTTTTGGTATCTTCATTTAAAGACTATATATGGTTCAGTCCCAAAGATATGGGGATCTCAACGTGGCTCCATGAGTAAATTGTTAAATTGTAGAAACTTCCAGGTAGGTGTGCTGACACAAGTTGGAGCTAAATACTAGAGGACAGTGGCCCTCAAGGACCGAGTTTGGACACCCTTGCATTAATACATTTAGAATATGTGACTACAGTGCGCTTGCTTCATGATTCCATGAGTGTCTGCTGCATGAACAGCACACACCTCAAAACTACACACTCAAATGATGACCTGGCTTAATCAACCATCAATAAGTTTTATTGATTAAATATCAACAACAAGTTAAAACAAGTTACTGAGTGTGTAATATTTGTTTATTTCTGAGTGATATGCGTTTGTTGCACGGTGTTGTTGGTTGTTGAGCTCGGTTTGTTGATTGATTCAGGTTTTTTTTTTTTATCTTGTTCATTCTTTGTGTGTATGTAAATGTGTTTATTTCATCATGTTCTTTTTATGTTTATTTATTGTATTAATTAGTTTTACATTCAACAATTTGCATATGGAGCTGCTTTGGGATTCCGATATCTCTGGGAATGAACTACACAGAGCCTTGAAATGAAGATTCCAAAAGAAAAGTTTGTTAAGAACCAGAGTCTAAAACATATTAAGAAATATTTTTGAGGGGGGACAAAAAAAGTTCTTTTTCCCATTTTTTAACTGTAATCATTGCCATATAATGCAACAAAAGACAACAGAATTCTAATGTAATTTTTTCCCCTCTTCTAATTTGGCTTTAAATATTAAAATTTAATTAATATTTTGGCCCCCATATTTTGGCTTTCATTACTATGTTTGTCTTCCTTCAGAATCTATTTTTTTCCTATTTTTTTAAACAAAATTAAAAATTTGAGCTGGCTAGCTCTTGTTGAGTTGACACATAATGACCCTTTGCATATTTATCGTAAGAGAACATAAATGAGAATAAAACAGGCTATCTAACAGGCTAGAATAAAACAGGCAAACAAACTCTAAGAGGTCCACAATGGATGAAGAATGTCCTAAATGAGTATTTAATTGAATTGAAGACAAGTCATCATGCAGTGACCTTTTGAGTGATGAACTGTCCCATTTCAAGGTGAAAATCAGCAGAGCCTTTCAAAGAATTGCCATAATCTATCCCTTCCTCAATAGTTAATGCAGTAAAGATGGGTGGTCCCGGTCTCCACAGGGGTGGGAAAACTATTATTCATCCCCACATGAGGAATGATGGGATGTGTGAGGGATGATAATAAGAGAGCTGTTCATGGAAGACATCACAGAACCATGTCTGAGGAGTCCAAAAATGCACATCTGCTCATCTCTTTACCCTTTATAGAATTGGATCAGTTTGAGTTTTTAATTTTTCATTTAAAAATGTAAACCCAGTTATCCTGTTTCACATTTCTGGTAAGAATGAAGTTAAAAGGCTTATCAGAGAAATACTACTAACTCAAAACGCTTCCCAAAAAAACTAATCTGTATTGCTCAAACACACTCTGAGGGACTCTTGGAAATTCAGCAGCCTTATTTATTGCTTGTTCTGCTTTCCTAAAATTTGCTTCTTATTGTTGCACAAACTGGGACATCTTTTTTCTTTTCTTTTTTTTTCTGTCTTTTTTTGTTTTGTTTTGTTTTGTTTTTGTAGTTCGCTCGCAGGGTTGTGCCAATGTATTGAAGCAGAATTAAAATGAACAGAATGAATATGAAAGATAGAATGAAAGATAGAACCATAGATACAACAACTATAGAACCGCAGAACAATAGAATGAGAGAATAATAATACATTAAATGATAGAATGTTACATAGGACAATAGTTAGAAGGATAGAAAGTTTCATAGATATCACAATAGTTAGAACGATAGAATGTTACATAACACAATGTAGAACGATATAATGATTTAATGATACGTAAAAAGATAGAACGATAGAATGATACAATACATAGAATGACAGATAGAAAGACAGAGATACATATAACGATATATATGATACACGAATGATACATAGTATGAAAAATAGAATGATACAAAGAAAGACAGATAGAAAGATATAATGATCCAGAGATAAAAAAAATGGATAGAATGACAGACAGAATTAACAATATAACGTTAGGCAGAGAGAAAGAACAATATAGAAAGATAGAATGATGCAGAGATAGAACAATATTGAAAACTGAAAAACAATTGAAAACTGGACTGAGCCAACTGGATAACAGGCAACAATATCTACAATTGAAATGTTCACCAAACTCTCTAATGGATCACATTTCTTGAGTTGCACCTTTACACAAATCCATAGTGGATGTTTTTGTATTTTTCACTCAGCTCACCCACACACCGGTTTAACATTCTCCAGTGAGGTGATCTCACATTTTTCAGGCTACAGAACTGTACAGCGATCAATAAGCAGATTTTGCATGTGCATGTAACACTGCAAGATTGAAACCCAAAGGAAAGAGAAAAACAGTAAGCATCGATACACCTCCAGCATTTCCAGCATCCCTTGGCTTCTTCATAAGTCAAATACCTCTAAAGAGTAAGAGAACACTCAAACCTCTACATTTCTACTGGTATGCTGTTGCCAGGACTGTGAATCGCTCTTAAAACATTTTCACTGACTTGAGAGTCAAGAACTTTTCTTGGTGAGAATCTTATACCAACCCCACAAACCCAAACATTTCCAAACTGGGCATCAATACTGGAACTAGCACACTGTCAAAAGGAAAAGGAGCTTTGGAAACATAATCTTCTACTGCTTTTTACTTGAGCGGTCTTTCATTTTTCAACAAAGGCATCAGGACAAGTGATGCCTGAGTTTATTTAATTAGATTTCCTCAGATTTATAGACAGGACGCATCCATCTTTGTCAATTTGCAGCTGAATGGAAAGTTGAATATACTCTCCGGGAGACTGGCTGAGGCAGCCACACTTAGAGTGATCCAAAAAAGTCCACTTCAGCCACACTTAACAATGTATGAATGTCACCTCATTATAAAACCAAATATCAAACCATTGTGGCTGTTCTCTGAGAAACTGATTTAATGCAGGCCCCCTGTGCTTAAGGAAGAGATATTATTAAAATTTCAACCAATTAGGCAGCATAACTGCATACAGTGTAGTCACAAACAAAGAAATAAATGATAATGTTGTCCTAAAGAAGACTAGTGTTTGGATGATAAAGTTACCAAATGCCAACGGTCATTAGGATCTGCTGATATCTGTCAATCTGTGCAAATGGAGCTCCAGAGGTTGACGTCACACAATCTAAACTCCGCCATTTTGGCAGGCCATCAATAGTGGTTGAAGTTGAACAATAATTTAAAATCAGATTGTTTAGACCTCACAAACCCTACAATTTAAACATGGTGGATAGCTGTTGTGCGCCAGGATGCCAGAACAGGCGGGGGAAAGCAAAGGGGAAATTTTTATCGTATTCCTAAGGATCCCGATAGATGACAGTATATTGCATTATTGCAGTAAATGGTTCACTGCAATAAAATGTGCTAACCAACACAACAAAACAACAGATGGTTGTATTTTTATTATTTTATTTGTTTATTTATTTACTTTGTCTTTTATTTCAGTATTGCTATATGTGTTGTAGAAAGATTTTATCTTGAATAGTAACCCTAAAATGACATGAAAGACTTTTTAAAATGTCTAAAATAACTGGGATGATATAGGCTATAAGAATTTTCAGTATACACATTATAAAACAATTTTTCACACACTTTTCCATAAAAATTTCCGAAAATAATTATTGATTATTTCATGGGGCAACTTCAATTGGATATTTTCATGTTTGGGAAAATTTGGGATTAAATGGGTTCTGATCTCATGACATTTCTGATGTCTGCTGTACTCACAGTGATATAGCTATGCTGGCTACTTTACCTACAAACAAGGACAGCTAGGGTCGATTACGTTACCTAACAACACAGTTGACTTACCCTTCCAATGACGACGAAGCAGGTTTTAGCCAGTAGACTACAAAGTTTAATGTTCATCACAAAATTAGATTGCGTCCACTTGTCGGCTTTTAAAGAGTTTCCGGAGTATATGACGAGGAAAAGTTGATGAGGTGACGTTAGGTGTAGATATCAGGATAGATAAGCTCCTTTATCGATGCACATTAAAAGCATTATAGGGATCTGTTATGTTCAATAAGTTTTGCGATGTACAGGTCTATGTTTTTTAACTAATGTGCGCATGCAGTGAACTCTATTGCCTTGAAACTCATGCTGGCACCATTCATTTCATATTTGCTCCCAGCTGTCCCAGCCTGCCAGCATGGTGGTGTAAACAGAATGGGTCACGTGATGTCCGGAGCTCTACAGGCAGGGATACAATACAAAAGCAATCTACACAGGAAAATATAGTAGTGTCAAAGCAATTTGTTTCTAATTGAATTGTTGAATCTGACTGAATTGTTTAACTGTAAGTGATTAGTAGTAATATATCAACAAAAGAAACAAAATGTTGAATTGTTGAATATTAAACAGTGGATTCAAAAATCAGAGACCTCTAGTAAAATACTTATATTCTGTACACACACACACAAAAAAGTCAACGCAAATTGTGTCCTCAGATTAAAAAGTGAAAGTGATGTGACATATAACAAAGTATAGTGGCCACACACAGCATTAAGTATTGAACTCACTCACACACACACACACACACACCTAGAGCTTTATTATTGAATAACAATATAAGTGAAAAAATTGTAGCATTTGGTTTGTCTCCTTTTTGCTTTAATGACAGTAGCACTGGAGCAGACATGAATAAAAATTCCATCTTTAAATAAAAAAAAAAGTGGTCTCGGACCTGTGGACTCCACTGTATCATAATCTACAACATTACCACAAAGTGTCATATTCAGCGCAGGTGAGATATATAATACAGGAAGGTCTTAAATCCATCTGTTAAATTAAAAAGAAAGCTGAATTACAATTTTTCCAATTTAAAGATGAAATCTCAACAAACCCCACATGACCGAATTTTATCACTCGAAACCTTAATACATTTTTCTGATGGTAAATTGCCAAGCTGAAATTTCTTTTGACACAAAAAAGTGAGCTACCTCACATTTGGAGAGTTATTAAGTGTAGACTATTTGCTGAATGATATCAGAAATGAGAAATGTTCAAAAAGGTCAATTAGGTGTCCAACCTAAACATTAGATTTAATTTTATAAAGTAAACTCTCAAGGCTAGTTAAAAGGTGCACTCAGCCATTTTTACCTTATTAAAATCATTTTACACATACAAAAATGAATAGCACTAATCCACAGGTCTGAGACCGCATAGAAAATCTTCTTCTTTTTTTTTTCATTTAAATATGGAAATCTCCGGTTGGAGATTAAGACTCCAGTCAGGGGTATACGAAAATATAACATCCCAATACGGTCATTGTCATATCAGTAGCATAATAAAAGACTTTATTTTCCTCAACATAAACAAATATAGGCAAAAAAACACCATTAAAATTGGTTTACCACTAATCTCCTTTATAAAAATTGGTCGAAACAGACTCATTTATCTATTACATACAGCTGTACTCTGCAATTTACATGTTGTCACCCACAAACGTCTGCATTAGATATCATCTGATAATAACCTTGTTCCACCCAGCTTCCACCACGCATCTCCAAATTCCTCATAACACATTGTGAAGGTTACCAGGTTGTCTGAATGGCAGACAGGCTAATAGAGAATTTGCACCATTACAAATTGAGCTTTACGGATGTTGGGCTCATTACAGCCCGGTAGAAGACAGACGTTCAGGTCGTTTAATGCCTTTAGGTAGAATGTCACCATTTTCCGCAAGTCCTCATTACTAGTCAAGCGAATCTGTTCCCATCACAAATTTCCCATGCAACCATCGTGTCACCCATCTGTGTGCGTGTGTATGCGGTGCTTTCTCCAAAGACGCCGTTATTAGTGTTGTATGATCTATTTCCACAATAAATCTGTCTGTAGTTTAATTTATATGGACAGGTTCCATATCAATACATGTTATTACTAATAATTCACAGCCAATTTGTGCGTGCATTTCCATGTAATTTGCCCCAGAAAGCCACTCTGCTCTGTTTTACCACAATTTTGGTTTATGGCTCCATAAAGAGCGTGAACTTCACAAGTTATTGAACTGCGCTTTAAGGTCCCGTGCTTTTCCTCCTCAATTTTCTACAGGTATCTCATCTTTTTTCAAAGGCTTAGAGGTTATCAGGTGCTCGTACTTCATGCTAGTTTGTTGGTAAAAGCTCTTGGATGAGAACTGATGATGCCAGGGGCTCTCAGAAGTAGATGTCGCCAGTGGTCTCAGGGGATGAGTAATCAGCCTGGAAGCGATTAGAGGCCTCCTGTGAACAGGGCAGTAGGTGAGAGCAATCATCTGCTAGGTTACAAGCTGCCTGAAAACTTGTAGAGACCAGCACTGAATCACTTTTACCTGACAGGTATGAGGTTTCGGTAGAGTTATTAATGCTGTAAATAAGACCATTAAACTGGAAGGCAGAACTTTTAAATGTTCACATCGGAAAAATGAAGAAAATAAAACTTTCTAGTTCGTAAATGTAATGAAGGGTCTATATTCTACACTTTCGGAACATCCCCAGCCCCCCCCCCCCCCCCCCCTCCAAAAAAGACCCTCATAAGCAAGGTTTCTTGCATCTTACAGCTGTAATTTAGTTTTGCACTATTGTTTTCCAGCTTCTCTTTGACCCTAAAACAAGCTGGCACCTTTAAGTTGTTTGCTGCTGTATATTTACTGTTTGCATTTAAAAAAAAAAAGAAAAAAAAAAAGCTTGATGCTGGTCGCTATTCTCTACCATTATACAAAAGAGGCAGGACATTTAAAAAAAAAAAAAGTTCACCTTTTGTGGCTCATTAAAGAAAGAAAGGCAATGAGAACAATATGTGTACCGAGTTTTAGTTTAAACTAAGCCCCCCACTTTTGTCAAAAGGTGGCGCTATAGAGGCCCTCCTTTGCCCATGTCTACTGGATGACATGGGTGTCGGTGCAGTTTGATGCAATTTGAAGCATGCTAAAAGTCTCAAAAGCATCCAAAACAAATATTGAAGTTTGATCTGTTGATATGGCAACAGAGTTTGAAAAATATGAAAAATCTTTTTACAGGTCTACATTCGTCATATCTTGACATTATTCTAATGAAGTTTGAAGCAAATTGGGTAAAAATGAGAGGGTGATCTCAAAGCATTTTGAAAATGACACACTTCCTGCTGCCGGTTGGTGGCGCTATAACTTTGACTCATAATAGTCATTCATGTGATCGGCCTCCTACAACGAACAATCAATCAATGTATGCAGAAGTTATAAGACACTTCCTGTTTCCCTTATCTCACCATAAATTTGTTGCCTCGCCACACACAAACCATTTGGGATATCAAAAATTCTCGCAATTTAGCATCCTCAATGTCTTGACTTCATGCTGACCCAGTTTGGTGGTGATCGGATTAAGCACCTAGGAGGAGTATATCAAATTCCAGAGCATGTGCTTTTCAAACAACCCATAATAGCTGATTCCCTGTTGAGCTGGCGTATAACTTAGAGCACGAAAATTGTTAGGCCCGATGAGGTCTGTATGTGTACTGAGTTTCATACTAATACATGTAAGTGTGTTTATATGGACCAAGTTTTCGGACCCCATTTAAGGGGGCACCGTAGAGCCTCTGTGCCACACCCGGTCCTAATGGCCGCAGATTCCAATGTGTGTGCCAATTTTCAAGAGTTTTTGAGCACGTTAAGGCCCCCGAAAAGCACTGGATGGTTGAAAAAGAATAATAATCCTCAGAAAAACAATTAAAAAAAAACTCTTAAAAATAAAGATTTCTTTTTGGCAACAGTGTTTGCATGAAGAACCTTTCCATTGCAGAAAAGGTTCTTTATTGTGGAAAAAGTTTAAATATTCTTCACACTAAGAAAAAAATGGTTCTTTTAAGAACTGGTCACTGAAAGGTTCTTTGGGGAACCTAAAATGTTTCTTCTAATGCATTGCTATGAAAACCCCCTTTAAAACCTAAAAAAACCTCACTGTTTCAACAGGTTAGCCACAAGACAAACAATATGCATTAACATGATTTTAATGTGAAAATCACTTGCTGACCTTTTCTGTGTAAAGTTATATACAATTTACAACTTTTTGCCATGACAATGCTATAAACCCTAAAATGACTGTACAAATGGTTATTTAAACAGCTAGAAATTGCACATGTTTTAACTACTGAATCCCTGAAAGACCTTTTATAAAATTATAGGCTTTCTTTATAAGATTTCTGCTTTTAAATCCTCCAAAAATTGGCCCCATTCACTTTCACGACTTTCCATGAATGACCCATTTATGTAGTTATGAGCACTATGACTGTATATCCTGACACTTGATGAAACAGACTCTGTTTGAATCACCATTGCAAAATAGAGCCAAGCAAATGGCTATCATTTAAACCATGGTAATCTTATTTTATTCATAGCTCCTTGGTGTTCAAAACATTTTTAAGCAAAGAGACCCTGTTATTACAGTTTTTTTTTTTTTACAATACTTAGGTAATTTTTTCAAAACTCTTCACACAGTTTTCCAACTTTCAACTTGGCACAGCAGTTTAAGGGTTAGTTCACCCAAAAATGAAATTAATAACTCACTCTCATGTTATTCAAAACCCGTAAGACCTTCGTTCATCTTCGGAACACAAACTAAGATATTTTTTGATGAAATCCGACTTTCTGACCTCCCATAAATTGTTCGTTATTACTACTTTCAAGGTCCAGAAAGGTAGTAAAGACATCATTAAAATAGTCCATGTGACTACAGTGGTTAATGTTATGAAGTGATGAGCATACTTTTGCGCAAAAAAACAAGCAAAAATAATGACTTTATCCAATAATTTCTTCTCTTCCATGTCAATCTCCTACGGTGTTCACATTGTAAACACAGTGCAGTGTTTCCGTCAGAACGCCGGCTTATTATTGGCCAGCTCCTGCGTCAGCATCACACACGTCTTGTGGTGTTCACATGAATAGCGTCGGCCAATATGCAATACTGACATTTCCCCAAAAAGTGTTTACATCATAACACCCATGAAACTGAAACACTTGATTTGAACTGAGAACCTCAAGGAGGCTTTTAACCAAATCAAGTCTCTGTCATCGACCCCAGGTCTCCATCCAGCATGTTCTTAATGATGCCTCCTCTTCCCATTAATTAAATTTTTAATATGTGGACTTTGTCTCCTCTATCCCAGTAATTGTGCTTGGGGTTGGAGTTAATCTCCTGAAAATTACCTGCCAGGGATGGACAAGGTGGGAAAAGTCATTATTTCATCTCATATTATCATTATACCCAAGACTGGCATGGCCCAGGACGTAGATGGGCAGCTTTTTTTTAATCATGATTGCACATTACCAGCACTGGGATTAGAATATGATTTATGGCTCCCACCAGGAGAAAGGTTACAAAATAGACTGGCAAAAGTTACCTTTCATAATAAGGTAGAGCTGATTCACAAAATCTACGTTGTGAGCAAACAGCTGCAGTACAATTGCAAATGGAGCAATGATACTAAACGGAACAAAACATAAAACCTTCAACAGAGATAAGTTCTTAAGGTGACAAAAAATGCAGGATTTTTTAGTGTCTGAAAGCAAGCGTAACTAAGACGATTTACAAATTATTGTGATAAAAATGCAGCTATAAGGCTGTCAATCAATTAATAATGATGGTCTGCAATAAATGAATTGAATTCAAACCACATACTGTCTGTAGATCCGTTTTATGAAGATCATTAAGTAACATTACATTATTAAGGTTAGTTTTATTATTAATTATTAAATGTTACCACACTAAATTGGAAGCCCTAAATTTGACAAATAAATCTTCTCATGTACTGTACTGAGAGGATTTGTCAAGCTCACAGTGAGTGCATTTATTTTGCCACATTTATTTCCATACCTGCACTTACAACACACACACACACACACATTTAAAAAAACGTTTCCCCCATCAGAAGTTGGGCCACAAGTTTACCTAAATATAGTTTTTTTTAAACGTGCTCTAATTAAAAAACTAAAAAGAAAGAAAGAAAAGTTCCACACCTAAAGGAATGGATAGCATTTCTGACAGCACTACAATGACACTTTAGTGATCTAGTTATTCGAGTTATTTAACAGCGACCACCACGTGACATCATGACATCACATGACCAGTCAAATACTACTCCCTAAATCTTGGTAATTACCCTTTATCCTACATTTTTATTCCACATAGGTTAAATATACAGTGACATCAATAACCAAATAAATAAACAAACAACAAAAACAATATTTAATTTGTTTTACTTAACTAAACAGCTTATGACTTGTTAAGGCTAGATGAATATACACCAGAACAATACTTGGTTTTCATGCATTCATGAAATTCATGCATACAATGAAAGCTGAGGGCCCTTCTGAGAGTATTTTGCAAGCTGGGCCCCCTAGACCCCTCTGAGATGACTATAATTCATCTATTAGGAGCCTGCCACAAATAAGGTCATTTACATAAGTCTTAAAGGTACAGCAGAAAAAATAGCCTGTGTAATTCTAAAGGTCATGGAGAGGGTGGAAAATGGAAATTAAAAAATGAAAGCCCTGACTAACATTATTAGTGAATTGCAGGAGAAAAATTGTAATAAATAAATAATAAAATTAAAAAGCTAATCTTAGGCTAACTGATTTTAAAACTGAATTGGCACGCAAAATGTCTGGATGTGCATAAGACTGTAATGCTGTATACTATCAGTGCAAACACAAAACCGCCTTGGTAACTCCATTTTGAATTTCATAAGCTGCTGGTGTTGAATAGAGCGAGAGCCTCTGTGATAAAAATGGATTTACATGGACATGTCAATCCTTACACAGTTACAGCTTGTACAATTTCTCACCGACATTCGCGAGTCTTGGGAACTCGCCAGCTTATGGAAAGTTGTACACGCTCAGTCTGAGATTAACTGTCTTTCATATTGTGTTTGTGAAGGTTTTACTTTGCCTGACATGCTCATTTTTGCCTAAACTACAGCAGCAAGAAATCTAAATTGCAACCATGGTTATTCTTCTATACTAAAACTAAAGACAAAACTAAACAGCTCAAAACATTTTTGCAACTGAAATAAAAAAGCAATATTTAAAACTAAAAATAATAGCAATGGTTAGAACACTAACTGCAATAAAATAATCAATAAAAATAATCATTTTAGTAAACATCAAGCTCATCAAGTGGCGCTTAAACTGAAACCCTGAAAAGAAAATTATTCAATTTCACCGTTTATTTTGACAAGTTTATCCATTGTATTTTAATTAGAGTTTATTTAAAGTGATTATTTCATTGTCTATTTGAAATCTACACTCACAGGTCACTTTATTAGGCACACTTTACTAGTACCAGGTTGGACCCCCTTTTGCTTTTTGAACTGCCTTAATGGCTGGAAATATTCTGGTCCATATTGACATGATATCATCACACAGTTGCAGCAGATTTTTCGGCTACACATCCATGATGCGAATCTCCATTTCCACCACATCCCAAAGCTGATGTATTGGATTGAGATCTGATGACTGTTGTGGCCATTTCAGTATAGTGAACTTATTGTCTTTATCAAGAAACCAATTTGGAGTGATTTGAATTTTGTGGTATAGCGTGTTATTCTGCTGGAAGTAGAAGATGGCAACACTGTAGTCATAAAGGGATGGACATGGTCAGCAACAATACTCAGGTAGGCTGTGGTGTTCAAACAATGCTCAATTGGTACTAAGAGGCCCAAAGTGTTCCAAGAAAATATCCCCTACACCATTACACCAACACCACCTGAAACACTACCAGCATGAAAGCCGTGCTTTCATGTTGTTTACGCCAAATTCTGACCCTGACATTTGAATGTCGCAACAAAAATCGAAACTCATCAGACCAGGCAACATTTTTCCAATCTTCTATTGTCCAATTTTGGTGAGCCCATGCAATTGTAGCCTCAATATCCTGTTCTTAGCTGACAGGAGTGGTACCATGTGTTTTTCTGCTGGTGTAGCCCATCTGCTTCAAGCATTGATGAATGTGTTCAGCGATGCTCTTCTGCATACCTCGGTTGTAATGGATGTTTATGGATGGTTTTGTTTGTTTTGCCTTTCTATCAGTTCGAACCAGTCTGGCCATTCTACTCTGGCATCAACAAGGCATGTTCACCCACAGAAATGCCGCTCACTGGATATTTTCTCCCTTTTTCAGACCATTCTCTGTAAACCCTAGAAATGGTTGTGCATGAAAATCCCGTAGATCAGCAGTTTTTCAGACGAGCCCATCTGGCACCATCAAGAACTTCAGCAGATTGTGTTTGTGTATATTTTTTGTATAGTCACATCAACTGAAGGAAGTTAGAGTTATCACTTAATTCTTCTAATATTATAACTTTGATAATAATTCCAAACAAAGGGTTTCGGCCTTGTCCATGCATAAATAAAAACTAAACTAGAACTACCAAAATTATTGCTGAAACAAAAGAAATATGGAATCTAAATATGAAGTAAATAGGATTCAATCTAAATAGTCCTAAGATAAAAAATATATTTGAAAAAGCAAAACAACAATAACTTCATGTGCAAGCAGGGCTTAAAGGAAAACCTAACAATAAAAGGAAAAGAAAATAAAGGCAACACCTTCAAGCATTTCCAAAAGCATTAAATCTCAGTGGTAAATTATTCCAATATGAGCAGGAAACTGTCCATTTCTGCAGGTGCCCACATGAATCAATCAATAAAACTGTGGTATTTAAATAATTATCATGTCCTTGAGAATCTCAGCATCGACATTCAGAGCGGTAATATCGATTATGCAGAACATTATATTGAGAGACAGGGTTGCAAAGCGTGTTCAGGGCCATGTACAAGTCGGTTCTCTGGGGAGGTACATGATCCGGACGTGGGAGAATTGAACCTAGTGAAATCCTTTTGCTCCCTCCTGCTCAGCATTTCTAATGAATGTAACTGGAGGATTCTCAAGAACTTCTTGAGCTGGGGGAATTATCTCCATGACTGCTGACATAGACTGAAACTGCACTGGCTTTTAATGGTGACTTGAGTATTATCTACAATTATAAAACGTCAATCATATCCGAAGCCAAAGCTTGGTCAGTACAATCTTACATGAGCAGCCTTTAAATACATTTGCTGGTTTATTCCTGTTAAATCAGGAACAACAG
Source organism: Zacco platypus (assembly GCA_038088235.1). Taxonomy (NCBI): domain Eukaryota; kingdom Metazoa; phylum Chordata; class Actinopteri; order Cypriniformes; family Xenocyprididae; genus Zacco; species Zacco platypus. The sequence goes on from CM076069.1 coordinate 13,205,908, forward strand.
GCTGTTAAAAAGAAGGTGCACTTCATGAAATTTTTATAGGTTTCTCTTCACTTCACAGAATTGTAGCTTGTGCCATATTCAAATGTCAGAAACAGGATCTGGCACCCCATGGCATTATATCTAATGGTTCTCTTTCCTGTCTAAAAAAGTTCACTGTACTGAACCTAAACCCAAATCACCTTATGTATTTGTTTGTATATCCTTCTCTGTCATTTCAGTTTCTTCCCGTGTAAAATAAGAACCTGATCTGTACAGGAAAGACTGGCCTTGCAAATATGTCCTGAAAAGGCAGTATCCCAAGCTGTATCTGTCACTCTCGATTTATATTTGCAGCATCCTGGTAGGTGGCAGTGCTAGTACATGTGGGCAGGATGTGGGTTGAGAACAGATAGATCGAAATAGATTCAAAATCGTGACATGGCTATGTGTGATTATTAAACTGCAAAAGGCTGAGATTAAATATATAGCAAGTGCTGTAAACTTTATAGTAAATTCTGTGTATTCTACTATATATATTCTAGGTGGGGGAAGATACTCTTTAAAAATGCATTTACTTTTTATTTGTAACATATTTAGAAGTAACTTTAGCATAGCACATTATTATTATTAATCTTATTATTATTTTACATGCTGCTTGTCAAACTGATCATGTGATCATGCAGCATGTAAAATAATAATAAGATTAATAATAATAATGTGTTTGAAGCAAACATGTAACTGGGACCTACATTACAAATATTGAAAATGAGTTTAATTCTTTGTAATAAAATATATCGACCAAATAATGGCTCAAAAATACTATTTCAATGTGGTAACTGATAACCTTTTTTGTTGTTTATATTATAAAATTGTATTTTATTGATAAAAATACTTTTCGTGTGGTCTTTATTTTGCACCCATACAAGAATAATTAAAGCTGCAAGCACCGTTGAAAGGGCCCTCGCACCCGGGGCCACTGCCACCCGGTGGCTTTAGGAAAACAGTGAATATTGGGTGACATGCATTTAAGTGGGTATATATAAAAGCAAAGTGCAAAGTTATTTTGGCACACTTCCTGCTGCCAGCAGATGGCGCTTTGAATATAACTGAATATTGCCATGTAGCTGATTTCAGGTCAGGACTATTATCAAGCATGTGAAGTTTGGGGCAGATCAGACATTGTATGCCAGAGTTACAACAACTTCCTGTTTCAAGGCATAAATCGCCTACATTAGCACTTAGCCAAGTGCTGCATGATGTAACGTGTTTCTAGCGTGTTTGGTACTTCGTGGCACATTTAAATATGATTCTGGGAGTCCATTTCCTGTTGCCAGCAGATGGCGCTATGATTGTAACTGAATGTTGGCATGTAGATGTCTTCAGGCTAGGACTGAAGTTTGGTGCAGATCGGACATTGTATGCCTGAGTAACAACAGCTTCATGGTCAAACATAGAAATTTGTCAGGCTGCCATGTACACACCCTTCAACAAAAATTCAACATCTTTGCATTTTAACATCACAATGGCCTTAAGATTACACTGGCCAAATATAATGTTGATCTGATTAAAGTTTTAGCAAACTGTTAAAGTTCAATGTCTGAAAATGGGCAAAAACTGCTCTAATTTTGCATAGAAAATTCTAAATATCTGATTTCCTGCTGGTTTTCAGATTTTGCTCCAGGGGCACTATGTTGAAATTGTATAGGTGACGCTGCAAAGTTTCTTCATGATTTAGGCCGTTTTCATGTTTAGGCCTTCAACAATGTGATATATTTCAGAGAAGAATAATAAGAGACGGAGCAATTCAGTGCTCGGGCCCTGATAAGAATACTTCACTGTATATTATTGACTGAGTTCACAATAAATGAACGCTAAAAGTCCACTTTCAAGTTCAGTTTTAATGTTACTACAACAAGAACTGGGTTCTTTTTCAGTAAGTTCACTGTTGGTGGAAAGTCTAAATTTGGTTCTTGTATAGAGAGAATAACTGTGAACATTACTAAAGAGAAGAACTTTTTTCCAGAGACAGTAAAGCATGGGCAAAACATTACTTAATTTGGAGGCATAAGCAATCACTTCTTATGCCTTTTCTTCTTTTAGCCTTGAGATCTTAACAGCATCAATATGAAATGTTCAAATCACAGGACATGTTTAGCCCTACTGAAGACAGTGAGATGGAAAAGTGAGTGGTCCGCTGGAAACAGCGTTCATCGGCTCTGAACTGCTTTTGACCTTCCTTCAGTGTCAGTCCACTGCACATGTCACTATCTCCACTCAACATAAACCAATGTAAACCACCAACGCTCTCACTAAAAGCCTCTACAAACTTATCCAATCAATTGTTACACTGAGCAGAAAACCATTTTAGAATCGTCTCGTTCTGCTTTTGCTGCCAAAGACTTTTCAAGGAGCTTCACCGCTTATCCACTTCAGTGGGCAGAGTAGAGTAGGACAGGGGATGATACTGCAGATATCATATCTTAAGAAGACATATCCAGAGCAGTTATTACACAGAAACGAGCTGTCAAAACATGATATGGCACGTTTTTCAAACCTCTGCATTTTTACGGTGAAATATACGTACATACTGGAACAATTGCATGTCCTATATAGTTGGCAGTTTACTAGGTACAGCTAGCTGGAAGCAAGTGGGATCTGTTTGATCTCTTAAACAGATTTTCATGAATTCAACAAGAGCTGAAACATCCCTTGGAGAATTTCATAGAGTTATTGTCAGTTTTTTGGCCACACATGCCTGCTTCCACTTCACCTCATCTTGATGCTTCGCTATTGGAAAGAGACTGAGGAAGTGTGTGGGCCTTTTAGTCTAACTAGCATTTTAAAGAAACAGCCTGAGATGATGCCTGAAAGCATTATAAGCGCCATTCCTCACTTCCATTCTGTGGATACTCTTCTGAAAATGCTGGCACTGCAGTTCTGCAGCTGGATCCTATTGGGTGTGGAGTGATGAGCCAGGATTTGAGCTGCATGGTGAAGCTCCAGAGTGGAGTCTTCGAAGATCTGGTGAGAAATACAATAATGAATGCATCTCTACCACAGTGAAGCATGGAGGAAGAGGTGTCATTGTGTGGAGAGCCTTTTCAGCTGCTGGTACTGGTGAGCTACTTCACTGTGAAAAGTCGAATATTGCTTTGGAGTACAGGAGAACAAGACAATGCTCCTTCCCACACTGCAAAGACAACCAAGAAGTGGCTTGTGAACAAGTTCATCAGGCTCATGTTTTGGCTTTGGTCAGTGTCCAGATTTGAACCCTATAGTGAATATTTGATCTCACATTAAACTCCAACAGGGAGACATTTTTCAGCTACTCGTGAACTGTTTGAAGTTATCAACATTGAGTGGAACAACACTGATTCTTCTTCCTGTAAAAAGCTGTCTGAAAGTTTACCCACACAGCTTAAACATTTGAATAAAACAAAGGGCTTTTCCATGCTATGTTTCTTTATCTGCAGTATTTGAAAGGTAACACTTTACATTAAGGTTCATTAACATAACTTAACTACATTAGTTAACATGAACTAATAATGAACTGCACTTCTACAGCATTTATTAATCTTTGTTAATGTTAATTTCAACATTTACAAATACATTATTAAAATCTTGTTAACAGTTAATGCATTGTGAACTAACATGAACAAACAATGAAAAACTGTATTTTCATTAACTAATGTTGACGAAGATTAGTAAATATAGTAACAAATGTATTGCTCATGGTTAGTTCATGTAAGTTAATACATTAACTAATGTTTAACTACTGAACCTTATTGTAAAGTGTTACCATTTGAACTCTATTAAAATTATGCCACACAAAACGATGTTTACGGTTGCACTTTAGGTGCACTTACAGTGTACTTACCTAAGAAAGTACTGGGTAATATAAGGTAACTACATGGGATGAGGTTAGGTGTATGGGTAGGTTCAGGGTTAACCTAGTTATTACTTAGTTATTACAATTACTATAATAAGTACATAGTATGTACATGGGGAACAGTTCTGTAAAATAAAGTGCGGCTACACTTTATTTTTAAGGTGTCTTTGTTACACTGTAATTATACATTTAAGTACTGAGTAATATTAAGTAACTATATGTATTTACTATAGGGATAGGATTAGGGTTTGGTTTAGGGTTAGTTGTATGTTATTATGCATAATTTATAGTTATTACTATAGTAACTACATGTAACATATGTAACAATGACACAGTAAAATAAAGTGTTACCTAAAGTGCTACTATGTTTACTTTCGCCAGCAGTCACGTATTTGTGAGCTTTATGCAGGAATCTCTTGAGTCAAGTCAAGTCACCTTTATTTATATAGCGTTTTTTACAATGCAGATTATAAAATTAAATGTAGACCATTTTACAGTTGACTTAGACAACGTGAAAGTATCACCTCTATCGTTCATCCAGCTACTTATTTTATTTAATAATAATTATAATAATAACATCTACTTTTAAAGTGTGAAATACACTCCTAAATTAACCAATAAACCTTGTTTTAAAATATCAATATCTAGCCATAGTTTCAAATTTCTTCAGAAGTGAAATCATAGTAATTTTTGCAGACAGGGAGACAACTTTACAGAGCATAAGCTGAATACGGTTCTTCCCTGTAGATTCATTGTGAATGAAAAAATACAGTGTGCTACAGTAGCCTCCCCCATATGCCATAATATCCTAGAATTGTTCATTTCATAACGGCCATAAAGAATCCAGCACAATCCACAATGGTATTTCTACTTAGCCCTTCCCCTACAAGGTTACTTGATAGTTAGCACACATTTATTGCCTATCTGTATCAACTCGCAGAACACTAATTCAAAGGACAGCCAACAATGAGCTGACTAGCGTCCAGTGTCTCGCTAGAGGGCATAACTGTGATTGTAGAAGAGAGTCCTCAGTTACTCTCCAATCTCTGGGTCATTCCTACTTAGGATCAAAACTAGAGCCACTGACTTGAATTCAAAACAGTTGGGCTCCACCAGACGGATACAGCTGAAACCTCTCAATTCCCCCTTCGCTGGAAGTTTGATTGACAGGCAATCTGACCAATCATATTGCTGAATATGCCATTTTGTCTGACAAACAAACCAGACTTAATAGATTAGCATTTAAACTTCAGCTCTGCAGCATATTTTGGGATTTTTAGAGACTATCTGAATTTAAAAGAGCGCCCTACCCACATACATTGGATTAAATTAATAAAAATAGTCTCAATTTACAGAAAACCCTCTAAATTTTAAAACTGTGGTGGAATATTGCATATATATTATTGTATTAATTCACAATTTTAAGACTTTACAATAAGGTTTATTAGTTAAACATTAGTTAATGTATTAACTAACATGAACTAACCATGAGCAATACATTTGTACTGTATTTACTAATCTTCGTTAATGTTAGTTAATGAAAATACAGTTTTTCATTGTTTGTTCATGTTGAACCTTATTGTAAAGTGTTACCCAATTTTATGATAAACACAGACAAAAATATATTTTTTTAAATCTGTAATTTAGGATCTATTTGGTCTATTGCCATGCAGAATGTTTCTTTTGATTGCACTAGGCGGCAGTAAAAAAGAGAATCTGCTTGATTTCTTCTTCAAGTTATTTAGATTTTACTGAAAGGAGGTATAGTATATAGTTAAAAACTTTAACTTAAGTTAACTTAAAAAAAACAAAACCTTTCACTTAAAAAAATGCACTGACATCTTTCTGTGGTTGAAACAACATACTTAGTTACTTTATTGCCACTCCGAGTCTCTTTCAGCACCGACTTGTTCAGAGAAATGCACCATCACAGGCTGCACTGCAATGCTTTTTATATTTTTTTTAACTCTGAGTATAAGTTACCTTGCTTTCAGAAACAGGCTTCACTTACCCTGCGTTCACGTGTTTGATATACCTCCCATTCTGAAATGGAAAACCCAAAGTTAACATACTCAGAGTTTTCACCTAACCTCCTTGCTGAAACGATCCTGTGGTAATAAAAATGAGGTTTGATGTTTAAGCACAAATTAAGCGTTTGAAATCACAACCTAGAAGGGGAAATTCAAATGTGAGGGTCTGTTGCAGTTAAAAAAATAAATAAAGATGTTTAAGAAGAAATTAAGTATTTGAAATTACAGGGGTCCATAACTGTCCCAACAAGAATGGATGAGTGGTTAAGGCATTGGACTTAAGATTCAATGGACAATGTCCTTGTGGTTTGAAATCCCATGTGGTTTCAATGCATTTGCATTCTCTCAGAAAAGTTTCATGTAGCGTTCACCTGAGAAACCTTGCTTTTACTTGCAAATAACTTTTGATCTCATATGATTGTGCCAATGTAGTTTACAAACAGTGATAAAAAAAACAGTTCAAATTAAACATATTTTTGTTTGATATTTACTGTTTGGGGTTTTTTTAATGATGCAAAAACTTTCTTAATAGTTTTGAACAACATAAACTGGTGATTTTATCCAGATCAAAACCAAGATTGAATTTTGTGATCCGATTTCAAAATCCTTCTTTTCTTCTTTTGAACAACCCATTTTCAAGAGGGTCTGTTGCAGGGAAAGGTGTTGGACTTAAGCTTACTATTAATTGTGAGTTCAAACCCTTCTCCTGGTAATAAAAATTAGGTTTGAAATTACAGGGGTCTATTGCAGTTTAAAAAAAAAAAAAAGTCTTGTACTAACTAGGATGACAGAGTGGTTAAGGCATTGGACTTAAGATCCAAGTGTGCAGGGTGCCTACAAAGGATGAAATCCACAGTGCCATCAAGCAGTTAAAGAACGGCAAGTCTGCAGGTTCGGATAGTATATCAGCAGAGGCGCTGAAAGCTGATGTAGAGGCCAGTATGGAGCTGCTTCATCCTGTCTTCAAGATGATCTGGTAAGAGGAGAAAGTGCAGACAGAATGGAAGGAAGGGATCCTCATCAAGCTGCCAAAGAAAGGCAATCTCAGTTGTTTGTTATTTTACCAATTACAGAGGGATAACATTACTGTCTATCCCAGGAAATGTGTTCAACCTAGTGCTACTGAACAGGATGAAAGATTAAATAGACCTCCAACTCCGAGACCGACAAGCTGGTTTTCGTAAGGGCAGGTCATGCATTGGCCAGATTGCAACATTGCATATCACCTTGGAGCAGTCGCTGGAGTGAAACTCTCCTCTGTATATCAGTTTCAATGACTGTAAGAAGGCATTTGATAGCATGGATAGACAGACCCTCTGGAAGCTACTGAGACACCATGGAGTGCCAGAAAAGATCACAAACATCATCAAAAACTCTTATGAAGGGATGAACTGCAGGATAGTTCATGGCAGGCAACTCAAGAGTTTCTAGTACAAACTGGAGTGAGAAAAGAGTGTTTACTATCGCCCTTCCTGTTCCTATTGGCAATAGACTGGGTTATGAAGACATCTTCAGCCCAGAAGCGAAATGGCATCCGGTGGACATTATGGATGATCTCAACTTTGCCAATGTCCTGACCCTCCTCTCTCACACACAACAACAGATGCAGATAGGCATCAACAGAAAGATCAGGGTCTTCAATACTATTGTGAAGCCTATCTTGCTGTACAGAATAGAGACCTGGAGAACCACCACCACTACAATGAAGAGAATCCAGGTTTTCATCAACACCTGCCTTAGAAGGATCCTCAAAATCCATTAGCCAGACAAGATCAGCAAGATGGAAGATGACATCCTCCAAATACACTTGAGGTGGATTGGACATATCCTCCTCAAGCCTGCAGAAAGTATCACATGGCAAACCCTCACCTTGGAACCCCCAAGGGAGGAGGAAGAGAGGCCAACCAAGAAACACCTGGCGTAGTGATCTGGAGGCAGACCCGAGGAGGAGGCCACACGTGGGGGCAGGTGGAACGATTGTCTGGAGAAAGCTTTTTTGTATGCAAGTAAGTAATAAAATGTATAAATAGCATCTAATTGCTATACTTTTAGCAAAGAACTGCTAGATTGGTAAATAGAACATATCATATTTTCACTTACTGTAAATAGAATCAGTGTAAATAGCCGCTTCCTTATTTTTTTTTCTCCATTGGCAAATAATTTGGAAAATTAGAAAATAAATACTCTTAAATTATCATTTTTTACTTATTTATTTTTTAATTAATCTGGGATACCATGAAAAGGATTATTAGTGTCATAATTTACCGTTCCTCCAATTTCCACCTCTGATATTATAACAGCGATACAAATTAAACATGTATTGACTCTGAAGTATGCCGACGTCTTTTTGTTGGGTTCTGTTGCCATGGTGAATCATTATATCGGAGTTTCATTGATCATGGCTTTTCATAGCCATGGTGCACGCACTTAACTCAGAGTCAACCTTCTCCAAGTTGATTGAACTAACTCAATTCAACTGTTCTGAAACCAAAAACTCAACATTTCCCATCTAAGAGTTCAAGTTTTAACAAGAATTGGTTAAACCTCTTTATTGAAACGGGCCCCAGGATGGGGGTTTGAACTCACAAGGACAAATGCTTAATTTGTCCTTAAACATCAAATTGGAAAAACATTTATTACCAAGAGTGGGGTTTTAACCCACAAAGACATTTGTCTACTGTAGTCCAACACCTTAACCACTCAGCCATCCTGGTTAAGACAAGTATTTCTTCTGCAACACAAAACTAGACTTCTAGACTGCAAATTCAAATGCTTAATTTGTGCTTAAAAAATGACCAAATTTAAAATGTTTTTGTTTGTTTTTTTGTTTTTTTATTGCCAGGATTGGGGTTTGAACCAATGAAAACATTTTTCCCTTGGATCTTAAGCCCAACATATTAACCACATGGCTATCCTGGTTAGGAAAAGACATTAAATTACTGCAACATAATTTCATTCAATCTGATTTTAAGTCCAACATCCCAACATACCAAGACTTTTTTTTACTGCAACAGACCCTCACATTTGAGCTTACCCATCTAGGTTACAATTTCAAATGCTTAATTTGTGCTTAAACATCAAATTGAAAACCTAATTTTTATTTCCAGGAGTGGTGTTTGAACCCACGCAATATTTGCCCATTGAATCTTATTAAGTTGATGATTAAAGCTAAATCAAAGCTAGATGGAGGCATCATATAACTACAGGCTTGACTAGCTGAGTAAAAGCATGGTGAATTTATGTCAAACCATTATGACAGTTATTAGTTTGTTAGCAAGCTAATGAACAGTGCTATACTCTGATATTTAGCAGATGATTTATGTGATTAAAAGTCTTTTTGGTATGTCTGTGAGGTTGTGCGAGCACAATATTCACACCTCTAATTTCTAAAAAAAAATACTCATATTTTGAGAGGAATATGCTGTCATTTTGTACATACTCAAATAGCGGCTGTATGGTTTGGACTGGATGGGATTAGATTAAATTCCTCTGCGAATTAAACTGTCCATCAGTCAATTACATGATACTGGCTGTTTGCTGACCTTCTTATCTTACCACATTAGTGTTTCTGAAGGGCAGTAATTGGAACAGGATGGACAAAGAGCGATCATATCCGCTCCATCTCACAGTATCTCCTTAAGTCAAAGATGCATATTTCATTGGCACAGGCTCCAGGGCTGGATCATGGTCTTTGTGCATAAAGGGCCTTGCTGTTCAGTGTACTTTGTCTCGGGCTGTGCAACCTTCGGGACACTGGCCAGTCCATAATCCAGACCTGACAGGATTCATAGATTTATTGCTCTTGACACAAGCCTTCAGTCGAATTTTAGCCATCACCAAAACATTTTTACCTCTTCGAACATGAGAGGTATATAAATAAAATATAAAATAAAAAAAAATAAAATATTATTTTATTTTATTAATGGACTTTTTATGAAAAAACATGCCATTTTAAATGTATTATTTTTTATTAAAAATGTAATAATAATAAAATATTTTGTAAAATCTGAAATTGTAATTGATAATGATTTATAAAAAGTGTTATTTAATAATACTAAAATAATTTTTAAAACCTAAAATACAATTGTAATTATTTGTTAAAATAAAATATTTTCTTACATATTTTTTATTACATTTAACATTCAGACGACACATATGAGGCACAAGCTAACAAGAACAATTAGGCAAATTCATCCAAAAACAATTTTGAGAAATTGACCATCTGGAAACTCACTAAATTTGAAGGGGCAGGACAGCCTGGGTGACATTAAATCAATGTTTGGCCTTCAAAATCAACAGTGACGCGAAGATAAGCTCCAAGAGAGGAACGTCCTGAACTCAAGTTTCTTTCATACCAGAATGCATTATAATAGGTTTTTTAAGACGTATGTATCTTTCATTGTTTCTCTTAAACTGAGACTTTTGTTTATATCTCATCTTATTTTCTCTCACATATGTCTCACATAGTAGAGTTTCAAAAGAGATTTCAGCATATAAATTCAAACATTTCTCATCAGATTATTAAATCTTCACATACTTTTTTTACAGTCACTTCATGATGACAATTTCTGTTAATCCAGCTAGAATAATGAATTGCATTAAGTTAGTTCTTTTCATTTTTGATATAAATTTCACAAAATGTTAATTTTGGAGCAATGTGAGGGTAAGTAAACTCACAGAATTGTATTTTTTGTGTGAAATACACCATTAAGGTACAAGTTCAATCCTTCATTTATTTCATTGATGGTAAGCAGGGTTGGGGAGTAACGAAATACAAGTAACTTAGTTACATATTTAAAATACAAAATTTGAGTAACTGTATTTCATTACAGTTACATTTTAAATGGGTGGTAATCGGATTACAGTTACATCTGAAAAGTATTTTAGATTACCAAAGTGATTATTCTGAATTCTAATGTCATTTAAACAGCAATTGGTGATTCTCTGACTCTGACAGTCTGAAAAAGCAGAGTTAAGTTAAGAGGGATCATAAAAATTTTGTTATTTTTATTTAGTACTGTCCTGAACAAGACAAAATGACTGAATTTATTTAAAAAAATTGCCCAACTGTCAACTTAACTGTCCTGTCATGACCTGGATGATCCATGACTGTTTTCATGTTTTGTGATAGTTGTTTGTGAGTCATTTTATATTTGTAAAAAAGGTCTCTGCAACTTTTTCTCAGAATTTGTTTTTTCCCCTCACAATTGTGAGTTTGCATTTCACAATTCTGACTTCTTTTTCTCAGAATTGCGAGATTTAAACTCACAATTGTGAGGGGAAAAGTCAGAATTGTGAGATAAAAACTTGCAATTACCTGTTTTGTGTTTGTTCCACACTAATTAGTATTCCACAGTATTCTTAAGTATTTAGATTAAGTTACTAAACTTGAGTTATGTAACGAAATACGTTAGAAATTACTTTTTAAAGCATGTATTTTGTAATCTGTAGTGAAATACATTTTAAAAGTAACCTACCCAGCCCTGATGGTAAGCAAACAATCAGTTCTCGTAATCAACGTGTTGGATGCAGGAGAAATGGGCAGGAATGAAGATCTGTGCCACTTTGACAAGAGCCAAATTGTTATGGCAAGGCGACTGGGTCAAAGTATCTCTGAAACGGCATGCCTTGTGGGTTACTCCCAGTCAGCAGTGGTGAGAATTTACCAACAGAGGTCCGAGGAGTGACAAACCACAAACCGGTGACAGGGTGTTGAGCGAATGGTGATCCAAGCCAACAGGAGGTCTACTGTGGCACAAGTCGCATTCAATTTTAATGGTGGTTATGGGAGGAATGTGCATCGCATTCTGCTGCGTACTGGGCTGCGTAGCCACAGACCAATCAGAGCATCTACAATGACCCCTGTCCACTGTCGAGAGCACCTACAATGGGCACGCAAGTGTCAGAACTGGACCTTGGAGCAGTGGAAGAAGGTCACCTGATCCGATCCTGTTTTCTTTTACATCACGTGGACACCCGTGTCTTTGTGCGCCACTACTTGGGGAAGTGATTGCACCAGGATGCACTGTAGGAATACAAAAAGCCGTGCTGTTGACAATGTTCTGCTGGGAAACCCTATGTGAAACTTTTTTATGTGGATGTAAATTTGACATATGCACCTAAACTTTGTTGCAAACTAGATACACCCCTTCATGACAATGTTCCTTGTTGGAGGTGGCCTCTTTTAAAAGGATAAAGCACCCTTTCACATTGCAGATATTGTTCAGGAATGGTTTGAGGAACATGATGAGGAATGTCTGGGTGCCAGATACCAGAGGAACACTTCAAGGGTCTTGTAGAGTCCATGCCTCAGCAGGCCAGCCCTGTTTTATCTCCAAGCGGAGGACCAACAGCATATAAGGAAGGTGGTCATAATGTTTCGGCTCAAATATAATTAATATACAGTAGATAGTATATTTTCCAAGACTAAATTGTTTTGCTATCTATATTATGCTATATTCATTTTACAGATCTTAATGTATGGCAAAATGTGTCTTTTTATTTCTCTTTAGTTATTTCAGTGGAAAGATCTGAGATAAAACTGATTTCTAAAAGAAATAAAACTGTGAATTCCATGTTGTCTCCTGAGCGTACAGAATGAGATCAATCTCTCAAGTTGAGTAACAGTCATGCATATGTGTTCTGTGAGTCCTCAACTGACTTACTGACCTCTGGTCAAACCTGGAAGCAAGAAAACCATCCATGTGTCCATGACTCAGTGACGAGACAAACAGTTCTTGTTCCTCAGAGGGCATTGAGGGCCAGTCAAACTCATGATCTTTACAGCTCTATGAGTCCACTACAAGACGAAGTGAGGAAACACAAAGTGACGTGGAGACATCTGTCTTGACAACACAAAGACATAGACATGAACGCACATAGACCAATACTTGCATGCCCAAACCCACACTTGCCACAGATGGCTTCTATCATACCAGATGTGGGAGGTTGCCAAGACAGATGGACAGTAATTTGCAGTGAAGAGCATACTGGGACACAGAGGAGCCAGTCTTTTCTCATTTTTTTCAAACGGGATAAGAGATTGTCTGCATATGGACATCTCAGTCTGACGTGCTGTCTCTCCACCATCAGGTTGACTGATCTCAGGGGCTTCGCTCCAACTCGTAGCAGAGGCAAATATCAAGCGCTGTTTGCCAGAGCTGCTCTCTTTGACGTCTCCACACAAGGAAACATAATTGATTCAGGCTCTTTTGTGACAGCAATTTTCATCTGGTTGTTAAGTTCATGAAAATTAAAGACAGACTTTAATTTTAGTGCCTTTACACCATTGTGTTCTTGTCTGCTGAAGAGGAAAGCTTCATATAATGCTTTGATTAAACAGCTGACAAGCTGTCATTGGCTGACATTTGATACCTGCTATATGGACTATAGCTCACTGCTGTTTTTGTAATCAGGATGAGAAAAATAGAATAATTTAACATCAATTTGTTAGATTTGTTCAAGTTAAAAGTTAGCAGAGAGTATAGCAATTTGGCCCAGGTTCTCTAAATAAATTATTTGTGAACAACACATTCTTAGAAGTACTAAACTAGATTAAAAATGTTTCTAAAAAAAAAAAAACATTTTAATTTTAACATTTTTAAAATTGTTCTAGACAAACTTTGATGTTAGCTTGAGAAAGCCTGAGCAGAAAATTTGAATAGCTATAAGCTATAATTTTTAATAGCTATAAGTTAGAAGGTTTTATGGGCAATACTATCAGAAAAAGAGAAAATTAGTATGTTGCTGACACGTTATAACATGTTGCTAGCATGAATTGGGACATTGCTAATATGTTTTAACATGTTGCTAACATGTTTTATCATGTTGCTTGCATTAATTAGCACATTGCTAATATGTTTTGTCACCGATAGCATGTTAAACGGATTACTAGCATAAATTAGCACATTGCTAACATGTTTTAGCACATTTCTAGCATAAATTAGCATGTTTTAATGCACTGCCAGCATTAAATAGCATGTTGCTAGCATGTACTAAGTTAGTTGCTTGGCTTTGCATAGCCTAGATACTTGGTTGATGAAGCTTCAATTCTCTATTAGGCTGTCTGTCCGAAGTGTTTATAGCCAGCTGAAAACATTACATGCTCTACTGAAAACACCTATTTGTGAGTTCTTGAGAACGCTTCAACATTGCAGTTTTTTTTTTTTTTTTTTTTTTGGAGACCCTTTGTTGCTATGACACTGAAAATCCATGGCACTGTTACTTGTAACTGATTTCGCAGATAATTTGTTTCAGCTTTAAATTCCCAAAGGAACATAATGGTATTTTTTTACATTTACTATTATAACTTTTTAATGTTGTGTTAGCTGACGCCTTTGTCTTCTTGTGTTCTGTTAATTTATAAAAATCATCTGCTGAAGTCTATTGCAGATATAAATATTCATACATGTGTCTGACTACAGATGCAGATGCTCAGTCAACTTGCTCTCAAATGTTCACAGACCGGCTTTGACCTTTCCAATAAGACAGACGGCTTAGGCTACATACAGCAGCCAATAGAAACAGCTCCTAATGAGGCATCTGTGGTTTTGATCGTTCGTACAATGAAAATCATAATTTGGATCAGTTAGAAAAGATAGCAATACAAGTCAGAACATAGTTGTTCAGTTGAATTTGTGCACAGGAGATTTGAATGCTCTTATCTCAAAGAAAATGGCTTTTGTTGATTTCTATCATTATTGAAAGGGCCTGAAGTTATCAGCTGGAACCTTTCCTTGCGTTTTAATAATATTTCTGACATAAATATAATAATCGTTGACAATCTAGTCTGACAGACACGATCATGACTGAAAACAAATATGGGAGTATTGAATGGCATATGGACTGTGCTGAAATAAAAACAAGAAAGAAGTGTCACTGTCAATGAGTGTCAAGAGAAGCAGACAGGGTAAATACATATCATATTTATGACAGAAATCATGATGAATTCTTAACTACGGTGTAGCTTTCTATGCCTTGTTTTCAATCCTTATAATAAGATGAACTTACATTAGCAAAGCCACATACAATTAACGGAAAAGTTCACCCAAAAATAATGTGTTGGAGGGGTCCGCGATAAAAGTCAATCATTTTCTCTTTTCTCTCATGATGATAGGCTTCTTCACACTTTATTATTAAACTTTTAAAACATTTTGTATGCAATTTTGACATTTTAATACCTTAACCAAGTTTAATGTGTTTTTCTTCCCAATATAACATAGTCTTCATATTTTGATAGTTTAATAGAAACTGAACTGTACAAATACCCCCTCCAGACAACTGCATATATTTGACTGCATACTCTCCCCTCTCTGCACTTCATGAGCGTGTGCACACTATTACTAAGATTTAGTAGTCTCTCCACAGTACCGAATGCTAATCATCAGTCTCCTATGGAAGTCTCTCCTATTATTCTGATTGACTTTCCATGCTGAAATGGCAAAATTTCCTGCATCGACTGCGCTAACCTGGAAAGTAGGGAGAACCCGGAGGTTTAATCGTCGTCTTCTGAGAACCGCTGGGTCAAAATGAATTGCAGAAAGTTGGTGAGACTGCAGTGGGTAATTATATCAAATGAATCTTTTCGCTTGGTTAACAATCAGACACTTCTGGGAACTGCAGGAGCCACCCGCCGCTTTCCAAGCATGACTGAAGTAAATAGGTTTCTACACTTTAAAAAATTGAAGTAGATTGAAATCTACTTGGTGCATCTGAAAAATATTAGTATTCTCCCATCAACCTTGAAAGATATCCCCACCAGAAATGTTAAAGCGGAGTTAGTGTTTCTCTCCACAAAATCTCTCCTGTCATCAGACAGTTTGGCTGGAGCTTCTGAGCCAGTCACTGGAAAGACTGCAGCTTTGGAATACTAATCCACATGGGAATGGTGACCTTGAACTGGACACGGCTCAGCCGTAATGTCGCACACAGTGTCCCACATAGAAAGCTATAGAGCAGGAGAGTGACATAGATAGTGGATCCTTGTCAAGCATTAACATCCAGAAGCATCCATGAGGCCCACTTAGCATAGTCACAGGTGGCCGTCTAAAATCAGAACTCATGAGATTCCAGGCACGGACGTCTGGGGTTGCCAAAGCTATGGCTCTTTTTCTAAGCACTTAGCTGCCCAGACATCTGTGTCACAATTTAGCAGGTGAGCTACTCAGGGGAGGAAATTGGGCCCAACACACAGCTTCAGCATTTTACACCTGCTCAAAGTGATCGTATTCAGGTTCTGTTGTTCTTATTAAAATTTTTCAAATTTCAAATCCTTTCAGAACTAATTTACATCGACGACTTTGCACCCAATTTGCTTTTCAAATCTGATTTTTAGGACTGGCTGCTCACACAGTCATTTTATACAGTCACAGACAACATTCAGTATATTTGCATTCATTTGAGAAAACAAAGCAACTACATAAAATGCTATATATTTTATTACTTTATACTTTTCCTGAGAATCAAACCTGGCGGTGCCTGTGGTGTGCACTACTCTTTGAGATACCAGAAATTACATTGAAAGCCATTGTGCCAAGCCCAAATGCAAAACATATACTGTATATATACACTACTGTTCATTTTTATGCTCACTAAGACAATATATTTTAAAATGTATTCCTGTGATGGTAAGGCTGAATTTTAGCATCATTGCTTCAGTCCTCAGTGTCACATAATCCTTCAGAAATCATTCTAATATGATGATTTGCAGCTCAAGAGACAATTTAATTTTATTATCAGTAATGAAAACAGTTGCGCTACTCATTGTTTTGGAAACTGTGACCTTTTTAGGACTCTTTGTTGAATAGAAAGCATTTAATGTATATGAAATAATTGTATAATATATACTACCATTTAAAGGTTTGGGTCATGTTTTTGTTTTTGAAAGAAGACTCTAATGCTAACTAAGGTAGTAATTATGTGAAATATTATTACAATTTAAAATAAAAATATATCCCTTAAAATACATTTTGAGTTAAAGGCAGAATATGTAATTTTTTTTATTAAAATATCCAAAAACCACTGGAGCAACGTTATATATTTTGTTGACTTGTGTATTTATATTTTCCCAAATATTTCCAAGAATGTTTAAATCCTACGGAGCCCTGCAACATGTGCAAAAATTCAATCATGCGCACGATTTACAGATTTACCAATTAGTTCCCTTGATTTTAAATCATGTGCATGATTTATAAATCAAGGGAACGAAAAAGTAAATTGTGCACACGATTTAGTAAATCGGGGGAACGAATTAGCAAATCATACGCATGATTTATCCTACAATTTTTCTCCTGCATGTCATGTGCGGGAGTCTGTAAAATCCAGAGGAGAAAGCAATTTCAACCAAGACACGGACCCGGACCATTTCTATGTGTCACCTATCAATGACATCATACCGGCGTTATCCTTGATTTCCATGGAAACACTAAAGACACTTTAATATATTGTGTTTTATTAAACAGGTGAGCAGCATTTGGATACATTCATCGACAGAAAACTAATCATTGTTATATAGCTCAACACGGTAAGTCTTGTTTAAATCTCGTTTTCTTTTCTTTCTTTTTTTCGCGAGTACCATGTTTTACCATGACCAATATCAATCTAGCTTACTGCAGTGTGCAACTCATAGCTACCGTCTCAAGCAAACACACAGAGTTGAATTATTACTTTCAACACACAAATGTATGCAATATGATAAAACAGCACTGCGTTACCACACATACACATGACCAGAATAAGCAGAAGCAGTCGTCTGCAACATAATAAAAGCTCCATTATTCTCAAGCCGTGTGTTGCACTCGTCTCAGATTTGCAGTTGCTCCAGTGACCTCATTACACTCCAATGGTTTTCAGCCACACCCTGCTTCATACTACAGTAATGTTAATAAATCTTTAATACTTCAGCTCAGCCATGAATATGATTACTGCCCAAGTCTCATAGGATTCTTTCCACCGGCTGTAGATGTGAAGAAAACATCTCCCATAATTCCACAAGCAGGGCTTGTTTTGAATAAGCGATCTCTAGAGGCAAAAAACTACATAGTGTGCCTTTAATGTATTTTTGTATCAAGATGTATTTTTAAAATATGTATATTCCAGACAATATATTTAGATTGAACTTTTTTTTTTTTTTTTAAATGGCCATGACATATTTATGTAAATATATTACAAATATATTCTGGCCACTTTTTAAATATTTTGAAATAAAAAAAATACTAATTAAAACCGGTTCAAGAAAAAAAATAATTCCACACAAAAAGGAGAAAGAAAAAAATTAAAAATGTTGCCAACTTGCATTTCATGAAATGCATTTCAGCCCTACATGTTTTTTTTTCTTTCTTTCCTGATCTGATTTCTGCCCACATATATTTTAGATTAAATTTAAGTCAATCAGTTTATTGTTATAATGGGGATCCACAGAAGGCAACTTGCTTCAAGACCCCAGTGCATTTTTTTTTAACTTAAGCAAATACAACATAGTCCTAAACAATGACTTGGCTTGGTTAAACATGGACATAACCTTACCAACAGTGGCACAAGGACAATACTTAAAGACACATGGCAAACATGAGGGTTTAAATACACAAGGACTAATCACTGGACTTAAGACACCTGTGCACAATCAACCCAATGAACCAATGACAACATGGGACACATGACAGGATCACATGACATAAAAGAAGTGCATAGTGGGGACAGAAGTGACAAACAGGAACATGAAACATGACTAAACTACAAAATAAAGACATAAAACAATACAAAACACTATCTGTGTCATTCCCCCCTCTATGGGCGGCTCCAGATGCCCAAATGAAAGAAAACCCAACACCCAAAGTTCAGAAGGTGGTGGTGCGGAGGTGGTCTTGGGGGAGGGATGTTGGGCCAGGCCTGTACAGGGGAACAGGACATGGAAAGCTAGGACACCTCCAGGGCAGAGCTGGCAGTTCAGGGAACCATAGAGGTGCAGACATTTCAGAGGGCCAGAGAGACAGGGCCTCCATGACCTTATCCAGGTACCTACTTAAGCAAATACAACATAAACAATGGCATGGCTTGTTAAACTTGGCTAGACATGAACCTGGACATAACCTTACCAAACAGTGGCACATGGACAATACTTAACAAAAACACATGGCAAACATGAGGGTTTAAATACACAAGGACTAATCACTAGACATAACAAGACACACCTGTGCACAATCAACCCAATGAACCAATGACAACATGGGACACATGAAAAGGGAGCACATGGCAGAATCACATGACACAAACAAGGAAAATCACATGACATAATGGATCACATGGCAAACATGGAAGCAAAGCAATGACAAACAGGAACATGAAACATGGCTAAACTACTAAATAAAGATATGAAACATGAAGATGAAACAAAACCCAACACCATCTGTGACAGTTGTTCATACCAGCAGTCAAGTTCACAGTTAGCACCTGCTGGTAGATGTTATAACTGCACCATCTGGCTGCAAAGAGCATCCTTCTACACTGGCAGCCACTCAAAATGAGCAATTTTTTGCCTACATAAATTTTTTGCAAAAAGCATAAATATGCTAATATTTAATTATATTATAGTACAGGTTTTACCAGTATAGTGTGTTTCTGTCTGTCTTATAGCTCAAAAAGTTCTCATGCATATTTCAAAATCACACACAACAAAAAACTAAATGGATTCGAGTCGGATACATCTGCAAACAAACACTATAAAACCTTCATCTAAACACTTATAGTACAAAGTCCATAGAGGCTCAATTACAGTGTTTTTAGCCTTGGGTCAGAAATGATTTTCTGTTGGGCAAGCACCTATGCCAATAAATGGTCATAGTAAAGTCTAAAAGAATTTAAGGGCTGGAAGGGCTAATTAACACAAATTGCTCAGGCAGACCATCTCTGCCATGTTGTGTTTTCAATCAAGAGGATTAACTACTCAAAAATGCTCTTTAACAGAGGCAAAGTAGTGAAAGAGCAGTATGCGAGCCATCCTAATGAAGCTGGTGCCCCTCCTCCTGCTCTATGGATTTTGATCTCATTTACAAAGGTTTGGAAAAATGCTAATATACTCTCTCTTATTAGTTTTCTTTGATGTTCATATTGCATTTTTTCAGACCCTCATTTTGTGTTCTCTCGGATATGTTCATGTAAATTGGTTTGGGAATTAAGGGCTTGGTTTTCTACCTTTGTAATAAGCCCCGTCTCATTCTTCATTTATACCTTTGTGTATAAAATATCTTGCATGGAAAGTCATAAGGAAGGTTCAGTCTGTTCAGCAAGGCATGCAACCAATCAAAAACATATCATGGCTACAGTATTTTATCTATAGTGAGGAAGCCAAGTCTAATCTCAGCCCTAAACCTAAAGTTCACCAAAAAAAAGCTTTATTATTATTTACTCACCCTCTTGTCATTCCAAAGCTACTTCTGAAGATTCTGATTCCGAAGATCTTCGTGCAGTTCTTTACCATAAAATGAGAGTTCATAGTTACCGGTTCAACTACAAAAAAACTACAATTAAAAAAAAAAAAAAAACATGAATGCATAGTCCATACTCATAGGACAGAAGATTTCTGTCTTCCCACTCAAAGCTATCATGTAACTTTTTAAAGGACTTAAATTGAGACTTGCAGGCCTGGTTTCACAGACCCGGTTCTGATTAAGCCAGGATTAGACCTTAGTTCAATTAGGACATTTAAGTAGCTTTTATAAACATGTCTTAGAAAAAAACATTACTGGTATGCACATATTTTAAAATATGTGAAAGTGCAGGTTGCTTTCAGTTGAAACAGCCCAAACATGTGCATTTTAGTCTGGGATTAAGCTTAGGCCTTGTCTGTGAACCTGGGACAGTGTTTTGCAGCATTTTTGAGGAATGAAAGTCTTTTCTTCAAATTTATTTTTAAATATATTGAAAAAGATTCTGTGAAATTTGTCCTTATCAGAAAAAAAAAACAGAATACAGATTTGGAGCCACATTAGGTTCAGTTAATAATGGCAGAATCATTTTTTTTGACTGCTTCACTTTAAACTGTTTATTTTATAGCTTTATTTAAATAGATAGATGGATGGATGGATAGAAAGAACATAAAAAAAGTATTATTCTTTGAAAAATAGCTCGGAATAACCAATGTCAGATAGGCTAATGCCACATGATTATTAGCTAAAGAAGGAAAGGTTGGGGGGAAAAGAAAGTTCAAAGAAATTTATACATGCATTTTTCTTGGAAGAAATTAATAATTTCTAATTCAGTAAGAATGCATTAAATGGATCAAAAGTGACTGTAAAGACATTTACAAAAAGCTATTTCAAATTAATTTTGTTCTTTTAAACTTTCCATTCTTCCAAAAAAAAAAAAATCCTGAAACAGTATTAAGCGGGTTTTCAACATTCATAAGAAATGTTTCTTGAGCACCAAATCATTATATTAGAATGATTTCTGAAGGATCATAAGACACTGAAGACTGAAGTAATGATGCTGAAAATTCAGCTTTGACATTATAGGAATACATTACATTTTAAAGATATATTAAAAAAGCAAAAAGTTACTTTAAATTGTAATAATATTTAACATACTGTTAAACTGCACCAAACCAGCATTACCAGTTGACCTACAGTTTGTTATAGCACATGTCCCAGTGTTAAAACTATTGCTATATTTCAATAAAAACCGATGTGTCCTGATGAGAACTTGTTGTTGTAGAACATTAGCTGTGAGTGCCTGTGTGCGGTAGGCTGACAGTCGCTAACATTGCTCCATTCTAAATTTGCACTCTGTCATTGGGACCCATGGGGGTGATAATGAGAGAGAGAGAACAATGCTGTCAGATGCTGAAGGTAAATAAGTCTTTGAGTGTGTCAATGTGTGTGTGTATGTGTGTGTATGAGAGAGAAAGAGAGAGAGCATGTTCATGGGGGCCACCTATGCAGTGATGGATGGTCCCAGTCCTTACAGAAAATACACCGCCTACGGATCTTCTCCCTGTGTTTTCACCCCTTTACTGGCACCTTTGCAAAGGATCATTGCACGGCCCACCTCTTACCATGATCTCCACTGTTTTCCCTCAGCTCCTGCAGCATAAGTCTCCTTGTGTTTGTCTCTTTGTCTCTTAGGAGGATGGTTCTGAATCTAATTACGAGGTTGTTTTGTAATTAATTTGCAGTAAACACCTCACTCAATTAGGCAGGGAGTCTAATTCTCCTCTCACACAGGAGGCGCCGCACTCTCACCGGCAGAGCCGCTCTATTTTCAGTGCTGTGCAACGGTGCCAGATCTCTTCCCTTGGCAGAGTGCTTTTCTAGCTTTCCGAGGCCTCGAAACTTAATGCGCTGTGATTAAAAAAGTGTTTTGTTCCGTAGAAATAGTTTAAATTAATGTTCATCAACCACAACAGAGCATTACTGCTAATCCAGCCGTTTTAATTTGATGATGCAAACAAGGTAATTCTTCCACTCCTGTTTCAGTTCACACCTTAAAACTAGTTTCCACTTGTTTTTAAATTTGAACATCTGATCATCCAATACAATATAAACATCTGAGCAAAATATTATAATGACATAATATAATATATATATATATATATATTGTTGTATAAATGTAATATCATATTCATAGTCGAGCTACATGGCTGTATATCAGCATGGCTGTCATTCGTCCATAGGCAATTACTGTGTGCTGATATACAGCCATATCGCACAGCTACGAGTGTGATATTGCGTTTATACATCACTTCGACGGCACGAATGCATAAGTAAATAAGAACAACAACTGGGTGTATTTAAAAACCCTCTTTTGTGAGGAACTACTTCCTTCTGCCACGGATTAAAATGTCAAGTTGACAGTTTAACAGTTGAGCCCAAGCCTCCGTTGCTAATTCTAAAATGTCACTTTAGAACAAGTAACGAAGGAACATTGAGTCGCTTCATTGAAACTCATTGTAATATGTAGAGTATATGAGAGAGAGAGAGAGAGAGAGAGAGAGATCGCCTGAGCGAGTGTATTATCTGCATCTAGCTGATATTCTTCAGGTCAAACTTATATTCATAATCACAAAATCAGTTTGAATGTCCACTGAAGAAAATGATCTTTGTCTTTGTCCTTTTAACATTTCAGACATTCCTATGACAGCGCTAGTCAATGCATTTGTCAGCAAGCAGTGCTCTAGTTAGTACAGGATTTAATTTCACTGTAAATATAAAGTTATCAAACTTAATACAGCCCTCAAGCCAAATCTATTAGCTCTGGAACAAGTAATAGATTAATAATACCAAAATTGCCCAAAACGAATTCTACCTTATGTTTAAACACTATATACATGAGCCAGCAACAAATTCCCGAAGGACTGGCCGAGATGAAGCTGTTCTCTGTGGGTACATGAATGCTGAATGGTCGCTGACGGCCTGGAGCTCACATCTCCGAAAGCATCTAAACACATTTTTAAATAGGCGCTATGTTTACATCGCTTATCTGAGATCTAAACAACTACATTTTAGCCTAAAAAAAACTCTTAAAACTACATTCCGTAATAAAATTCAGTAGTATCTATAAAAATATGGTGGGTTTGCTCATCTGCCATGACACTCGCTGTGAGAATGCTGACCACAGAGTGATTCAAACTGTGAAATGGTTCCCGTGGCGATACTGGTACAATATCGCATGTGAGGACCTCTCATCCAATCAGATTCGAGAAACTGAAAGAACTGTTGTATAATATAATATAGTATAATATAATATAATATAATATAAAAAGAACTTCGACAAATAACAAATTATGCAAATTATGCAAGCTTGTTGATCTTGGGCACTGCATTTTTAGAATGCCACACAAGTGTCAAAAATAGCTGGAACTTTTTTTCTTACAGTGTATGTTAACACTTGTCATAGATGTTTATATATACTGAAAGAAAAGAAATTAAAAAAAAAATGGTATTTTCTGCCAGGACGTTATCTATCAAGTTTATGGACATTTTCTTTAACCCTAAAACACAACACAGTGAAATGCGAAAATATCTATGAAAACTCAATACTGAAAATTCTTTCATAACACCATGAAAAAAAATAATAAAAAGGTAGTCCGCTAGTCTCCTTAGCCTCCAAAGTGTTTTTGAGGCCACTGTACAACATATATGTCAATATTCAAATTCATCAAATCAGTCCAGTTTAGTTCCATGATTCAGTTGATGGCTGACTACATTTCTATTTGCATAACAAAACCTGCAAAAGCAAATGCAATGCAGTGAGTCTTCCACAGCTGTACCTCTCAAACTAAGCTTCCAGACACTGACGAGGTCACTTATTTAGTCAAACACTGTTAAAAGAACAAAGTGTGCCCCATAAAGTTTTTGTTAACACCATTTTTGCTTATGGATATTTGACTTGCTTTGGTGTTCTGTCTCCAAAGCCCTTTTGGAAAGAAGGGCCCCGGTGGGATAAATTATTGTTGAAGTAAATGAGGGTGTTTTCATTAGAAAGCAGTGCTGTCAGCAGTACAGTACATTGAGTACACCAGACTTTGGGCAATGAAACAAAAACACACAAGGGTGAAAGAAACTTCGACAGTCCCAAGACTCGAATGAATCTTCACTGTGCCCGTATCTCATTGGCAATGTAATAAAACTCCTTCACGGCATCTGAAATACGATGTAAACATGGGCCAAATGCAAGAATTTACTGCACAAATCCCTTTCAAATTGAGGACTTCTTAAATGTGTGAAGCTTCTAAAACTTTCCATTGATCGTTTAAGTGCTTTCTGGCTCATTTGAGTTTTTGTTGTAAATGTATAATGAATTACACCAAATTAACATGTTAAATTGACAGCCCAAATCATTAGCATTAGGATAAGGGATGGGGCGCAGAGGGAATACAGAGGTTGAGCAAAAACAGAACGATGATGAGAGAGACTGTCACAGGCCTAAATACATTAATCAAAATGATAAACCTCTCGCTTCTCTGCATATGGCTCCTTCCATATTAAACAAAGGAGACAAATCAGTCGACACATTCACCTGGAGGCCTTTTCATCAATCTGAAGAGCACAAGTAGATTTAGATGTGCTTCCAGCGCAGGGCTGTGCGGGTCAGGGCAGATTCCTCATCAAACATCCAGCCGGACGAACGCTTTTCAGTGATATTTCGCAGCTTATCGCTCTATTTGTGAAGCTTGTGGATGTAGGCTTTTGTTTACCGATTAAGAGTGATCCAGGCTATTTGTGTGGCCCTGGTGGGAGTCAATGAACATTCTACTGCACTAAAAGCAGACAGCCGCTCTTTACAACATTTACTGTCATGCAAAATTAAACTCAGTCAAACTTGGATTCTCATTTAGAGTGTAAATGATACCATTATGATCTTTTATACTTTAGCCACATAATCAGAATTGTGTAGATGTACTTACAGCAACATTAAGATCAGGGTTTTATTTTTCATGAAGATATTTTTATATTTGCAAAATGCCCATTAGAAATAACATTATGCTTCAGACATTAATGTAAATATGATTGTTGTGATTAAGTATGATTTAGATGTGCTGATACCATGAAAATGGGTGACATTTTCAAAAAATTGTGATGCTTCTCGGTGAAAAACTAGGCTATGAAATCGTTCTGATATGCTGAATTGATGAGTTTTATTTTCTATATTCTTTGATAAATAGAAAGTTCAAAATAATAGCCTTTAAAAAAATTTTTGTAACGATGTCCTCAAAGTCCTCACTGTCATATTTAGGTCAATTTAATGCATTTTTGTTGAATAAAAGTACTAATTGGTAACACTTTACAATATGTGCGCTCTAATTCATGCTTAACTAATGCACAGACAATTAACGTATGACTCATGAAGAAGCCATTCATTAATGATTACTGCATCAGCAACTTATAAAGATTAAGTAATATATGAATTGTTATTAATTAAATGTGTCATTGCTTAACAACATATAGTATAAGTTAATGTTAATTACCACAATGGGTCAAAGCTATATATTTCATCTTTCAGTTGTGAGCTTTAATCAATAATAGATGTTGTCTAAATGTTAAAAACTACATATATCTTCTGTGGAAGTCTCAAAAAATGTTCGTCCAGAACTGACAATGTCCTACCTGCCTGTGAACATATGTAGGCTCCACTGCTTTGGAGAGCACTCTGAAGGGAGGGTGGGGTTTCATGCTTTCAAAGTTAGCATGCTATTGCTAGCCTCTTTGAAATTGCCCATAGACATATACACTAGATGTCGCCTTGGCTACAGCAGTTCATTGGAACGGATGCGTCAATAGCGCCGCCATCTTGGAACAGGGGAGCCCCTCCTCTTTAATGCATGTAGGCAAAGGTCTAACGGAAATAAAATCAACATAAATCGTCATGAATGCGATTTTCTAGTTTTTTTTTTTTTTTTATCATTGATTCCAGAGAAAATTTAAGTTTTTGATATTAAGATAATCTACTTTTTAAAAAATATAATGCAAAGTTCTAGTAGGCCTAAGTTTATTAGTCACATTCTTCCACTTAAGTAAACTTCGAATGAACTTTCACTACTTACCTTAGCCTACTGCATGCTAATTGCTACAATGGTGTGACTATACATGTTAATTTAAACATTCAAATTGTATTGGTTTATTAAATATGATATAAAGCAATTTGCAGGTGGAAGCAAATCACAAATTTGAGGAAGATAATGTGAAAGTTAAGATTTGAGGTGCCAAAGACCGTTCAATCTTTTCTTTATTCCTGTCCCGTAATACTTTTGCCACATTAAATATTTACTAAAGTCACATTCATACACAGCCCTCCTCCCATCTTAAATCAGTGCAGTGTTTTCAGGGACCTGCCTTGTTTTTCAAATGCCATACAGCGCATGTCTAAACTCAACACACTTCTATATTGATTTTAGTTGCACACAAAGTCAAACAAACAATACAATTCAACAAACAGAAAAGATCATTCCCAGGTAGAGATCGCTGCATACATGAGGTAAAAACACAGCAGTCTTTTTCCATTAAGGCAGCAAATTAACGCAGTTGTGGACACCACAAGCTAGTCAGTATTACAAAACAATGTTATTGTATTTTATTTAATGCCATGTCAGCAATCAAAGATGGCAAAAATTCAATTACAAAAACACAAATATCATATAAATACAATAAAAACAAAACAAATATAAACAGCAAGTCACATTATACTTTTTTTTTTTTTAATTAACATATGATAAAAAAACCTTTTCAGGCGTAATCTCATTAAATATGTCCTTAAGTGAAGTAACTTCATAAAAGAGCATTCTGCTCGTGTTAAGTCCAGGACAATCTAATAAAATATGTTTGACAGATAAGGGAATCTTACAAAACACATATAAAGTTGGGTCTTCACCTTTAAGCAAAAACACATGGGTCAATTTTTAATGTCCTTATTAAGAGCTTCAGAATCTACAAACAAAACAAATCCATAAGTCCATAGTATTTAGTGTACTTCCAGGGACACAACCAAGTGAGAGCAGAGTAAAGGACCTGGCTGAAAATGTTTGTTCCCATTTTTTTGTTGTTGTAAACAGTTTCTGTTTTTTCCCCGTCACGTCGTAGCTCATCAGATACAATCGGGGTAAACAGCAAGAACCAGTATGTTTGGATAAACTTATTCAGGTGAATGTTTTAACTCAAGACTCATCTCCGTTAGCCAAGAATGCTAGAAATAGACGGAGACTGAACTCGGACACACAGCGCCAGTCGGAGAAACTATTGAATAGAGACCAAATCAACTGTCCACATTTCCAACATCTTACAATCACATTACATTGATATAAATACATTCTGTTCATTGTCAGTTTTCCTAACTGTCAAAAACTAATGGGTAACTAGCATGGATTAGCTGCGGTCATTAACCAAAGACTGAAACAAACCAACGTATAACCAGAAATATAATTTCGTATCATAAAACACATTCTCACTTCTGAAATGTAATCCTTTGCTGTCTGATTTTTAGATTTCTTTCGTTTGAACACCCATACGCAGAACAAAAGTCCGGCATCATCCATGAATTCAAAGTACAGGAGGAGACAGCAGCGTTACCGAGCTACTTCCTATGACAAGACCCCTGTTCCAAGATGGCGGCAGTTTTGACGCATACTGTGAACCCCAAGGCGACGTCTAGTGTATATGTCTATGGAAATTGCCTACCCTACCTTTTGTTGAAATGCATATCTTCAACCCATTGTGGTAATTAACGCAGTTGATTAAACTTATTAGTTATACTAATGTTTAGGAATTAATAGACGATGGCACGTTTAATTAATATCAATTCATATATTACTTAAACTTTTAATTAGATTGACTCTTTATTAGTTACTGATATGGTAATCGATAGGCTAATGAAAGGTTTGTTTCTTCATAAGTCGTACATTGACTCATAATTATCTTAGTTAAAGGGTTGGTTCACACAAAAATGAAAATTACTCCATGATTTACTCACCTTCAAGCCATCCTAGGTGTATATGGCTTTTCAGACGAATACAATCGGAATTAAGTTAAATAATTTCATTCTTTTCTAAGGCATAAACGAAGCTGAACAAGTTGCACGCCAAAGTTAAGCTTAGGAATTTATGCAAATCCCAAACCCAAATAATTATGAATAATTCTAGCAACCACATAACATGATGCTGTTCTGTGTCCCTGGTTCTGGCAATAAAATTCTAGATGCTACTCGCAAAACGTTTGTCTTGAACTCTGGTTAGGTAAAGCTGTAAAATGCCACCTTAATTGGCAAAGATGGCGCTTGCGCTTCTTAAACAGGATAAAGATGTGTTTAAAGTTAATATGCCCACAAACTGAACTTTCAACGAGGCATAATGCATAAATTATGGTGCCTATCCGCCATTTTGTTCTTTTATAGTGAATAACATTACATCTTTCTTTCTCATTTAACCATTTACTAAATCTCCTTGAGCAGTGCAGTCAAAAGCCTGCTCAGTGTTTGAAGAGAGGATTTTCTTCTTTCAGTTGCTCTCATCTATCCCGTAGAGTATTTGTTTGTACTGCATGTTAACCAGCGTACTCGGGGAGACAATAGGAGGACGACTTCACCCAAGAGGATCTCGTGCCTTGGTATTTTCAAGCTTTTTTGTCTGCTTGTTTTTATTTACCCATGTACCATTCTAGCCCCGTGACAATATTTGAAACCAAACCAGACCAACAATGTTCAGATATTCTTATTAGCAGAAAGTCTGTTATCTTACCTGGCCAGACACACCAGAAAATAATGCTGGTAAAAATGAACAAATTGGGTTTAGGGCTGAATAAAAGTGCTTCCCTTTCGAAAGGGAACTCGCACTACATCGAATACACTATGGGGAACGTGACCCAAACACACATAAGGGGCACCTATAGAAAAAGTCGTCTTCAGGGACTGTTTTATTTGAAGACCGTTCAAGGTAGAAATGGCTTGTTTAAGCAGACATTTCAAGCGGTGTGCACCTCCATGTCATAGATATGCATGTTCGGTGCTTGAGAGTACTGTTTACGTGCGCTGTAAGCATTTCCTGGCACTCTCATTTGTCTCTCTTCTCGAGGGGAGCGGCTTCTGTGCTCAATAGCGATTCCTCCATGAGATGAGATGTTTGCGAGCCATCTTGTGGCTGGAGAGGTATCGGAGTTGAAAGCTATGTATATGGCAGGACATACGTGGCAGCAGATTGTTTTCCGTGCTTTCCTCCCCATTCACCCCCCTCATACCTGCAGAACTCTCACTAGCTGGCCACTGTTACACATGCAATTCGAGAATGGATGTCTGTTTATCGCAGCTGATGCTCAACAAAATGCTTCGCGAAAAATAAAGTGCAGATGATGAATGAACGACACGGAAGCACAAAAAAATTAACGTACAGTACACGAGAGTAAATACAAACAAGTGTTCATTGTTGAAATCACAGCAGCTCTAGACAATCAATGACACTCAAACCTAGTGTTACGCACATGTCAAAGCAGCCTCCGCGTCTGTTTTCAGGTTTTCCTGCTCAGCTCTCTCCAGTGATGGAAAGCTTTTCTAATATAAACACAGGCCTTAAAGTGCTTGCCCAGTCATAAACCTTCATTCCAGTGATATTCTTATGAGGTGTTTTGTATTGTGTCTCATCTCTCTTTTTGCAGTTTTTTTTCAATCTTCCTCTTGCTCATTCTGTCTCCTCGACGTCATATGCCCTCTAATGCTGATTGGCTGCTCATTTGTTGTTGGTGTCAGTACGACTAACTTCCAAATAGTGTTTTTGAAAAATGACTTACCCCACCTTTAAATACCATGGGTTATGTCTTTTAAGAGAATATAAACGGTTGGGAAATAAGTCGCATGTAAAACAGTGTATTGGATCCGTGCATTCGATCTTAAACTGACAGTAGCCTAATATTTCTGGTGTCATTAATGTTAATCAAACAACAAATGACAAAGAGAAAATCACTGCTTTTTAGTAGATTGAGCAGGATTAATCTATATTTAATTTGTACATTGAAGACTATGCAGTGTTGTTTTACATGTGATTGCTTTCTAAGACTGATCTTTTTTTTTTTTCTTTTTTTTTTCTTGTTTATTTCACAGGAATGCTGTTAAGCTCTAAGCTGTTCCTATCACCTCTAAGGCCCTGTGACAGCAGTCATCCAGACAAAAAAAAAATAAAAATAACATGAAAGTAATTCCCTGTCATGTTTGCGTATGTGTTTGAGCATAACAACATTGACACATTCTGTAAAAACAGTCAAAATGAATCTCTTATACAAGGGAAGCAGTGCTAGACAAATGTGTAAATAAAGACAACAATGTCATGATGCTGCGAGCTCCTTCCAGGGAAATGAAAAGTTGTCAGGGTTCAATGATAAGCTACAGGCCTGATCCCTGGAGAAGTGTTGCATTGAAGATATTAAAGAAGATGTTTTTTTTTTTTTTTCTCCCTCTTGCCTCCCGGCCAACAACATCTCTGCCAACAAACACTTTTAGTGCAAATTGCAGTGCAATGCTGTTGCAAAGTAATTCACACTTACAGCTAAAAAAAATGATTTAGCTAAATCTTAAAAGTGGCACAAGAAACAAGGGTGTTTTTTCAAAGGCATCTGTAAGAATATACTGTCAAAGGATAATTGGATTACCTCCATATATGACTCTTATGAACACTATGAATCATTTCAAAACTGTGACAGAATGCATCATACTGTTTATGGATTGCTTATGGTGACTCATGTAATTATGTCATTACTGACAGCAAGAAAATAGCTGAGGAAATGGTATCCACCTGCTTCTAACACCTTCTCTGGATTTTAAGCATGGATCTCAACTTAAATGGATGGCATTCATGATTGCTATGCAATACAGACCTAAAGGCTGATTTATACTTCTGCGTGAGACGTACACCATAGCCTCTACGTTGTAGGCTAAGCGACAGTTTTTACAGTTTTTGTTGATCGCTCTGGTACTGTTATCTCATTAATACAAAACTCAAAGCAGATAATCAAAAAAGCAATTTTTTTCAAACATATAATCACATGTTCAGTTGACTAAGTACAACACATTAACTTTTTCACAACACCTAATCAGTGTGTCATCAAAGAAATACCTTTCATATAAAGTACTAAAGTGCAATGCTCTCAATACTTTTGATATCCTTCTCTTTTGATTTGCGTAAATACATTTGACCAACACTTTATCCAACTGCTCTTAATCATTAATCACTGAACCGTTTGGTAAACCTATAGATTTTAAATTGGTTTGTTAGCTATACGCGGTATATGGATTTCGAGAACTACACAAATAAAATGTGTGTTTGTACAAACATCTGAATTACATGTAACCACACATGATGAATACTCATTATTGCTAATTGATTTCACAAAGTGGTAACCATAATTGGTCACTATATATAAAAGTGGAGGTATAAACAATGGCAATTTCTCTCAACATGGAGCAGGACAGACAGAAAGGAAGAGCTCGTGGACAAGGGATCCGTCAGAGAGGTGGGCATGGGCACCAACAGAGAAGAGGGCATGAGGCCCGTCAAAGGGTTGGTCATCAGAGAGAAGGAAGCAGAATGGTTAATGAAGTCTGCAACATCATCGTTGATCATGTGGTGAACCGAGGTCTTACTATGGCAGAGGCTGCCAGATTAGTGGATCAAAATCTAAAAAGATCCATTGTAAATCAGTAAGTGTGGAGGATATATACTATACTTTACCATTACATTTACAGTAAATAATGCATGTGAATTCATCAAACATGTATTATCAAAGTATGATCTATTGACAGTATACTCTGTTCTATGCTTAGAATTGACAGAAAACCCCATAGTGGTGGCCGTGGCCGTGTGCTGACCGCCCAGGAGTGGGCAGTGGTAGAAATGGTTAGAGCCAGAAATGATGTATGGCTGTCAGAAATAAAGCAGGCAATTGAGGAGAATAATGACACCATTGCCAATGTGGCATCCATCAGCCTACCAACAATACACTGCCTTTTGAAGAGGCACCAGGTGTCAATGAAGCACATTTAGCTGGTGCCTTTTGAGAGAAACAATGACCGGGTGAAACAAGGGCTGAGTATGTTCAGATACAGCACTAGATTACAGCACTGTATTACTGATTCTCTCTGATGCATCGCCTACTTCATATGTATATTGGAACAACACTGTAAAAAGAATTAACTGAAATATGTTTTGAAGGTGATGGTGCTTGATGCTGATGTGAACCATCACAAGTACATATTTGTTGATGAAGCGGGCTTTAACCTGGCCAAAACTCGTCGCCATGGACGGAACATCATCGGCCAACGGCCCACTGTGCAAGTGACTGGACAACGTGGAGGAAACGTGCACAGCTATCTCTGAAGATGGTGTCGTAGGAGGTAAGCCATTACTTGGCTCTTGTAACACTGCACATCTCATTGAGTTTCTCAATGAAATTGAGCCGGCCTGTCAAGGTGAAGGGGTCACCTATGTAATTGTGTGGGACAATGTCAGGTTCCACCATGCAGAGGTCGTTCAAGTGTGGTTTCAGGCCCATCCCCGATTCATGACCCTCTACCTGCCTCCATACACTCATTTCCTCAAACCTATTGAGGAATTTTTCTCAGTATGGAGGTGGAAGGTCTGTGATCGTCAACCCCTTGAGCGCGCCACCCGCCTTCAGGCCATGGATGAGGCATGTGATGACATCAGTGTAGACCAATGTCAAGCATGGATTCGCCATGCCGAAAGGTTTTTTCCAATGTGCATGAACAATGATGACATTTATTGTGATGTGGACGAGAATCTATGGCCAAATGATCAAGACAGGTTTGAGCCAAATTAAATGCAATGTGTGCACTAAATGTTGTTTTTTATTTGTTTTATTTAACTGTGTACATTTCATTATTGAACGTATACCTATGTTACAATTATATCTGAAAAATGATTAATGATTATTGTAAATGATTGTAGAGGATGTTTTCATTGATCCTTCAGTTGATTACACATAAGATAGATATTTTGGAAATTATAGATTCTGTAAATGATGGGTAATGTAAGTGTATTGCCTAATGTGAAAACTGTAATCTGTCTTTAACAGTACTGTAGCATATTAATTTTAGCACTAAGCCCGATTTTAAAAGCGTATCTTGCGTTGTTTGCTAGTAAATTAACTGATTGTTAAAAGTACTAAACTGAAAGAAGATCATACTGTTGTGTTTTGGTGATTAAACCAAATGTTGCCATTACATATTATAATAATCTTGTGTTTGAAACAATGATTATGTGGACTGATAATATGTTCAACTAAATAAAAGCATTACATCAGGTTTTGCAAGAATGACAAGCTGTGTTACAAGTGTGAACATTTTGGATTTTTGAACTAAGAGTTTTGAAAAAGAACACCTTACTTGTGAAAATGGTACCAAAGCGATCGATAAAAACTGTATTTATACATCTGCGTCGTTGTCCGCGT
Organism: Zacco platypus; assembly: GCA_038088235.1. Classification (NCBI taxonomy): domain Eukaryota; kingdom Metazoa; phylum Chordata; class Actinopteri; order Cypriniformes; family Xenocyprididae; genus Zacco; species Zacco platypus. The sequence goes on from CM076069.1 coordinate 13,239,735, forward strand.
TGATGTGCAGTTACACATGCAGACAGATCACAGCGCTTCTTCTTTAGTGATTGGTCCGCTTCTAGCAGACCAATCACAGCACTTGTGGTCCGAGTAGAATTGACACATTGTTACATTTTTGCAGAGGTGCACGTCAGGCTTCGCCATAGGCTACGTGTGCTACACACAGTGTAGGTTTGACACAGAAGTATGAATCAGCCTTAAGGTTGGTCTCTTTTTAAAGAAGATTCTCAGAAGAATACTGATGTTAAACCAACTTCAAAAAATAGAAGTGTAAAAAAGTTATAAATGTACTATAAAACAAATAAACACTCCTCGGAACACTATCCCTAATGTTTCAAAGAATGTTTAAATCGTTTAAATCAAGAGAAATTAGCTATTTTAACCACTGAAACCATAGAAACACCAAAGACACTTTAATATGTTTGGAAACTTTTATCACCTGAAAATTATCATTGTTATATGGTTCAACACAGTTAGACTTATTGTTTGAATCTCTTGTTTTCTTGATTTTACCTGTACCATGCTTCAGAGACAATGGTATTTTGTCAAGTGGCTAACATAGCATAATCAGAGAGAGCTTTATTTGTAGTAATGGCAATACAGCATTTTTTACACAATATATAAATACAATATATTTTAAAATAAATTGCATTCCATTTAGCAACACAAGTCATTCAGCTTTTACTGATATTCTATCAATCTAGCTCATGGCAATCAAATGCCTTATACCAGCCACCGAGCGATTGCTTTATAACATTACTTTTGACAACTCCCATGATTCCACGCTTATTCACAGTGTCATCGAACTCCGCCTTTGTTATTGTTTTGAAAAAGTGACTTCTAGAGGAAAAAAACGTACATACTGTGCTTTTAACCATTTTAATCCCAAATCACTTATGAGGTAATTAGCAAGAATTGCACAAATATTGTATAAAGTAACTAAGCATGGAATAGCCTTCCCCTTTGTTTTCTTAAAATATTTAATTAATTTGGGAAAACTTGCAGGCCGCTTTTTACAGGAAGAAAAGTCAGTGTTGTTCCTCTGTCTTCCAGTTTAATGTGAGACCAAATATTCACTATATGGTTCAAATCTGGACTTTGACCAGGCCAGAGCATGAGCCTGATGAACTTGTTCTCAAGCCACTTCTCAGTTTTCTTTGCAATTTGGCCAGGAACATTGTCTTGTTGAAAAATATCTGATCTAATCTTTCCACTTTAGATAACAACTTTTCATTTGTGTGAAGCAAGCATTCTGCAATATTCTCCTGTACTCTAAAGCATTAAATGACTTTTCACAGTGAAGTAGCTCACTAATACCAGCAGCTAAAAAGGCTCTCCATACAATGACTGTGGTAGAGATGCATTTATTATTATATTTCTCATTTCTCACCAAATTTTCGAATTTTGGCCCACTTTATATATATATATATATATATATATATATATATATACACACAAACTAAATATAATTTACATTGCAAGATTGCTAGAAAAATCAAAGCCTGACCAAGTTGTGTTCCAAATTTGAAGTTGACATCACAAACCATCTAATGGTTTTTAATAACCATTTACAATTTGTCACATTTCAGTTTTGAATAGTTAAGCTTTCAAATGATACCTAAATTATAATGATTACTAAAATGATGAAAAGGCAGTGTGCCAAGTGTCCTACCAGGACACTGAGATTTAACCGGCTGTACCCCATTAATCCATAAACTATCACCATTGTGCCCTTTATCAAGGCATTTCCTCCAGGTAGACTGTCTTTGGACAAAACACTGGATAAAAGAGCAAGCTGAGTGACTAAACTTAGTAGTACTGAATTTAATGCTGTCAACTCTCTGAGTTGGCATTGTTTGTTAAGCTTCTAAACCATTTTGTGAAATTCATTCTGAGACCAGTGGGGAATTTATTAAGAACTTTTAAGAAGTCCTTTTTTGGGCAGTAAACAAAACAGCCCTCAATTAAATCATCTTAAAATGAACAGTAAAAAGTGAAGTACAATAATGCCCTTATTTCCCTGCAGACCGGCTGCATTAGTAAGCACTTACTGCTACATTTATACTGTGAGAAGAACAGGTGTTGCACCCACATATTTTGTTTACAACACTTTGCAAGGTCAAAGAGTACAAGCAAGAAAAAAAAAATGGAAGTAAAAGAAAAAAGTCAATTGCTTAGAATTAGTTGCTAAAATTCTATGGCTGGATTGTATTCATTTTTACCATTTTTCACAAGTTTTGAGTTGCATTCTGCAATGCAATGTTATGTAGTAATTATGCACTTGCTTTGTAATGTGACATAACTGTTACATGTATAGTCTTGTCTCCCCTCTTCTTTGTGGTTTTTGGTTTGTCCCGTGACTCAGTTTCTCCCCAGAATTAGTTATGAAGCGGGTGTTTTATGATGCTATGATGAACTATATGCCTTTTTCCTCTGACATTCCAAGTTATTCAAGTTTCAAAGGATGACTCTGAGACGAAAAACAGGAACATGGTTTGTGTAACATTAGCAACACATTATTAGCAGTTTGATAACGTAATCAAGCAAAAGGCTAATTATATTAATTACTGCCATGTCCGATGTTGTAAAAAGCGATACAATTGTGCAGCGTTTACCTCAGTAAGTTGGATAAGTGGATCTCTGAGTGGAGTGAGTGTGAGTGGAGTGGAGGTGGGGCTAATTATCATATTCATATTCATAGATCCGCATATGCTAAAAGAGTTGTATTCAAGATATTTTAAGGCATAAAGAAATATTTTTCATAGGAAAAATTTGAATGACATTTGAATACATTATTTTGGTGATCAAAGATGAGTTTTAAAAAATTATTGAAAATTATTGTCTACATTGGGATCTTTAACATTAATGACAGAGAGCTGCTGTCACTTTAAGACCATAACGGATCCACTAAAGGCCTACTGATAAACACACGTCCAGTTTACACCCAAATGTTTACCTTCACGTGAGACAGAACCAACTGCGTTTACATGAATACTCCAAACGATGGACATTTTGACATAGTTATGTGTCCATTTGACCATTCGAGCGCAATAAGATGTGAAAGAGAACTGAATTAGGTGTGTGTCAGATAACACAAGCACCACACTGAGTTCTTTTTCTCAGCATATTAACTCCTTTTAGCATCAAGCCCGTCCCACATTTGCGATAACTTTGAGGAAGAGTCCGTGCTCACTTTGGCAATATTCAGAGTTTTTTCACGATTTATTGAGCTTAATAACTCATCCAAAAAGAGCACATCCTGCTCTTTATTGTTTAATTCATGCGTTTCATCACTCTTAAGTGTCAATAGTGCTACATAAGGGATAATGTACATCCAGCTGTTATCTAAGAATAAACAAGAGAGAGCGATTCCATGATACTGGATGGCATAATTAAATAACTGTAGCAGAGTTTTAATATTTCATTAGCTCAACAAACGCAAAACTTCAATGAATAAAAACCTTTCCTATCAAACGTATAGCGCCACTGACTTCAGTAACCCAGATGAGCCTGTTATCTGTGTTCAGTGGTTGTTATCGGTGAATAACATACAGCTGGATGGCACTATTGAAAAATCAGAATCAAGTATTCCGCAGAGCTGTATAATAAACTTATTTACATACTGCAATATACAAGATTAGGGGAGTATACATTTTGTAGACATTTTGTACCATCGCCACGATAAATATACCATCATACCGCCCAGCCCTGTGTACATTTACATTATAAAGTTGTGATACCATAAATTCACTTGTAGTATTTAAAATAATTGTTTTTATTTGTTTATGCTGTATTATAATTCTAGGGCTGCATGGTTTAATCGCACAATACGACAAATAACATTTAACTTGAACGCGTTAACGCTTAATTCGTGATTCTTAGTGCGATTACGGAATTTTTTTATGCGCAGCTTGTCAGTGAAGTACGGCTCCAAATGCCAATCCATCTGAAAGCACTGCGAGTTTGAGTAGCTTATAATGTACATTTGAATAAGCAACACACGTCAAACATCTTTCCAGAAATGAGAAGCATTTATTAGCATCTTGTCTAAAAAAATACAACATTTAATAACATGTTTTTACTCCAAACTCACTTCATAATGACAGTTGAGCATCCCTCTGTGAGATGACGTGGCTTCTTACACAGAATAAGGCAGTCGTGTTTATTAGTCATGTTTAATCAGTCAAAGCGTTTCAAACTTCTGTTTATTCAGCTACAGCGATATGATGTTATATCATCTTCTGCTGCAGGGCATATTTTGAGTTTCTTCACGAGAGCGCCCTCTGGATTTCAGATGGTATTTACTACTGATATCAGAGACGTACAGCTCTGACAAGCTGCGCATTAATTAATCGCAGCCTTTGCCAAATCGCATGCGATTTAAACGCGATAAATCGTGCAGCCCTAATTCATACTGTATTTAATAATTTATTTTATCCCAATATTTAATAAATAACATTTAATTTACTTAGACAATAGCATACATTTTAAATCAGTCATAAATTGATTACCAGCCTTGAAAGCAATTACCAGCTTATTAGTATCAGCTTATATATACAGAATTTCAGTGAATCCATAGCTGAGCCAGAAATTTACATGTCAGACCACAACGCATAAAGATCACAAAGAAATAGACTTTTCAACTTTTAACAAATTAAACCAAGGAAAGAGATTTTAAAATCGCACTGCTCCTTAACATACAAACAGCACTTAGAAAAAGACAGAAAATAAGTGACCTCTAACAAACCCCCAAGGCTAATGCTTACTATTCACCCACTGTGGTTGTCTGACTGGTTTGCCCTCATTTTACACTTTTTCTGCCCAGCAGCACGTTGCAACTGACCTTAACTACAAAATCATAAGAACTACTCATCTTTACCTCCCCACAGAGGCAGCATGGAGCCCGGCCAGGGTTGCAGTGACACCATCACACCTGCTTCTACAGCGGGTAGCTGGCAGTTCAGTGAGTCATAGTCAGATCACCAACAGTTACAATGAAAAAGAAACTATTCCACGCCAAAATACAGATACAGGGAACATCTCTGTGAAGGTGAAGAGTCAATTATTTGATATTTTTATATTAGAGAAGGGTGGATATTGTAACTGTCAGGCTTTTAGGATCTGCTGCATGGAGTCATTTTACGCTATTCTGAAAAGATTTCACACATCATATCATAAGGAGTTTATGTGTACAAGAAGAGCTTGAGCACTGAGAAATGTTACAATTTTCATGCCACAAGAACATACAAGAACTAGTAGATATCCACAAGTCTGATTTATAGTAATATCCACTTTGTAATGTGTCAGTTGAAATGCTTAAAAAAAACCTTTCTTCTTTTTTACTGTCAGAAAAGCCCGCCCGTACACCTCAGATGTCTCAAACTAAACCTCTTTCATGGAGTGAAGAGCACATTTGTTGCAGTTCCAGTCTGAAAGGGAGGGATAAACTGTCAATTTCATGTCTGCTGTATTTTCCTATCGAAAGAGTTTAATGGGAGAGCATGTGGGGAGGCTGGTGGCTGTCCTCTATCTCTGACACACTACCATTTACAAAATGATCATCTTACATGTGTTCTAAAGCGCAGAAAAGCCGGACAGTTGCACAGATTGCTAAATGATCCCTCGGATGATCTCGCAAGACTCCTGAAGCTTATGACAAACGAATGTAGCACAAACTACAGCATAACAGTGGCATTCTAAATTCAGCTTCCTTTGAACACACTGGAGGAACAGCTGGAGTTTAGGACTCCATTATTGGTGAAATGTGTTAGTTGCAGTGAAAAATATGAATTATACAGACGTTTTAGGAAAATTGGTTGGACAGCATTTTCAAACAGTCAGTAAAGGCTTGCAGACTCCCTGTCATGCGACACATTGTTCGCTTGAATGCCTACAAACCTTGAAACTGACTTGCTAACCTATATGGCTTGAAAAATGTGTCATTTAGCAACAGGAAAATGCAACTGTAGGCCCATTATTATCCCCATTCAGCATAGGATTATTTATTTGACTGTTGTTCCATGAAGTCTAACACAGTATAAAATTAAATACGAAATTTTAGGAAAATTCATTGTAAAATTTCATGTTGGCAGCCATACCTTGTTAAAGTAAGAAATGGTCAAATAACGTAGAATCTCCTTCGGGCCGTCGGACAAGAGAGACAACTCTGATTGGCTGTTCAGTTTAGTGAACGAGTCGAAGCACGAGAATAATAGCAAAACAGTGAGCAAACAAGTCATGGCGGTAGAAGGCTGTTCTATTTTTACGTCATGTACTTGAGTGTTCCTGGGCGAATGTTAATACACATGATTTGACAGCCATTTTTACACATGATTTGACAGTTTATTTTAATAAATATCAAAATATAAAAGCTGTGCATCATAGCTGACACCTAGATGTAAACTTTACTATTAGTTTTATGACTGTAAATTATCCCCTTCAAATGTTATTGAAGTTAGAAATGTGTATACCAATGTCGTATGTAACTTTATAGACGGTCCCTAAATTTGCGATTATCAAACATCAAACGTCAAACCAACAGTGACAGGTAGGTTTAGGGATCAGGGTTGGATGTAGCCAAAGGTGTAATGTAACAAAGTAATAATACTTTGTTACAATACTTGAGTATTTTTTGGGAGAATCTGTACTTTACTTGAGTTTTTTCAACTTTTACTTTTACTCCACTACATTTCCTAAATAAAATGTATACTTTTACTCCGATACATTTCCCCAAAGCATTCTTGTTACTTACTACAAAATAAAGTCGGAAGAACACAGACTGCAAGCAAGCATATGCAAACAAGTGCTTGAGCAACCGCGGTTGATTTCATTTTCCGGGTTGTATCTGTTGCTGGAGCGGCTGAGAAGAGTGCAGCACGAGAGCGACCTCTAGAGGCGAAATAACAACTATCACTGATGCCTCTTAGAGATTGTTTTGACACGTGAAGTGATGCTGCGCGCTGCACAGAAAAGGACACTTCAAAACGGATTTAAAACATAGACAACAAAGTGGTATGCTATACAGTACATGTTTTCATATCATTAGTTTGTTGGCTAGATGCTGCATTAGTGGAGAACAGCTGTATGTTTGCCGTCGAGGCTGAGAGGATGTTAACATCAGTAGTAACGTTACCTCAAGCGGTTAAAACAATGTGACAAAAAACACCAACTGTTTAATGTCTCTGTAAGACCCAGACACAAAGGATTAGTTTTCACAAAGTTTTATTGAACACGGATTCAAAACACAGGTGAATGGTTTGGTATGGTAAGTCAACAAAGTTCGTGCTTGATATAAGGTGACTTAGCTTGATGAGTAACAATGTCTTTCTTTCGTTTCCTAGGGAGTTTAAATAGCTGGCCAGTGGTCCGCGAGCACTCCTGAAGACGAGCAGGATGATGAAGAGATGACCGATGATATGCACAGGGCAGGTAAGTCATGCAGGTGAGTCTGTAGTCGTTGGAAGACGAGATCAGACAACTGGCTGTGTGTGAGTGCGTGTTATATAGGGTGAACTGTGATTGCGGGCAGGTGCGGATGATTAGAATTCTGGTGAGAGTGAACGAGTAGGCGGAGTTGTGTGTGTAGGTGATGTTGACGGTGTGACAGTCACGTTATCCTCTTTTTGCATTAGTTTATATCCATTTGTCCGATTTTATGCATTCATTATCCAGCGAAGTTGCATATTTAAATTGTATCCTAATCCTGCAGCCGACAGAAACATAACAAATCAGAAATGTAATCGATTTCAGTTTTTTTATATCCGCACTTTAACACATATATTTTGATTCATCAAGTGTTCTAAAATAGAAGCAAATAACGAGTGAAAATATACATATAATATGCCTTTGTGCGTAAAGATGGCCATTTTCTTTTCCTTTTGTATTTAGCATTTACTTGTACTTTTACTTTCAATACTTAAGTATTTAAAAAATACTTTTCATACTTAAGTACAAAAAATATCACATACTTTAATACTTTTACTCAAATAATATTCTAAACAGTTACTTTTACTTCTACCAAAGTCATTTTCTGGTAAGATATCTATACTTTTTCTCATGTATGGCTTTCAAGTACTTTATACACCACTGGGTGTAGGCAATCGTTACTGTGATTAGCATGAGCAATTAAATTTTTAGAACCGGCTCCAGAGTGGGATTTCCAACTTCAACTTCATGCTAGTCGAATGTAAGATACTGGACTGATTCACTGATTCTCATGAATGTGGTAGTTTTGTAAATACATTTATGCAATCTTTAATACATATGTTGTTTCAGATGCTTGATTTTTTTTTACATGTGGAAAAATAAATTAATCCAGATTACCGACCTCTGAAATAAATAAAAATTGAGTAGGCTAAGACAAGCTAAAAGCTAATGCTTTTACAGAGGTAACCCAAAACTCTCAAAAAATTCCTGTTTGAAAGACACAGATGTGATAAAGATCACGACAGATAAAATCAGTGTGGCAAAATGTCATCTTTTTAGTTTTAGATGTTTGTGTAGCCGCAGGGGTTACTGAATCAGATAAAGACACATCCTCTTATTAAAGATTCATCAGCCTCTGTTACCGAATGAAACTTGCGGCAATGATTCATGTGGGGAAGAGTGAAAAGAAAGAAAAAGTATTGTTATCTCAACCCAGCACTGACAAAATTGCCAGTTTTAACTCTGAACTCCCTCAAGGAAACAAGCTCTCCCTCAGGATTATATTTGCTGTTTCCCAGTTCTCCTTGTTATTGAGAAAGAAAGGCAGGACAGGTCGGTGAGCGGCCACTGGAGTCTTTAATCCATCATTTACTGTTAGCATAGCCTTTGTGCCCTATCTATTAAAATACCTGGATTGTGTAAAACAGCTTTCATTAAAATTACAAAATTGCTTTCTTTCTACACTACTTATGAATCGCATCAAATTGTCTGTCTTGACTGAGTGTCATAAATTCTTCATGCTCAGGAACACAAGATCAGCATGAGAAAAAACAGCATGAAGAGCAACAGTGACCCCTGGAGTTTGAAAGGATGCAGATGGGAATTCATCTATGTGCAATTACAGTGAGAGGTGCAGATTTTGGTAACACTTTATTTTAAGATGCCAGTATTACAGTGTAATAATACATTTAATTACTGAGTAATAATAATTAACTGCATGTATACTATAGGTTTAGGGTTAGGATTAGGGTTTGGTTTAGGGTTAATTGAATGCAATTATGCATCATTTCTAGTTATTACAACAGTAACTACATGTAAGGTGTAACAATGTTACCCAGATTTTCAATATACCAATGTATTGTATTTTCAATGAAATGGTTAGCACCAGCGGTAAAATCCTGCTGGTAAATGAAAGTACACTGTTATAGCCAGAAAACATCGTTCTACATTGGTGGCCATTCAAAAGTAGCCATGTATCCCAAATTAATTTTAAAATATATATTTATAGTACAGACAACATGTTTTGTCATACATTTACTGACATAAGAGCTCTGAAATGCATGGACTTACAGGGTTTTGTGCACACCATTGCGATGAATGGAAATCCTAATGGATAGCTTTCTTCAGGTAAATCACACGTCTTGGTGTTATCCTTGACCTTGATTTAATCACTTCTGGACAAAAATAGGACAGTTACAAATGGCTAGAACATTGTTTTAGACTAAAATACTCACGATACTGAGATATTCATAGCTTGTTTTTTACACAAAACCTGTGTCTCAGTGTGTTGTAAAGATGTTTTGTTTACAGAGCCACAGTTTAGCAAATGCTAGTATGCAATCTAGGTCATTACTGAAATTGTGCTCATCTCGAAAGCTTGCTAAGGACCTCTGTGGCATTATTATAATGCAGAATGCTACAAAACAATCTGAACAATTGGTAAATGTATGACATCAAATATTAATGGTAATATTTAGCATTTGTAAGCTGCAATTCACAGACTGCCCCTCTGACTCTACTTCATGAAGAAGCTGCAAATTGACTCGTAGGTGTCTATAGATGTATTCAGACTGTAATTGTTTTACGGTGATGTAGCTTCAGCATTTAAAAAAGCTAGTAGTTGATTTTATTGTAGCCCTGCTGAAGGCTCTGGCTGGTCTCCCATCTTTAGCTGGCTAAGGCCAGCAAACCATCTGGTTTAGACTTTTCTTTACAGCAGTATGATAACCAGATAAACATGGATGGCAACTGTTTAACCCTTTGATGTAAGATATTGCTAAAGTAATATTATCCACTAAATACACATTACAAATGCAGCATGTTTTGATTATGTTGTTTAAGCCACTTGATTTTCAATATCATGCTATCTCTGGACTGCAATTGGCCAACAGTATATGAAAAAATGAGTGAAAAATTACAACGCAGCTCCATTGTTCTTGAGAATTAATTGGCATACGAATGCAGTTTTATTACAGTTGAGCCATGCAAATGTTCTTTTATAGATATCACCCTGACAAACAATTACCATCCGAATTTGCTTATGTCATAATTCTCATTCCCAGAGCCATTTTCAGTTCATTCTGTGGGAAAAAGGTTGGGTGATACATACATTTATATTGGCCTTGTCAGCTCAGTGTAAACCACAAAACAGAGAAAATTGGCAGTTACAGATATAGTGAGGGCACTATGAATGATCTTTGCATCCTAACAAATCATATTGAAGTGCACAACTCTAGATGGAAATTTATTGCCCGATAATATGAACTGAATATGGTACAATGCAACTAATAGGTTGTATTTGAAAAAGGTATTTATGCTCAGTAAGGCTACAATTATTTGATACAGTAAATACCATAAAACAGTAATATTGTTTTATATTGTCATATATCATATTTCTATTTTAATATATCATAAAATGTAATTTATTCTTGAAATGGCAAAGCTGAATTTTCAGCATCATTACTCCAGTCTTCAGTGTCACATGATCCTTCAGAAACCAATGTTCATTTGCTGCTCAACAAACATTTCTTATTATTTTCAAACAGTTGCTTAATATTTTAAGGACTCATTATTTATGAAGGACTCTATGATGAATAGAAAGTTCAAAAGAACAGAATTTAATTTAAATAGAAATATTGTGTAACATTATAAATGTCTTCAGACTGACTCCAAACGGCAAACAATGTATGACACAGTACATATCAAAATTCATGATGGCATTTTTTTTCTAAAATTGCCCTGAAGAAACTATACATTTAAATTCTTAATAGTCCACAAAACATAAAAATATGGCCGTATGTGGTACTAAAATATGCAAAAGCAAAGTAAACTTTAGACTACAAACCTAGACACTCCCATAACAAATGTCGAAGATTAGCTAAACTGTGTTACCGCCATTCCAAGCTATATTTGTCAATGATGGAGTCATTTCAGATCTGAAACTGATTATTATAGCCTGCCCAGATGGATATTGCCTTTGATTGTTTTAAAGCCAGGAAAGGTTACACACAATTCCCCCAGCCGGCCCCTCTATTCCCCTCTCTCTGGCACCCTTTGCTCCAGAGCTATCGAGAACCAGCGGAGGAGACCTTGACACATCTTTTCTAATATCCATCCCCCTGAGAGCTGTCCCCATTCGGAGTTCAGCCTCACTGGGAATGAGAGATGATAGGCCTTATTGAAATCGTTACTGCTCTCTCCTCTGCAATATTTTCACTCTGCAGCCTTGACTGAGAGATTCTTATTGCCCTGCCCCTGGATGAGGGTGAAAAATAGCACTGATAGAAAAAAAAACAATAACCCAAAATGAAAACAAGGTGAGCTATTCTTATATGGCTGCCAGCACAAGCCTTTCGTACCAGTTTGCTTCCAAATATAAAGACTAAAAACAAGGACCTACATAAAACTATAGGAGGAATCTAGATTTGACTTTATTTTTCTCAGAGACTCAACTTAAATTTTTACAAAGCACAAGAGTCTACCATCCGTATCTCGTATCCATTCTGCACCATGAAGCTTTAGGAGGATGGCACGAGACAAAGGAACATCAGAGGAGCCCAATCTGCTGCAGGACGTGTGAATGCCTGCCACAGGACATGGCACTTTCCTCCTCTCCCTCATTACAGCCACACCAGAGGACGGAAACCTGAATGTATCTCCCGCTGTTAACTTAATTACCCCTCCTAATGAATGTATCCTCGCTTCAAAAGACATCTGTTGGAGTGACATTCTCCAGCCGCAGCTATTCTTGCAATAAGACACTGAAATTAACTTTTCTGTGTCAAGTCTGAACTAACAAGTTTCCTAAAAGCATTGTTAGCCAACTATCGTCGCAAGTTCCGTCGTTTTCAGAGTAGTTCAACGAGTCAGTGTTTCCCGAAACCGCATTCCCAATGAACATTCGCAAACAACATCACAAAGTTGTGTGGTTGGAACGACAAACTCCAAAAAAGTGGTTGTGGTTAGAAAACAAGTTGTTTGGTTAGAAGCATAGTTTCTTGTTTGTATGGCATTCACTGAATAAATCCTTATTTTGAGGAAAAATATGCTTTTATTTCCTATATATACAAATGCCATTTACGTTTTAGTTCGTTATTTGCTTCTATTTTAGCTACTGAATCTGGAAATGAAGCAAAATAACTTAGAAAAATTAGAATTATTCTTCAGATGCCATGTCTGTTTTTATAGCAGAAAACGTCATTAATTCGATCTCAGGCAGATTCATTAAAAGAAGTTATGGTCCCACTTTATATTAGGTGGCATTAACTACTATGTACTTACATTTAAATATAATGCACTTATTCTGTACATACATGTTTTTTACATTGTACTTATTTTAAAATTACCTGCTTGTAATTGACCCTTCGAAAAAAGACCCGCCCCCTTTAGTTACTGTTGCTATGTCCGACAAGCCATGCGCTCTCACACATGTTTTCACGCAGTGAAAAATACAACACGGAGCAAAGAAGACACTGACAATGTGTAGACAGACGTATGAAACAGTTTCATATTTAAAACATTGTAATTTTTAAAAGAAGTTTTATACTTATTGTTGTTGTTTAATGTGCTGTGACAGATCGCTGTAGCTCCTTCAAGCGGCTCGTGAACCAACCATCTCTTCCTATTAGTTTATTTATATCATCAAATAAACATGAATGAACATCAGAAGGAATGTTGTTTCAAGAGCGGCAAGACGTGAGTACACACAATTTTTCAAGTTCACCAACTATGTTAATCTAACTCCCCTGACTACTTTGTCGGACAAAATGGCGGATTCGGGGTTATGATTGGTCAGATCGCCTGTCAATCAAACTGCAGGCAAAGCGTCAATTACATCTGTAATTCAATTCTGTAATTACATTTATAATTACGCTGTTCACCCATCCCTTACACCTTAACCCACCCTTAAACCTATACCAGCATACCAGTCCCTAAGCTTACCCAAATCCAACCTCAATAACATCAAAAGTATTTTATAATATAATATGAACACAATAAGTACATTGTACCTATATTTCATGTATAGTAGTTAAGGTAAGCTTATTTAATGTGGGACCAAAGTAATTGCTCCACTACCTGCGTGTCAATTCGGTTTCGGGAAACAGTCATGACTAGCTAGTTGATTTCTTCAGTTACTATGGTAGTTAATCAGCTAGTTATGTCATTGTACTTTGTAGTTGTGTTCTACATCGGTTCACCAAAGTGTAAATGAAACACTGAATAAAATCTCCAAATGTATGTTGTAAGTTGGGAAATAAAACTCTGCTCTCCATTTAATCTCATTTTACTCATATTTGGGATGATATGAGATCTTAATATTTTCCTATGGAATCTTATTTAGTTTAATAAATTGATTATTTAATAAAAAAAAACATTGTCTTTCTGCTCTGAATGCTCAGGTTGTCTTCAACTGTACCCTTCATTTTCAGACAAAACAACAATATGCATTACAGCAATTTTGTGATCTTGTGCTCTTGGAAAGATATGTTCACCTTTTTGTCCTACACACGAATCAAGCATTAGACAAATCAATGAATTGCCATTGGCTGTCATGGTGCTCACTCTGAAATACAAGAGCTCCTTCTGGACCTTTAACCTTAAAGATTCCTTCAGTGAAACAATAAACAAACACCTACACAAGAAAAAAAACACCATATATGAACAAGCACATAAAACTATTATGGATTCAACCTCTGTAACCCCTGATAGCAGAAATGAGTTTACAGAATGTGAGCAGGTTCTGAAATCATAAATCAATTAAAATTAAATAAGGACAATTGTTAGCACAGGTCATGATCTATATGGCCATCTCAAAACATTTTAAAGTAATAGCGCACTCACAAAATATCATTTCTGTCTTCATTTACTTGTTCCAAACCTGCATGACTTTCATTCATCAGCTTAACACAAAAGAAATGTGTGGTCTACCTTTTATTACATAGTTACAATGAATGGAGCTTTTCAAGCTCAAAGGGCCTATAAAACAAAAGAAACTCATTTGCAAATTTGAAACAATTCAAGAATTTATCCACATCTCTTCAAGTCCGTTATACTTGACGTGACCCAACCGCTGAAAGAACTAAAGCTGGCAGGGGGAGACATTTGAAAAAGATTATATCGCAATGAGATATTTTGGAGCTCTGAAAGCTGCTGTGGTAATTTGCCCATCACTCTGGACTTTATGCAAAACTTGACATTTAAAAAGATGAAATGAGGAGGATGTGCGTATGGGATAGATCCTGTGAGACGGCATTTGGACACTAAATCAAAAGGTTGAACAGCCTGAAATCTAGGACACAAATGAGTCTCACTGCAAAGTGTTTGTCCGCAGTAAGTTCATTAGAGATTGAGTTGTACAGACAGAGCTTCTTGAGCTTCTTTCATCAGTGGCATTCACAATGCAGGCTTGAACTTACACCCCTGTTCAAAAGTTGCATCAACTTGATCTAAAGTCATAGTAAAGACATTTTTACAAAGGATTTCTATTTCAAAAAATACTGTTTGTTTACAGTTTTTGTTTATAAAGAATCTAGAAAAAAACGTATCATGGTTTCCACAGAAATATTAAGCAGAACATCAATTTTTAACATTGATAAGATATCTTTCTTGAGCAACAAATCAGCATATTAGAGGTACTTGTGAAATATCATGTGACACTGAAGACTGGAGAATAATTATGCTGAAAATTTAGCTTTGTCATCACAGGAATAAATTAAATTTCAAAATATAAATATATTATTTTAAATTGTGTTATTGTTTTGATACTGTATTTACTATTTTTATTAAATACAGTCTAAACAGCACTGAGCTTGAATTGAGATTCAGATAAAATTAGGTTAATAACATTTTTATAGGGAACAATTTAAATATTCTACTCTTATTAAATGTACCTTACTGAACTGACTGACGGCTTCAGTGATTATTAAAAGAGCGCTATTTTCTTTTGTGTAATTCAGTCGCAATTTGAAGAAGTTTTTGTTTTTCATGAGATTTTTCCTACTTTTCCATATTTTAGGGAGTCAGAAAGTGCTCCTCTGCCGCCATCTAGTGGTAATGTCTTCTTTGTTTTGTTTTGTTTGCCTAGAAGTGTTAGTTTTCCTTCATCTTTAAACTTTTAGTATCGTTGCATTAAAAATAACATTAAAATTTGATAATATTTAGAGCTTTAAGTGCTGTAAAAAGTGTGAAGCACTTTAAAAAGTCATTCAAAAGTGCTTGAATTTCACTCTCAAAGTTTGAAATGAACCCTGAAATTAATAATGTAAAAGGATTAGAGTATTTCTGCCACAATACCGCAGTTTCAGTATGCGTTACTACATTAAATCCACTGTGATTTGTGGACTGGTGAGTCTCAACATGTTCGTGGCACTGTGTTTCTCCTGGTTTCACTGTTATTTGATCTGATATCTGCAGTCTAAAGCAGAGAATTCTGTGCTGAATTTGAATGCTTCTCTCTAGATCTCGCAGCGATGTTATTAATTTTGCGGCAAATTCAAACGCTTTATCTCCCAGCGCAGTGTGGTAAACATAGCATTCAATGTTGTTTGGACTGCAGCATTCAAAAAATCTTTTTCGTGTTCTGCAGAAGAAAGAAAGTCACATAGTTTTAAAATTACATGATGCTGGGTAAATGAAGACAGAATCTTTTATTTTGGGGTGAAGCTGGGAAAGGAGAAGTACTTTAACTTTGTTTTGCACATACAGAGAACTACAGAGAAAATGCTGATCTATTCAACTGGCGCCTACAACTTACAGGCAGCACCTGAAAACCTCAGGCCAGTTGGATTTAAATATCAGGCTTTTTTGATCTGCCACAAATGGCAAGTTTTCAAACGATCGGCCACAAAGCCAGCCTTGGCAGATCTGCAGATGTCTGCCACCAGGTGCCTGAACAGCCTGAAACCGATGAGGATTATGGAGCAGACTCTTAAACAGAGACCCGATGAGCACGTTTTCCCTCTCGGGTGGCTGAAAACTTTTGTTTGAACACGTGGATTCCCTTGCCATATCCCACATCTGCCGTCACGAATGAGATTGGCTTTGTTATGAGTGCTCCGATAAACTCCTGGCAGCAGTTTGTTTGTTTGCGTGGAGAAAATGAGTAGAATTTATCAGTGGGTTCATCTGTGGTTTTAACTCTCTGACAAAAACTGTTTGTGTTGTGGATGTTCAAATGTGTCCAAACGCAGATAAAAACTGTGTTTCAGATTATAACTTGTGATAGTTTGATCACAATTTAGATGTGTTTTTGGCTGGAACCTCTAAGAGTCTTCAGGGTTGTAAGATAACATCAATTGATCAAAGGAATGTTTACATCTTTATAAAAAAAAAAGTGTATGTTGGAGGACTGAGGAGGAGAGCAGAGCTGGCTCAAGTGCTCTAAAAATGTCTTATTTGAAGCTGTAGAATCTTGTCTGGGAGATGAAACTTGTTTCTGGATTGGTAGGTGCAGATCACATGACCTCTGGCCACAAAGATTAATAGAGCAGCAGAAATGGGGTCGATCAATACCCGGCTGCCTGAAGAAAAATAGCATGGTTTCAATCCACCATTAAATTTGCCCTTGTTGAACTGCTTTTGATCAGAGGCAACACAAACCGCTCTTCGGACTCCATACATGATTGTTAAAGCTTCATTCAGTGCACAGTTCTTCATTCTGGAGTGACTTAATCACGCTCAATAGAGAGATAGATAGATAGATATGTCGGTGAGGTTTATATAGCCTCTCCCCTCATGACTGGCATGTAATTTGTTGCATGTTGCTATATTTTCTTCAAGGCAGAAAAAGATATTCACAAGAAAAAGAGGTGAATGATTCTTGGTATAGACAATGCTGTTGATACACAGACTTGTTACATATCATATATATTTCATTGATACAGTATGTAAAGCATATACTATGCGTACTTCAGTACTAAAAGCCAAGGAAACAACAAGGATATCTAGCCCCCCCCCCCCCCCAATGAAAACAATTTTGTCACATTTACTCAACCTCAAGTGTTTCAAAATCTGTGACTCAAATTGAGATATATTGCACAAAATATCCAAGCTGCTGTTTGCCATAAAATGAAGGTGGAACATGATTTTTACAGCTATGTATATAACTAAAAATAAGATCAATTGTTTTAAATTTTAAAGTTTAAAAAAAAAAAAAAACCTATGCATTTTGGCTGCTCATTTACATGACGACAGAGATTTGAGGGCCTGAAAAGACAAACTTTTGAAAGCGATACCGTTATCAATCTTCATGTAAACTACAAAAACGTAAATTTGTGAAACTCATTTTTAGTCATTTTCTCAGATCTGTATAAACAGGGATCGTTTTGATAACTTTGTTGACTGTGTGCAAAAAAAAATTCATGGAAAAGAAGTTATCGTTTTTAGTACATTGTTGTCATGCCCATAACATTTAAACACAGTACACTGTACTGTACATAAATCATAAATGAAAAATGGATGGCGTTTTGAAACTTGTTAAAGATTTACATTTATCATATTACATTATTAGTGTTTTTAAGTGGGAGTTTGAAGATGTCAAAGGTAATCTAAATGTAAAAATTACAGTATGAACAATTAATTATACAATATCTATGTTTTATATGCAAAAACGGCTGATGAATGGGAAAAAAGGCCAATAATGATGTCATGTATTCATAATTCAATACAATAGCTCTGTGTAAGGAACTGACTGAAATTTAACTCATTTTTGACAAAAAAAAAAACCTTGCCATTACAACTGGGGAAATGGGAAACAATGCCTCAAAATATCTCCTTTTGTGTTTCACAAATGAAAGAATGTCATACAGGTTTGTATTGTCACGAGAGTGAGTAAATTAACACAATTTTCATGATTGTGTTCACATGATGTTTAAGATGAATTGAGGACCCGTGTGATTGATGATCATCCCCTGAACATCTGAATAGTAAAAAACAAGGAAAAGGTGACAAGTACCTAAAATTGACAGTAAAAGTGATAACAAAGTTCCTTGTACTAATTGTATGTCAGGCCTTACACAGGAAGAAGTTTTACACCTCATTATATAAAGCAAACTAGGCCTTACTTTACATATTCCTGTGTCATGTGCCTGAACACGTGCTGATCTTTTACTCCTGAGAGAGACAAAATTTGAGGATGTCTCTTGTTTTACACTTTTTTACACTGATAGGCACCTTTACCACAGCCAGAGAACCATCAGTGCATGCAGTTCCCTTTTCCCTAATAAGTTGTCATTTTTTACAGTTAATTGGATGAAACGTTACTTGGAAAGGAGACAATTCACTCTCTCACACACACACACACACACACATAGAATTTTCATGACTTATGGGGACTTTCCATAGACACAATGATTATATAGTACAAACTGTATTCTATCCCCTAGACCCTACCAATCACAGAAAACTTTTAGCATTTTTACATTCATAAAAAACATAATTTTATGTGATTCATAAGCTGTTTTCCTCAAGGGACCATTTTGAAGTTTAAGCATTTTTAAGATGGAAAAGAAAGAAGAGTTTGCTATAGGCATGAGGAAGACTGCCATATAGTCAACATACAATGACGCTAATAAATTATTCGTATTTTTAATCCTAAAATACGTCCCTGGTCTTATTAATTTCTCAGTGCACATTAAAAAGGTTTGTAATCTTGTATCATATTTTTAATCAGTCTAATTCTGAGTAAAACAAATTTATTTTTCATTTCATAAAGTGCAAGATAGATAGATAGATTTTGGTGATTTAAAATCTGCCAATTTAGATTTAGAATACTTAAAAAAAATAGGTAAAAACTGTTCATTTTAGTTTCTATGTTTCACATGTATTTTCATTGTCCAATATGTGCTTCAGCTCACGCTCACTATGATAAACATCTTGAAAAGCAACACACTTGCTGTCTCAAACTATTAACTACATCACAAGAAACTCACAAGACATAAATAACTGATGAAATACTTTGAAACACCACAGAGACCTCAAGACTTACAACAAACTGCCTGATCCTTTTCAGTAGTAGTGAAACAAACTCATCCTGACATCATAAGATAACGAGTTAATAATGTGACAACAAACAACAAGAATCAACAACATTTATCAGAAAGACAATTTAATCATTCAAAAAATCATAATCAAAAGTAAGTTACATGTTTGCCTTAAAATTTTGAGTTCATTGAAATGAAACATTTTGAGTTAATACAATGAAGGCGATCGATTTATCCAACAGAAACTCAAAATATTGTTATCTGAACTACATTAATTATTTAAGTTGATTTGACAAAAGAAAACATGTTGTGATAACAAACTTTTTTTTTACAGTGCGTGTCTTGCATCAAAATCAAAAAATTGGTTATTTTCAGCATTGTTTTAAGCAGTAATATAATATAATATCAAATAATATAAAATTATTTTTATGTTTGTTTGTTGCAACATTACTTTTTTACAGTACAATTAAGTTTTTTCTCACTGCATATTCAGTTTTCCTAATCTAACTGATTGTACGAGAACAACAACCCACACTGGAATGTTTTGTGACTCAACCAGACAATCAGTTTCAGCTCATTTAACAAAACAGCACTCAACACAAAGAATCAGTTTGCAACTGCTTTGAGCGCTACGGTCACATTACATATTCATTTCCTCCCAATTGTGCAGAAGAGCGCACATTTGTGTCCCATATGAGCCAAATTCTGCTGCACATTGCAAATTTGATCTGAAAAGAATTTTTCAAACATTTTTACTTACCAATTTTCCTAAGTAAATGGAGTTTAGCATCTAGTTTTATTTTTAAAGGTAAAAAAAAACAGCATAATTAAGCAAAACGCAGTCGATTCCCAATATAGAACGTGTGCAGTAGCCTATGCACTTCCCCTTTAAGTTCCAAAACATCAGGGACACTGTGTTGTTTTTGGCAGCATCACAAAAGCACCGAGAGTGACCGCACTCTGACCGGCTAAACATGCAATGCAATGCGGCAGTTAAAAGGAAACGGCCTCAACCACAAAGCACAGTGGCCGCAGTGTGAGACAATCTCACTTTTATGGAAGGAAGGGGAAACATGCTATACCCACTGATTCAGCATTACATCTCCAGTCCTACTGCCTACATCCAATGTGTAGATTTTTCACCTAGTGACAGGCAAGCAATTAAAGCCAACAGCCTTAGCCAGTGTCGGCCCCCTGGCAGTATCGGTAATGACAGCCCGGGAACAGCGGTGGCAAAGAATGGGAAGAGTAATGTGATTAGAGGCCAGAATTGCAATCTTGTCACATGGAGCAGTCCCTGTGTCTTCGTCTCTCTCTGCAGCCACTGAGAACCTGATTTATTGGGCCAGGAATCCTATGAACAAAGTGCAAACAGAAACACAAAGCTGGTTTTGTTGAGTTATAACCACAGAAAACTGCAAACAAGCATCCATTTTTCTCCATGCAGGACCATAAAAGATTGCACGGAGCAGTTCGGAAAAGTTTGCTTCGTAGTCGCTATACCCAAAACACAGGTCTGCTGGGAGAGGCGTCTTGAAGATAGTGCTTTTGTGAACCTACACTCCACAAAGATACAAGTGTGAGTGTGTATACATGTGTCTGTGATTTATAACCTGAGCGGAGAGCGGGTTTCCATAGCAACTGGCGTTATCTCTTTGATAGGAGTTGGCTGACTGGAACCTCGTTGTGCTGGAATAAACCTCACCTGAGGCTCTGAGGCGTTTAAAAATAGAAACCATCGAATTAGCGTCCGTATGTGAAACCTGTCGCAGCGCAGAAAACAAGAGCTGCAGGATCAGATCTTTAACGTGGGTGATGTTTCTGGATGAGAGAGAAATTGCGATTTCGCTGTTTGTCGTGAAGGATAATTGTCAGCGAGCAAAGCAATCTTGAGGAAAGTCAAAATTAAATGTCTACTTAGGCATATTATGAGAAATGTCAAAACAGGTTGTTTTTGGACACACAATTAGCGATCGCGTTCTGACACAATCTTCATAGTTCATATTCACAGTTTTGGCCCACGTGATTCAATCAGACACTGGAAATGCAATTTCAACTCACTTTAATTTCAATCAGTCTGTTCTAACTTGTTAATTATCTCTATGACTCATGACAAAAGTGTTTGACAAAACAGGTGAACATGCAGTAGATGAATATAACTTTTCCTTACAAAAATGCACCATGGTAACCAACCATAGTGCCATATACTAAAAAATTGACAGAAATGTTTAAAATGTTTATGTTTGGAGAAAATAGCAAGTGTAGCAACTTCCTGTGCTTTTCTTCCATATAAATACTTCCTGTTGAAATGTGTCCAAGTGTACATATATATATATATATATGCATGCACACATATCCGTTTCGGTACAGGACTTCTGGTTCAGTGCACATGTTTACCAAATGCATGACATTGCAACATGAAAAGTCTGTCTTGCATATATGGAATAAAAATGATCTCTCAAAACTTACTGCCAGACTCTGGAAGATGAATTCTTCAAACACTGGTATAAGAGGATGTGGTGCTGGTCCTCCAAGAGTCACTCTCAATCTGTCTGTCTACAAGCCTATTAAAAAAAACAGTCTTCATGTATTTTAGAACACTTCAGGTTGTGATTCTTTTTAAGTGGGGGTCATTTTTTTTTGGTTCATTCTTTACCATTAGGTAAGTGTCTAAGTGTCTGAGATCCTGACACCTTGCACTTCTGGAGACTCCACGGAGGTTGCAGGTCTGGGAAATGGTGGTGCTGGAAACTAAAGGGTTTCTAATGGTTCCTGATGTGTCTTTACTTTTCCACCTGTGTTTGTCTGACCCTGCTGACCCAATGAACATTTTACTGTCCATTAGTCATGATAATTTTTTATTTTTCAGTGAATTAAATCTCTTTTTTGGCTCATTTTACCTGTAAAAGAAAACCTGCCTAATAATTATGCACACCTTAATATAAGACGTTTTTCATTCCCAGCCTTCATGAACAATTATACATCACTTATAAATGATTATATACAAAATTAATAGTTATTATTAAGATTGATGTGGTTTGGAATTGGTAAAATATGCTTTGAAAAAAAAATATTGAGAAAACCAACTTAATAATTCAACCTAATAATTCTGTACACGGTGCAGATAGATAGATAGATAGATAGATAGATAGATAGATAGATGTGGTCAAATGACAGATAGATGTGGTCAAATGACAGATAGATGTGGTCAAATGACAGATAGATGTGGTCAAATGATAGATAGATAGATAGATAGATAGATAGATAGATAGATAGATAGATAGATAGATAGATAGATAGATAGATAGATAGATAGATAGATAGATAGATAGATAGATAGATAGATAGATTGATTGATTGATTGATTGATTGATTGATTGATTCCCTAAATAGTGTATGCCATTGCACTACATGAGGAATGGGTGAATGAAAATGAGCGATCAAATGCAGACATTGAATATCATAAATAACACACGCTGGACTTTATTTCACTAGGTACAATAACCTGAAGTAATGAAATCTGTCCAGGTAAATAAAACTGCCTGTCTATTTTCAGTTCATCGCTGTCAGAGTGCTTCAATGGAAGAGCAGAGCATCCGCCTGAGTGCTTTTCTTCCACCCGAAAAGACGAGCAGTCCACTTAAGAGTTTCCTCCAGGACTGAACAACTGCAAAACAATTGCTCCGGCCCTTCACATAGATTACTGTACTTCAGAACAAATGACTGACTTGTCTGCTTTGGGGCTCGAGGGACTATGGAGGGTGGTAGGTGCAAGAACTGGGTGAAAGAATTGGCCTTTCAGTAGCCTCCTACAGGATGCGTGTCAGCGCACATGGTTCTGGAGACCCAACTGACTGCGGCTACTTGAGCCAGTGGCTTTGGAGTTAAATCCAGAGTCTAAGCCTTAGGCCAGCACAGAGAGGAGGCCAGAGCTTTGTAGTAGGATTTGTCAGAAGAACAATATAAGCACGAGTTTGTCCTTTGCTCTGCAGGCCCATGTGGGAAAGAACTAGAGTTTCAGGCCCACTTCAAGCTAAAAAGACTGCAATATTTAGGTCTCAATGTGTTAGATTCTCAGATATTACATTCTCTTATTTTTTGTGTGGGCATTTGTGAACATCATGGGGGTGTGCATGGCTCTTACGGATATACTGTATGTGTATAAATAAATTACTTGTGTATTATACTCTGCTAGAATGATTTTCTAAATGTGAAAGAACTGCAAATCTTCTTGTTAAACAGACGTATTTAAAGTTTAAGCTGCATTTCATTTCATGCCCCATTTGATGGCCTTTCAGATGTATTCTTGGAAAAGCAGGCACAAGGTTTCTAGGTAAAACCA
Source organism: Zacco platypus (assembly GCA_038088235.1). NCBI lineage: Eukaryota > Metazoa > Chordata > Actinopteri > Cypriniformes > Xenocyprididae > Zacco > Zacco platypus. The sequence continues at coordinate 13,263,483 of CM076069.1, forward strand.
CATTCAGAGGTTTCCATGCTCATATTAGATCAAGTCTGAGATATTTCCCTGACAGCTTTCAAAGTAAGGTCACCTAAACAAAGTGCAGGAAGTGATGAGAGACGACATTTGGTATTTTCAAAATTATGCACATTTGCTCGGCTAACTTGCACTGCAGATTTGCAAGATTTGCTGTTGCCATGGCACTTCACATGATTTCTAAATCTGTGTGTTGCCTTCCAAACTGCCTTCAAGGATCTCGACTGCAGGAACTCAACCAATCCAGACAAAAAGTCTAAAAGAAATGTAAAGCGTCAAAGAGAGCCCACCAGAATAGAAATTAGGAGGAAAACTTCAATTTACAATTTAGGTTTGTCTATGAGGAAAACACAACGGATCTGTCAGAGCATTTGAGATCAGAAACCGCAAAGCTCTGCGGTGGTTCACACATGGTGTAGATTTCGGTTCTGTGCCTTGGGGCTTTCCACACTACATCAAAATGAAAGATTGAATGCCATCTCCCACAGGAGCACAGCAGCCGCAGTGCCACATTCAACGCTTAAATGATTGCAAATACTAAGATAAACAGTGTACCTCACATAAATCTAAACATAAAAATGTCACTTGCACTAAATACCATGTGTTTTGGACTTATTGGCTGAATTTGGACTCGCATAGCATTTTGTCTGCTATATTTTGGCATATCATTTATGGAAGGCCGAAACTTCAGGCAAATAAGCAGCAGTGCAGTTGCTTCTGCATATATTTTCACAGATATAAATGATCACTTCTCTTTTTTTGACCACTCGGCCATCCTGGTTGGCCTTTTTTTTTACTGCAACAGACCCTCACATTTGAACTCATCCATCTTTGAAGTAATTTCAAATGCTTAATTTGTGCTTTAACGTCAATATGAAAGCCTCATTTCTATTACCTGGAGTGGGGTTTGAACCCATGAACAGACTCTCACATCTAAACTTACCCATCTATGCTGTTCAAATGGTTAATCATCAAATTAAAACCCTCATTTCTATTACCAGGAGTGGGGTTTGAACCCACGAGGACATTTGTCCATTGGATCTTAAGTCCAACGCCTTAACCACTCGGCCATCCTGATAGGCCTAAATTTTTATTGCAACAGACACTCACATTCGAACATAAAAGCCTCATTTTTATTACCAGGAGTGGGGTTTGAACCCACAAGGACATTTGCCCATTTAACTCAGACTCTCACATTTAAACTCATCTATGCTGTAATTGCAAATGCTAAATCATCAAGTTAAAAGCCTCATTTTTATTACCAGGAGTTGGGTTTGAACCCGTGAACAGACTCTCACATCTAAACTTACCCATCTACACTGTTCAAATGGTTAATCATCAAATTAAAAGCCTCATTTCTATTACCAGGAGTGGGGTTTGAACCCACGAGGACATTCATCCATTTAACTCAGACTCTCACATTTAAACCCATCTATGCTGTAATTGCAAATGCTTAAATCATCAAGTTAAAAGCCTCATTTTTATTACCAGGAGTTGGGTTTGAACCCACGAGGAATGAACCCTAGAAACATTGAACCCTGGCTGGTTTCAATGACTAGTGTGGTCAGAAATTGTATTTTGCATTTATGCATTTCTCCTTTGTTACCAGGAGTGGGGTTGAAACCCACAAGGACATTTGCCCATTGGACTTTAAGACCAACTCCTTGACCACCAGACATCCTGGTCAGGACAAACCAATTTTTACTGCAACAGACCCTCACATTTGAACTTATACATCTATGTTGTAATTTCAAATGCTTTACTTGTCCTTAAAAATCAAATTGAAAACATCTTATTATTACCAGGAGTGAGGTTTGAATACACAAGGACATTTGTACATTGGTTGAACCCACAGCCATTCTGGTTGGGATAAGACTATTTTTACTGCAACAGATGCTCACATTTGAACTTACCTAGTTAAGTTGTGAACTAACCTATGCTCACAGAGACAATGGGCATTTGTCCATTAGATCTTAAGTCCAAAGCAATAACCACTCCGCCATCCTGGCATAACCAGCCATAAACTGGTTTCAATGACTCCTGCAGTCAGAAATTGTATTCTGCAATAATGCTAAACTATTATGCATTATCCAATTGCCTTTTGTACATTGGATCTTACTTCCAGAGCCTTAACTACTTGGTTATGCATACACAATTTTTCTGCATTTATTTGTAACAGATACAAAGCAGATTGTGTGACTCATGCAGTCAGAACTCATTTTGCATTTATAAAACACTATTTTGTGACCAGGAGTTGGGCTCAAACCAACAAAGATATTTGTCCACTAGAGTTTAAGTCCAACATCTTAACTACTCTGCCATCCTGACGAACTCTGAAAGCCTCTGCAGTCAGATTAATATCTCATATCTGTACTTCATTGTTAAAAATGTGTCAGTTGGATTGTTTTAAGAAAATAAATAGAGATTTGAGTGGATTCAAACTTATTTCACCTGCAAATTAGCACCAGCATTGAAATGAAAAAAAAAAAACTATTTAGACTTCCAAAGAATCTTGAAATGCTTTCATATTTCTGTGTGAATACAAGTTGCAGAAAGGATGTTGACATCCTTGTGTGATGAGTGAGAAGTAGCCTTGATCGATGCAGCAGCAGACACCTAGTTAAAACTCACCAGTTAACCGAGCTCACCAAACAAACTTAACACCAATCCAGTCAGTTTAATTTCTCTATTACAACGAGAGTCACGAACAGATGTACTCTTGTGAGCCCCTGTGAGCCTCACAACTCAGCTTTCGAAAGAACAAACTGTTAAACTTGCCTAAGTGACACATACTATAGTGTCAGTGAACAAGTCAGTTAAGCCATTTATAAGGGACTCCCACACCCGATTATTAAAAGACCATGGTTTCATTGAGCTGTGCTCAATCATTCTGCCTTTGAAGCTTGGGGGAAGGAATCTTGCTATTGATCTAAAAATCAAACTGTTCTCACATGAACACTGAGAGAAAGCACTGCTCAATCACCCACAGACAAAGTGTGGAAGAAAATCCTTCATTCATGTCCTAAGAAAACTATAACAACTCATTTAATGAATAAAAACTATAGCATTGCCCTCACAGCACTTCACAATCCTCTATTAAAGAGGTAACTAACCATTATATCATGTTGAATGCTCTTAGCAGTAGTGCAACATCTGATGTTATCATGAGGCATTTCTTATTTCATTGTTTTGCAAAGAATCATTTTCTTAAGAAGAACTGTTTTATATATATATATATGTATGCACTATATGATTCTTTAAAATGTCTCAAACGTCTTTAAAACTTCAAATTGGGTTCTGGGTACTCTTCAATGGCATCACTTTAACCACTTAGCCATCCTTGTTTTTTAATGCTCGAGCTGTCAGAAATTGTATTCTGCATTTATTTTTAACAGATATAAACAGTTTTTACAACTCAGCGTGTCAGAGAAAAAGGACACTTATTTTTAAGAGGTATAAATGTCTTTTTACATAAAAAATACACCTGACTTCATATTATTGGATAGGGAATCATATTTGGGGGTCCTTGACATCAAAAAGTTCAAATCCCAACATAGATGGTTTCTGTGATGAAGTTCTGTGGGGAGAAAGTGGGAACAGGGTCATCACAACACTTTCCAGTTGCTTTTGATAATGGAAGAGGCGTATCCATCATTTCAAAAGTGAGGGGAACCGAAATGCTGGGTGTAAATAATACCAATTTTTATCTGACCTTTGTCTAATTATTCATTTTTTGCTTTTAATTTAATGTCTTGCTTTTAATTTGAAATCATTTTGATTTTATTAAGAAATCAAATACACTGCTGAACAATATCCAATATTTTTTCCCTACGTTTCATGACAATTTTATGATGTACTACAAAACACTTTTCCATTAAGTCCTCATGGAATTTATACAATGTAAAAAAAAAAAAAAAGATCACAGAATAAGGCTGAAAATACAGCATCTATCAAAAGTTTGGAAATATTACAATTGTAATTGTACGATTGAATTATGTCTCTTCTCCTCATCAAGGCATTATTTTAATATTTGTATTCATTTAATCAACAAGTGCAGTAAAAACGGTAATATTGTGAAATAGAATTACAATCTAAAACAGCTGTTTTCTATGTGAATATATTGTAAAATGTACAATATATGTGGTCAAAGCTGAATTTTCAGCATCATTACTCCAGTCTTCAGTCTCACATGACTCTTAAATCATTCTTAAATGCTGATTTGCTGCTCAAGAAACATATCTGATTATTATAAATGTTGAAAACAGTTGTGCTGCTTCATATTTTTGTGGGAACCGTGATACTGTTCAAACATTTGTGGTAAGATTAAAAAAGAGAGAAATTAATACTTCATAGAGGAAAGGATGCATTCAATTAATCAAAAGTGACAGTGACAATAAATGCAAATAAATGCTGTTCATTGAATTTTATAATCATCAAAGAATCCAGAAAAATGAAATGTATCATGGTTTCTACATCCATTTTTTTCAACACAGATCCCATTTCTTGGGAGCAAATATTAGAATGATTTCTGAAGGGTCATGTGACACTGAAGACTGGAGTAATGATGCTGAAAATTCAGCTTTGCCAACTCAGGAATAAATACATTTTAAAATGTATTCACATAGAAAACAACTATTTAAATTTGCAATAATATTTCACAATGTTACTGTTTTTTACTGTATTTTTAATTAAATAAACGCAGTCTTGGCGAACATAAGAGACTTCTTTCGAAAACATTAAAAAGGTTGTCAATTAGTAATGCATTATTCATATACTTTGTTGTCAATAAATACCTTAAGACGGCTTGAAAACACACACAAATCATATCTTCTGGCAATCGTGTGTTTATTGTCTTCACGTTTCATCAGATAATACTTCTCTGCAGTTTATTCATCTTCAGCAAGCTGAATTACTTCTATGAAACAGTTTTGGACATTCTGCGATCCAGTATGAATGAAAATTACACAAGAAAGAGCGCTCATGATGTTCAGATTGTTTCATTTTAGTAAAGAATAAAACGACAGGTCATGCATAGACTCTTGTCTCTTTGAATTTAAATCAAAATATATGTATGCATATTGGCAAGTATAAAATATATATAAAAGTATATTTAAAGTATAAAAACTGTGTGTGTGTATTCCCTACCTTATGGGGACCAAATGTCCCCACAGGTAGAGTAATACTAGTAAATTTTGATCTTGTGGAGACATTTTTTTGGTCCCCATGAGGAAACAAGCTTATAAATCATACAGAATTATCTATTTTTGAAAATTTAAAATAGCAGAACATTTTCTGTGATGGGTAGGTTTAGGGGTAGGGGTAGTGTAGGGGAACAGAATATATAGTTTGTACAGTATAAAAACCATTACGCCTATGGAAAGTCCCCATAAAAAATGAAAACACAACATGTGTGTGTGTGTGAAGTCCTAAAAGACAATTCCGAATATTTTCATAGTAACCGTGAGCGTGTAAAGTTCACCATCAGCCCTTTTTAAATATCAAATTGTGTACTTCACGTCACACTTAACTTCCGATATCTTTTGATGCTGTCCTATAAGCTGTAAAGGACTGTACTACACTTTCTAAAGGCATGTATAGGTTAAATGTGATGTTGAAAGCGTGATGAAGCGTTTCATCTCTCCCCTGCTTCACCTCTGTGAGCGTCGTGTCCGAGCTGTAACTCTGTCCTGTTTACCCAGCACTTTTTCCTCTGGAGACGGATCAATAGAAAGGCTTCATCATCCCGCTCATCAGAGACAGACACCGCTAATGAGGCTCAGAACAGCTGACTGCTCGCTTTCCACTGAGCGGGAAGGACCTTAGGGGGCACGGAGGGTTACATCGCAAAGAGGAACTGAGATCCAGTGAGGAGTAATGACCACCGGCAGAGCACAACTTAAAGTCAATGTGAATTGACATTCATTACCCAATTTTACTTTCGTGAACTCGGCTAATATATTCAGAAATACATAACATTTATCAATTATCCCTCAAATAAGTGCGTTAATAGGCTTAGCTTTGAGATGGAGGAAGAATGTTTTACACATTTTCATATTTTTAACATTTGTATTTCTATTCTACCATCAACCATTTTTGTATTACGAGTTTCTCAGATGTAAAAGCACATTCTTTTAATGGTGAATAAGGTTGTAATTTGTTCTAGAGCTAATTATCTGGCGATATGATTGGCCAAACTAAGCCTACTCTTGCAAATGGCAGGCGAGAGTACATATATCAATTTCAATATGGCCAAGTTTGATAAGCAATTTTATGCAGTTGCATTGATGTGTTTAACAATGTGGGGGAAAACATGATTCAGCCGCCAGAAGACTTGAGGAAATACAGCATGTTCTCGTGGCGCTTTACAAATCACTACTGCCACCACGAGGTGGGGGAAAGTACATGATATTTCATTAAGGCTGCGTTTTACAAATTCACACCAGCAGTTATTTCTAACTTAAGCACAACCATGCCTCATGAATATTCAGTTTTACACAATTATGTATGCACGCAAGAAATTTATATAAACATTAGGCGAATTAACCTCAAATTATTCCCAGTTCAGATGTGTGTATTACTGTTTGGACAAACTGCATTACTTTTTTTTTTTGTATAAACCTTAAGTAGTTTGATAAATGATGCACTTATTCTGGTCACCAGTATAACTACTGGTAAGATCAAGTCAAAATTTGACCCGCTGCTCAATAGTAGAACTGCATGGAAAAGAAACCATAAGAATAAATAAACCGTCTCATTTGAATGCAACCCTACTTAATACATCAGTTTAATTGAGTCATAATACTGAAAAGCATTCAAAGTGTTGTCACTGCATCAAATGATGCTAAAATTAAGTAAATAAACCTTTAAAATACATGTGTGAGAAAATGAAAAACCAAGAAGAGAATCATGGAGAAATTGTCTTTAATATTTTTTCCCCCCATGTTAATGAATGACTTATACAAAAAAAAAAAAAAAGACAACTTTGCTCCAACAAGAAAAAGAACCTCACTGTAAGATACTACCAGAATGGATGCTTCATATTCACTGAATGTTAAGTCACGTTAGTATGGCATCACATAACATAAGTCAGTGGCTATATAACAGGAACTGGAAAGACCGTGGTGGATCAGCACGAAAAGCACATTTCGAGCATTACTTCTGTCAGATAATGTGGAAGTTCTGATATAGCACGAAATCAATATATTTAGAGTGATGGCTCGTAAAAGTTTATAAAGTTTATAAATCTTAAAAATTCCAGGATACACTGAAATAACCAGTTGCCAGACAAAACTAAAAGGGAAAAAAAAAAAAAAAACTGGGAGATGGAGACTTCAAAAATGTAAAACCTACAAGAACAGGAAAGCAACTGCACCTCAAAAAAAAAAAAAAAAAACTAGGGTAACCACACAACGGCCTTGAAGAAATTATGCAAAACTGGAAGCATCATCTCAACGTCGTTCCTTTCGATCAGACTTCCGATCTCTCTCGCTTCTTGAGGACCTTCTCCCTGACCTGCTTCCTTCTGGACTCCTCTTCCTGTCAGATTTGGGGTTCTTGTCTTTGGACCCCTTGCTTTCCCGTCCAGTCCCTTTGGAGGACTTGTGTCCCCTCTCGCTGCCGCTCTTCCTACGCTCCCTGTCCGATGGTCTCCGGCGGCGTTTGTGGTCTCGGCCGTCTCTATCTCTGCCACGGCTGCGGGAGCGTGAACTGGAAGACGACGAGGAGGAGCCAGAAGAACTGCTGCTGGAGCCACTAGAAGAGGAGCTGGATCCACTGGAGGAGGAGCTTGAAGAGGAACTGGAAGAGGAGCTGCTGCTACTTCGGCTCTTGCTCTTTTTTTCCCGGACTTTGGCGCGTCCACGAGCATCATCGGCCTCCTCGCCAGCTTCCTTTGTGTCCGCTTTGGCTCCTTGCGGTTGGACTGATGATTCTTGGCTCTGCTCTTGAGAGGGGACTTCTGGGACAGGTTCAAGCTGTGGCTGTTGGGTCTCGGGCGCAGCGTCATCTTGTTTGGTGTCATGTTCTGTCACACCAGTGGTTGGGACGTCTAGTTGAGGCTCTTTACACTTCTCAGGCTGTGTTTCCATCTGGCTTTCTGGGGTTTGCTGAGAGTCCATGACGACATCCTGCTGAATCTCATTCTCGGTCTCCTGCTCTTCCTCCCCTTTCACATTACCTACCTCCTCAACTATGGCTTCTGGACTCTCAACCTGCAACTTACTCTCAGCCTCCCTCACAACTTCTGTGACCTCCATCTGCTCTTCCTCGTCTTCCTTAACCGCTCCCATATCCTCCTCGTCTTCCTCATCTTCCTCTGCCTTCCTCTCACTCTCCTCATGTTTATCATTCTCCTCGGCCTGCTCCTTCTCCCCCTCCCTCTCCCTAATCTCTGAGCTCTCCTCTCCTTCCTCCACTACATCTTCCTCCTCATCCTCAATCTCGACATCATGCCTGTTACCTGTCCGCCCTACTCCAGTCTTACCCTCCTCTTGATCTTCTTTCTTCGTCTCTTCAGCCCGACGGCTATCCTCCATTTGTCTGTCACCTGTCCTCTGGGACTGACGCCTTGGCCGAGCCTCCATTTTGTTGAGATGCTCAGCAAAGGCTTCACGTCTTTCATCAAACACACCTGGAAAGTTGACAAAAATATCCATTAGATTTTCAAATCAACATCTATTTTAAGTGGACAAAATAAAAGATGAGGAAGTAGTATTTCAAGTGACTGAAGTTATTTTTAAAACCTCATTAATTCATTGGAAATGGTCTTGTGGGATTTTTAGAGTCAAAATGCTGTTTGAAACTATTTTACATGGAATATTGTATGTTTCACTATTGTACGTCAACTATATTCAGTGAAAAATACTGTAGAAAACATGCCTTGAATCATTTTAGACTGTTTTAGTTCTTAAATGCTTTAAAGCAGGAGTGTCCAGACTCCATCCTGCAGAGTTTTGCTCCAAAACACCTGTCTTAGTTTCTAGTACGCCTGGTTAGACCTTGATTACCTGGTTCAGGTGTGCTTAATTGGGGTTGGAGCTAAACTCTGCAGGACAGTGGCCCACCAGGACCAAGTAGGGACACCCCTGCTTTAAAGCTACTTAAATGTTTGGTTTCGGTGCAATGAACATTAGGTAAAAAGTAAATTCCAGGTGTAAAAAGGGGCTAAAATACAAGTTGTGAAATAAAGAAGACACACCATTTAATTTTTTCTGAGACTCATCCAGGAGCTTTTGAGTAGCGGAGCACATTCGCCCAGGCAGGTAGAAGATCGGGGGCTTGGTCTTTGTGCGAATGAACTTGATGAGCTTAGTATTATGTGCATTCCACTCTTCTTGCTGAAATAACATGAGAATAAAAACACATGTATGGAAAAGTCAGACCAAGGACAGTCTACTGGAAAAAAAAAGTGGAGTTCAAGCATACAATAAAAGAGCCCTGCAGCTGAGAGACATACCAGTTGAGCGAGCTCCACTTTGTGTTCCAGAAGTCGCAGCTCCGTTTGTTTGGCACGTCTCTCTTCAAAGAGCTCTCTCCTTTCACTCTCAACTTTTTTACGCTCTTGTTCTGCCTGCACTTCCAATTTCTGCTCAATTTCTTGGCGTCTTTTTAACTGGAGGGGGAAAAAAAAAAATGAAATTCTCAAATTAAAGCAGCACTTTGTTTGTTTCAGATGTTGTTTGACTTAGTGTTGTGTGCAATTCGCTGACTATCATCATGAACTGAATACAAATAAAGGGGGGTGGACAAGTTAAAAAAAAAAAAAAAAAATTTCATTCAAGGCCAGGGATAGGCAAACTTGGTCCTGGTGGGCCACTGTCCTGCAGAATTTAGCTCAAACCCTAATCAAACACAGCTAAACCAGTTAATCAATGCCTGAATGATTACCAGAAGGCTACAGGCAAGTTCATTTGATCTGGGTTGGAGCTAAACTCTGCAGGACAGTGGCCCTCCAGGACAGTTTACCCATCCCTGTTCTAAACAAATGTTTTAGAAAATAACCTCAAAAAGGAACCCAAAATATAGGATACACATAAAAAATAAAGTCTAGTACAAAATTCATAGCATATGAATACCCGCTCTGTGGACACAGTAGACTCCTGTTTAAACTTCTGCAACGTTCCCATCAACAGGCCAAACATGCGCCGGTTTCTGAATGAGAAAAGAATCATTTTTAAATTAAAACCAAGAAAATTTGCATTGGAAAAACAAGGAAATAAGATAAGTTTTGAAGACATTTGCCAAAAGCACTACCTCTGCTTTCCTCTCTCGTCCATGGTCTGATCTTGGATAAGATCTCGGCGAGTACGTTCTTTGGAGGTAGCAACCACAGATGACTGCAACGCTGGCTATAGATGGAAAACAAAAGCAAGATTCAAACAATAAGGGGACAAATCTACATGAGGGAGGTGGGGTGAAACAAATGTGGTTTGCATACTTTTTTGACATCGTCATCATCCTCAGCGTCGCTGTCATGGCGTGAATCTCTCCTTGCTCGCTGATCCCCGGCCAGCCTAGTTTGACAGACAAGTTGTAAATACATTTGAAAACCTGCAAACATGAACTTATTTCACAAACTATCCAGAATGGCGAGAGATAACTCACCTCAAGAGTGCCCCTTCGATGTCTCTCTGTTTGGCTGGGGGTCCTCCACCGCTATCTGAGAGTCCACGCCTGAGAAGGGTTGAAAAATTAAGGACAAATGGAAAATGCACTGACAAGGGCTCCAGACTAACATTTTAGAGCTGTAGCACTGGTGCCACCAAGTACAACAAATGGCAACACCTGGGGGGTTCATCATAAAGTCGATTTAATCATAACTACTACCGTTTTACATTAATAAGAGCAGTTACTAATAATATTATATTTGTTTAGTTACATGTTTTTTTATATTGGAAATTTGACAATAGAGCACTTCACTTGAATTGAGACGCAGATAAAATTCTTAACAGTATCTTGTGTAAAACTCTTTGGTAACACTTTACAATGAGTTTCATTAGTTCACATGAACTAATAATGAACTGCACTTACACATAATTTATTAATCTTTGTTAATGTCAATTTCAACATTTACTAAAATATTAATCTTGTTAACATGAGTCAATGCACTCTGAACTAACATGAATAACTATTGTCATTTTTATTAACATTAACGAAGATTAGTAAATACAGCAACAAATGTATTGCTCATGATTAGTTTGTTAGTTAATACGTTCATGTTTAAGTAATAAACCTTACTGTAAAGCATTACCCCCTTTTATTGTAGGAAAAATGTATATATTCCACACTTCCACAAAAGGAGCGCTCTTTACCCGCTTTCTGCGTAACTCAATCAATCATTGTGTGTTGGCTTTGAAGTATTATTTTTCCTACATCTTTAAGTTTTTAGTTTTACAAATCAAAAAACTTAAAATTGGACATTATCAAGAGCTTTGAAGTGCTGGAAAAAAGTGAGTTCAAGTTAAAGTCTTTGAAAAGTGCTTGAATTTCACTCATACAAAACCTGAGACGAATAATGTATATAAAAAAATTGACTATTCCTGTCATAATACCATGGATACAGTTAGCGTTACATTAAATCTATGGTGAATGTGGATGATTTGTGGATTGGAAAGTCTTAACGTTTTCGTCCATGGAACAACATCTCTCCTGGTTTTCACATCAGCTTTGTTTGAGCTGATAGTTTAAAACCGAATTCTGCACTGATTTTGAATGCTTCTCACTATTTCTTACAGCGATGTTATTAATACTGCAGGGAATTTGAAGGTTCTCTCACTGGATATCCCAATGCTGTGTAGTAACAGTGTTGTTGGGCAATATGGTGGTTGCACCAGTGGGACCTAACAAAATGTAGTCACGCCAGCAGGGGAAAAAAAGTTGAAAAATGCAAACTTTGTTGCAATCTAGAGTCCTGACTTATTACAAGTATGTGCCAAGAAAAGAACATATTCGTACCTCAGTACATTGATTCCACGCCCCCTACCTCCACCTGGGCCTGTGATGGTCAGTCTCCTATTTTGACCCGGTCTGGAAAAGGCAAAAGTTAAGACACATGGTTAATAAACCACTTTACAAAAAACCCAGCAAATTTAATGACTAACTGTGCAACTCATTGCTCAGCAACACACAAGCTTAATCGTATAATCTAGGTCAGTGGATATTAACTTCCATTTTAAAAGGTCATAGGTTAAAAGTAATAATTGCATTTACTGTTGTCTGTCTGTTGTTTGTCAAAGAATGTGCACTGCTTTTGCTGCAGCAACTCAAATCATATAGTATGCCACAAATTCATCTCATTCAGAACAAAGAATCCAAATCAAACCATCAGCAAGGGTTTGTTCACAAAGAATGAAAGTTCATTACTCACCCTCATATCGTTCTACACCGGTAAGACCTTCGTTCATCTTCAGAACACAAATTAAGATATTTTTGATGAAATCTGATGGCTCAGTGAGGCCTCTATTGGCAGCAAGACATTTAACACTTTCAGATGCCAAGAAAGCAACTAAAAACATTTAAAAACACTTCATGCACAGTGGTTCAAACTTCTAAAGCGACGAGAAAACTTCTCAAAAACATCTAGTGATGGACGATTTCAAAACACTGCTTCGAAGCTCTACGAATCTTTTGTTCCGGATCAGCGATTGAGGACCAAACTCACGTGACTTCAGTAAACGAGACTTCATTACGTCGTAAGGGATTCGTAATTGCAATATTTTCACATGACTTTGGCAGTTTGATGTGCGACCCGAACCACTGATTCGAAACAACCGACCATTAAGATTTTATCAAAAATATCTTAATTTGTGTTTCGAAGATGAACGAAGGTCTTACGTGTGCAGAACAACAAAGCTGAGTGATTAATGACAGAAATTTCATTTTTGGGTGAACTAACCCTTTAAATGGCCAATCACAATGTATAATTATCAGTTGAATAAGCAAACTCTGTTAAAAAAAGACAAATTTAACAGATACACAATACATTGTGTAAATTGAGCAAAACTGTAGTGTGCAACTAATGTTAAAGTAAAATTCCCATTGATTTTCTTCATAGGAAAATTGATTTTGTACAATAGCTTGTAAACATTTTTAAAAAAAGACCTACTGCAGTCTACAAGGTTGTTAATGAATCAACATTAAAAAAAAAGTCACTATAGGAAAATTAATGGAATCTTCTGGAACCAAAGCCGCTGGGAAAAAGAAAGTGGGCGGGCACCGTTGAAATTTATTGATGACTCATCTTGTACGACATAGATGTGTGTCCAATCAAACACACTCGAGTAAGAATGATTGAAGCCCATACTACGACCTTAATACACGCAACAAATCATTTAAGGCTGTGACGTAAATAAAGCCTACGGATATAAAAAAAAAACAACAAGTTATCCCTTGTCCTGTCCAACATACCTGTTCAAAAAAGTAAATAAACAAATGTATAGATAAATAAACATGCGCTTTAGAGGACATTGTTGTTGCATTTGCATGATAACCAATTGTGATACTGAATTGGGTCTCTGAATATTTGGATGAAACACCAAAACATGAAACACTTCCCATTCAAACAACAAAGCAGGAAGTCCATGGAGGACTAATGCACAACCTTCACAAGTAGTTAAACAGATTCATTTTCGGAGAGAACCCTATTCTTAAATTAATTAACATGTTACTAATACTAGATTATTCTAGCCTTCATTATACAGAATGGGTTTTATCATGCGTATCATGATGCTTTCAATATGCTGCTAGCTCTCCAGGACTTATTTATGGGACCCGTGTGCTTTAGATAGCTGTGAGATATCACAGCACAAACATAAAGACGAATCCGTGTAGCATGTCGATGATTTAATCGCTGAAATTACACATGTGGTACTTTAGCTTGTGCGCTAGCTGCAGTCTTAGCTTGCTAACAGGCCCTGGCTTATTTTCCATCAAATAAACGTTACTGATTAAAACACTTCTATCAAGTAATACCTTAATTCACTCGGATCTCTGCCGGTTAGTTTTCGAATATTTTCGTCAACGCTCTTTAAGCTTTCCTTTGCTTTTTCCAGCTGGTCTTGTAAACTTCGCACGACCACCGCCATCTTGCTCTTCGTTTTCCAGCAGCGCGTGGAGCGTCGTGTGCGCGCGTTCGACTCAATGAAGGCGCGTTGCTCTGGTCACATGGGCGATCCTGCATATAGAAACCTCCCACACAGGTGACGCGCAAGATCCGCCCCTGTGATTGACAGCTTCAGTGTCGAGATGGCTACCGAAGATCATGAGAAGAATTAATGAATTAATGAATTAATCAGTGTCAGACTTTACCGGCTGATGCAAATATGTTTGTATGTCTCAAATAGATCTTTTTTTACCCTTCATTGCAACATATCAGCTTTTCAATTTTTTTGATAGAGTGACAAACATTCCTAAATTTTTCAAAATATTCCAAATATGCATAAAACCCCATAAAGCTGTTAACTTTATTATTTTGTCTCTTCTTATTTTTATTCATTTTGACCAAGCGTCTTTTTTTATTATTATTAGCTGCGTCCGAAAACTGGAATACTTCCTTCGGACACATTTCTAGGCAGGAAGGCATCAAGGCACGACCGAATCCAATGTTCGCTTCACTTTCTGTCTCCTGAGATCCCTCATCTGCTCGATTTTTGAAGGCAGCGTAGATGTACCCTTCGCTGCCTTTCATGTGATTTACATTTTGTCTCAGTTGAGCTAGAAAAATAAAGATGGCGTCCGACAGTTCCTGGTCATTTTGTATGTAACGTTAAATGTGCGCTTTTCACCAACATTTTCCGCATTTGATGTAATTTCTAGCGGGAAATTACTACTGTAGTAATTAAATTGTTCAGTTCTCACTAAACAATAGTTCTCGCTATTTTGCTTTAGTTCATTAAACTGTTACGCTGCCTCAGTTTCGTGAAGTGCCTTCGCACAAACGCTGCCTTACAAGACCATTCCTGATAAGGCAGCAAGGCAGCGAGTCAGCGGCCTAGGTTTCGGAGGCAGCCCTTGTCTCTTCATCTTGCACACACTTCTATTATCTTTTTATTTATTTTCACTCATTTTAAATGTAAGGCTGGAGTCGAATTGTCTGGACTGAAGGACAACTTTTCTTGACAATCAACATTTGAATGTTCTTCTGCATAAGTAACAGCACCATCCGAGATGCCCCATGCAGAGCAGTTCACACCTCACCATTACGCTCTCCATACCATCCTCTCTTTCCCCTCCTTCCCCCTCACCTAAAACTCAATCCAAATCTGAATGTGTACAACAAATGAATATACATGTTTGGTATCATTTGAAATGTCTCAGTGTGCCTGGTAAAATGGTCTCATTCTCCCAGACATAGTACGATCTTCCAACAAGTTCTAGAAAGCAAGCAATATTGTGTGCCACTAAAGATGTACACACCCCTAGAACCTTCATTCAAACTACCTCCTGTATCCAAATAAGTGCCCCCTTCTACAGATACCAATAACCCATTCAATCTGATTGCCCATTTGTGACCCCCTGAACAGGGGACCAAACCTAATTACAATTGCAGACACCACCATTTGGTCTTATTGAATTATCTGAGTATTTAGGAATGAGCTGGCAAAAGGTTCTGGGAGTCTGTAGGCAGATATCCCGCACAATCACTGTGTGTAGTCTATTTCACTGCCAGGTAAATGCTTCTATGTTCTTTTATTATTGATTGGATGTATGTTTTATTCTTTGAATTGGATTTGAATTATTATTCTATTACCTGGTTAATAAATTGTTATGTTTGAATTTATTCTGATTTACTCTGAAATTAGTAAACTCTAGTAGGTGACGTTAACTCCACAAAACTATGCTCAGGTTAGTAACGGACCAAAACTTGGAGCTCCGACTAACACATTGGCATTAGTCACATGTACTTAGACTGTAGAGGCTAATATGGGTTTTTCCGTTCAGAACAACAAAAGGGTTGTCAGACCAATCTGAATTCGGGTCAGCCTCAACCTCTGATTATTGTAATATTATTCTAACTAAGTGTACGTGGGAAACTACGGCATGATTATGTAAAGTTGTCATCAGAGGGAGTTTAGATTGGTCAACTTGGTTCTATGACAATGGTCATGACCTCTGGCTAGATCTAGTGTTATTCTAATTAAGTGTTTACAGATCTATGGGGACTGAATCACATATTTTTTTAAATAAGCAAGCATGGTGCGGCGTCTAAAAGTATCAGTCAATTTGCCTCTGTCTAGATGACCAAGACTGACGAGTTTGTGATCAGAGATCGTATTCCCGATCGGTGCGAGACTCAAAAGGTTATAGGAATCCGAACGAACGAGTATAAAGGGTTAAAAGGAATAATCAAACATTTATTCAAATGTATAGCGAATCAAATATGATTTAAACCTTTTTCATAATTGGAGTCAGATGAAAATATAGAGGTAATGTATAAAGAAATGTATTTAATTCAGTTGATATTGCATTGTATAAAGGAAGACAGCAACACGCAGATCCCTTCACCTGCTCTATTGGAAACCGTCATTGGACCAGTGGGCGGGCCTTACATAAATAAATGCTAATTATGTGAAAATTTTGACGTGACATCAATAATTAATTATGCAACCCGAAATGTTGGGACGTTTTTTAAATGAATAAAATGCAAACTAAAAGACTTTCAAATCACATGAGCCAATACTTTATTCACAATAGAACATAGATAACAAATGTTTAAACGCAGAAACTTAAGTTTTTTTCCACTAAATGACCTCTTTTCAAATTCGATGCCTGCTACAGGTCTCAAAAATTGGCACAGGGCAGCAAATGGCTGAAAATGCAAGGACTTTTCAAAGGATTCAGCTGGGAGAATAAGCAACTAATAAGTTAATTGATATCAGGTCTGTAACATGATTAGGGATCTTAAAGAGGCAGAGTCTCTCAGAAATAAAGATGGGAAAAGGCTCTCCAATCTGTGAGAGTGCATAAAAAAAAAATTGTGGAATACTTTAAAAACTATGTTCCTCAGGGTCAAATAGCGAAGGCTTTGGAAATATCATCATCTACAGTGCATGACATCATCAAAAGATTCAGAGAAACTGGAGAAATCTTTGTGTGTAAGGGACAAGGCCAAAGACCTTTATTGGATGCCAGTGGTCTTTAGGCCCTCAGACAACACTGCATCACTCATCGGCATGATTGTGTCAATGACATTACTAAATGGACCCTAGGAATACTTCCAGAAATCACTGTCGGTAAACACAATACGCCGTGCCATCTGCAGATGCCAACTCTATCATGGTCCAGAAGCACCATTGTGTCCTGTGGGCTAAGGCGCATTTAAAATGGACTGTTTCAAAGTGGAAAAGTGTTCTATGGTCCAATGAATCCAAACTTGACATTCTTGTTAGAAATCAAGGACGCCATGTCTTCCAGGCTAAAGAGGAGACCTTGCAGCGTGTTACCAGCGTTCTGTTAAAAAAACAGCATATGTGATGGCATGGAGGTGCATAAATGCATACGGTATGGGCAGCTTGCATGCTTTGGAAGGCACTATGAATGCTGAACGTTGTATATAAAGGTTTCAGAGCAACATATGCTTCCCTTCAGACAACGTCCATTTCAGCAAAGGCCTGCTGAAAGGCAGAAGGTCAAAGCAAAACCACGTACTGCAGCTATTACGACCGCATGGCTTCGTCATAGAAGAGTCCGGATGCTGAATTGGCCTGCCTGCAGTCCAGATCTTTAGCCTATAGAAAACATTTGGACATTATACAAAAATACGTCGACCACAAACTCTTCAGCAGCTGGAAACTTGTATCAGGCAAGAATGGGACCAAATTCCAACACCGAAACTCATAACCTCAATGCCCAGATGTCTTCAAACTGTTTTGAAGAGATGCTACACCATAGTAAACATGACCCGTCCCAACTTTTTTGAGGCCTGTAACAAGCATCAAACTTGAAATGAGCTCATTTTGTGCCAAAAATAGTAATTTCAGTTTAGACATGTTATCTGTTCTATTGTGAATAAAATATTGGCTCACGTGATTTGAGTCTTTATTTTGTTCAAATTTAAAAAAAAAGTCCAAACATTTCTGGAATTTGGATTGTAGAACCGTTCTGAAGGTGTCTAAAACTTTTTGAAAAATCTAATTTTTAATGAATTTAACTTAACAATGTTGGCTGAAACTACCATAAGTATCTTTTTCAAGGACCATTTTTCATTTTCATAAACTTTTCAATAAAGATTCTCATTAATAAATCTGACAACACCACGACAATAAAATACCACAAAGCCAAAGATGCATTATGTCAAAGTTTTATTTAACAATTCAAATGATTCAAAATGAGTCATTTGTAGTTGTAACAGATCTACTTTAAAATCACTTGGAACCCAATGATATTTGGCAAAATATTGTATAGAGTCTTTATATTCTACAAAATCTCCTCCTGAGTATCTCTCATAGTTCCGCCAATTCATGAATTTTCTTCACAAAGGCTCCTCTCCATCTGTTTCTCAGTCTTTGTCAGCCAAATCATTTTGCTCAAAATACCTTTAACAGAAAGAATTGTGATTATACTTCATAGGAACACCTGCACATATTTCAGGGAACACTAAATCTGACTATCACAGCACATGTCATTTACCTGGCGACAATGCAAATCATCAAGTTAAGCGCTGACAAACGATCGTCATCTTTGCTCTCCTGGAAGAGAGAAAAAAACTGTCTATTTTAGACAACCTATTTTCGGCTGTCAACAAATAAGTCACTTGTGCAACTGCAGCAGAAGCAGTGGAGAATATAATGATACCTCAGCTTTTAATTCATAGCAAACCAAAAGGTGTTTACCAGATTGGCACGCACTGTCGAGCAGCGTCTTGCCAACTGTCTGATAAGGGAATGTGCTTCAGGAAGCAGCGGCTTCTCAAGGCACGCTAGCAATGCATATAGCCATCTGCCCTGTGAAGATAAATTATATAGTGTATGTAATGTGCAGATAAACTGAGCAAATACAGTTTAATAATACCTTCATAGTATTGTACATGCAGTCTTTTAAAGTCACCATAAAATCAAAATGCAATATTGCAGTATTTATTAGAAATTATTTATTCGTGCACATAATCTTTTACGTGATCATTAATCAAAATAACTTCTCCCTCTTCTAACAACAACTCTTTTATTCTCTGATACTGGCTCAAAGGCGGGACAACCTGTCACTCACATGAGATCGACCAATAGAAAACCACTGTCCAATCAATTTTCTGATTGACAAAATCAAGTCCTCCCCTACAATCTTTCTTGTTCGAGAAGTTGTGTCACTCAGATATGTCGAAATAGGGAATAAAAGACTATTGCAACTTCTGTTTCACAGTGACTTTAAGAGACAAAAAAAATTTACACATTAAACATCTCAAAATAACATCAAAGTCAGGTTCTGACGTATATGGACATGACAAACCAGAGTAATTGAAATTACCAACTGTGGTACAAAATCTCTCTCCTCAAACCAATTGATTAAATACTCCAGCACGGCCGAGATGGTCGTCTGAGCAAAGAATGCAATGAAACAACAATTAAATATTTGATTAATATGTGATTTATATATGAATAATCATCCCAGCTGCTATCAAATGATAGTTACCTGGTTCAGTTTGCTGACAATGCTTAGGAAAGGTGGGAAACCAGTCTGATAAAAAGAGATTCAAGAACATCAAATCATGACAGAATGGAGTGATGATAAATCTTCTTGATATAATCGATTTATGCTGAAAACAACTACCACAATGTGCCGATGATCTGATAAAGGTGGGATTAGTACCTTGACATAATCAAGACCAGGGTTAACGTTGTTGTCGTCTTTCAGCTGAATGTCAAGACAGACATTCTCACCCAAGCAGAACCTCCTCCATCCATTCTCATCCTCAATTTTGGGCTAAAGGGGGAGAAGTATTTGCTTTTCAAACACCTTTTTCATGTCCATATTTGGAACGTCTGTCCAGACTTTAATTGTCTTACCATAACAACATTATCATCCAAAAATTGAGCATTCCAATGCTGACGATGCTTGTTAACACTCTGGGGGAAAAAAAAGATGATGTTTACAATACTAACCAGACATTACATGATTTCTTGATTTACTTGATAAAAGTAAAAGTAACTAGTGCAGTTAAAACTGAACACCTGTCTGATTTCTGAAAATTTGCTGACTACTTGTTGCTGCCATTTCAAGCTAGGAGAGCAACCTTGAGGTGCGGCCAGACAACCTGTGATCTGTGAAACAAAATATGCAAAATTATGACACACATAACAAGATTTACAGTTTACTAGTAACTGCTTCCTTGTCCCACTCACAGACACATTCACGGATTGTTTCTTCTTCAGCTTCTTTGGATCAATTTGTGCCACAACAACATCTGGGCACAGAGACGCTTCCCTCCTGTAAAAATATAAGGCTCACTGTAAAATAAAATCATAAATAAGCATTTTATAAAAATAAAAAACGAGTAAAATATATAAACAAAAATATGAAAGACGTACTATAAGGTCCAAAGTTTTGTAACCGATTTTCATTAAAAATGAAACATAATTTATTCTTTTTTACTTTTGCAATAGTACTAAATAGGAATGTGACTAAATATACACAATTTAGGTCATTCATACACTTTAAAAATAACCTGCAAAAAACACATGAAACACGTCTTTATTCTTTTAATATCTTTTATTCTATTATTTTCCATTATGTTTAATTTTCTTACGTTCTCATTCACGTAGACTACTTATGTGCGTATGTAAAGCACTTTGTCCAACCTGGCGCTTATATCAATAAAATTCTACTTACGTCTACTTTGAAAAGATAAAATATTGAAGAACGATAATGAACACTGACTTACTGGACCTGTCTAAGATATTCTTGAGGGTTTCTGGGCGGTTCGTTTGAAATATATTCATCCGTGTCGCAAGACTCCACGGGCAGGAGTCTGGGCATCAACTCCTCCACGTCTGACTTCATGTCTTTGGGTTATTTTATATGCGCGATCATCAAAATAAATCAACATTCATCAGTCGTTGCACGTTCTCTATGTGCTTGTCAACCTCTCCATTTTGAAAACACTGGAATCGATGACGCCCAATGGACGCGACGGTTACCGTGGAGACTCTTATTCGCTCGCTATGGTACAGATAGACAGATGTGTAGTGACATCTGTTGTTTGGGAGGGAAATGAAGGTGGGACTATGAAAATATAATGGATAAGTATGTATTTATATAGAACAAGAATTTTAAACGCCATGCATACAATGCATGCATACAATAATTGTCCCCGTATGTGAATTTCAGGGGCATTTTGATAACTTCATATTAGGGTTTTTTTTATTAAATCACATAGTATCATCAATGCTATTTCATGTGAAATACATAAATTGAATCAAATAAATTAAATTAAGAATAAAACTATTATCCACTAGACTTTGTGTTGCTGGCAGAACTTCAGCCTCTCCAGACCTTTGCTCAGTCTGTCACTCCTATCAGCAATCGTTCCTGTAACAACACCATAACAGCACTGAGTGGGCTGACGTTACCCAGATAGGCCTACACTATGCATAAGTTATTGTTGTGCAGGAAAGAGCACTCCAATTTATTATATTCAAAGCTATAATGAAAAGATTCTGACCTGTATCTTATAATCAGGTATGGGTTGCTAATGAAAAACATGTAGGCTAATCTTCATATTTTTGTATTCATCGTTTATTCATTCTAGACAACTGCACTTTTAATCGCAAAAGGTATTATCGAAGTTAAATGATTGAACTGATCATTTCAAGGCCTGTTCACACCAAGAACGATACCTATAATGATAACTGCATTAGCGTCTACACTAAAACATAATATCTTTCTGTTTATTCTGAGCATCCACTGCAGTTTCTGATTGGCTGTCAATGTTTTTATCATTCATCAGATGGAAAATACGTTGTAAAAGTGATTCCACCAATATTGTTTCTCTGTTTTGTTATCGTCCTTTGGTGTGAACTGGCATTTACTCACTATAATATCTCAAGTAAAATCCAAACAAAGTAAAAAATGTTACTGCTTCATGTAGTCAAACATTGTGAAACCTTATCAGTTTGAATGTGGCTTTTGTCCAATGTGAGTTTGTGATGTGGCGTGTGGTGATGTTAATGATTTACTGACAGTATAACCTCTAATCCAATCTCAGCTTGTCAGAATGTGATCTCCATAGATTGGCTCATTCTCTGACAAGACAGAGGGAATGACATTTAGCTCGTCTTTCCCTCTGACTATTGGATTTGGAAATGTACATCTAAACGCTCATCTACTAAAATGAAAGGAATTGTTGGATGAATCCAAACATGGCTGCTCTACGTTCATTCATTTTGTTTCATGTCGTCTTTGGCTTTTTGCACCACAGTTTGGGTTTGATTTCAGAATACAAATTATGTGGAGACCCTGAATGTGAAAGTAAGTTAATCATTTATACTCAGATACTGTAAAAGAAAAGATTAGACTGAAATTTTCTGATGTGTGTTTACTTGTTTATCTTATGGCTTTGTGCAAAATATTTCAATTATGTGATTCATGTACAAGTTATTGTCATGCTTTCTTAACTTTGAGTTTGTGTCTGTTTTTCGTTACTTCAGGCATGATAAGTCGTGTACAGGCACAAAGAGACTACAGTGCTAAAGACTGCCGCTTTCTAAGCTTCAGAAAAGGGGAAATGATCACCGTTTACTACAAACTCACTGGAAAAAGAAATGACCTCTGGGCAGGAAGTGTGAGTCTACTCTTTTCTGGTTCTGTTTTTGATTAATTAAATTACTGATGAATTAAAAATATGCATGCATGGGTTTAATGTTCTTTAAGCTCATTGATTTAACTGATAAATAAATTAATTATGTTCATGATATTTTACATTTTGCAGATAGAAAAGCTGTCCGGATTGTTCCCAAAAGATGCCATTAAAGTTGATCAACTGTTTATTGATGAGAAAAAGGAAATCCAGGTGCCGACCCAGGTAATGTACATTTAAAAAAAAAAAAAAAGTTTTTAAAGGTAAACTTCAAAATGTTTCATGTGATGCATCTACATTAACTGGTTTTAATTTGAAAATATTATTTCAACATGCAATATATCAGTTACAGCAACAAAAACAATTCATTACATCAGAAAATGCAAATTCACCCTTTTTTTAAAAAATAACTTTTATTCAGAATGTCCTAACTCAGTCTTCCGGTGAAATGGAAATTAAATTAAATTAAATTAAATGGGGAAATAAAATAAGCAAATTTTCCAATCCTTTTGTCTGCATAAATCCCTCCCCTTTCTTACAATTGACTGCAAGCTTGTATGCAGATTTTTCTCAATACAGAACAAACAAACGAAACGAAACTTTAATGTCAGTGGAACCTTTCCATTGGGCAAAAGGTTCTTTACAGTGTAAAGTTTAAAGGGATAGTTTATCCCCTCATGTCATTCCAACCCCATAAGACTTGTTCATCTTAGGAGACAAGTTTGAACGAAAGTCTTCCAGGTTTGGAACGACATGAAGGCGAGTAATTAGGCGAGTAACAGAATTTTCATTTTTAGGTGAACCCATTAAGATTATTAAAATGTTCTTTAAACTTAAATACTGAAAGGCTCCTTGGGGAACCAAAAATAATTCATCTATGGCATCATTGCAAAAACCAACTTTTTGGTACATCATATTTATTTAATTATATATATATATATATATATATATATATGATATATATAACTAGTATAGTATATATATATATATATATATATTATGATTTTTTTTAATTAAATAAATATTTAAATATTTACATTAATATTTCACCTGTGTCACAATCCGAAAGAAAAGAATAAGATCTGTCAGTATTTCATTACTTCACATCTTTAAGGCATGCATCAGGTCGAAATATATTATTTTTCACTTTATTTTTCACAGTGTACAGAACTATCTGACTCAAATTAAAAAAAAAGTGGTGTTTCTTGGTGCCTAAGAAATCTGACAGAATTAATTCTTCCATGTATGCTGATTTTGTTAGAAAAGTGTCTACCAAGAACATAAATATTAATCATAAATTCTCTCCTCAGGAATATGACTTCATCTGCTTTGATGAAAAAGGTTTAGTCATTGAGCACAGCACTGAATTTGATGATCTGGAAGATCTGACACAAGAAACCAATATCAATGAAGTCCATGATAAACCTACTGAAAGAGAAGACAGTGAAACCAGCAAGATTACTGTTCAAGATGTTTCTGATCAAAACAGCCCCAAGACAACAGAAAAAGGTGGGTCTTCGTGGATAGGCTCTGCTGTTAGTGGATGGTTTGGCAGTAATGAACAAAACAATGATGAACCCCAGGATAAGAGCAGTGAAGAATCCTTCAAAAGCAGAAAAATAGTGATGGATATTGAGGAGAACCATGTGGAGGAGAAGACGAACTCTGGAACGTTTGGTTGGATCGGGGGTGAACTGACCAATGCTTTTGGATTTGGAAACAATGATCTTAAGACTGACACTCAGGACAATATTGAGAACCCAACAAATGATGAAGACACTTCATCTCAGCAGTCTAGCTCCTGGATAAGTATGGGTAGAGATGTCTTGGGCTTTAGTGAAGACAATACTCCAGCTGCAACTAAACCTGAAGCAGAGATGGCAGATGAAAACACAAATATGGAGGAACAAAGCATTCTTAAGCCCAGTCAGAACATGGATGTGGATGACAAAATACAGAGAGATGAAAACAACCCAGATGACAGTGTGGAGAATGAGAATGGTCCCATGGAAATCATGAGCTCAGACAATGAAAAAGTAGAGGAACAGACGGGGTGGTACGGCAACATGTACAACAGAATTACAAACCTTTACAAAGAAGAGCAAACTAAACAAGATAAGGAATATGGAGGTAAAGACAGTTTGTCTGAGGAAGGAAGCGCTGGATTCGCTACCAATACTGAGAACATTGAAACCAAAGATCAATCAGAATCAGAATCAGAATCAAGCTCACAATCCGTATTTTCAGTCAGCGGTCTGACATCAGTGCTTAAACTTCCATTTCAGGCAGACACAGTAGTAAAGAGAGATGAGGAAAAGACAGCAAAGGAAGAAGATCCAGGTACGGAAGACTTTGATGAGGAACAAAATAACGAGGATCAAGAAGAAGGAATGTTGACTGATGTTGATGAGCAGGACTCAAACCCAATAGACAATGATGTACTTAGTGAAATTCAGTCACTGTCTGATAAAACAAAAGATAGCATTGCGTTTGATAGCACTGAAGAATCTAATATGACTGAAGACAGCGCAGACAAGTCGGCATATAACTTAAATGAAGAAGTTAAAAGTGCAAACAATGCTGATGTTTTAGAGGGAGAGGTGGAGCAAGATATGAGAGATGTGCGAAGTGATGAGGAAAAGTCAACAAAGGAGGTAGATTCAGGTAAGGAGGACTTTCTTGAGCAAAAGAAGTTGAAAAGGGAAGAAATGTGTGATGTTGACGAGCAAGAATCAACCCCAAAGGATGTTGATTTAATTAGTGAAACTCAGGAACTATTTGATGAAACAGCGACTTTAAAAGACAGTGTTGCATCTGATGATATTAGAAAAATAGATGGCTTTTCTCAAGAATCTAACACCCAAAATGATGATGTTAAGTCTGCAAATAATTCAATTAATGAAGTTATTCAAAGAGAAATCAACTTGACTGATTCATCTGATGATATTTCAGAGCACAGGCTGACACAAAGTCCATCTGTTCAAGACAATTTAGACACTATCAAACAGGAAGAAAGTGATTATGATAAAATTAGCACAGACACTGTAACTGGTGCTGATACATCTGAATTGGCAGAGACGTATATTTATGAGTTACATGCTCAAAAAACACAAGAATCAAATGTTTCAGAGTTGGACAGCTTTGTCACAAGTAGTCAAAGTGTAAATGCAGATGTGAATTCGGAACTGAAAGTGGAGGCATTATCAGAACATATTAAT
Organism: Zacco platypus; assembly: GCA_038088235.1. Taxonomy (NCBI): domain Eukaryota; kingdom Metazoa; phylum Chordata; class Actinopteri; order Cypriniformes; family Xenocyprididae; genus Zacco; species Zacco platypus. The sequence goes on from CM076069.1 coordinate 13,289,502, forward strand.
GAAAACAAATTATCTGAAGATCACCAAGGTACATCGAAAGAAGATAATGAGTTAGTTATGGAAAAAAATGAGTTAATTATGGACAGGAATGATGATTTAGTTATGGACCGAAACGATGAGTTAGTTATAGAGAAAAATGATGAGTTAGTTAAGGACAGAAATGATGAGTTAGTTAAGGACAGAAATGATGAGTTAGTTAAGGACAGAAATGATGAGTTAGTTAAAGACAGAGATGATGAGTTAGTTATGGACAGAAATGATGAGTTAGTTAAAGACAGAGATGATGAGTTAGTTATGGACAGAAATGATGAGTTAGTTATGGACAGGAATGATGATTTAGTTATGGACCGAAACGATGAGTTAGTTATAGAGAAAAATGATGAGTTAGTTAAAGACAGAAATGATGAGTTAGTTAAGGACAGAAATGATGAGTTAGTTAAAGACAGAGATGATGAGTTAGTTATGGACAGAAATGATGAGTTAGTTAAGGACAGAAATGATGAGTTAGTTAAAGACAGAGATGATGAGTTAGTTAAGGACAGAAATGATGAGTTAGTTAAAGACAGAGATGATGAGTTAGTTATGGACCGAAATGACACATTAGTTATGGATAGAAATGCTGAGTTAATTACGGACCGAGATGATGAGTTAGTTAAGGACAGAAATGATGAGTTAGTTAAGGATAGAAATGATGAGTTAGTTACGGACAGAAATGATGAGTTAGTTAAGGACAGAAATGATGAGTTAGTTAAGGACAGAAATGATGAGTTAGTTAAGGACAGAAATGATGAGTTAGTTACGGACAGAAATGATCAGTTAGTTATGGACAGGAATGATGATTTAGTTATGGACCGAAACGATGAGTTAGTTATAGAGAAAAATGATGAGTTAGTTAAGGACAGAGATGATGAGTTAGTTAAAGACAGAAATGATCAGTTAGTTATGGACAGGAATGATGATTTAGTTATGGACCGAAACGATGAGTTAGTTATAGAGAAAAATGATGAGTTAGTTAAAGACAGAAATGATGAGTTAGTTAAGGACAGAAATGATGAGTTAGTTAAAGACAGAGATGATGAGTTAGTTATGGACAGAAAAGATGAGTTAGTTAAAGACAGAGATGATGAGTTAGTTATGGACCGAAATGACACATTAGTTATGGATAGAAATGCTGAGTTAATTACGGACCGAGATGATGAGTTAGTTAAGGACAGAAATGATGAGTTAGTTAAGGATAGAAATGATGAGTTAGTTAAGGACAGAAATGATGAGTTAGTTAAGGATAGAAATGATGAGTTAGTTAAGGACAGAAATGATGAGTTAGTTAAGGATAGAAATGATGAGTTAGTTAAGGACAGAAATGATGAGTTAGTTAAGGACAGAAATGATGAGTTAGTTACGGACAGAAATGATGAGTTAGTTAAGGACAGAAATGATGAGTTAGTTAAGGACAGAAATGATGAGTTAGTTACGGACAGAAATGATGAGTTAGTTAAGGACAGAAATGATGAGTTAGTTAAGGACAGAAATGATGAGTTAGTTACGGACAGAAATGATGAGTTAGTTAAGGATAGAAATGATGAGTTAGTTAAGGACAGAAATGATGAGTTAGTTAAGGACAGAAATGATGAGTTAGTTACGGACAGAAATGATGAGTTAGTTAAGGACAGAAATGATGAGTTAGTTAAGGACAGAAATGATGAGTTAGTTACGGACAGAAATGATGAGTTAGTTAAAGACAGAAATGATGAGTTAGTTAAGGACAGAAATGATGAGTTAGTTAAGGACAGAGATGATGAGTTAGTTAAGGACAGAAATGATGAGTTAGTTACGGACAGAAATGATGAGTTAGTTAAGGACAGAGATGATGAGTTAGTTAAGGACAGAAATGATGAGTTAGTTAAGGACAGAAATGATGAGTTAGTTAAAGACAGAAATGATGAGTTAGTTAAGGACAGAAATGATGAGTTAGTTAAAGACAGAAATGAGGCACAGTTAGATGAAGCATTATCAAAAGACATCACGTTTCATGAAGAAAGGTTATCAGATTCAGAAGCTCTTGAAATGAGCACTGAACATAAATTGGACCCAAAAATAAGCCCTCTTGATGAAGGAACTTCTCGTATTCCCACTCTTGGAACAGACGAATTAGCTGTTATTAGTGAAGAAAATCTACATTCAGACCTCGTGACAAATTCAGCCCTAAACGCCACAGATGATGAGATGAATAATACCAGCGACTCGCATTATGTGTTACTGGAAATACAAACGGCAGGTACAAGTATTGTTAAAGAAACTGATTCAGAAGGTAAAAATGCAGATGAGGTTGTAGTGAATGGAGAGCGAAAGGATTTAGGTAGAGTTTCTGAACCTACAGAGAATTACTTTGAAACAAAAGAGCTAAAGGGTGGCACACAAATCACAAATGACACTCTGACAGAGGAAACTCATACAAAAAGCCCATCAATAAACACGTCTGATGGATCCCCTAATTCAGAAGATGGTGGTCATGATCTCATACCAGAAAATGCAGACACTGATAAAATTCTTAACGCTGTTAGTACTGAAGACGATACCATTTTCATTAATAATATGGTTGATCAAAATCAGAGTGTTGAACACAGAGAGGAGACTGACACTGCAAATAAGGAGGATCAAACCGATTTGGAAAGTGTCACAAAAAGGGAGGAAAGTGACACAGGTGCCACCTGGGATCAAAGTGATGATGGTGACACGGCAGTGCAGTCAGAAGAGAAAGATGAACGGGGTGATGAAGACAGGCCTGGAAGCCCTGAAATTCAAGACAAAAAGACTTTCAACCATTCTACAGAAACTTCTAAAGAATATACAAACTTATATTCTCATCTGAGCGAACAGAATATTCAAGATCTTTTAGATTTATTTGGAGACCACAAGTTGTCTTGGCTGGATTCCAAAATAGGAAACACTGAAGCGGGTCAAGATAATAAAGATCTTGATGAACTCAATGAATTTGAACAGCTGTTGGAATACCATATGAAGATGAAAACAAAACTGGGACATATTCAACAAGATAACAGTTTTCCTGGCAAGAATAATATTAAATATCCAGCTCTACAAAAACTGTTTACCCTCTTATCTACTCTAAGAGAGAAATATTCACCAGTGATAACAGAAGTCAGTGTAGAAAGCCCAGGTACTGATGATTCGAATTGGTCATTTAAAAAAATAAAATAAAAATTTCTCCTTAAAAGCATGGCAGATGGTAAATTCCATAATTTTGGTGAATATTGCATGGGGTAAAAACATTTGCATATGTGATTTATTGGAAATCTAGCTTTTGTGATCTTATTCTTTGAGTTATGTTAATGTAAAAGTTGTAATTTTCTATAATCCTCCCTCTCTTTCATCACAGGGATCAGCGAAGATGCTTGTGTTCATGAAGCATGTCTAGATGTGAATAAGAATACACTAATCTCCTCAACAGAGCTAAAAAATCATCAAGTTAACGAAGACAGATCTGATATAAATGACTTGAGCGATCCTCAAAATGAGCTTGTCACTGAGGAGAAGTACCTTTCAGCGAATAAAGATAATGTGGAGGATGTTCGGACTGATGAGCAGGAAATAAGAAGGCATGAGGATTGGATATCTTCTGAAATCAAAAAAGCTACTTCCCAAAACCATGGTCTAATATCTGAGGAGCTTGAATCACGGAACGGTATTCACTTTTTATATATATATATATATATATATATATATATATATATATATATATATATATATATATATAGTTCATCAAATAATGAAAATTCAGTCATAATTTACATACTCGTGTTCCAAAACAATTATGAATAAATTACATTTGAGGTATTGGTAAACACTTACACATGGTAAAAAGAGTACGTTTTTTGTTTTGTTTTTTGACAGGTGAAGGACAATTTTATCAAATGGCAGTTTTTGTTGAAGTCACACTTAATGAAATTGCATCTATAGTGGACAAGGTAAGCCTTCATGTGAAATACTGTGTGTATAATCCTGTATACATCCTGCTACTTTAGACAGTCGGCACATTCTACAAATATGGTACTTTTTTTTTTTTAAACATTTTTTTACATTTTACATTATTTTGTTGTGAGACAAAACTAACCTAATGTGAAAGATAAAGCTAGTGTTTCTAAGCATTTTTAAAAATCATTTTAAAATCATACAATGTCATAATTTAGACTTAAATTATTAAATTGATATTCAATTCATTCTAGTAATAATATTATTAATTATTCCCTTTTTAATTATGATGATTATTTTGTTTATTGTTAGAAAACCTAAAAATCAGTGTTTTAACTAGTCTATATGTAAATTTCATATATTTATCTCCTGATTATCTTATACAATATTTATCTATAAATGCATTTATCTATATGCATTTTCTATAAAATAGCAGTCTGTTTTAAAGCGTTTCATGCCATATTTTGTACCTCGAGAAAACTGCCGACGACTACAGTCGTCTAGTTTTCTGTTGACATTTCGCCAAAAGTGTGATATTTTGCACTCAAGCCAAGTTAACAATATTTTATTGTGTCTAGGACTAAACCATAAAACCTGTTTAATTGGTAAAACATACATTTAATGCAGTCACAAAAGTAAGTTAACGTTAAAGCAGTAATTTTGAGATGAGACGAATCCAGAACTTGAGCTGCTCTACCGGTCTGTGGTTCAGTGACTTTGTTTATAGAGCGAGGTATATTTAACTGACACACCTGCTAGTGAAATATACTTACCCACATTTTAAACTATGGACGTTTCGACACCAGCCCATGACAAACACATTATTCGCGAATGCTTATGAACTAATCCCTCAGTGTCGGTCTGTCACTTTAAAACTCGAACTTGACGTTGTGGCAGTCAGCAGTTGGTGACGAATGGAAGAAACCATGACCCTTATAGGGGTGTTCATTTTTTGTGTGTGGAATTTACCGTTTTTAGCATAAAAGCAAAATCCTGTTTATATGAACAAACATACGTATTTTTGTCTTTCAAAAAACATTACAACATATCACTGGTGTCCTATTTAAATTTTGGTGACACGAGATGTTATACGTCAAGAACCCCAATGAAAAGGAAGAGTGCGCTCTTCCTGTATGCGCAGTTTTGCGCACTAGCAGTCAGAGTAGAGCAGCATCCGGCACCATGGCACAACAACAGATAAATTAACAGATTACAGAATACAGAATTACTCAGTTTGAATATAATCATGGCAGACGAATTTAAGGCCGAATCGGTCGTCACAGAAGCGACTGACATGAAAGGAGCAGCGGAGATTTACTACAGTCTCGCGGTGGAGAAAATCAAAGATGTATGTGTCAGTGTGTGAATGATGAAACAGCGTTAGTGTGTGTGTGTGTGTGTGTGTGTGTGTGTGGCAGCTGTCAGCAGGTGTCATATATTTCTTTTAAGTCAACTATCAGAGTACACATAATTTACTCTATGTAAACTGGCTTTTAGATATGGAAACTGCTTTATATGTAGGCATATAGCTGGTTAGCATTGATGCATCTGGTTCGTTGCTCATTTGAGCTTATATTATCGTTGTATTAATTTAAAGATCTACAACAACTGACTTTATTTACCAGTTTATAACGATTTAAATGGTGTACGATATATAGTTGTTTTTCATCTTACGGTGGCATTTGTTTTGATTAATTACTGTTGGTCAGTGACAAATAAGGACGCCTGAGATTATAAAAATGATAAATATTTTAAAAAATCTAGTTTAAAACACGTGGTAGATTGTTAGAGTCATTTATACGACTTGTATTTCTTTTTATTTTTAATTTAATGATTTTAATTTAATGATTTTAATATCAGGTGGTGTAACAGTAAAGTAAAAAATGCTAATAGGACAGAGGTTTGTGTGTGTGTGTGTGTGTGTGTGTGTGTGTGTGTGTGTGTGTGTGAGACATGGAGAGGGTTAAGAGACTGACAGTGTGAAAACTTGTACAGTTTTATACTTTACTTTTTCTTGAATCGATATAACTTCTGTTTTAGGTTGTGTCTTCACTTCCTGACGATATCCGGCCTGGTCCTGACTTATATGGACTTCCATGGGAAGCTGTGGTTTTCACTGGATTTTTAGGGTTATGCACACTGCTTCTGTTCAGCTGCAGGTTCATTCATTCTGTAAGTCAGGCATTTCTGCTCCAGAATCACAATTAAACGTGCACGCCTTATGAATGTCATTATTTCACTAAAAAAAGTAATCATGAGCTTTTTCTATTTTGTTCTGCAGATCAAAAGTCGACTATACGCAAGTGAGTGTTTCCCCATATCTTTATCTGATCGGCGCTCTGCTATAAACCAATCTATTATCTGTTTAACTGATTTTTGCTGTCAGCTCTAAATTGATCCTGGATGTTGGATTTTGCTTACAGGTAAAGAGAAGCAAATGGCACATAAAGTGGCTGAACTGCTTGATGAAAAGTGCAAGGTGCTGGAGACACTCAGTGAAGTAAAACAGAGGGTGAGAATTGCCATGTTATACACTTTCTTAATACACATGCTTTCATATATTCGCTGTCCTGAATCAGATTCTCTAAACCATATAATAAATAAATAAACAGATTTAAATAAGTAAGGTACTATGAGTAAAAAAATATTATTTGACTTAATGGTGACCTAACTATATATTTTTTTGTTGAATAATATTTTAAACATACTATAACATTTTTCACAATACACATTGGGTCTTTGTACAAGAAACTATACAGATGCCTTCATATTTTGGGGTCTGTATCATCTAAAAGACTGAAAACCCCTTTTCTGAACAATGCTGTCTATCTGTCTCAACAGTTTGACAAACTAGAGTCCGCACTGCAGAACAATGGTGTGTCTGCTCAAGCTGCAGAAAAAGACGGTGTGGAGGTAAGAGGTTTTTTTTTTTCCTTCAAATGTTGGTTTTTCAACTGTTTGTCTTTTAGGAATTGTTACTTGTGTTTGGACATTTTCATTGTACATATTGTAACTAATTAAGTTTGTGATATATATTTTCATAAATAAGTGTAGTTGCAACTTGTATCTGTCTCTGAAAAACACGCGGTTACTAATGCTGCCTTCACGTGCTCTCGGAATTATCGTAAATATGAGTTTCCTAGGTAAAAAATTGCACACGCCCTCCCATTTCGAAACTTGAATGTGATGAGATAGTAATCATGACTTCAGAAGTGTGAATTATCAAATTTCCAATAGCACGTGAAGGCAGCATTAGCCACTAATGTTTAAAGTGATCCTATTGTGCTATTTTAAAGGATTCTCTTTTTGTTTTGGAGGTCTCCTACATTAGGTTTACATGCATCCAAGGTCAAAAAACACTCATGTTTTATCGTAATATACATTACCTCTTTTCTCACATTGCTTGAAATGGCTTGATCAAGGATTCAATCTCTCTAAACCTCTCCTCTCTGGGAACATATTTTACTCTGATTGACCAGATGGTCCAGTCTGTTGTGATTCGTCTACTGCTTACAGTGCGTGTTGAAAATGAAAAGCCCATTACTGAATTACTTCCTCAGTGCTTGTATATACAGTGATGCGATCAGTAACGTCGGTTTTATCATATTAATTTGAATCCCGAGTCCAATGAAGACAATAGGTTGACATTATGCAGGAAGTGAGATTTGAATTGCTGATAAGTTGTTTCGGCAGTTCAGAATCGATTCATTCTTTTAGGACACAACTTTTTGTCATGCACTTTGATCTTTAACATTTAAAGCAACTTAAAAGCATAAATGGGGCACTTTAAAAAACGTGTCTCCTCACCCTCCTCACTCCTTTCCTGACCCTTGTCCAATTATATTGATGTTAGGTGGCATCACAGAAACTTGAACAAACAAATGCTCAGATGAAAAAGGAAATTAAGAGGCTACAAGAAGAGCTGTCCCAACAAAACAAAGCAAGAAAACAACAAGAGGATCAGGTAATGTTGTCATGGACACAGACCCACCAACACATAAACTCACTTTACATATTCATATTATAATAGTCACCCTATATAGACTTGATTTTCATGCTTAATGCACATTATGTTGCTTAAATCTGCTTTACAGCTTGCTGAACTCGAGCAGATTTTAAGTAATTTAGAAGAGGAAGCTAAAGATCGAAAGTCACAGTTAGAACAGGTATTGACTCTGTATTTGCATATTTCAGTCATATTCCTCAATTGTCATTTGTTATTCTATACTGGTAAATGTATTTTCATGTGCAGGACAACACAACACTGAAGATCCATGAGATCAACACAGAGAGACTACAGAAAAACCTTCAGGCAGCCAAAGAAGAGCATGTGATGCTGCTCGAGAGTAAAGCACAGGTGAAAAAATGTGTTTGTGTGTTTAGTTTGAAGAGGAAAAATGGATATATTTTCAAACTTTACCTTCACTTCATAACTGTAATAAAATCACTGTAATGCAAGACGTTTCATGGCTTACATTTACCATGAGTGCATGTATACCCATCACCACTACAGCTGGTGCAAGAAGCAGAGGGCTGGGGTGAACGTCTCGGTGAGCTGGAGGAGGAGATGAAAATGTGTGAAAGATCTCATTCTGGCATGCTGGAAGACTGCACTAATAAAGATGAACACATCAAGGTAAAAGCTTTATTTTAAAGTTTTTAAAATAAATCTTACACTCATCGATGCTATGTATATTTGATAAAATAACCAGTAGATAATGTAATATTGTGAAAAATTATATTAAAATATCGTATTTTTTCCCTGTGACGTAAAAGCTGAATTTTTTGCATCATTACTCCAGTGTCACATGATCCTTCAGAAATCATTCTAATATGCTGATTTGATGCTCAATAAACATTTCTTATCAATGTTGAAAACAGAGCATTTATTTGAAATATTTTTGTAACAATGTGGAAGTTTTTACTGTCACTTTTACAGAATAAAATGTTTAATTCCTTTAAAAAAAAAAAACAACAATAACGGTAGTGTTTGTGATGTTGTTGGGGATTTTACAGTTAAAGACCCAAAAGACCAGATATGATAAATTAAGACCCGGAGTCAGAGTTTAGAAACATAAATTGAAGAAAATTTTAATAAAGAATAGTTTGTAAAGAATGTTTCATCAGCAGAAGCCAGCTTCAAGTCTCACAAGGAATTCGTAGGCCGCTCTCTCTCTCTCTCGTACATTCATATTTCCACAACAATTATACTCTAACAGAGTCCATTAACTACGTCATTACTAAGATACTGATTGGTTAAGAAAACTAGACAAAACTGGTCATTTTCCACACATGGACAGGTAGTCAGAAGCATATCTCCTTCCATTATGATGCTGACGATCAGACCCTGAACTTAGGGACAGAATGTCCTGTTAAGTCAGGACAAGGCGTCAGCACGTCTCAAGCTGAGTCCCAGTTGTCCTCTAGTACCCATAACGGACCTGTACAGAACATTAAGCGCACGTACATAGATACACATGATTCACAGCTTCTTCAAGGCTGAAGTTGAACTGAGCTCTGCACTGAACAGGACACTTTTCCAAAACATACTGATAAGTTGTACTTTTCTCTCAGTCCGAGGTACAGACAATATACATTATTACTTTCTAGTGTTTGAAAATGAAAATGAAATTAAAGGCTTTAACATAAGTTGAAGTTAGTCATTCTAAATAATTCAATATTTAAAAAGATAATTTCGCGATAAATCGCACAAAATATATATATATATTGAAGCGGCAGTGGATTCCAGAATCCACCCCTTCAATGTAATGAAATATCAAATTAAATCTACACAAAATTGTGGAAAATAAATAAATAAATAAATTATAGAGCTGCGTGATTAATTGTTAATAGATCACAATCTCGATTTAAAAACGTAATCCTAAATGACAACAATTAGCTGTTTCTTTACCCTTGACAAGTACGATCACAGCGAAACATATAAATCTTTGTTGCCGCTGATACAGAGAGAGCAGTTGTCATGTATCGGTATGAAACAACTTCACAAACAGTCTTTTCAACCACACAGGATCATTATTTCTGTTACAGTTATTCAAATCATCACATAAATAGTGTGATAAAAGTTTATTGTTTGGATATAATCAATCAAAATAGAGTGAATCAACTTTTGAAAGTAACTTGACGCTTCAAATAAAGATTTTATTATATCAGTTATGTCATTACACCAGTGGGTGATCTCTATTTTAAACAACAACAACAAAAGAAATTGTGATTCTCAATTTATCTAGAATCGTGCAGCTCTATATTATTTACAATATGTATTCAAGCTTTCTCACATCCATTAACAAAGTGATATATTGGTCTGCCCAGAGTCTGCATTATTAGTAAAACTGCATTTCTAAAAATCTGTTTTTCTTCAGTCACTGACCGAGTGCCTTTTGAAGATGCGAGATTGGGATTCTGAGGATGAGAGCAGTGTTGATGGCAGCAGTAATACAGCTGGAACTGAGAATGGAGACAGTTCAGGTGAAACTCTTGTGGTTCACTTGGGAATATTGTTAGTCTGTTTTTAAGTCAAGTCAAGTATCGTCTCATGAATTGTGTTATGTTTGCAGAGTTCCATAAGAAGCAAAAAGTACAGAAACTCATTGAAGCAGCCAAGGTATTCCTTCTCACATCCTTTTGTCTCAAAATCAGCGAACAACTTAGATGGCAAATATGATCGCCAAACATGCTGTGTAGAATGGCAGCTCTCGAGGTTTTTAAACACAATCCTTATGTGCAGGATTAAATGAATAACACCTGTCTACATCCAGAATACTAATAAAATCCTCCTATTTGTCACAGATGAGTGCAGACTTAAAGTCCATGGAGGAGGACAAAAATAGGGTGTTCGCCAAACTCGCAGATGAAGTTAAAGCCAAAGAAGATCTCCATGGTAAGCCAATTGATTCCACAATAGCTGAAACTGGTTTTAAGATGCATGAATCTTTTAATTTGATATATTATTTTGTTGATTTAAAAGTTTTGATTGGTTGTAGAAGGACAGTGTAACTATTCATACAAATTTATTTATCAATTTTATTTATTGATTTCAAATTTCTTTATTAAGCACATTTAAGAAAACACCTAAAAATGGGCTTTAAGTCTAGATTTAAAAACAGAAAATATCTGGGCATGGCTAACATACAGAGGCAATTTATTCCAGTTTTGGGGCAGCAATCGCAAAAGCATGGTCTCCCCAAAAGCAAATGGTCAGCAGACCATTCCTAGGATTTGCTGATTTCCTTTGGCCTGATTATATCAAACACTAGCGTTTAAGCTCTAAATGAAGATTAGACTTGTTTTCTTGTGTTTTGGTATTATAAGAGGGGATCAAACAGCTTGAGGAGCAGAAAGAAGTGTTGGAGTCAGAGAGTGCCAACTATTCTAGTGAAAGCCAGAAACTCCAGCAGAAACTTCAGATTATGACGGAGATGTACCAGGAGAATGAACTGAAACTACACAGGTTTGGACCGGAGCACAGAAGCTATCTCATAAAACACAAACTTCATCTTCCGCTCAGTGTCTTTTTCATTGGAAATTAAAACACTAATTATAATAATTCAATTGTTTCTTAAACTTTGGTCAGGATGTTGACGGTGGAGGAGAAGGAGCGCTCACAAAAGGAGGAGAAGCTCAACAAGGCTGGCAAAAAGATCAGTCTCACTGCAGAGGAGCTTATCACTTATAGGTGAGGGCAACTTGTTTAGCACACATGAGGAAGTCGAGTTAAGAGTGTTTGAGTATGTGATTAAAATCAGAGGAAATGTGTTCTGAGAAGTGCAGGAAATGTGATGCAAGATGGAAGTTCACCAAAACATGAAGTTTACATTATAGTCTCTTTTACTGTGTTTAAATAGACAACGAGCCAAAGATCTCGAGGAGGAACTCGACCGGACTTCACAGGCTTATAAGAATCAGGTGACACACTTGGAATGCCTTACAGAGTTACAGCCTCTCTACATGATTTATTGCAGTAAAGGTTCTTCAGTTGCCTGTGCTGATGATACTCATCATCATCATCATCATCATCATCATGTTTGTGTGTGTGTGTGTGTATATATATATATATATATATATATATATATATATATATATATATATATATATATATATATATATATATATATACATTTTTATACAATATTTACTTAATATACTCTCATATAAATAGCATTGTCAAAAGTACTGACCGTGATACCAAGTCGGTACTGAAATTTTAAAAATGTGTCGCTTTGAGCGCTGTTGAGCACATTTGCAAACACCTCCGAATGGCCTTTGTATTCACGTGCTCATCAGATATGTCTGTGATTGGCTACAGTGATCAATGCACTGGAGCATTTGAAAGCAGGAGCAGAAGTGTTTGAAAGCAGGAATCTATCAGGGGATTTGTCCATGATAGACGTCTGCTTTCAAGCGCAGGGTGAAGAGTGTCATTGTCTTTTTACAACATGTTTTTGAAGCGTTGATCATTGTAGCGTTGGTCATTGCCAATCAGACATATTTGATGAGTGCGTGAACACAAAGGCCAATCAGAGGCGCTATTTATATATGAGAGTATTTTTTGTAAATATTGTATATATAAAAAAAAAAATAATACAAAATATATATATACTATAAACATGATGATGGTGAGCACAGGCAACTGAAGAACCTTTACCAATTTTTTTTTTTACCACAAATTGAACTTATATTTCAAAAATAATGTTAACTCACAAATTATAATAGTTTTACATGTTTCTTTTTTTTTTTTTCCTTACCAGATTACTTCTCATGAGAAAAAGGCTCATGATAACTGGGTAAGTTGTTTTCAGACCACTTAAGTTTGATTCATATCAGTCGTCAGTAGCTTACAGATGTATGTTGTGTCTGATACTTTTTTTTTCTTTTTTTTTTTTTAATTCTGAAATGTCTTGTTATAGCTAGCCGCAAGGGCAGCGGATCGAGACCTGGCTGATGTCAAGAGAGAAAACGCTCATCTCCGCCAGAGGTGAGATTAGCTAGAGAGTACTTTACTTTAGTGTGTTTTATATACAAGAGAAGCAGTGTTTCTCCATACATTAATGTCTTTACAATTGCAGGCTGACTGATGCCCAATTTAAAGTCGATATTCTTGAAAAGGATGTACGAGAGGGCAGACCTTTATTTAGAGGTCAGATTCTCTTCATTTCCCCTGCATAATACATGTCTCTACATGTTTAAAGTGGTATTAAACATGAGATGCATGTCCCCATCTCAAAGGTGAAAGATCTCCATATGGACCCTCTCCTCTTGGCCGACCATCCTCAGAAACACGGGCTTTCCTGTCTCCTCCTACACTAATGGACGGCCCCCCTCGACTCTCACCCCAGTTTGTTATGGGTCCAGGCAGAGGTGATACACACAAATCCCTTTCTTTTAAGTTCTGGGAAAAGTCTCATAACTAGTATTAATAATGAGATTTATTCTTCAGTCTTTAGTTTAGCATGGTTGGCTAGCTAGCTATATTTTGTGTGTTTGTGTCACATGCATGAATCCCGTTCCCGTAAGATATAGTTGTCATGTTTGCATCAGGGGTCTGATTTCTCATGGTTTGCTTTGCTTTGTGGTTTCAGTATGGTTTGGTAAATACTTGGTACATGGCTATAAGGGACCAAGTGTGATATTTTAACATTTACTTATACATTACAGTTCAGAAGATTGGGGTCATTATTATTATTATTATTAATATTATTATTATTTATTTATAAGAAATTAATACTTTAATTCAGCAAGGGTGCATTAAATTGATCAAATGTGACAGACTTATGTTGTCACAAAAGATTCATATTTCAAATAAATGCTGTGTTCTCGTCAAAGAATTCTGAAAATGTATATCATAGTTTCCATAAAATGATTAAGAATATTATAAATATGTAGAGAAATTTCAACATTGATAATAATAGGAAATGTTTCATGAATAATTCATCTTTATCATCAGTACCACCACAAGAATATAATAGATATATAATTATATAATTTTTGATCAAATAAATGCAGCCTCGATGAGCATACGAAACATCTTTCAAAAACTCTTACTGATCCCAAACCTTTGAACACTAGTATAAAAGATTTTAACAGCATTATGATTAAAGAGGCCCCTTTTTAGTTTACATTTTTACTGTACACTACACCATACTGTAAAATACCATGCAACAATTGACATTTCACGAAATGTCACACCAGAGATGCATTCATAAAATCAATATGTATCCAATAGCATCTTTATAACTTTTCAAGTGACAGTTAGTATCTATGGGTTTTTTTATCCTGTTTAGGTTATTTATTGTCTATCACTAATAATTAAACACTTGAGACATACCAGTGCCATTTTTGCTGTACAAAATGCACATTAAACCGTGGACAGCAAACCATTCCCCAAGTTTGCATATAAGTCTCTTCATGTTTTATTACCTCATTAATATTTTGTTGGTTGTCTCCCTTTCCTCCCTTTTCCATTCTTAACTTCCTCAAATATTTTATTTGCTGTCTCTCCACTCCATTCACCTTCCTTCACTCTCACTGTCACATAATCAGCATCCCGAGGCGGGGTAGAGCCCCCTAGTGGTGGGCCAGACTTTGAGCGGAGTGGCCCTCACTCTGATAGTGGCTCACTGTCTCCCTCCTGGGACAGGGAACGCAGGGGCCCTCCCGCCCCTCCAGGTATAGTGATGTTCCCACTGCTGTAACCGGACTGTCGCAGGAGGAAATGCTTCTCTAGCTTTCAAAAGTCAGGAATTGTTGAGAAGAACCTTGTGCTCATTAACATAATTGCTCATTTTTACATGTCAGTATTGAGTATTCAGTAGCTTTCTCCACACTGAGGTTAGCCAATCATAACAGGTCATGTACATGGTCTTAAAGGTACAGTATAGCAAAAACCATAATCAGAGAGAGGGAGGAAATGGTTGTGTGAAAGTGATTATAACGCAAGAAACTTTTACTTATGTTATAAATGGACTTCAAAGAAAAAATTAAATGCTACAAAAATGTAGACTATAGAGCCAATGAGGCTATTTGCTCATTTCATTGTCAGTTTGCTATTTGTGATTACCAGTCATTGATCTGTCTTGTGGCTGTAACACAGCTAACTGTGTGAAGTGAGAGCCTCAAATAAATGCGTTTCTGTTACTGAAGCTCAAACTCAGTTATTCAGAGGTCGCTGAGAAGCGCTGACTCAGCCGCACAGCTCATTGAAGAGTCGCAGAACTGGGCCTTCTTTGTTCTAGACGTTTCTGCGTTTTTGGCCAGTGCGTCAGGCTTTGTCCCACTGCCCCCTGCTGCTCCTCACTGGTGGGCCTAATACTGTCGGTTCAGCGGCCGTGAACTAAATACAGTGATGTCCTGTGCTAGTATTCATGCGTGCCGTATGAAGCCTAAAATATTCAGTGCAGTGATTTTGCTGTCATTATCATCATGGCCATTGTGAATCATTATCATTGCATCCTCTGTGTTCATCAACCAGTTACTTTTAGGTGTATTATAACTTACTTTATTTGTAATGTAGGTAACGCTTTATTTTAGTGTCCTTGTTTCATGTAGTTACTATAGTAATTATTATAAATTGTACATAATTTGATGCAACTAACCTTACCCACACCCTAATCCTACCCCTAACCCTATAGTAAAGTGTAACCACCATGTACAATGTGTTGGAAAGGTTTTAGTAGTTTAATAATTTATATTTAAAATCTAACATATACTTTAATATTGTGAATTTATTATAGAAAAATGTGTTATATACCTTTGTGTTAACACTTTACATTAAGGTTCATTAGTTAACATTTATTTATCTACATTAGTTAACAACATTAGTTAACATGAACTCGTTAGTTAATACATTAATGTTAAGAAATGAGACAATTATTTTTCAAAATTAATTTAGTTTTTTTGTAATGTTGGTAACACTTTTTTTTTTTACAGTGTTCTTGTTTCACATTACATGTAGTTACTGTAGTTATTGTATATTTTGCATAATTACTTGCATCTAACCTTAACCACATCTTAATCCTATAGTAAGTACATGTAGTTAATTATCACTCAAATAAAGTAAAATTAAAATAGTGTAACCGTCATGTACAATGTGTTTAAAAGGTTGTACTGTGCATGTATAAATTTATATATATGTATATAATTTTTTTTAATGTTAGTTTTTTTTATATATATAAAGCAATTTTGTTCATAATTATTTTGATCTGTTTCCATAAAAATGTATTCAAACGAATCTGGGGTTATAATAATGATTTTTTTTTTTTAAATAATAATTAATTGCATACAAAATTAATACATAAATATTTTTGTTTGTTATGTTTAGGTCACCCTCTCCCAGATCCAGGTTTGCCATACAGGAGGCCTCCTCCAGGTCCTTATCCTATGGGTCCTTTGCCTCATAGACCTCCACTTCCTCCTGAACCATACTTTGGTGACAAATCAGGTAAGCCTTTCCATGTGACCTCCTTTACAATATGTTTGACTTCTGCTCTGCTTTTCTTAAATGTCATCTGTACCTGTGGAATTATAAATAATCCATATGGAGTTTGTATCACTGTTCCTTAAAGTATTTATTCTCTCTTCTTTTTTTAAGATCCATCATTTTTAAGAAACAGCTCATCTATCAGTGAGAATGACAGCAGAGAAGTGAGTAAACCTCTGATTGATGAGAAAAATCACTAGATGTAGTTTTTGTACGTGGCCAACTGAAATGTGCCTTCTCTCAGGGTCCTCACTCAATGCCTGGTGACATGAGATTGCCCCCTGATCCAGATTCAAGAATGGGACATCCTCCTGGTCCCCCATTAATGGGAATACGTCCACCAATGGACCCTAGGGACCCACATTTCCTACACAGGGGTCCTTATGGACCTCCGGAGTTCTTTCCCCCTCGTGGGCCTGGAGTTCCCCCCATTGGCAGTAAGTTCACTTTTTCCACTTGTGTACGTTGAAATGTTTGTTGTCTTAAAGTCGAAGTGAAAGTGCATTTGAAGCAAATCTAACTTTTGAAAACCATATTAATCGGGAAATAGTTTACATTGGAGAAATTAAGTAATTTCATTGATTAGTTGATTATTGTTGGTTAATATTTTTAATTATTTATTATACAAGTTATAGTAATTTATTATTATTATTATTACTACACAATTTGTGATTTTCAGTCAGTTATTTGACAGTTTCCTAGTACAAATTGACAAATTATTCATTATTATTATTATACTTTAATTTTTTCATTTTATTTATTAAAAAATAGGACTCAGCTGTTTGGATTTTTATATTTATAAATTTAATTTCTTTATTTGATATTTTAATGGGAATTTGAAGTAGAATCATTTTAGAGTTCTGAGTCTGATTATGTGTCTCAGTACAAATTTATTATTATTATAATTATTACATGATATATTTATTTAATCTATATACATTTATGGGAATTTGTATGAGTTTGTAACTGAGTTTTCAGTCCAATTATTTGGCACGGTGTCCTAATACAAACTGATAAATTATTATTACATATTATTTTTATTTATTTTACAATTTTTACCATTTGATATATTACAAGTTAAGACTCAGCTACTGATTTTTTTTTTTTTTACACCATTTCCTCTAGTGAGAGGGCCACTTCCCCCTGGGATGTTTCCCAGAGGTCCAATGCCACTCCCTCAACATATGGGCTATCTGCCACCAAGACCTCCATCTGACAATTTCCCCCCTGGACCGCCTCCCAGACCCTCCCCACCAGGCAGCGAGCAGCCGCCCAACCAGTCGCCCTCTCCTCATGATGTCATCTGATCTTCCTACATCACTCTCTCTTCTTCCCCTACAGACTGTTTTTAACTTCCTGTTGTTGTGCTCAGGGGGGGTTTCCTTTGATATGTAACCACAGTAGCCTTGTGGTTATCTCTTGTCTTAGTTTAAACTTGTTTGAAAGCGCAAGCATGGCAAAGGATACAGCACATGCCACTGGTTCTATTATGTAGAGGAAGTTGATGCCTGTATTTCAGGTTCTGTGTAAGTGTGCAGCCTTTGTCAACCTGTTGGTAAAGTGTAAAAAGTCAAAGAGACTGCCTTATAGGATTATAGGTGCTCAGGATTGTTATGATGCTTTTTTAAATTGAAGGTAGTTGATGAAAGGTCCTCATTTGTCAGATTGTATATATAGAAAATATACCAAGTATATATTGTGAATAGGATGTTGTTGAAACGAGACTTGGTTACCTAACTTGACATCCATCTCAGTCCAGAGAACCGTCCATGTAGCGTACATATTTATAGTTTCCTCATAACAATTCATGCCTTAAAAATAAATTGTCTGATGAAATAATGTACATTTAATAAAAGATGTCACTGAAATGCTGCTTTAGTTTCTGTTCTGTGCTAATGATTCATGTTTCCCTCAACCATGAAATATTTCCTAGGTATTTAAGTTTCAGTAATTTTCAGATTGCTGGTCAATACTTGTATAGCTTTCATTATGCCTGAAACAAAATTTCATAATCTTATTACTTGCCATTGGTCTAAAACAAGGCATTCAAAAGATTTTTCTAATGTTTTAAAAGTGAATTTAAGCATCAGTATGAGATGGATACACATTTTGATTTGTCAAAGTGCGTAAAGGTAATCTAAATAAAGGAAATGTCCACAATTAATAATCTAATATCTAAATATTTTGCAGCAATTGTCAAATGCTTGTTATTAGGAGTAAGAATGTAATTGTACACTTATTCTTCACAATTAAAATGAATTGTACATCAGAACTGTATGAATACACAGAGACAAGATTGATTTTTTTTATGCTTTTATTTTACCGATTAAAAGAAAATGCATTCGTTCAACATTAATTCAAATCAACATTCGGCTGGTTTACCCAATATCTGTCAGTTAAGTTTTTCAAAGGTTTTCCTTCTTTTTAGTGGAACCTCAAGATCACTTTTTTCTCATTAAAATCTTCCCACCTGGCATGTCAGAGTACTTCCTGTTTGCAGATGTACATATAAAATCCAATGCTATGTGCTCACCGGAGACAAAAAAGTAGACAGAACACACCTGCCCAAATATTAAACATTTAAGATGGTAAAACCATTTCTGCGAAACAACGCTTATAAACTTTTTTTTTTTTCAATGTTCATAAATAGAACCCGGACATGTGTTGCATAAAAGTATATATGTTGATATATATATATATATATATACCCATATGCAGGTTTACGTTATCTTAGTTAACTCCCCGTTAAGTTTATAAGGTAGCAGCGTGGTCTTAGCACTGCTGGTGCCCCATGATGGCCACTTCTTTATTGCAAACTGTCCTGATTTTAAACAAATGCACAACATTCGTACCACTTATAACTGGGGCCTTCTGGCCAGTCTCATAGAGACCATGTCTGTAACCCACGGTCGCCCCTGAAACTGAGTTGGCTTCCGAAGAATCAAGATCTTAAAACAATAATAATAACAATAATAAGGCCAAGTATCATTGCAAGTTAGGTTATTTCCATTTGAGTGACAGAAGGAAAAAAAAAGCGCAAAAGAACGAAAAACAAGTTAAGAGCCGTTGTATCGTATGCATTCCGTTTGCATAGTTTTTGACTGCCTTTAACGCAAGCCAACCAGAGAGAGAAAGAGAGGCCCGCGTCGAGCTCGAGATCGGACCTGTAGTGGAAACATGGTAACGGTTTGTTTTACCAAAGGCTGGCGTGAGGTTTATAAATCGATAAGGTAGCTATCGGAAAAAGCTGTAAAACACTGACCGTCTCAGATGGGGTCATAGCAGCCCTCTTTCTCATTACTACGAGATTGTGAAATGCATATAACGTTTCTGAAAGTAAAAACGCAAAAAAAAACAAAACTGGGATCCAACTGAGTTGTAACAACCGACTGGTCGAATCGATCAAGAATAAAAACCTACGTGCGCTCTCAAATGGCTCAAGAAATTTCATCGTAGGACCAGTCGAACGCTGATTCCAGGATCCCACCCCTGCCCAAACCAAAACAGAAAAGAATAAAAGAGTAAAAAAAAAAAAAAAAAAAAAAAAATCATTTCATGCAGACATTTGGCCGTTTTAGTTTGTTTGTAACTCCCCAGTGGAATGTTCCTAACACGTCTCATAGCAGCTTATAGGTCTGATAGAACCAACCTTGATTTTCAATAGTTAAATTACATTCACTCTTCACAGTGAAACAGGTGCATTGTAAGAGAGATCTAACGTATGTTGACCAAAGCCACAGCGCAGCTGTGGACCATCGCCCAAGTCCAACCACCCCTCCCTCCGTTAGTACATTTATCTAATAGTAGTTGTCATAATACGATAGTAGTAGTACATCTTGGCCCTGCCCTCTGCCAGCATGCGGGCACTTCGAAAAAGAGTCGTATCACCGTTATCTTTGGCAGCTGACGCAGATGATGCGCTGACAGAAGTTAAATCCAGTGACTTTGTTGAAAAGATTCTTCATTTAAATGGAAACTTTCATGGTGAGAGGCCTGAGCTATTGGACTCTTGTTTGTTTCCTCCACACATCTAACAGTAACCCTGAGAATGGCTGTTTCCTGTTCACTGCTGAGGAAGTGGTACGTTTTGTACTGAACACACACCTCCTTCTCTGACGTATGCACTTTTTGAACGTTTACACTACACATTTGCAAGCACGCACACACACACACACACACACACACACAAACAGAGATTGCAAAATGAGAAAAACGAGACACAAACAAGAAAACACTGATGTTTTAAATATGCTTTGTCTTTGTAAAGTTTCGTAGACTTGGTTGACCAGGGACTTCGAATGACTTGGGTTTGAAATGAAAGCTATTCTGGGTTTTAGGCACGGTATGAATGCTTTAGCAGTTTGTAGCGTGTCATACGCCGTCGTTCTTCGCCAACCCTAGTCTTTCAACAAAATCGATGTACAAACAAGCTCCGAATTAAGAACACACTTACTGAAATTGTTTTTGGTGCTGTACCAAGTAGAACTTTGAGATAAACTTAAAAAAAAAAAAAAAAAACAGAATCCCACTAGCACACGTTTAAGAGCATTCCAACATATTCATTACAGAATGTTTGGCACCTATGTCAACGCACCTGAAAACAACATTTTCTCACTCTGTGGTTTATTCAAAAAGGGAGTGAACTGAACAGATTTTAATCCACAAATGACTTTTCACGCGACCCTTTTTGCGTTCTGTGCCACCAACCACGAAAAGCTGCCGTTTTCAATCAATGTTGACATTGGTACCACAATAGGTTGTAAACTGGAGCTGGATCTCTGCTTCATATTTATAAAGTGTCAAATTACATCAACCCTACAAGCAGGCCTTCATGTGCCAAGAGTTGTTCGACCTCATTGGTTAACTGCTTCAAAATCTTTTTTGGACCACAAGATACAAGGTCACCCATCACTTGATAAGCTTGCATATAAAGATCGTTTTCACGCTGCGAAGGTTTGCTTTGGCTGTTCGTTTATGTCATAAGCGCGGATCTTCCAGGAAGATTGGGGCGATGGCTTCCATTTCAAACCTGGTTTGGCTTCGGGTAGTCGATACCGCCAAATAACAGGAAGTTCTGAGGCCTGACAGAGTAACAGTTAGCGAGGCAACTTAAAGGTTTTAAAATGGTTTTGAATCCACTCTTCGACGAATCGCTTCGTTATTAGAGCATAAGAAAATAAAGATATGCTCAGGAAAGAGGGGGATTCTGCAGAGCAAACATACTGCCGCTTTCAAGAAGGCTTTAGTTTGACATTCACTTATTTCAGCTATGCAAGCAATCACGACCTCCCTCGACTATGATTTTTTTAAAAAGGAGCGAATAGACAATATATGTAAAAGCAAAAAACACACTGAGACCTGCGAATACTAAACTAGGAAAATTAAACAAGTAGAAAAATAAAAACCAGCAACTTCTAAAGCGCATTCTTTTGGAAGAGCTCTCTTTCCTCCAAAAAACACTACGAAATCTTGCCCATCAAGCACACCAACCATTTGAACAAAGCTTCAACAAAAGCTTTCTGGAAAAGTACGGCAAGTGCAGGAATCCTGAGATATGGAACAAGCAAACGTCTGTCTCCCGCCATCTAATGTTTTACAGATGAAATACCACGGCCTGGATTCAATCCGTTCGGAGCGTGTTCAATTATGATCCAATGAGGATTATGCACTTCGGTTGGGAATTACGGCGACGTTAACGCTGAACAGACCGAGTCCGAGGCCAAAAACACATTGATTATGAAGAAGTAAGGGGGAGTTCAAGGCAACTGTGACTCGAGAAGAACAATTAAAACTGACAGAACAGCTGATTGTTATCACTCTTACCAAAATATCATAACCATCATCTTCATCTTCCTTGTCATATAATTTTTGCCTACCTGAGACAGACGGGAAGGACTTCTTACAACAAAAACACACATAAGAAAACAAAAAGAACAAAACACCTATGGCTGGGCCCAGATATTGTGCTGCAGGGCGGTCAGCATGCAGGTGTCATACACCAGACTGAAAACCTCTACGATTGGTTTCACCAGCAGAGGTGCTTCTACTTCCAGGTTGAGAAAAACCAGCGGGATCTGCGTCCCGAACACATCGTTTCCACCAATCCTCATTTCTGAATAACAATTACATACTGATGAACAAAGAGGAAGGTTCGTAATTGTGGATCAGCCCTGTCCCTTGGCTGGAAGACTAATCTCCCTATAAAAAGGTCAATGTGAACATGGGATTTCGTCATTGCAGAAAGCCAAGAAGGATCAACTGATTGTTTGAGGTAACTCCACACTTTCTAGGGGGAAACCAACAAACAGACAAAGCGAGAGAATGAACAACTCACTGTACAACTTTTAAGCTAGCTGTATAAAAGCCCCTCTCTACCATTCACTCAATTAGCTACTAAACCAATACCCAACTATACTTTCCTAGTAATAAGCAGGATATATAGATATAGATATAAATATAGAGCTAATACTGATTAAACACAGCACATATAAAGGATTAAATTCACACTACAAGAAAAAAAAAACAAATCAAAAAGCAATGAAAGAAATAAAACAATATGTAAAATGAGAAGGGCCCATTTAGTGAAAAATCACCAAGCACAGGGTTAGAGAGGGCGTTTGGTAACGGGCCCTGGTGCGTCTACATGCCCGCGCTGAAACTCTGCATCTCGCGGTGGAAGTGCTGAGTGGGCTCGTTCAGGACCACGCTATTGTCCATGGAGGGATGCCAGACGCGGCCCAAGCCCAAGGACACCTCCTTGACCAGATTGTGGACGGGATCTCCCTCGATGTACACCGACTGGTCCGGGTCAAAGTCGATGCTCTCTTCGGACACCTCCAGAACTTTGAGGTTGGACCCACGCAGGCGAGCAATGGCCACGAGGTTGTGGGACCACACAGTGTAGCCTGTGGAGGGAAAAAAAAAAAGACTTAGCCCAGAGGACATGCGCAGTAAAACAGATACACTTTTAAAATGGAGGCAGCAGAAACTACAGGATGCAAAAGTGACATACCAAGGATTTATTTGATTAATCTTAAAATTCTTAATATGGCCTAAATATAAACGGCCTAAATTAAATCTGTTCTTCATAAATAGCGATTGACTCTCTTGAGAAAATTTGGACTAAACCACTCAATTCAGGAGATTTGGTTTTCTGATCCCTTTATGAACTTTTTGAGCATCAAAGTTTCAATTGCGTAGCTGTCTATAGAGGGACAGGAAGCTCTCAGACTTCATTAGTGCTCTGAAGATGAACAAAAGTCTTTGAACAACATGAGGGCTGACATGAGTAATTAATGAAGGAACTTCCCTTTTTGGGTGAACTAACCCTGTAATATTACAAATCTAGTAATCAGATTAATGAATGAATACATCAAGATGACAGTATGATTTCAAAATCATTTTTAGCTGCTTCTATTGAACTGTCACCACATTCAGACAGAAAATCTAACATGCAATGTGTACATGTGTAATGTAGCCGTCTGTGAATGTAAACGATCTGCAAAATAGTGAAGCTGAAAGTGCACGACAAATAAAGTTACGGTCTCTCAAAAGAAAGAATCAACTCTGAACTGCCTAAACGAGCCTTTAGAAATTCGAATCCCGCTTCCGTGACGGCAACACGTCACCAAGTACCACATCTGCCTAATGCCCGCCTCTAGTCTTCATTGGCTGCCGACGAACAACGTCTACTTTGACCCTCCCTCAAACACTGTGGCGGTTTTGTGTTGTATACGTCAAGAAAACGCCTTTTTCTGCGCCGCTAAAGCAAGTTCTCTTTGCAAACACTCCCAAAGGATGGGGATGTGAAGAGTCAGTGGTTAAAGTTACCACAGGGATAAAACAGCAGAATAACATTGTCACGATTGCTTCTCAAATCTGAGGTTTAAATGGGATCACAATCGCCATTGCAGGCTGTGATTGAGGAGCAAGCTAGTCCAAATAAAGTGGCTATTCTATCTGTAAAGTATGATTATTATGATGTACATATACGTGGTTTTGTGTTTTATATTGTGCAAGATCTCCAACTAACCTGCTGACTCACGTTATCACTAATGAAATATTTTTCCAAATTAGCTGTGGGCCACGACTGGCTAAAATTGTGTGCATTAATGCAGACTGTCGTTCTTACAACTCAGAGTAATGATAAAGGATGGAGCAAGATTTGTTTAATGTTGCTTTAATGTTACATCAGTCAGGTATGTTAGAGATGGCTAACATTAGCACTATTATTGATACAGTTAATAATACAATTCCCACAAGTCCACCGCAATAAATGAGAAAAATACACATTGGTTTGTTGATGGACATACACTTGTTAATGCTGATGTAGAGGAATTACAGTTGCAACATCTCATAATATACATCAAACTGAGTAGCGCATCACTGAGAAACGTCCTGCTCAAGAATCAGTTATGGTAATGGCCAATCACAACAGACTGGGCCATTTGTCCAATCAGAGCAGGCTCGCAGAAAGGAGGGATTTAGAGAGACTGAAGCATTGGACGAGTCGTTTGAGAATCATTGTAAAAATGTGGTGATGTGCAATGTATATTATGAGAAAAATAAAGTGTTTGACCTGGGATGCATGTAAACCATTTATAGAAGACATCCAAAACAAAATTAAAAACCTTTAAAATAGAATAATATAGGCACTTTAAATCCAGGAGCCATTTTGTTTTACTGCTATTGTTGGTTACTAATTTTACATAGTCTTAATAATACAGTCTACAAATGTAACAGATTAGGATACATGGAGCATAAATGTATTTAATGTTATTTTCTTGATATTGATATCCATTTGTAAATGTGTATGTATTAAATTCTATTAATTAGCTGGTCATTCTCCTTCTCCACCATGTTGTGGTCCACTGGGATATTATATTATTATGATTTTTATCATTAAATTTTAATCATTTAATTTGTTGTAAAGAGTTCATTTGGGGGGAATGAACAATTTTGCCATTGTGTTAGGTAAATGCTTCGGAAAGTTTGAAAAAATAATTTTAAAAAAATTAGATAAAATAATAAATTAATGGCGCATAATAAACAACAATAATAACTTCCCATGCACATACACACATATATATATATATATATATAGACAGATAGAGAGAGAGAGATTAATAAACAATAATAAAGAGAATACAGAAAGAAAGCAAAGGTATTATGGGAATATTTGTCCCATATTTCAAGAATCAGTGGACCGTCAAAGGCAACAGAAAAAGTTTAATGTCCACTTACCATGGATGATCAAGACAGCAAGATGCACACAGCGCCAGGCGAGGAGAACCAGCGGGTCCTCGTTGCGGTTGACACTGAGGTCTGGGAATCCAGCGTCATCTCTCATCAAGATGAAGTGGGAGAGGGTTTTGTGGTACTGCTGTGAGATGAGCTCCAAGACACCATCTGTCACCAGAGTGCTGTAGCTGTCCAGGTGGATGCGCTCCAGTGGCACGCTGGGCTTCAGCACACGCAGAAGGTCCTGGCTGCACACATCCATCGCCATGATATAGACGCGCAGGTTCGTGCTGCGACGGACCAGGGCTTTCCAATCGTCCTCGGCGGCAGTACCATCTAGAGGCTTGGCATCCAAAGCGGCACCGTTGAGCAAAAGGGAGAGGCGGTGGAGGGGTGCTCGGTCACCGCAGGCGAGGAGACGGCACATGTCCGAGGTGAAGTCGCAGAAGTCTAACGACAGAGATCGCAGGTGAGAGAGCCTTTCCAGTTCGACTGTGGAAATCAGGCTGGGCAGCTGGTTGTCGATAAGACTGAGGTGCTCGAGGGAGCTGGTGCTGGGGTTGGAGAGAGAGGCCAGAGAGCAGGGGGTCACCACACCGAGCATGAACGCACATGACAACCACTTCATCTGCCTGCTGTTGGACAGGATCTCTTCGAAGAGCTGTTGGATCCTAGAACAACAGGATGAATGGTTATAAATTTTCATAAATGCAAAGGCAGAACAATTTGACAAAAACATTCACTATCATTCGGGAGTTTGGGAAGTGTGAGATCTTTTTTTCTTTAAAGTAATTAACACTTTTATTCAGCAATGATGCATTAAATTGATAAGAAATGACTGATCAATTTTACAAAAAAAAGTTCTTTTGAACTTTTTATTCAGCAAAGAACTAAAATATTAAGCAGCACTACTGTTTAACATTGATAATAATAATACGAAATGTTTCTTGAGCTGCAAATCAGCCTATTAGAATGATTTCTGAAGGATCATGTGACGCTGAAGACTGGAGAAATGATGTTGAAAATTCAGCTTTGCCACCACAGGAATAAAATGGTTTAAAATGTATTCAAATAGTATTCACATTTGTGAACGTAAGGGACTTGTTAAAATAAAAAATTAATATTACAGACCAAATTAAAGGTGAAGTGTAAAATTTCTATGCTACTAGGGTCAGAAAACTAAACATTCTCTGAATTAAAAATACAATTTAGAAAGGTTCTGTAACATACTAAAGTTTTTTAAACATTTGTTTCCAACACGATACTACATTGTTTCAATTCATGTTATTTTTAAAAGGGGTCATGAATTGAGAAGTCAAATTTGTATTGATATTTTGACATAAGATACCCTGTAATTTTCAGAACTCAAAATAATATACACTAAATACGAGACGGACACAAACACAGGATTACTCCAACAATAAACCGATAGAGATGCATCTGAGGATTACAAGACATTTTGAAGTGCCAAGTTGTGGGAAAACAGTCTTTGTCCTCACAGCCCTAACATTAAGAAAGTGTGGATGAATTTTATTTTTAATGAAGCTCCAGTCAGATTGTATCTGTAAGACTCTGTTTGTTCGCTTCATTTTACTGCAGGTTCCTTTTTTTACAAGACACAGTTTGGCACATGCTTTCAGAGACTGAAAAAAAGAAAAAAAAAAAGAAAAAAAAATGATGATGCTGTGCCAACTATATTGGATCAGACAGTAAAGTCGGAACCCACAAGTGAGTAACAATGTTTTTACCACGTGTCACTATTGCTTTTTCTGTTCCAGATCGTTTGATATGTACAGAGTATTTATACTGTAGCAACGCAGTCGAACTGAATAGCGGTGATGCGCTGTTCTTTCCTTTGCGTCGGCATTTATGGGGTTAATGCAGGAAATTACCAGATCCGGAAGCAAGGAAGTAGAGAACGCTGCTTTTGTTATTGTTTTGATCAAAACCATTCGCTGTAAACCTGAATAAAAGCTTCAGGGAGTGACATCTTCTGTTTTGTCATCAGTAAGACACGTCTCATACGACATGTCTCATTTTATTTAAAACACAACACTGCAAATGACAATGTATACGTTTTTCAGAATCGGAATATTTTAAAAACATTTCCACTGCTGTAGCGGGGGACGTTGAAAATTATTTTAATATGCAGTACTGTTACCCAATCATAGCAGTGGGCGTTTACTTCCAAGTCTTGAATGCGGCACGCCCATCAAAAGGCAGTGATCGAAAGAGAGGGTCAAAAACAGGAGAGAAAATAGAGTATTACTTCTAAATTCAAAGTTTTTTTGATGTAAAAGTTGGGATAACAACCCAACAAGTGGAGCTCAGACAAAATTATACAATTAAAAAAAAAAATGCATGTGCCCTTTAAAAAGGAGGCACGCAGTCTACAGTATATGTGCAGTATGCAGTATTCAATTATATACACAGCCCAAGACTGACAACTAACAAGATGCCTAGAATATTTGCAAAGCCAGCTTGTGATCCATTTACATGAGTAAAAGCTTTAAAACATACTCTTTCATTTTCTTGCCCCCTTGGTCGACCTGGCTGAGGTAAGAGCTGTCCAAAATCCCATCATCCTGAAGAATGCATGTGTCCCCATAAAGACTCAGCTTCTGGAGGTTCCTGGAGGTTGAAGAAGGGGAACTTTCAGCATCATGTTTTGCCAAAGTAAACATGCAATATGTGACACGAATGATATTCAAATATGATAACAGTGTATGAACGTAACCACAGCACCACCAAAAATAAATAAATAAATAAATAATATATGTAACAAATATTCAATCACTTTATTTGGAATATAAATTGTCAAACTCTCACTACACCAAACAACAATT
This sequence comes from Zacco platypus, assembly GCA_038088235.1. Taxonomy (NCBI): domain Eukaryota; kingdom Metazoa; phylum Chordata; class Actinopteri; order Cypriniformes; family Xenocyprididae; genus Zacco; species Zacco platypus. Next base: position 13,318,068 of record CM076069.1, read on the forward strand.
CAGCTTTTCTTTTCTGTTCTTTACACATTTCAAACTAAAGCCCATTGTTTACATGGCAAATGCTGGGCTACGAGTCCTTCTAGTGCTTTTCTTTTGTACATAAACAGAATTGTAGGTTACGATCAGCATCAGGAAGCATCTATGAAGAGCATGAAAAACAAAGCCAGTCTTGTTTAAACATTGTTTTGTGCAACGCTAAAGATTCTGTTAGAATGTGAAAAATGCAGGAAGGCTTGTGGGAGTTCAGCAGTTTTACTCCTCAGAACTAACTAGTTTTTATTTTATGTTACAAGTGCTTATTTTCAACCCTGCCCAAAGTAATCCAATAATAGAATGTTTTTTTTCCCAATTTCTTTAGTAAATATTCATTAGATTCACTTTGTTACTAGTCACTATGCCAAATTTTGAAATTAAGAATGTACGGATTATATTAGAATGTATTCCAACTGTTACCGTTTTACCAATAACTATTCATTAGAAACCGATACTTACTGCAACAGTCACACTAGTATCTATGATCCATCTATCTATCCATAGATCTATATTCCAAATGTTAATTAATATCAATCTTTTAATCTTAATAATTTAACTATAAATTAGTCATTATAACCAATTACACGTGACAACTGAGCAATTATAACCAGATAAATAGTCACTAACAACAAGTGGGATAGGTAATAATGTCTAAAAAATAGCTACTAGTCCACTAAGTACTAATGCAGCAATAGAACCTACTAACTATAAGACGTTATTAACAGAAATAGGCACCAGCCACGATTTGAATTGACTAGTTGGAAGAGAAAAGTTGATCTCGGAAACACAGATCCCCATTGAAATCAATGGCAAAAACTGCAGCTTGTTACCAGCAACAGTGGACTAGCAGTGCTCGCATCCAATGAATCTTAACACCAAGAAAAATACGGGTTACTATTGCATTACTTACTAGTAAATAAAGTATTAGACCTCTCTAGCAACAAAAACAGATACTAGTTAGTTGGGCTCGTCATTATAAATGAACGCAGTTTCGCACAAAGCGGCAGCCATGCGATGCTTCAGACTCGAGCGTTACGTAATGCGCAGGTTTGTTTATGGCTGCTGGTGCTGGGTAAATGTAAGCAAAGCAAAGCAGGCAGAAAGGATTTGTAACGCCAGCGCAGGTCCATATACCTGTTGTAACGCAGACTGCCGAGCACACACAACACTTGATCCAAATATGTCGCCATCGCATCTTTCGCAAACTGCGGGTCGCTCTCGACGGCTTCCATTCCGTGCTGCAGCGGGCTTAGATAGCCGTCCACCGGGGCAAACTCCAGCTGCAGCTCCCGCACGAACGAGCCGAACTTGCGCATGAGGAACTCTAATCGCGGGGTTTGTTCTGACCCAGAGCCGCCGCCGTTGGTTCCGCCACCGACGCGCAGCTTGAGCTCCGTCCACAGCGCAGGGTAGAAGAGACACTCCCTCCAGCGAGAGCATACGGCCGAGGCCCGGAGCTTGTCTCGGTCTGACAGGAAGGAAAATATGTGAACAATAAGCTCGCTGGGTAACGCCAAGGCTCCGACGCTACTGCACAGAGCCATGGCAGGAGGCTGGAAAGATGCAATGAAGATTAAAAACGAAACCGTTACACAACTCCGTGCCTCTCTCCTCCGCTCTGTTACTGCGCTGAGTGAAAACAAACAACTGCGCGAGAGCTTTGCTTTCAATACTACTGGATCGGTCCACTTCCATCTTCCTAATAGGGCGGCGAGAAAATTGTCAGAAGTTGTGTGCGTACTGAGCGAAAACGAGATGGAAATGCATTGTATTAAAGCACACATACTATTAGATGAGACTTGTGTCTGGTCATATTAATTTAACAGTGTATTTATTGTATTTCACTTTTAGTCAGTTAGGTAGTTGCAGTGGTTTCTTCCGAAAATGCCTTATTTTTGCCATACAGCGAGTGGCCGAAAGAGGGCGCAAGAATTTTGCTTTTACCCATTAATTTCTAATCTCTTCAGACAGTCAAATAGCCATGTGCACATGGTAAAATGAGGAAGGAGCTTGTGGAGACCTGTAAAGGATCAAATAAACATATCAAATGTTCTAATAAATGGAGACTTAATCAAATTACATATTGAAATAAGTGGGGTTTGGATATTTTAGGATTCCAAAAATTAACTTTAGATGTGAAAAACACAAGCAGAATCTTTTTTTTCAATCTTTTTGATGCCAGGGATCCCTAAATATGATGATCCTCTGCAAGGGAGCCCCCTTGATAATAAAAAGACATTTATTTCTATCTATAAAGACCTATTTACACTTTGTGAGAAAAATAAAAAATGTGATATAAAGACAACATGTTATTTTGTGTATTTATATTGTTATTTACATATTATAAATTTATATTCATAATGTATTTATATATTAAAGCCAAAAGAAATTATGAAAATAGTCTGATTCTAAAATAATCCAGGAAATATTTACTCTGTAAACAGCATATATTTTACAGACTCCAGCTATATCTGGCCTAAATCTTTTTTTTTTTTTTAAAAAAAAGAAAAATGCATAATAAAATAAAGGCAGAAATAAACATGAAAAAGGCCTGAGTAAGGTGGAGCTGGCTCTCAATTATTACTCATTTCAAAAACGCTGGGAGTGCAGACAGCAGAAAGCCATTCTTTTTCGACTGAACTTGATCCAGGGTGAGGAGAGAGAAATCAGTCTTGATAATTATAATTGTGTGAAATTATAATCTTAGTCAAGGATTAAGCACAAATCTCATAAGCACAATTTATCTTATATGGAGTTATCAAGATTATAGATTATAATTTATGTATTATTATTAACACATTAAAAGATGAAAGAAGAAAAGATTAACAATGTCAGTTAAATGGTGAAAGAAGAAAAGAAGCAATGGCATGTGATGATGCCTAAAACTGAACGTGAATATAAAGTATAACTATAGTGTGCTTATATAGTTGAAGTTTTGATGTAGCCTGAATACTTCAGTATACATCTTTAGGTTTATATAGAGCTACATATAGAATCATGTTTATATATTTTTTCATAATTATTATTGTACTTCTAAAACTACTAAATGAGAGTATCTTAAATTCTTGAAACTACATTGAATCAAAATTGAAATCCTTTTGAAATATTCAGACATCATCTCACGTTCAACAGACTGGAGTTAGGGAATACATCTTTTAACATAAATTTGCATATATGTTGACTTTTTTTAAAAGGACGTTTATCGTCGTGTTAACGTATTTTATTTTTAACAAAAATATATATATTCTGATCCTTAATCTAAATAAATAGAAATTGTTTACATATGACGTCACTTCCTGGTTGACGCTGCTACGAGGAAGAGCTCGAGAAAGAAGAAAGCAACAGAAAGGGCTGAACAAGACATGGCTGAACTGTCCCTGTACCTCACAAACGTTAACGTGTCTTTGGGACAAACTATGGACACTGAGAAGGTAAAGTCTTTTTTAAATATAACAGCATTACATTTATATATGTATATATATATATAAATATAAAGACTACAGTCGAGATATGACGTTCGTTACATCTTTGTCTAGCGAGGAAACTTGATATGTTGATAAACATCATGTAAGCAATAAATATATAATACTAATATTTATATCATAATAATAAGGATATATTATATAATAAAGTAAATTTGATCCATCTCTCTATGTATAACAGCGTGTAATGTTTTTAATCTGCTGCTTTAGAGTTCAACTGTGGTGAAAGAGTTTGAAAATGTGGAACTTGGAGATTTGGGAAAGAAGAAGCCAAAGATTCCTCGCAGAACAATCTACTTTGCAAGTGGTGAAACCATGGAGGAGTACAGTACTGATGAAGAGGAGGAAGAAGAACCAGAGAAGAAGAACACTTTAAGTACTGTGGATGCGGTGAGTGGCATCAAATAATTGAATATGAAATTAGTTTCAGTTGTCATCTTAAGTTTATAGTCAATTGCATCTCTGATTACAGTCAAAGTTGACCTGGGGTCCATACGTCTGGTTCCAAATGTGGAGAGTGGCTACCTCCACCATCTCAGGTAACGAAACTCTTACCAGTCTGTGACATTTGGCTCTACAAAAACGGATCAAATATAACATTTTTACCCAAATATTTCAGTTTGTGACTATCTTGGAGAAAGAATGGCCTCATTGTTGGGAATCACAACACCAAAATATCAGTATGCAATTGATGAGTACTACAGGATGAAGAAGGAGGTATGTGCCCCAGTATTATTATTCTACAGCCTCCAATTGTTAGCTGACAAGTAGAGTGGCATGGACAGTTACTCTTGTACATGCTTTGAGGGATTTGAACAGCTTTCGCCTAATGACGTGTACTCCGCAGGAGGAAGAAGAAGAGGAGGAAAACCATCTCTCTGAGGAGGCAGAACGTCGTTTTGAAGAGCAGCACAACCAGGAGGGTCAGCAGGCAAAGACTGAGCAACCAGAAGCAACTGCTTCTTTTGTGAATGTGACCTTTGAACTAGAGCAGGAATCACATGCTACACCTGATGCAAATAAAGTGCCTGCACCCATTCCTTCCTAAAATATTCTTCAGAGGATTGAGAAGAGTAGATGGTTTTACCATATTTACCGTAGGCATAAGGTGTGCTGGTTTCCTATTTTGGGGAGTGAAGTTTATCATACATGAAGGTAACATGTTTATGCATAGCTGACAATGGTTCTGCTTTGAACGTGGAACTACTTTAATAATCATTTTATAAAGCCATACATGAAACCTCTTAGTCACAACAATTCATTGTACATTTTAATAATTATAAACACTGCATGGATTGCCAATCTCTTAAGATGCTGAGACATTAGTTATAACATTAGACATTTCTATGTTACTGATGATGCTAAGAATTGAAGGTAGTGTAAATGATCAGATGAGAAGACTCCCTCAATGCTTTCAGAGCTGACAAGTTATTTTTCTAACCAAATATTCTTTTTATGTGAACATTATTTTTGGTATGTACTGTATGTAAATGTGTGCTTTACCCATGAGATTTGAGTTCGAGATTTGTCTATGCCTCACACAAAAACATGCATTTCATTTTCAAGAGTGTATAATTTATTTGTGTACAATAATTTTGTATTGTGTAGGTGAAAATGCACCTACAGTTCTATTATGTAGGTGAAAAAAAACAGTTTGTTTTGTACATAATATTACTTAATAAACAATTCCATATACAATTGAGCTATTCCTCTTGGCTGAAGGTTTTATCTTCATTCTGAGTTGGTCCCATAGCAAAACTTGACTTGGCAAACACAAAGTGATGTCATGTGTCGTCTAAATCAGCTGTGTTGCTGTCGGTGTCGTTAGCCACCAGCACCTCTCTGTTCTCGTAAGTCCAGAAGCCATTGAGGTCGATGAGGATACTCGAGACGGTATCGCCCTGACCGCTGTTCACCAGGTCCTGTAGTGTGATCTTATATGGATCTTTGGGCTTCACCATATCAAAGATTTCATCCTGTAGACAAATATGGGAATTATAATATCATATATACAGCAACCTGAAATTACTATTTCTCAACTTGCTGAAAATGGCAATGGACTGCAATTATTACTGTATAAAAAAGAGCTAAAGGCAGTTTACCTTAACATCCTGGAAGGAAACTGGCTCCTGGCCATGGATTTTCATTTGTTCTTGAATGGCCTGATATCAGATGAATAGGTTAGTTTCTACTTATATATGAACAAAAAAGATAGCAAATACTTCTACTTACCCTGAAGAAGTAGTTGAGAGCAAACACATTGAGATAGCCTTTGTTTTCCATGTCTAGCAGTTTGAAAATATACTGCAGGGCTGCAGGCTCTTTCCTGTTCTCTAGAGCCAGCACAAAGTCTAGATATGTCTTATAGTCCTAAATGAGGGTGTTGACAAAAAAATATATTTAAAATAAACAACAGAAATGCATGTTTATGTTTTTAGATACTAAAAATCGTCATATATGACATGCTTTTAATAAAAATGAAGTGCCTATTTTTAATGGTCTTTTTCCAGAGTAAGAGTTCAAAAGTTTGGGGTCAGTAAGATTCCTTTAAAAGAAATTAATCACGGTTTCCACAAACCTGTTGAGCAGCACAACATTTTCAGTGTTGATAATAATAACAAATGTTTCTTGAGCAGTAAATCAGCATATTAGAATGATTTCTGAAGGATCATGTCACACTGAAGACTGAGTAATAATGCTGAAAATTCAGCTTTGCCATCACAGGAATAAATTACACTTTAAATACATTAAAATAATAAAATAAAATAAAACATTGTACAAACATTATTTGTATTGTATTTAAATGCAGCCTTGGTATGCTTGAGAGACTTCAAAAAAAAAAAAAAAAAGTGTACCAGTCTCCCGAAGCACTACTGTGTCACAGAGCTATGACTTTGACAGCAGACATTTGTTTTAAGGGATTTTCTCCAATCTAACTCTTAGTGTGATGCAAATTATTGTAAGCCAGAAGTTTATACCATTTCACCATCGTAGGTTAAGCATTCCTGGTAGACACGGTCTAGGAAAACGCTAGTTAGAGTTCCGGTACCATAGCGAGACAACTCTTCTTTACTGAGCATACCATTGTGGTCCTTATCCAGGTTGAGGTACTGTCCTGTAAACAGGAAATATGATGATTAACATATGAGATTTAATTTATAACTTACATTATTATTACACTGATTAAAGGATTAGCTCACATTCAATTGAAAATGACCTCAAGCTTTACTCACCCTTAAGCCATCCTTGGTGTTTATGACTTTCTTCTTTCTGATGAACACAATCTGAGATATATTAATAAATATCCTCACACATCCAAGCTTCATAATGGCAATGAGCGGGATCAACGAGTATGAGCTGAAGAAAGGGTCTCCATCCATCATAAACGTTCTCCACACGGCTCAGGGGGGTTAATAAAGGCCTTCTGAAGCGAAGCAATGCGTTTGTGTAAAAAAAAATATCCATTTTTAACAACTTATGAAGTAAAATATCTAGCTTCTGCCAGACCACCTTCTGTATTAAACTTAGGGGGAAAACAATGGAACTGGTGTGACGTCTGATAAGCTTTTTCTGTGAGTTGAATAGGGAAGGCGTAGGATATAGCATAAATTTTTTGAACTGCGAGGGTTTTACACTTTCTTCGTAACTTGAATACGGAAGGCGGTCTGGCGGAAGCTAGATATTTTACTTCATTTGTTGTTTTTTTTCCACACAAAGGCCTTCTGAAGCAAAGCGAAGCGTTTATTAACCCCCTGGAGCTATGTGGAGTGCGTTTATGATGGATGGATGGATGTGGATGGAGGCACTTTATTCAGATCATACTCGTTGGCATCGCTCACTGCCATTATAAAGCTTGGATGCGTCAGGATATTGATTAATATTTTTCCGATTGTGTTCATCAGAAAGAACAGTCTGATGGCTTGAGGGGGAGTACAGCTTGGGGTAATTTTCAATTGAATGTGAGCTAACCCTTTAAGTGCATTTTGCAGGCATACCATAAACTCGAAGAGCGGAAGGTGCAGAGAACCAGTTGGACTCCTGACTCTCCTTTGACAGGTCCTCGTCTCGAAGCTATAAATGAAAAAATCTGATTATCTTAATGTTGCAGGTCACCCACATGGGAGAACTTTAGAACAGCTAGCTAACTGAATGGATGGATGGATGGATGGGTGGATAAAACTATCGTTCAAAAGCTTTCTATTCATCAAAGAATTCTGAAAAATATCTATCACAGTATGTTTCACCCCAAACTTGTGAACAGAAGGGTATAAACATATTTTTATATTTGTATATATTACAGGTTCACTTGAGCAAGAATCTGTACACTACCTCAAGTAGGTCATCCAAGAAACTGCAGGCCAGGATGTCTTGAATTTTTATCTTCCCTGCAGAACAAGTACAAAACATTAGAATGTTTCGTTTCATTCCAGTTTTTCCACAGGATAAAATCTGAATGATGTCTGCAGGTGCTCTGACTTGAATTTAAAGGCAAAGTTAGAAATTTAAAAAACAGCACAACCACAGGAGAATTACCAGTGTGTAGAGGATCAAGGAAGAAGAAGAACTTGCGAACAGCAGTGCAAACATAAAACGAGTAGAAGGATTTCTCCAGGCCATCTAGTTGGGGGAGTGTGGGAATTAACTCCAGGATGTAGTTCTCCAAATCCTGCAAAAATAAAGTCACACACTGAAGTCTTTCCTTTAAACAATACAGCGTTACTCCTAAGAAGATATTGTGAATACTGATGTTTACTGTTTCAGAGGGTAAAGTGAGATTACTTACAGACTCACGAAGATAACCCTGTCCTGCTACATCATACAGACTCAAACCAATCCTGGTTTGGTGCAGCCACACTGCCAGAGAAGAAATGCAGGTCAATCCGTGATTCATCTACACATCTGTATCATTGTGTTCTGAGTCAAATAAAAGATCTAAAAGACTCATACTGGTGTCATAAGAGGAGAATGCAATGAGAGCACATATCACAGAATTTATAACTACCTTTTCTCATGACATAGTTGAAGAACTGCATAATTGAAATTCTCCCATATGGGTCATTATGAAGCAGTTTGGCGTAGACTCGGGCAGTGAAGAATAGCCTGATGGGGTGTAATGATTGTGAAACGAACATCTCAGTGAGTCATAAGCATTGTCCACCTACGAATTATACTGACCTAGAATACGGTAATCAGCTCGTCATGCTCATGGTTTCGAGTGATAATAATTGATCACTCAACACTTTTCAATGATGCACTTACTTGCATTTGGCACCTGCTTGTTCTCCAACCTTTAGGAAACTCTCATAACTGATCATGGCCTCATCACCGGTCGTGGGCGGCACTTGATGCTTATCGAGAAGAAACCAAAGGTTCTGTAGGAAAGAAAAAAAATCATACATTTAGAAAGGAAATAAAAAACACAAACACATGTAATAACTAAACAAAAGCTGATAATGAATGTTTTGTTTGGGACACAGACCCGATACAATGCTCTCTTACCTGTAACTCTTCATTGTCCAATAGTTCCCGGCTTTTCCTTTGGAGAAACACTGCCCTTGATTCTTCTCTGAGTTTCTGCAGCAACACTTCATCTTCTGCAGGAAGCTGAGGTGAAATGATGTGAAGTTAAGATTAAGTAGGTATTACAAACACAACCGTTTGGGGTCAGTAAGATTTTTTTTTTAAAAGAAATTGTCACATATATTATGGCAAAAATGCATTAAATTGATCAAAAGTGACAGTAAAAACACTGTATATGCTGTTCTTCTGATCTTTCTATTAAATCAAAAATATATTAAGCAGTACAACTGTTTTCAATACTGATGCTAATAATAAATGTTTCTTGAGCATCAAATCAGCATATTAGAATGATTTGTGAAGGATCATGTGACATTGAAGACTGGAGTAATGATGCTGAAAATTCAGCTTTGCCATCACAGGAATAAATTACATTTTAAAATATATTAGAATAGAAAACAATTATTTGTAATTGTTATAATAATTCTGTTTTTATTGTATTTTTGATCAAATAAGTGCAGCTTTGGTGAGCATAAGAAACTTTTAAAAATCTTACTGAATGTTAGTATAAGCTGATGAACAACATGAAAAAATGGTGACCTTCAAATTAATATCTTCAAGACTAGACATTTATCATTATCATGATAGGTCAGATTATCAAACGTGGATATAAATGTAACATTTTAAATATGATATAATTCACCACAACCACTGTCAACACTGTATTCTCATTACTGATTAGATCCAGAACAACTCACCCTGTAGTAGAAGCGTGGGATGTGTTTAAATGAGTCATCTTCTCCTTTCTCACCTCCTTTCCATTTGGTGTAATACTTGGTGAACAATTCGGTTTCCTCCGCTTTCTTCTCCTCCTCTGTTTTGCCATCTGTTAAATAGAGTTAACCCACACATTAAGATTATTCACTCAGCATATATCTGAAATAGAAGCTTTTGTAATATTATACACCACCGTTCAAAAGTTTGGGTTCAGTAAGATTTTATTGTCTTTTTTAGAAAGAAATTAATACTTTTATTCTGGAAGGATATTTTAAATGGATCAAAAGGGACTGTAAAGACGTTTTAATGTTACAAAAGATTCTATTTCAAATAAATGCTGTTATTTTTTTTTAAAGAATCCTGAAAAAAAATATACACAACTGTTTTCAAAACTATAATAATAATAAATTTTTCTTGAGCATCAGATCAGCCTATTAGAATGATTTCTGAATGGTCATGTGACACTGAAGACTGGAGTAATGATGCTGAAAATTCAGCTTTGCCAACTCAGGAGTAAATTACATTTCAAAATATATTCAGAAACAAAACAGTTATTTTAAATTGTAATAAAATTTCACAATATACTGTTTTACAGTATTTTTAATCAAACATCCTTGGTGAGCATAAGAGACTTCTTTTAAAAACACTAAAAATCGTACTAAACTTTTCCCAAACTTTTGAGCGGCAGTGCACATGTCCTGCTTAGTTTCACAGTAAAATCATGGTAACCATGAGCAAAACCATAGATGGTTCCTCATTACCAGGATGATTCTTACTTTGCAATACATTTTAATGTCACCATCATTTGTGTTTTAAATTATTGGATAAAATACTACACTTTTGAGTAACACTTATTAAAATTTCTTACATATGAAAATCACATTAGCCAGTTTTCATTCATTACCATGGATAGGGTAACCATGGTTTCTATACAACAAACTGTAGTACTAAGTTATGACCGAGTACATTAAGTCTAAACTAATATTTAGTATAGTCTAAATCTACAAATATTTGTATCAAATATAATGTTTCGGGACTTCAGACTTAAAGTAAAACCACGGTACATTTTTGCAAGCGAGTTTTAATCCTTGTAGATAGTTATACTTTTTATTTAGGAAACTTCTATATAAGAGTTATATTTTTCTCTCTCTCTCTCTTTGAACTCACTATAAATCTCTGTAGTTATTGATTAGCTCAAGTCATCATCTCACCTTGTTTCGCGTTGGCGAGTCTTTTCCGCAGTAAATCTTTCCAATGTGCGGTTTTGTCGTTTGCCATTCTTAACTTTATTCAGTCATAATATGTTTTAAACCAACAAGCTTGAAACTAATTTCTAATTAAACTGCAATATGTTAGAGTAGCCAAGGCGGTTGATCAACTGTTTACATCTCTAACCGAAAGGCGCACGAGTGACGTAGACAAAGTGCGACTAGAAAGGAGAGTGAATGGCTGCTCGCTTTCTGGGTAGAATTCGATAACCTTTGACTAGATACTGTAAGTTAGATGTTCTTGTTTAAAATACGGGTGATTGTTTTGACAAAATTGCGTTTAAAATAAAATAAGCGACATCTTAGTGAGTTTATCTATCTGAGGGTCCCAATATTGTGTACTTTAAGTAACGTTACAGAAGGACATTTCTTTAGCAGATGAGTTGCTGAATATTATTTATAATTATTAATTTGAGGTATTATTAAGTATAACTTTATAAAGTTTTGTATGTACGTTGACTAGTAAAACCTAATTCATAAAGCAATGAGATTTTGAAGCAGAATAAGTAATTTATAATTAGTTGCTCATTTGCTTGTGGTGGAACATTTACATAAATCACCATTAAATTAGTGCATTGTCTGAAAAATAGACTATAATAGACTTGTAAGGAAATGGGATCTCTTGTGTCAAATTCAAGCACTTGTATGAAGCATCTATGCACATGGGTTGTCAACCCTCTGTATTTCAGGCCTGGTTTACCAAATCATAAAATTAAGCTTGCTGTTAGGTTTATCATAAATCCACAGACACAATTTTACAGCACAAAAGGAGGCAAACAAGCACAATTACACAGCCGAGTTACCAAAGAAATAGGATTCAGACCTAGAACAAGGCCTGCATTCCCAAATTCAGTATTCGCTGCTGGAACTGCCAAAAAAACTGCTGAATATATGAAAAAGCGAGCTGGGATGGATGCAGAAGAGCTGTCAAATAATACACATGTGAGAAGCAGAGGATCTCTAAAAGTTGCCCTTCCTGATCATCCTCTGACCACATCAGAGTGGGAAAAATTCAAAGAGGGTTCCTCTAAACCTGAGCGCTTTGAGGTGCAAATGATGGAAGGACTGTTGGCGGCTAATGCAGATGTCAACATCGCCAAATCTCTCTTGGCGTATGTGGTTAAAGACAAAGGCACCGTTTCTTACGAACTCCTTTTGAGGTACCTCACGCTGTGTGTCACAGCTGGGCACCACTCTGAGGTATTTGACACTTACGACATCATGAGAACTTGTTTTAAGACCCTTGACACTGGAGCTTCGTCCCTGTTTATTAAAGGTTTCAGTCAAACTGAACGCTGGAAGGAGGCACTTGCCGTGTTGGAGGGTATGAAAAAGGCCCTCCTGCCCTCTCCTCGGAACTATGGTGACGCCATCGCTGGGGCGGTACTTCATGGTGATACTGAGACGAGCTGGAAGCTGTACGACGAACTGCTTGAACAGGGTCTCGTACCTAATCAGGACACCTGGCAGTGCCTGTTTCAGAGTGGCATCACTCACCATGGACAGGAGAACAAACTCTTTTCTGTCCTGTCATATATGAGAGACAATCAGATCTACCCAGAGGAGCCACTGATTAAAACTATCAAAGCTTGGTTTGAGAGGTAATTGTAAAAAAAAGGCTAAATATATATAATAATATATATAAAACTAATATAAATATATATATATATATATATATATATATATAAAATATATAAGTGCTTGTTTGTAATATATGTCTGTGTGTATACATATATGTACAAACGTTTGTTGCGATTAATCACAATCGATTTGACAGCACATTATATAAGTGCTGTCAAAATGATTAATTGCATCTAAAATCAAACAAAATTTGTAATGTGTGTGTATATATATATATACGCACACATATATTTACAAACCTTTATGTTGCAATTAATTGATTTGACAGTACTTAATATACAGTACCTAAGTTTGTAAATGTTTGTGTGTATTATGTATATATGCACACACACATATACACACATTTTATATATATATATATATATATATATATAAGCTTTTATGTTTTATGTAAGATGCAATTAATTGCGATTAATTGATTTGACTGATTTTTTTCACTGTTTTGTTCCCCCCACCCCCCTATCTGCACAGTTTACCGGATCAGAAATGGAGTGGGAAGTTCTCATTTGTGGCCATCAGGTACTAGTTTCATTTTTCAGTTTTAATTAAACACAATGATCATAAAGACTATTTTTAATATTTTTTTTTTGGTATGGATATAACTTGTTTTAGTGGAGAGTGCAAAAATTGCAAGGCATCACTGGAATCCATTCAACTGACTGAGGAAGAGTATGCTCGGCTCAAGGATGAAGTGATGAAAAAAGTGATAGAGGGAAGTGACATCTTCAACAAAACCACCCCAGAGGTCTGTCTCCAATATTAAATCCTTCTTTTACCAGAGTTAATTAACCAATGTTAATTTAATCTAGATATATAGACAAAATCAACATTTAAGCCAGTGTTGTTATTGGTCATTCATACTAAACTAAAAGTATTAAAAATACTGGAATACAAAATGAAAAACAAACTTAAGAAACGTGAACAAAAAGTTAGAAATGTTGTCTTTGCAAATAACTGAAATGATTAAAACTAATGTTGAAATAAAAAATAAAGCTACATAAAATTAATCACAAAAATGTCAAAAGCACAATTAAAATTCAAATCAAAATATTTATAAATACTATAGTAGAACATAAATAATACTAAAAGAGCACTGAATTACTTAAATTCACCTCAATGTAAAGGAAGTGTGGTTTGAAGTTTATTAAAGTCTTATTTTTTAGTGCCCTTTGACTCCACTAGATGGCGATAGTGTCCTAAACATCTTATATTTAGTTTTCTACATGACTGATCAAACATGTTATACATGTATGTGAAATATTAAACATTAGCTTATTTTTGAATGCTTATTAGATTATTTTCCCCCTGGAAATGATAAAGTAATAAAAAGCACATAGGCTAAAAACTAACTTTCTTTATGGCACCAAATAGGCAGCAAATACGTGATAGGCAAGTTGGGTAGTCGTCCAGAATTAGAAGATGTTCCATGCAGTTTTGAGCTCCATCTTAAATGAAGTCTGCCCCTGAATTAGATGATGTTGTTGTCCGGACGGCTGCTTATTTCAGGCTGTGGGGTCTATAGATGTCAAAAGCATGTGATCCTGTCTAGTTCCACATTTAGACATGATGTAGGGGCTTTCCAACACATGTTCCTTCATGTGTCTGTCAGGTCCCCGGTTTAGCAAGCTCATGAAAGCAGTCTAACTGAAGACACAAGGTCACAAGGCAAGTGATTCCTCTGAAATTCCATTTGCCTGAAAGAACAGTCATGTTTGTTTGCAAACGGCGTTCTCACGCGTAGGAAAAGCATTACATTTCCGAATGCTGTCTCAGAGAGGGTCATTTTTATACAGCATATCTATATAAAAACAAAGTAGTCAGTATAGCCATAAACAATCTCTAATTTGGTTGTGCACATGATTGATGCTGATACATGGGAATTGCTTATGTGCGTTTTGCTCTTGTAAAAAACAATGGGCTTTCACATTTCAGCCCTCAAAAGCCTCTCACATGAGTGACCCTGGAAAGTCCCTGCCTGTCTGCAGCGCTGCATGGACTCCAGCCCCCCTGCCATCGCTGCAGCAGCGCTTTATGAAGTGAAACCAGTGTAAGGCAGTTAAAACACCCCCAGTCAAAACACTCCAGAAGCATTTAACAACCCCTAGACAATCATTTTGCCTTTAAAGGGAAAAAAAAAAAGTGCTTTTGGGTGGCTGACATGACGTGACAACCGTGGCGTGCTGTGTGACATGCAATACTTCATCAAAAACAACATTTTGAATGTTTTAGATAACAGCTTTTAGATATTGCATAGTTATTATTAAATTTTATTTAACCTTTATTTAACCAGGAGAGACCCATTGAGATTAAAAACCTCTTTTTCAAGGGAGTCCTGGCCAAGAGGCAACAACATTACACAATTATAAACATGCAAAGAAACATTAAAATAACACAGGTTTTGAAAAACAATTGCACATTATTGAGGCAGTCTCCATTGCTTTCAGCTTAGTTTTAAAAGCATTTAAGGACAAGAGCTCAGTCAGTTTCCAGTCCTTCTGCAACTGGGAAATGTGAGATTACAAGGAATATTTGTACTTGTAAACATGAAAAAATGTTTTTTTTCCACACCATATACATATTCACTAGTTTGGGTTTGGTATGATTTTTAAATGTTTTGAAAGAACCATCTTATTCTGCATTTATTTGGTCAAAAATCCAGTAAAAACAATAATATTGTAAAATATTATTAAAATTTAAAATGTATTCCTGTGATGGCAAAGCTGAATTTTCAGCAGTCATTACTTTAGTCTTGTCACATGATCCTTCAGAAATTTGCACTATAGTGACAGACGCCGACCAACAGTGCGATTACAGTGCGTCACTTCTCGCAAATTCAGCATGGTCAGTCTGTGACCACAAGCCAACAGACACCAGCAGAGGTAACACACTCATCTGACAAAACTCAATGAAGTGTCTGTTGCCATCTGTCAGCGGCTGTCTGGCCTTGAAGGGTTAGTTCACCCAAAAATGAAAATTACACATTGAAAAGTGTTTAATTACTCACCCTCATGTCGTTCTACACCTGTAAGACATCTTCGGAACACAAATTAAGATATTTTTGATGATATCTGAGAGGTATATGAGCAATACAACCTCCACTTTCAAGGTCCAGAAAGGTACTAAACACGTCGTTAGAACAGTCGATGTGACTGCATTGGTTCAACCTTAGTTTTATGAATACTTTTTGTGCGCAAAAACAAAAATAACGACTTTATTCAACAATATCTTTTCTTCTGTGTCATTTTCATACGTTGTTTACGTCCAGTCCTTCCAGGTTCTACGTTAGAACGCCGACTTGTTATTGGCCGGCTCCTGCTTCAGCGTCACACATGCGTCGTTCTGCTCATGTGTGCAGCCTTGGCCAATACTGAGCCGGCATTCGGACGTAAACACGGAAGCCTTCACTGTGCTTACTGCAACTGCATAAGGATAATGACAGAGAAGAGAAGAGACTGTTGAATAAATTTTGAGATTGTTTTGTTTTTGCGCACAAAAAGTATTCTTGTTGCTTCATAACATTAAGCTTGAACCACTGCAGTCAAGTGGACTGTTTTAATGATGTGTTTAGTACCTTTCTGGACCTTGAAAGTGGTGGTTGTATTGCTGTCTATATTACCTCTCAGATTTCATTAAAATATCTTAATTTGTGTTCCGAAGATGAACGAAGGTCTTAGAGGTTTGAAATGACATGAGGGTGAGTAAATAATGATGTAAATTTTATTTTTGGGTGGACTAACCCTTTAAGATGCTGATTTGCTGAAACGGTAGTCCTACTTAACATTTTTGCAGAAACGTTAATAAATGTTTTTTTTTAATGATTCTATAAATAAAATAAAATGAATAAAATCTTACTGACCAGAGTAGTGTATATTAAGTTATTTGTTTACACTATGTTACTTTTGTCCCTCTAGCGGTTAAAAAAAAACAAAACTACATTTTGCGAAAGAGTGTTGTTTTGGTGCTTCGGCTTTGCGTAACTGTGGATGAATATGACCCTTCTCTATTGATAATGCTTTAAAGGCACAATATGTAAAATTTTTTTATATAAAAATATACAAAAACCACTTGCATTGTTATATATTTCGTTCCTGTCTCTCATTAGTAATCATGTTAAAAAACATGCATTCACTCATCCATAAATATTATTTCCCCATAAACATTATTAGATCCATCGGCTTGACGACAAGTTCCATGTTCCATTCATTCACTACGTCATCAAACTGCGTCAATCCTTTGTTATTGTTTTGAAGAGTTTAGCGACACGTAGCGTATACATATTGTGCCTTTTAGTGAACTTTATTAGAGCTACTCATGGCAAATTATCAGTTTAATATAACATTTAATACAGCATTTCAGATCCCTCAGATTTTGCCATCTCCGAACAGCTAAGCTAATGTTGATTCTCTTTTTATTACAAGCTCTGTCACGTTCTCTTTTTTCAGCAGACTCTTCTCTGTTTAACATTTTTTTAAAATGGGTGATTCCCCGGAGGTTCGAAATTTAGTGAGGTCCATAGCAAGCTTTCTAACCTGTCACTCCCACACCATGCACGTGTCGAGTAAGTTTTAACATATTAACCTAAAACCATAGTGTTAAAAAATATAATAAATAGTCAGGGGATTTTAAATGTGGTCAAAGTGTTCAGTTAATGCACCATATTATTGTCAACACATTTAAAAATCCAAGTGAAATATCCAGATGAGCATGTTAACCTTTTTTTTTTGCTTATTGTTAAAAAGTCCCTTTTCAGTTTCCTCATATTCAGTGGCCTGCAGCTTTTCAGGTCAAGTGTGAGCTTTGGGGAGCCTGTTTTTCCCGTTTCAAAAAGAGCAAACCTGTAATAAAGAAAAGTACAGGACTTGCAGATGCCTTTTTATTAATGTCTGCTGTGGAGTACGGTGAAGTTTCCACATACTCAAATTTCTTTGTTCTCTGTCTATTTTTGTGTGGCTCCCTTTCATTTTATTGGAATTTCATGCATGCTTTGAACAAAATAGAGCTGGTACTTTGTTTAGAAAGTTAAAGAAATCTAGTTTATTTGTTTGTGATGATTCAAACAAACGTTTGCAATTGTACATTGTGTCCAAGAATCACTCCAAGGCTGAACAAGGGTGTTTAGATTGTCGTGGGCTATTGTGTATATTCCAAGTAGAAAAAAGTAGACTGATCACTATCAAATCTGCATTCAACTTGTTTTGAACGTGCGTGTACCAAACACACCCTTTGTAAGTACACAAAGTTCTGTACAGCGAGCTGGTACTGCATTCACTTAACCTCTTGACACCATTGGGGAATCCCCAGTGTTCCTGTTCCCATTCATCCTAACCTCTCTATGACCACGAGAGGATGCAGAGCAAAACAAAAACACAATAGAAAACACTTACGATCTTACGATGCAAGACCTTCATTGTCAAAATCTTATAGTTAAAACCAGGAGAAATTGCATTTTTGGATTAATTTCTTCCTGTGCTAATGCCCTTACCCTGCTGCAAGAGTTTTAGAAAGTTGTACAACTGATCACCAACCGCTAACCCCCACCAAAACCAAAGAGGAATTCCCCAAATATCCAGCTCCCCTTCCCCCCTCTCGCTGGCGCTCAACCCTCCCCCAGTCCTGCACCCTCTCAGCCACTAGCACAGACATGCTACTTAACACTCTCTTAACAAGATTTTTAACATGCAAAATAGCTGCACTTATTTTGTTTTGTTGTCTTGTTTTCAAAGGCGGATCACAATGTTCTGTTTTTGCATATAAGTGCCTTGGAGGGGTGGGAATTGGAATTTTTGAAGGAAAAATTCTCACGCTCCAGGCAGAACTGAAAGCGCTGGTTTCCAGCCACCTGACAGTCCAGGAATACTTGTGGTTTTGACAGACATAGCTCTGTGTGCATTAAACAGAGGCTTGTGTATTAGCTGTTGGACTTAACTCTGTCACATTGTTGTTTCCTCAACTTTGAGAAAGAACGTGCAGAGTTTGCAGTTCCCTCAAAGCTATAAGCTCCGAATCTGCAAGGATTTTTACTCAATAACTAAATTTAAGTTAATTGTCCAAAATATCGGTTCTTGTGTTTTAGTTTTGGGATGCATAATAACTTTTTTTTACTCCGCTACATTTCAGAAGAAACATACTTTTGCTCATTATTTTTGAAGTGAAGAAAACGATGGTCATGTCTGATTCGAGACGAATCATTATTTGAATCAATGATTCCACGGAATCGGATCTGATTCTGTGGGTGCTTCTCAGACGGAAAACTGCATCCTAGCAAAGTTTCAAAGTTACTTTTCCTTTCAAGTCTGTTCGCTTGGCGGCCATATTTGCAACACCTCCAAGCATCTATTTCAGGCATCCAAGACCGAGTCCTATCGATTTGAATGGGGGAATCCTGAAATCTCAAAAATAGCTTGGCGAACTCACAAGTATGCATTCATCTCCGAAAACATATATTTTTTTGTCTTGCTTTTTATAATGAGCTCAGACAAACTCAGTGCTGACTTGTTTTCAATCAGTTATTTTTCGTGAATTGGAATATGTGCAAAGGATTGTGGGTGATTGAAGGACGCAAAGGATACACTTAATGCATCCTTCAAAATGAGCTGAACGAATGACATGAAGTGAAGGCTGCCTTCCAAGGATCCTTCAAATTGAGACCGCATTCGGTGACACTCATGTAGCAGCTGAGATATGCACCCTTACTAGGACTCAGCCTTCCTGTCTTTAGGGAATCTAAGCATTTGTTGCTGTCAAACAATAGAACTTTAAATAGAATGTGACCACACCTGGCTCACCTTCAAAAGCGTGATCAGGTTGTGTTTAGCTGAATAACCAAAGAACACAACGGCCCCTTGAAGAAAAAAAAAAAAAAAAAAGCTGGAACTTCCTCCTCCTTTGTTGTTGTTTAAGAAGAGGTTGAAATACCTCCAGAATTGTCCTTGGCAAAACATGTAAACATCTGAGGGAATTTCCAGCTGGATTGGGGCCGAGTCACTCCCTCACCTGTCTGCCCTCAGGCCTCAGAGCTGCAGACAGGCTTTTGATTTACTAAACATTTGCACAGCCGTTTTTACTTACACCTAGCTGGTGGACAATGTACACAAATACTGAGTTAAAATACACATACCTTGATGAAATATTACACAAATAAAAGTATTAAGTACTTACCAGACATAAACCAGCCAGCATTAGTCAATTAAAAAGATTAGTGGGTGCGGACATTAAAATGCATGATCCACAATTAGGCAAACAAATGAATAATATTACTTAAAATGTTAAACTTTCAAGAACAGTAGAAATCAGATCATGAGGTTAAGGTAGTAAAATAACTAAAACTAATAAAAATAAATCAAATATTTCAAATGATATAAAACTAACAAAATTGCTAAAATTCAAACAAAAATTAGAATAAATACTGACAATATAAAAATAAATCAAAATATCAAGAAATACTATAATAATAAAATAACACAGGGTGCTTTTCAAACGATAGGAAAAGTCAGGCATTCTTTAATGGTCTTGGGATGAAATAGATTCATTGAACAATACATTTGTTTTTTGTTTACAATGCTCTGACAGATAGAACAGCGTCATGGTACGTTCAGTTCTTGGCCAGTACTTGTCTGTAAACGCATTCCTTTATCTAATGGTTTTATGATTCACTCTTATAGTATACTTCCTGTACATTCATGAATGCACTTATCTCAGCTCCTCACATAATCTGATAAAATATGTAGAGTTTCATGAGTTTCAGGCAGGCACTTACAATGATATGTCTGTCTGCAATAAATGTCACCTGCCTGGCCTCGTGCTTTTCAAACAACAATCTTTAGTTTAAAGGTGAATTGTGTAAAATCTCTGCCACTTGCATCACAAAACAGAAATGCAATTCCTCAGCTGTTCTAGAAGGCTAAAGTCCTCATTTGGTGTATTGTAATAGTCCTTTTCTTGGTTTAATAGTGTTGTTTTAAAAAAAAAAAAAAATTATTTCAGTTTACAGTTACATTTCTTGAATCATCCTTAAGATTTGCAAATCAATAATTTCATTTCTCAAAACAATTCATATTCGAACAGCATCACACATTGGATTAGCTGCAAAATTTTGTAGCTTGCTCAATATCCTTAGTTCATCTCTCAAAATTAAGTACTTATGTCAATGAACACATCAGTGCCATCAGGATGACAAGTCCTTGTGTCCTTGTTCACAAGATCAAAAAATCAAAAATGCTTAGTCATGTTGTCAGTATAACAGTGTACTCTGAGTACTGTTGTCAGTATTTTCAGATGCAAACTATGGCTACGATTTTGATGACAGTGATTGAAAAGGCACGAGACTGCACACACACACACACACACACACACACATACTTTATATACTTGTGTGTATTACATTGTCTCTATGAAAAATAGCATACAATGTAAAATGCAAGTGGAGTACTGTAATATAGCATTATAGTAAGTTCAATATTACATTGTCTGATGATGATTGAGGGCATGGTTGTTCTCCCAACATCGGTTGTACATTCGACCCGCCTCGGACGTAAGGTCATGACTGAGAACATGGTCCACAATAGTGGCCTTTATTTCATCAGAAACATGTCTACAATCTTGGCTTCTTCTACCTCTTCCTCTGTTTTGCCTCCGTTCCCTTCCACCACTTCCTTGTTCCTTCTTCCCAACTGATGGCCCTGTTTGTTTTCTTGTTCTTCTTCCATTTACATTTCCCTTCATTAGTGAAATTCAGTTCATCAATTCAGGACACATTTAAAAAAAAAAAAAAATTCTAACAGAAATGTATTGAAAATATGCTTGACAGTTTATTACAACTAGTTCAATCATTTTGCACTTATTGACTTATGCAAGGAGCCTAGATGTTTTGAGCGGTAAGAATATTCAACAGAGAACCAGTATAATATATTTTGATCAACATGACATGAGCAATTGATAATGTAGGAAACGGATGAAAATTGTACATAATCAGTGGAGGTTGAACAAGTAATTTTGAGAATTTCAGTTGTAATCTGAGAAAAACTTTTAGTAATTTTGCTGTGTGTTTTTGCCATTTTTATTAGTTTAATATTTCTATTTGGCTATAAATTATTTTATTATTTTTTATTATATATATATATATATATATATATATATATATATATATTAATCTTTATTTGAATTAACAAAAACAACTTTTACTAATTATAGTGACAATAACAACACTGGCATGATAGCTGTACTGTTTCAGTTCAGCATAAGGGTTTTCAGCTGTCTTCCTTGTCTTGTGTAACACTGGTTGTTTTTCTCTTGTGTAATGCGCTGCAAAGCACCAAAGTGAGGTAACATACATAGAATACATAGTATTGTTGAAGGACGGTTACAAGACTGCATAATGTTGTATCTTTACTACCCATTTTGTGGCTAGTTTTTGCATCAGGATAAACAACAATGAAATATTGCAATGTTCAAAAGTATCAAAAGATATTATCTAAACTGCGAAACTGAATTTTTTTTTTTTTTCAAAAGTATGCATATTGTCTGTACCAAATCTATTTGACTGTAGCATGTGTTCACTGTATATGGTCATGGTTTTGAGAATAACCACTTGTTTGTCTTCTGTACAGGAGCTTAAAAGCTTTAAAAGTTTTGTGAAGCAGAGGCCTCCCTTTGATATTGTTATTGATGGCCTTAATGTGGCTAACACTACACCCAAGGCCACCCACTCTGAGACGGTGAGTGATGGGTCATTTAACTGCTTAGATGTTCCAAGACAGGGCTGGTTTGTCTGTGGGTTATTGGTGACCTTTTAAATCACATAACTGGCTAGACGGTCAACCTACTCTGATTTAAAGTACTAAACATAGGAAAAGAATAGCTAGCTGTCCCAAAAATAAGTTTGTTTACCTTTATGTTTGAGCATTCAACTGATCATTTTGCATTCTAAAGTCAAGAAAACAGAAAAGAGTCCAAGAGGATCCACCAGGGGGACGATGCTGAGCATGGTTGTCACATCTTACTTTTAATGCAATCGAAGAGGTTTAGAGAACAGCCCCAAATTTCTCATATTTTCCAACCTGAAAGACCCCCAAACCCACGAAACCCACCACAGTTACTCAAACTAAAAATAGGGAAATTTCAATGTCCATGTAATATAACACAGAATGTGTTACACATCATCCCTCCTACGAGGTGGTATCAGTACCAGTAGTGAGTTTACATTTAATTCTCCTTAATAGTACCTTTTGAGGGGCTTTTTTTCTTTTCTTTTTTTGCCTACAAATAGGCTATAATGTTTAGATAAATACCCACACCCACTCACCCCACCCTCTACCACCCTTTAACTGAAAACCAATGACTTGAAAAGGCAGATATGGGTAATTTCACCATATTTCCCCAGTTGAATAATCACAGTACATTTAGATAATTGTATTGTATTAGCTTTCTGAAATGTTATGTTTAAATGTGCAAATTAGGCATAATCTAATTAAAAATGCAGGTAACATTTTACAGTAAGGTTCGTTAGTTAACAACATTAGTTAACATGAACTAATAATGAACTGCACTTATACAGCGTTTATTAATCTTTGTTAATGCTAATTTCAACATTTATTAATACATTATTAAAATTTTGTTAACACAGTATGCACTGTGGACTAACATGAGCAAACAATAAATAACTGTATTTAAATTTTGTAATAAAGATTAGTAAATACAGTAACAAATGTATTGCTCATTGTTAGTTCATGTTAGTTAATACATTACCTAATGTTTAACTAATGAACCTTATTGTAAAGTGTTACCAAAATGCATATAATGAATAAAAATGTATATTATAAATGAGATATATGAACAACACCCTCTGTAGAACATTTGGTGTATGCAAGTGCAAGAACTGGAGATTTCTAACTCATTTTGAGAAAACAGACTTTAAAGATATGTATTGTAATTGATATCTGCAGGTGCAAATAGTTACAGTGAAATAAAATAAACACTTAAATGTGTATTTTGGGTGTTTTCTTTTCACATGTCTAAAATAAGAAATGTTATGGATGCAAAATAGAAAAATTGACCAGTGCATGAAAAACAATGGTTTTGCTTTAATATCTTTAATGTCACAACAGATATGATTTAAGTAAGCAATAATTGACAACGGGCCATTGAATTATTTGAAAGTAATGCGGCCATGGTGTAAGCGGAGCCATTGATAGCAGACTAAGGCCCCGATCACACAGAACACGTTTTTCAGGTTTTTTGAAAGCGCCAGGCCCACCGCACTATCTTTTTTTTATTGATTTTAGAAAAGAGCAGTGCACTGTGGTTATTTATGTTGCCAGGCAACCACTGAATCAGCTGTCCTGTCAGTGTAGCGCGAGCGCTCTTTGGTTTGCTGTTAAACTGTTATATTAGCAGAAACTTTAAATAAAAGTATGTTACAAGCAAAGGGCTCCATCTTTGCAGTGTCCAAAGAACTGGAAACATTTGTCAGCACAACGGAAAGCCGTCTCGCCATTCATTTGATTGGACAATGGGATAAAAACAAGGACGTCGAGCGCTTTTCTGCTCAGAGTTGATTTTTTTCAAATTCAGACGCTCCGAGCGCTCCTGCAAAAACGCGAGGAGGAGCAGGCGGTTAAAACGTGAGGCGCATAAACAGCGTGCGGAACGCTCACTGCCATAGAAAACAAGTCAAAAATGCGCCTCTCACTGGACAAAACATGTTCTGTCTGATCGGGGCCTAATGCTGTTATTAATGCAGTTGTGAGAGAGAGAGATTAAGCATGTGTGAATTACCTGAGTCTGTGCATCTCTCAATGATGTTCGGCTACTGTAAGTTTATCTGCTTCAATAACAGTGTCATTATTACCTTACTAGTGAGACCTAACTAGATTAGTTGCTAAACTATTTTACTGATAAAATCATTAGAGAGAGAGAGCGGGAGAAAGAGAGTATGTGCTTTCTTTCCGTACATAATAAAACAGTTTTGTGACAAAAAAATTGTCATTTTTATCCTATTGTTTACTATATTTATTTACTTGATCTTTGTATTTGTAGGTTTTGGTTCTTTTGCTGTTGTAGACAGTGAGGACCTTTTGAAATAACTAAAATCATTTGGCGGAGTGATATGGACATGTAATTCGGTCTAGTCCGGCCTGGAACTACTTTAGCCGTGCATTTCCCTGAAAATAACTGCACAGCTTCGAACGTTCGTCGACCAATCCAATTCAAGTATTCAACAACTCTGCAGTATATCAATAAATACTTCACTTGACATTAAGCTACAAATTATGATGGAATATAAACTTTTGCCGTTCTGGTCAAGGATCCTTTTAAGACTCTTTCTTTCCGTCCACTCGTCCATGGCTTCCATCTGCACTTTTTGCTTTTTATTCACCACAGATGCACGTCACACAGTCATACATTATTAACACATAAATGCCCCATAGCAATTGTCGCACAAAGGCAGGGGATTTTACACTCATCTTGAAATGACTAAACCCTGTATTTTATGTCAGACATGTGTCTTTTGTGGTCAAGTTTATTTTTGGAGCTAACATTTACCCTACTTCCTTGCTAACTGGCGCATTCAGTGGCATGCTAGTATTGACCGGTTTTCTCTGCATGCAGTCTGAGCAAGGCCTGCCTGGGTGTGAAAATAAGGTCTTCAGTTAACTTGTAGCCAAAAAAGACTATATGATTTGTTTACAAGCTAAGTAACCAGACTGTATG
This sequence comes from Zacco platypus, assembly GCA_038088235.1. Lineage (NCBI taxonomy): Eukaryota > Metazoa > Chordata > Actinopteri > Cypriniformes > Xenocyprididae > Zacco > Zacco platypus. The sequence goes on from CM076069.1 coordinate 13,343,494, forward strand.
CAAGAGGCTTAGGGAAATGAAATTGAGTGCAAATTTACAAGACTAACTTGCTGGAAGGAAGAGTTTCTGTTTATCTAGAAATGCTTAGGCAAAGATTATTACAGGCAAAGGGTTAAAGTTGGATTGTAAAACCGGACACTATCTTGTGTACGGTGCTTTCCAAAGTGAAACAGCCCATCTGTGGCTCACCGTCTACTTCCTTATCATGAATTGGCAAAAAAATGATCACACCTGCAATTCCCCAATTAGCTCTTCCTCATGTCAAAAATAACAAAACAAGGAATACAAGATAGACTGGAATTCATTGGAACTGACTTTGCATATTCATACTGACGTTATCGTAACATAAATTTGAGTATGAAATATATTTAGAAGGTTAATAAAATGCAACTGGTTGATGCGATAGTCGTGTGTGTGTGTGTGTGTGTGTGTGTTGCATGTATGTTTATTTTAGATTAATCTTTTCTGCAAGTTAGATTGGGCTTCAAATTTATCTGATCAAAAAATCCAGAAAAAAACGGTAATATTGTAAATATATTATTACAATTTAAAGTAATGTTTTTCTATTTTAATACACTTTAAAATGCAATTTATTTATTTTATGTAAAGCTGAATTTTCAGCATTATTAATCCAGTCTTCAGTGTCACATGATCCTTCAGAAATCATTCTAATATGCTGATTTATTATTAGTTTTCATATAACAGTTGTGCTGCTTAATATGATATATTAATGGAATAATATTTTGAATTCATTGTCGAATAAAAAGTTTTTAAAAAATAACTCCATTTATTTATAATAGAAATCTTTTGTAACAATATACACTATACCGTTCAAAAGTTTGGGGTCAGTAATTTTTCTTTTTTTTTGAAAAAAATCAATACAGCAAGGATGTGGTAAATTGATAGAAGTCTTTTTTTAACAATATAAGACTTTACTATCACTTTTTTTTTTAATAAATGCTCTTCTTTTTAATGTTTTATTCATCAATGAATCTTGAAAAAAGTATCAGTTTCCAAAAAATATTAAGCAGCACAATTGTTTCCATCAAATCAGCACATTAGATTGATTTCTGGAGGATCATGTGACACTGAAGACTGGAGTAATGATGCTGAAAATTCAACTTTGACATCACCATGAATACATTACATTTTAAAATATATTAAAATAGAAAAACATTATTTTAAATTATAATAATATTTTTCAAAAACATTAAATATTGTTGTGTCCAAACTTTTGCCTTGTACTGTATTTATATCTGTGTGTGTTTGTGTGTGTGCGTTTTTGTGATTTATGAGGACACAAATTTGTATAAGTTTTGTATATTACACTGGTATTACAACTTAAACATGAAATATGAGGACATTTCATGTGTCCTCATATTTTTAAATGGTTTTAAAAACATACTAAACAATGTTTAATTAAAATGTGAAAATGTGATGTGTAGGTTTAGGAGTAGTTAGTGTAGGGGGCGAGAATGTACAATTTGTACAGTATAAAAACCATAACGTCTGTGGAATGTTTGATAGCAAAACAAACCTCTCTGTGTGTGTGAGTACAATATGTATGCGTGTGTGTGAGTGTTATGAGCCCCTGCTATTTCTCTTGATTTCTCTTTTCAATATTTAATATGTATTTTTTTATGCTAGACATTTTTTCAGAACTAACTCTTCTTAGTTGCATTGTCTTTTATCCAACTGGTTCCCATGTGAATGTTAATCAATGTAAAAAAACAAAAAAAAACAATAGTATAATACATCATTTTATTATTTAATTTAATACTTAAAATTCACTTACTCTAGATGTAATCTTATACTAGTTTAGTTTCTACTTTGAATTGTATACTATGAAAATGTATAATAATTATATGGCATGCTTTAAAATGAAAACTGACATACAAACATCAGGATTTCAGAAAAGTTCCATCTAAAAATAACATTTTAGTTAGTCACTTCCTGCTGCAGGCTACAAACGACTTATGTATCTGCTGGAAGAAAGAGTGAGAAAAACAATACTCTACACCAAATTATTTTGATATTCACATATATTCATATATTAAAAATAATTAGGCTCATCTCGTGAATAGTTAATGCATGTGCAGGGTCTTAAATCTGAACAGCTTACAAAGAACCTTAGATATTTTTAGCACACTTTTATAACCTTTACTGACCGCACTCTTTGTAAGGGGGTATTGGAAAAACAACTTCCTGTGTAATCAGGAAACTCCCCCCTCATGCTGTGTGCATGTGTGGGTGGCACTAAAGTAGGCTAAAACAATGTGAGCAAGAATAATTTTCCCACAGTTGACCTGCTAAAGGTCCCAAATTCATCTGTAATGCCAAGGGAAATTCCTCCAAAAAAGTCACAAGTCGTAGATCATTTATAGAGCAAATGATGAATGAACTGAGGTCTCTCATTCATTAGAAACTTATGAATGACCTCATTTGTATGTAACATGGAAAAAGTAAAAGGTCATTAAGAGTTTGAATTATCTCTGCAGTTACTTGCCGTCGTATCGGAGCTGGAACAGCAGGGTCTAAACATCCTGGTCCTTGGCAGGAAGCACATGCTACAACCTACCCGGAACTGGGACAGACAAAACATGAACAAGATCAAGCAGAAAGCCCACTGCTTCTTCACTGAGAACATGTTAGTATGACCCCCTTTCCTCAATCACATAATGTACAGCCTGTTCCAAAACCTAGTGAGCTATGGAGGACCAGGAGTGCCACATAAAAATAAAACCAAGAATCATTTAATTCATTTAATAATTCACTCATAAAAATGTATATAAATAAATCACTTTTATATAGGCAAATAAATAGACATATTTAAAGTTGTTTATTTAATTCCTGTTTTTAAATGTAGTTTAATAGACCAATAAAACAATAAATTTAAAAAATCTTTTTTTAATGTATAAATAAATAGACATTTTTAAAGTTGTTTATTTAATTCCTTTTTTAAAACGTAGATTAATAAAACAATAAATAGTACATTTAAGTACACATTTTAAATGCGTATTTAAATCTCTTTTTAAATGGCTTTTTAAATAGCTTTTTAAATGGCTTTTTAAATGGCTTTTTAAAAAAGAATTTGGAAAATGCTTTTCTAAAATGCCATTGGACAGTACAGACGTGAGAGCAACCAATCAGCTTTCGCCTCAATTTGAAGAGCCGACTCTCTAAAGACAGTTCGAGCAACGCGATCACGCAAAATGTCAGGCGAAGGGTGTTTTTAGAGGAATTGTAGATGATTTGTTAGCTTTAGCTGATTTTTGCAAAAGAAATTCTCCTCTCGATTATCATTTTATATGTAAAAGAGTTTTTCAGTTGAGGGAAGACGCGGCTAACGCAGTGGATAATTGTGGTTGTACAATAAATGGAAGGATTTGGCTTCAGTTTGAGGTCATTCAGCGACTCCGCAGCCCTCACGCTATGGTTGAACTTCCAAGCATTCTCGAACAACACCAGTCGTTGGATGTACCGGCAGAAGAGACAGCAGGATGTATTGTTGTGTCGCTAAGGACAGTCCGACGAAAACCATTATAACCTCTCCAAACACGTTCAGATTCGCCTGACATTTTGCGCGATCGCGTTGCTCGAACTCTTCTAGAGAGGGTCGGCTCTTCAAATTGACGCGAAAGTTGATTGGTTGCTCCCACGTGTGTACTGTCCAATGGCATTTTAGCACTCGATTGACAAATGGATAAAGAAAAGCATTTGGCAAATCCTTTTTTAAAAAGCCATTTAAAATGATTTACAAATGTATTTTTTATTGTTCTATTAATCTACGTTTAAAAACAGGAATTAAATAAACAACTTTAAATATGTCTATTTATTTGCCTATATAAAAGTGATTTATTTATATACATTTTTATGTGTGAATTATTAAATGAATTAATTGATTCTTCATTTTATTTTTATGTGGCACTCCTGGTCCTCCATAGTGAGCTGCCTACGTAAGCAATTTAAGGGATCACAAGCGTATCTCTAAGAAATGAATACTTTTATTCAGCAAGGAAGCATTTATTTCTTTAAAAGTGATGGTAAAGACATTTATAATGTTCTAAAAATGAATGCTTTTATTCAGTAAAGATGCATTAAAGGGTTAGTTCACCCAAAAAAAAGAAATTTCTGTCATTAGTTACTCACCCTCATGTCGTTCCGTAAACACAAATTAAGATATTTTTGATGAAATCAAAAAGTTTTTTTTATCTCCCATAGAAAGCAATGAAGTTACCACATTCAAGGTCCGGAGACCGTAGTAAAGACATCGTTAAAATAGTCCATGTGACTGCAGTGGTTCAACCTTAATGTTATGAAGCAACGGGAATATTTTTTGTGTGCAAAAACAAAATAAAAATGTAACACAGTTCTTAAGTACGGGAAGAAGGAGGCCGGAACCGGTGAACATTAAATGTAACTTTAATATCAAAATAAAAAAACAACAAAACGAAAGTAAAAGGGCGGCAGTTCCTCGCGGCGACTGCCACCCACACAAACATAATAAAACACAACATAAATCCAGGCCCGGTCCTCTCTCGTCCTTCACTGTCGTTGCTCCTTTTTTATGCTTCCGGAGCTCCTCCGTGAGAGATACGAGACCGGTGCAGTGCGCAGCTGACGCTCATTATCACTCGTGCCATTCCCTCACGGCTCTCGCCCGCCCTGCTCATCACATACCCCCATCGCCCCTCACAGGCCAGGGGGTACTCCTGAGACTGCGCTTCTCCCCCGGGGGCCAGTCTCGGCGGCCGCAGGACCTGGGGGTAAGGAGAGATGAGACGAGAGAAAAGGAGCCGGAAGCACAAGGAGCGACAAAGGCGAGAGAGGAGAAAAAAAAAATCTTGGTCCGGTTCCCGGACACACTGCCGCTCGGTCCTCAGCTAGCAGAGAGGCTCTTCCTCGCGGTGCCATGCAATGGTACTGGACGCTCGGTGGACGGCTCGATCCTCCTCCGCCCCCTGGCAGCCGGCGATGGCTCTTCCGGCTGAGGGCAGCCGGCAGCGAGTCCCCCGGTCCCTGCTCCTCCCCATCAAGGCGTAAGGCAGCAGGCTCTGGCCCACGGTGAACGGCGGCGACTCCTCCGCTCCCTCCTGGACGGCAGCCACCCCACCTCATCCCAGGAGCACGGCAGCGAGCTCTCCGTCCCACCTATTGCTCAGTCGCTCCAGCACCACTGCCTCGGGCAGCCACTCGCGGTCTTAACTCTACCGCGCTGCCCGACCTCCTCAGCACCGCGATCCCCCTCAGCAGCGAGGGCTCTTCAACATGTCCCTCCTTCCTCCCGGGTTTCGGCACCAATGTAACACAGTTCGTAAGAACGGGAAGAAGGAGGCGGGAACTGGCGAACATTCAACATAACTTTAATATCAAAATAAACAAACAACAAAACAAAAGTAAAAGCTTCGGCCAATACTAAGCTGGCGTTCAGACGTAAACACAGAAGCTCTGCGCTGTGTTTAACTGCTTAGAAGACTGACAGGGAAGAGGAAAAATTGTTGAATAAAGTCGTCAAGTCACCTTTACTTCTATAGCGCTTTTTACAATGCAAATTGCGGAAAAGTAGCTTCACAGTAATAATTGGCAAATAATTTTTGGCTGCACAGCAGCTCCTAAAGAAATGGTGTCATTTTCCATCTTATTCTATATATTTGTATTGATTCATTCCGTTGCAAACATCAATAGTTATTAGTCTAGTTAATTTATGTATATCAGCACTGGAGAAAAAAACGGCGCCAATGCAGACATACCAAAAACACTGCTGAATATCAAGCAAGTGTCTCCAACTTAAGCAAGCCAAAGGCAAGTCATTATTTTTGTTTTGTTTTTGCGCACAAAAAGTATTCTCACCGCTTCATAACATTAAGGTTAAACTATTGTAGTCATGTGGACTATTTTAATGATGTCTTTTCTACTTCTCTGGACCTTGAATGTGGTTATTATTATTATTGGGTTTCAATTTAAACTAACCCTTTAAATTGATCAAAAGTGACAGTAAAGTCATTTATAATGTTCTAAAAGATTTGCATTTCAAATGAATGTTGATTTTGAACTTTCTATTCATGAAAGAAAAAAAAATTTCCCCACAGTTCCACAAAATTATTATAGCAACACAACTGTTTTCAACAAAGAAATGTTTTTTGAGCAGCAAATCAGCATATTAGAATGATTTCTGAAGGATCATGTGACACTGAAGACTGGAGTAATGATGCTGAAAATTCAGCTTTATCATCACAGGAATACATTACATTTTAAAACATTAAAATAGAAGTTATTTTATATTGTAAAGATATTTCTCAATATAACTGTTTTACTGTATTTTTGATCAATTTATTCTTGATGTTATTATTATTATTATTATTGAAGTTATTATTAAAGTTCCATCTAAAATTAAAGTTTTTGGGGAATGTAATTCCATAATGCATTGCAAAAAGCTCATGTCATCCAAGGTGATATTGATGACTCTTGGCTTTGTCATCCTGGAATATGGCCATGGTACGTCTTCCTACATAAAAAAAAAAAAAAAAAGTTCTGTTCAGTTATCATGCTATCTACAAGACATCACTATGTTTTGTAACCGTTTCAGTCAAATGTTGTGTAAGTGCATGTACCGATCACTTCCCTTCTGCTTAAGTCAATATAAACCCACAATGATTTCATTCACTAAGCATGAAAGGTATTTTTGATACAGTTGCACTGTTTTTCTTGGATGACTGCCACAGATCTGAAGATGACCCGTTTCTGCTGTATGCTGCTTTGCACTCTGGCGTTCACTGTAATTTTCTTAGTCGTGATCTAATGAGGGACCACAAGGCCTGCTTGCCAGACAGCGCAATCAGACGCCTCTTCTTCAAGTGGCAACGTGGACATCAGTTGGTAATCAGTCATTATGTCCCAGGAAAAAGGGTTCGATTTCAGGTAGGTTCAGGAGACCTTATGCAATCAATAGTATTTAAAGGACCAAAATCCTCATTAGAAGGACTGATGACTTTACTTTGTTTTTCAGAGGATCTCTGCTTATGACACCATCGTTCAGACCTCCGGCAGCTCCTGGCACATTCCTTACGATGAGAATGGAAGAGATAGAGCCACATATGAAGTTCCTCAGAAATGGCTCTGTCTTTCTCAAGAACAATGAGGCTTGAGTTACTGCTAGTGTGCTGGCTGAAAAATCCATTCAAATTCAAATCAATTAAAACACTTTGCAAAATGTCCAATTGTTTCTTCTTCTGCTTATCTACGTTCAATTTATATATACACTTACAATCATAAATATCAAAAATGTTTATTAAATAATTTTTTTATAACATTTTAATGGCAATATGTACAGTAATTTAGGGATTTATTTTCATAATACAGCTGTCATAAATAATTATTCAACCCCTATTCATCATTGCGGTTTTTAAATCATTTACTAGTATGGTAGGGTACAGAATTGTGTTAAAACACAATTAAGCCTTTGCAAATTTATACGTGCGTTTTGACGCACGTATAAATTTGAGTAGCAGATACTGCCAAGACAAAAGAGCTCTCACAAAAGCAAAAGAAGAAGGCTATGGCTTCTAGAATATTTCCTAGACACTAAGGCCTGGTTTCACAGACAAGGCTTAGATTAAGCCAGGATTAGGCTGTAATTCAATTAGGAAATTTAAGTGCTTTAGAAAAAAAAAAAATACTGGTATCCACATATTTTAAGAAATGTCAGTGCAAGTTGCTTTCATTTAAAACAGCTCAAACATGTGTTTTAGTCTGGGATTTGGCTTAATGAAACTGGGGGTAAAAGTTCCTAGAGACACATTTGTAAATTTAAAACATATGGTAACATAGGACACCTTTCAGGGCTTGGAACAAAAGGCACATTTTCATTAAGGGGAATAAGAATCGAAGCAGCTTAGAAAAACCCTCAATTTACTGCCAAAGACCTGCTAGATGACCTGATGAACAGAGGAAAAAACATCAGTGCAGACTATAAGTAGAACACTAAACAAGCATTGACTTCATGCCTGGACACTTTGACAAGCACCACTCTTGACCAAGAGAACATAAAAGGCTGGCTTGAATATGCTTAAAGAATTTGCATAGGTCAGTGAAGTAATGGTTTATGTTTTATGGAGTGATGAGACCAAACTGGACCTTTTTGGACCCCATGGATCAGCAGTAAAAAGAGACATCAAGTATCAGGCCATTTTGGTAAAGATTATAATGCCTTCACTGATTGAACTGAAGCTTCACTGGACTTTCCAACAGGACAATGATCCCAAGTATTCATCCAAATCTACCAAAGCTTGGTTCAGGGATCAGCTCTGGAGTGGTCTGCTCAGTCTCCAGATTTAAATCCCCTTTAAAATCTATGGTGAGTTTTGAAGAAAGCAATAGCAGCATGGAAACACAATATCAGTGAGCTGGAAGCTTTTGCACACAATGAATGTAGAGCGTGTCAGACACTTGTAAGCACTTACAGACAATGTTTATTTGAAGTTATAATGAATAAAGTATTCTTTACAAAACTTGACATAAATGCTTATTTTCTCCATGTAGATTTCTAGTTAATTGCATATATTCATTCAGGCAAGGTTCCACATTATAAAGATAGATTTATAGTGTTCTGTGATCTCGGGACAAGGGTGTTTTTCATCACAATCAGTTAGTGGAAAATTCTAAACAAATAGTAGCCGAATAAAGCATGCTCTTTTGTGCTTGTTATATCCTAGTTGTGTAAATGTCAAAATACTATATATTTTTGTACGTTACTGTTTGTATAAATCAGCAATCCTGAAAACACTTATAATGTCTTCCTGCCTTGACGATTTTTTCTAGTTGGTGCAAATCTACAGTATCGCAAATGCGAAATCTCCTTGGGCCAAAGTTCAGAGCACAAATGCTTGTTTTTCATAACAATTGGATAACTGGTTAATCTGTCAGACTTCTACATCGTCCTATCTCAATGAAGGCAAAAACGCAAAAAAAATAAATCTTATTCCCAAAAATTTACTTACGACAGAAATGAACTTTTCCATTATGGGGCAAAATTTGTACTTGTGAATTATTATTATTAGTTATTAATATGTATTATTTAAATAACATATATCATCATGTGTCAAATACTTAAATTAATCAGTTCATTAACACATTAATTATAAATGTGATCAATCAGATTGAGAATTTAATTCTTTATTACAGAATTAAATCAAATGTTTGGGTTAAAATGCATAAAAATATTTTACAATTTCTTAAAACCCAATTTCTGACCTTGCTTGTAAGCGTAAAACCAACTGATAGCCTACATAATCTTGTATGCATACATCTTTATAACGAAAATGGCAGTTGTTTTTATAGTTTCTACATGTGTGGCTTCTTTTTATCAGAAAAACAGGCCTACTAAAGTGACATTGATCTAACCATGGTAAGGAGCCATACCTACATTGGTTTAAATGTGGTACTATTGTCTTAAAACTTTGGTTACAATTGCAGAGCAACATATATTCATAACCATGCTCATATAACCCCTAATAATTGTACTAAAACACAATGTGATGCACTGCTTATATATTGCTTTTCACACAAGGGACCATGAGGCGCGTCATGACATCTCACCCGGATATGAATGTTGGAGCCGGTGGTATCATTTCCTGTGTACAACAAGAGCTGTGTTTAGATCTGTTTACAAACTTCAATATTAAATCTCTCGCATTATGTCCCGAGGCTCGAGCGCGGGGTTTGATCGACACATCACCATCTTTTCTCCAGAAGGGAGACTTTATCAAGTCGGTGCGTATCGATGAAAGTGTGTCTTTATTAAACCGAAAGAATAAATGCTCAGTCATTTTGCACCAGGTTCATTCTGCACTTTCCTTTGCTCATACTATTGTGTTTCTGGCAGCATTAAACGTTAATATGTTTAAAACGGATGCAAATAAAATTAATATATGTATATGAGTGGAAAATGTTGTTGAAATTAATTCGCTTTTTGACTCAATTCTCGTTTTAGCTTTCTCTTACATGCCTGATTCATCCTAACGCATTGTTTTGTTTTTCACCAATATGGATAAATGTACTTTAGGTTCCTTAATTTTAACAATTATTCATGCATATATTTATTTAATTTTATTCACATCAAACTGTTTCACTTGAGCAGCTCATTGTAAAATCCAGGTTTGTTCTGAATTATTTGCCCATATATATTGTGTATTGTACAAGCAACTGTATATATTTAGATAGAAAATAAAGTAAATACAATTTACGATCATTGTTAAAATGTTCATTTTATTTCCCACAGAATATGCGTTCAAGGCCATTAATCAGGGCGGTCTTACATCACTAGCTGTTCGAGGGAAAGACTGTGCGGTTGTTATAACTCAAAAGAAAGTTCCAGTAAGTTTGTTTTACTGTATGTGAACCAAATTGCTAAATATAAGAATTGTAACTCGTATTTAATATATTCTCTATACTATATAAAAAGTGTGTTTATATTTTCAAATAACATATTAATTATGCAAAAAATGTGTGAGGAATACTAATATATGCTCTTTTAATCCGCCAGGATAAGCTTCTCGATGAGTCCACTGTCACTCATTTATTCAGAATAACAGAAAACATCGGCTGTGTGATGTCTGGAATGACAGGTAAACTCATCTCTGTACACTGCAATTGTCCAGCTCATGTTAAGTTTGGAAAATCTCCTTTTGTACGGTGAAATGTAATCCTGTGTATTAATTTACAGCACATGTGATTGTGTTTCTCTCTTCAGCTGACAGCAGGTCGCAGGTGCAGAGGGCGCGATATGAAGCTGCTAACTGGAAGTATAAATATGGCTACGAGATCCCAGTAGACATGCTGTGCAAGCGCATTGCAGACATCTCACAGGTGTACACACAGAACGCTGAGATGAGGCCACTGGGCTGCTGTGAGTATACAGTCTGCCTATGGTCAAATTGAGGAAGCTGTTCTGAAGGCAATCGAGTCAAGTCACATTAATTTGTATACCGATTGTTTAATGTACCCCTGTTTTGTTTTGGAGGTGCTTCAATAGCTCATAAACCACTTTAATTTCCTCATAATACACATTGCAGCATCACCTCTTTTCTTGTTCGGTAAAGGATCTGGTCTCTCTAAACCCTTTCTTTCTGAGAGGCTGCTCGGAAACGCACTTTACCATATCTGAATTTCACATCTGTAGGCTTCCTCAGCGCTTGTATATGAACAGTAATGATGCTGTCGTTTTTAACGTATCAAATCAAGTACGAGTCCTCATCCTTTGGAAGTTCAAGCGAAGTGGATTTGATTTCTCATCGCAGAAACAGCGTCTTCTCATCATGTCGACAACATGACCCAAACTCTTCCTGGCCTCAGCTACAACTACAGTGTTTGAGGACGAGTCAAAGTAGACGTTGTCCACAGGCAGCCAGTTGTTACAATCCTACGTAGGTTCGTTCGGGAAGTAAGAGTGGAACGACTCATTTCAGGCAGTTCAGAATCAATTTTTCTTTTAGGAGACAATGACTTTATTTATTGTGCACTTTAATCTTTAAAACTTTACAGACCTTTTATATTATCAAACAGTTGTATTACAAACTACATGAAGGGTAATACTCGAAAAAGCATAATAGGGGCACTTTAAAAGCAGCTTCACAGAAATAAACAAGAAAATAATAGTGTTAAATCATCAATTATGAAATAACTTCGATTTTAGATGTAAAGCATCTCTACATTATTCAGTTCAATATTGGTTTCAAGGTTGCAGTTCATAAATGTTGAAATAAATTTGCTTCAGTTATAAAGCAGCTCAAATCCTCAGTCACCTTGGAATTATAAGGTTCTGACGTTTGTCAAAATTGAGTTATTCACATATTCTTATTGTGTGACAACTTATTTACATTATTTTATATATACATATTTTGGGATTTTTTTTTTTTTTTTTAAACAAAAAATGTCTATCCGCAAAGGAGTATGGAATGCAAGAACTTTGAAGCTCAATATCTCTAAATAAAACTACCCAGAATGCAGGAAGAACCCTATAATTCCAAGGTGGCGAAATATTTTCAATATTCAGCTCAAGTCTGTTCAGTTTTAATTCAGTTCAGTGCAATGACAGTGTTGGTGTTTCAAACATCACTTATAACACATATTCAAACAATAGTGTCATTATTCAGCTCAATTTAGTTCAGCGTTGATTCACTTCATTTTAATAACTGTCAACTTTGAGAAGTTCAAAGGCAGCTCTACAGAAAGAAATAGTGGCTTTTATTAGCACTGACAAAATTAGTGTCATGAATATCAATATACCGCATACTACATTATGCAGTGGTGTGTATCTATAGTAACTCTAAATATTGTGGTATGTTATAATGTTATCGCATGACTTCACTGTTCAGTTATCTCAAAAATCAATATGGCCGTTTTTGCTGTACGTGTGGGTAAAATGCCCATAATTTGAATAGTCCAATGAAGTCATGGGCCTAGAAATAGGTAATATCTAATAACATACACAAGACTAACACAATGCATTGTGCGATAATAACATTTACATATCACTACGTAGCATTTACATATGTCCTGTATGTGCACCACCAAATCATAATATATAAATGGTGAAAAATCCCCTCTAGGTACCAGAACAATAATTCATTTAGAACCAAAATAATTGTTTACCAGAACTAGGCTGGTGCTTTCATAAATATCTACATGCACAAATGTTCAAAAATTTGCAGTGAAATAAGATTTTTTTTTTTTTTAAATAAAGGAATTAATACCTTTATTCAGCAGGGATGCATTAAACTGATCAAATGTCACATTAAAGACATTTATAATGTTACAAAAATGTTTATTTTATGTTAATGCTGTTCTTTTGAACTTTCTATTCATGCCAAAAAAAAATCTCAAAAAAAAGAGAACTTTTACAGTTTCTACAAAAATATTAAGCAGCAAGACTGTTTTCAACATTGATAATGAGAAATGTTTCTTGAGCCTAGCAGTAGATAACATCTAATATCAAGTGTGTCATGCAGAATTAAACATAGTGTTCTCTTCTTGTATACTGCACATTTCAAGTATTTTAAGCATGCAATAAAGTTATGTAATTAAGTATACGTAAGCCATTCAGGACATACCAGAATTCCGTATTACGAAATGTTCTTGTTATATACCTAACTTTGTTTATATTGTTCTTGTTCGCACCTGTCAGGTATGATTGTGGTTGGCGTGGATGAGGAGCTGGGGCCGCAGGTCTATAAATGTGATCCTGCAGGCTACTACTGTGGCTTCAAGGCCACTGCTGCGGGCGTGAAACAAACAGAGGCCACAAGCTTCCTGGAGAAAAAGGTGAAGAAGAAATTGGATTGGACCTTTGACCAAACAGTAGAGGTAAACGTTCATCCTTCTGCATCACCGATGGAATCAATACCGTTTATTGTGTTGTGTGCTCTTATTTTGAGATCTTTTATGCACTTTTTTAATCCTTACAGACTGCAATAAGTTGCTTGTCTACCGTTCTGTCCATCGACTTCAAGCCTTCGGAGCTGGAGATCGGGGTTGTTACCACAGAGGAGCCCAAGTTCAGGTGGGTTTGTACATTGCAAGTGAAACAGGATGTAACATTTACATATCATTACAATGCATTTACATATTTACACTTGTCCTGTGTTAACCACCAAACCATATTTTATAAATGGTGAAAAATCCCCACAAGGTACTACCGGTTACTAGTACTAAGGTGGTATTTTCAGACTATCTGCATACAGTACCGTTCACAAATAAAAACTTTTCAAGTTAATCGAAAGTGACAGTTAAGACATTTATAATGTAATTAAATACGCATTTCAAATGAATGTTGTTCCACAAAGAATGCTGAAAAAATGCATCACAGCTTCCGCAAAAATATTAAGCGGCACAAGAAATTTTTGAGCAGCAAATCTGCATACTAGAAAGATTTCTGAACGATCATGTGACACTGAAGACTGGAGTAATGATGCATTTATATATATATATATATATATATATATATATATATATAAATAGAAAACATTTTAAATTTTAATAATATGACTGTATTATTGATCAAATTTACTGCAGCCTTGAAGATAAGAGACTTCTTTCAAAATCAAAGCAAATCATACCCACCCCAAATTTTTGTGAATTTATTTCAAATCACTAGGTCATTCAAACTTTTTGTTGTCGTTTGGTCAAAATAATTGAATACACTTATTGAGGTTGTGAAAGTTCATTTTTTAGTAATGTATTGTTCTATATATATTTCAGAATTTTGTCAGAGTCCGAGATTGATACCCACCTCATGGCTCTTACTGAACGGGATTGAGAATATCTGCTCGAGTCCTTACCCTGTGAAAAAATAAAGTCTGAGAATTACAATCATGTCATCAATATTCAGGTCAACTGATGTTTTTTGCTGTTTATGTAGCTTTTTTTTTGCAACAATACAATAAAACAATTTTTTGGAAAACTCTTAATTTTATCTCTTCAGTAGGATTCAAGTCTAGTGGAAATGTTACTCTTTGATTTGTTTCTAATTTAATGCATACATATATATATATATACATACAGTGGATACGGAAAGTATTCAGACCCCCTTAAATTTTTCACTCTTTGTTATATTGCAGCCATTTGCTAAAATCATTTAAGTTCCTCTTTTTTCCTCATTAATGTACACACACTGTTCTGTCAGGTTGGATGGTAAACCTTGGTGGACAGCCATTTTTAGGTCTCTCCAGAGTGAAAAATTTAAGGGGGTCTGAATACTTTCCGTACCCACTGTATATCTATGTATTTGTGTGTATATAATATGTAAACATACATGTGTATGTATGCATTTATACATAAAAAAAATATGTATATCATATAATCTCAAAGTGAGTACACCCCTCACATTTTATTATTTAACAGCCATTAATGTCTAAACCGTTGGACACACAAGTGAGTACACAAGTGAAAATGTCCAAATTGGGCCTAATCGACCATACATAAATAATGTGTATATATATATATATATATATATATATATATATATATATATATATATATAATATATATAGCTATATACATATACACATTTATAATGATAATAATAGATAAAATTATTTATTATTATTATAAATGTGTGTATGATATGTCTATATCCACTTAATATGCAATTTTTATGATAGATGGATAGACTGATAGATAGATGGATCGATTACACACACAAAATTATCCATTAATATGCAATTTTAATTTTTTATGCACACATATTATATTGCAAACTGTCACTGTTGCCTGACTCAATTTCCTGCTTTGTAGAATGCATTTTATTTGTACAGAAAAATCACTAGGAAGTCTCCTGGGGTCTCGGTCCCCTTCATTTATGGTAAGCGGTGTGAGCAGGCACCTGTCTGATTTTCTCACACTCTCTAAGATGTAAATAACGTTTCCTAAACTCTCACTACAGAATCCCCTCCAGAGATGGTATTTGCATAGATGTAGTGCTGCTTACTTTATAGAGACGGCAAACGAGAGCCGGATTTTCCAAGTGCCGGCCTGCTGTCATTTCTCGGATCTGGCTGAATCATATGAGTATTCTCCTGCAGTTACAGGAGCTGCGAACAGCCCTGCATGTCCTAACCAGACTCCAGGGCTCGGAGTACTATGACTAAATCATTTGCATGGAACTGTTTAAGAGGTGTCTTAGGGACTGGAGAGGTACAACGGTATCTCAAAATCAAAAAGGCGTGCAGTCCGGATTCACGTTCGGAAATAAGCAGGGTTAAGCTGAAGGTGGATTCCCTGTAAAGATCTCAGGTTTGTATTCAAATCAAGAAAACCACACACTCTTGGCCTTCCTTTACTGTAAAGCACAATACGAAAGCAAAGTGTGACTCCAAGTTGAACTGCATGACTTTAAGGTTGTGAATATGAAAGTTTGAGGAAATTTTCAATAAGTTTCACTTCACTGTTGGCTTGAGTGATTTTAAACTGACTAAACACTAGGAATATTTAAACTTTGCTAATTGATGAACATAAGTTGTGTTTTATCATTTTTAGACCCGAGGCTTGAACAATGTTTAAATAGCATGCCAAATGAACACTACACCCTTTTCCAAGAATATCAGCAGGGGAGGAACTTCCTTGTAATATATCAATCTAAAACTGTTCCCTGTGGGTAAATTGTTGACTAATTTACTACTATTCTTCATAAAGCGGCATTGTGCAATTCCACACGTTCCTTATTTTGGGAATTCAGGAAGTCGGGGAACTTTCAGAATTGCCAACTTATTCTGAATGGCTCTTCCTGCTCAGGAAATTCCAGGGTACTCAGCTGACGGAAAACAGAGTTCAAGTTTTTCAGTTATGAGCACTTCTGCTCAGTGACACAAAAGGATATTTAAACTTCCTCATTTCTCTTGTAGAACCATTCAAACGCTTTTTCAAGGAATGACACAAAAGTGAAGTTTAAGATTTTAATTTAAAATGAGTTATTGTCTTTCCACAAAAAAGTTTCAATCTTCTATATACACATTTACATGTTAATATAAAAATAAATCTGTCTGTATACACAATATTTTACATCACAGTACAACAGAAACAGCCGTTGAATTCAGCTGACAGTACAGTCCATCATAGAGAGCCAACGGTACGGTTTTGTCGGCCTCTCTCCAGTGTTGCTCTAATACACCCTTTGTTTCCGGGCCTCCTTCTACAGGAGCCGCGAGCCGCCTGTGACCCTGCGATCTCCTCGGTGGACTCGTTCCTGGGCACCTCGAGTGAGAACATCTATCTCTTTCTCCATCAACAGAAGTCCTTCCTTCCTACTGACCCATCATTTTAATATCATCATATATCTGCGAAATGAGCGAAAAGCAAATTAGGAAAACATAGGAATGTTTAGTATCCGAAAGAAAGAAAAAAAATCAGATAAGCAACACTTACATCTTCATCATCAGATGTACATTGGTCTTCGTAATCCTCATCGCTATCCTCTGACTCACTATCTGGAAGTTCCCTTAGGTGTGGCGCCGTGAGCTCATACAGGACTTTTTGGATGTCAGCGTTCGCCCGGCCATAGGTCAGGTGATAAGGCGTGTGACCGCCGTACGTGAAGCTGTGAACATCAGCGCCTTTGCTGATTAGAAGTTTAACCAGCTCAAAGTTCTGAAGGTCCACTGCTAAGTGCAGAGCGGTTCGGCCGTTACACTGCTCCTAAACACAAATACAAGTACTTTTAGCCAATGGCGTTTGCAATGCGGTTATTCAATTATTTAAAACACAAACTGATTTGTATTGCTAGACAACATCTCATTTTTACCTGTGCGTTGATGTCTGCGCCAAGCTTGATGAGGCTTTCCAACAACCACAGGTAGCCTTCGATGGCGACCACGTGTATGCATTTCTGACCTGAAGAGTAAAATGAGATTCAGATCAGATCAAAAATGTCCGAAAAAAGGTCAGAGAAGATCTTTGCAAGCAAAATGTACATTGAAAACCCTCTTACCGTTATAGTTTGATGTCTGGAGGATGGCTGGGAGGTGTTGCGGACAGCCCTGTGTTAGGAGGTCAAAGCAGGCTACGTAACCTTTTCGGCAGGCGATATGGAGGGCGGTATTACCACAGTCATCCACCAGAGATGCATCACAGCCGGCCTTCAGTAACTGCTCTACTATATGAGGCTGATCTGTGATGACGGCCAAATGCAAGGCAGTCTGAAATAGGAAGAGAGCAGTTTAGTGAGGGGGAAAAAAGTCATAAATAGAGCTCAAGTTTGATATTATGCACACATAATAATAATAATACAATTAATATTCTGAAGTACCTGTCTCTGGTTGTTCTGTATGTTGAGGAAGGGGTCACCATATGATGAATCAATCATTTGTAATGCAGCATCTTTGGCCTCGTGAATAATGGCAAGATGTAAATACCTTTAAAAATAAAGTAATAAACATTGTTATGCAAACGTAAGAACATTTACATTTATAAAGCATCAGCTCTTTTTGCTGTGCAGAGAACTGTATTTTTCCTATTAGAGACATGCGCAGCGCTCGCGCGCATGACTGGCACGCTGCCCGGGACTTTCCGAGTTCGCGCAACCCCGCCCTCACTGACGCCAGGCCAGAGACCTGCAGAAGCCCCGCCCACGCGGACTGTGCCAGAGAACAGTTCGTACTGATGCAGCGTTTCTGTTTACATAAAGCCCATTATGACTGCAGGGTGCCTGAGCATGCGCACTAGAGTTTGTGAATGGAATGAGAAGGACTTTAACTGTGCTTAAGAACAATCAACTGTGAACTCTTGACATTTTTTGGGGTTTTATCGCATTACAATAAATATTGTGAAACAATTATATTATATATATATATATATATATATATATATATATATATATATATATATATATATATATATATATATAAATAAATAAAGTTATTATTTAGTCCTTTTATGATTGAAATCGATTTAACTGTGCTCAAGAACAATCATATTCTTTAATGACTTTTTGTACTATACTAATAACTAGCTAAAAAAAACATAAATAAATAAATAAACAGTTCTCTGCAACCTAAAAGTTATGCATTTTCCGTGCGTCTTGCATTGCATTGTATGCTACTTCTGAATATTAGATGCACATAATGGATTTTGCACGAGTTGCACATGATTGTTTTCAGAAACTCAGCGCACTTACGTGTCTCCGTCTTCGGTGAGCTCCTTCCTCCAGGGCTCGTCCTGCCGCTCGGCCACTTTCATCCGCCCGAAATCAGACACCACGTCCGTGTATTCATCCTCTTTAAGCGAATCCAAACCGCTGTCTAAACGGTCATCGTTGCTCGGGAGCATTTTCCCAGATTTGGGTCCGCGGTTATCGTCATTATAATCCATTTGGTTGGTGTTGCTGCTTCGATAAAGCTCCATGTTTGTGTCGGAACTCAGTGTCGCTCGTGTGGACTGCGAGAGTTTCAGGAGCGTTAATAGAGACTAAGAGAAAAGGGGTGGAGCTTAACTGAGGCTAGGGGATTTCCAAAATGTGTGTGATTGACGTCTGAATTGTGTCTAGAGAGGGAATTAACTGAGCCAGGAGTTTGGGGAAATTTTCTCTACTTCGTTTAACACACATACAGATCAGTAATTCTGAAAGCTCCACTTTTCCAGTTGCAAAATATTCCAAAAATCCAGTGGGGGCTGACTAAAATAAAACAAACAAAAAAACCTAAACATTTTGTCAGAAAAGAAAATATTTAGTGCACAACACTACAAAGTGTACGCTGGTGGTTTGCAAAATTCCCTTTTTTAAACATATCAAAATTTTTGCAGAAAGATTTGAATCATGCATATATTTTTTAGACGAGTCCTATTATTTTGACATTGGAAAATGTGAAGATACATAAAATACACAAAATTTGATGATTCATCTAGGCCTATTATATAAAAAAAACTCTGAAAAAATATTTTATATTTTTAAATAAAGTTTTAAATAGTTTTAATACATAATACAACACATTATAATTTTAATTATATATATATATATATATATATATTTTTTTTTTTTTTTTTTGCTAAAAGATATAGATTTTAGATGGATTAAATAATTTAGACATTGCAACAAACAAAAATAAACAGTACAGAAAATGGTACATGTATTATATTAAAAAAATTCAAACATGTATAATATTGTATATAAAATATGCAGAGGGGTCCAAAAGTGGGATTACATTTTTGTATTTTTTTTATTGTTATATATTAAAAAAAATAAATAAATATATATATATATATATATATATATAAAACAGGAAAAGTCTATACATAATCTAAGTTAATATACATTAATGTAAAGTCAAGGAAGTAGACTGTATGGTGCCAACATCTTAGCACTTCCTCAATCTGAAGAATGGGAAACTCCTCTGTGCTCAGTTCTGTCGTGAGAGTTTACCCACAAAAAAAAGCAAAGAATGTGTAGTTTTTGCTCAAGACGCATATGTAAACTCCAAGACAACCTGTTCTCAACACACAACTACCATGGTAACAGTAACTATGCATGGTAAACCCCAAGGGCAGTGGGTGTTCCACTAAAACGCAACTAGATTTGCAATTCACATTGTCCACATGCACAACAGAAAGCTATCTCCCATGAGGAAAGGCTTTTACTACTGTAAACTTATATCAGTGACCTATAAACAGGCTCAGTAACTTGCTGAGGTGTTTTGTATCTGATACAATCTAATTAATTCAAGTAAGATAAGATGACGTGTGGATAATATGTAGGAATAAGTACAAAGTGACCTACAAATCACAACAATGCATTTGCTTTGCAGTGCTATATCAGGAAGTCTAACTCATTTAATCTGATCAAATACTGGAAATTTTGAAAATGTTCCTTTCCGGTATCATGTGATCAGTGTGGATAGGACGTCCTGTCCAGCTCCTGACACATAGCTCTTACTTAGATAGGTGACGAGAGTTCTCATCAGCATGTTTATGAACGGGAATTTTTGGTGGGAGAACAGTGGGCTGACCGTTACTAAACCTCCTTTGCTGAGGCAGTTCTTACACCAGCATAAACAGACACTTTGTCAAGCGAGTTTTCAGGCCAAACACGACAAGACCATTTAAACGCGATCATTGACTCCTCATCATCTATCCTGAACCGTATACTTTGTATGTTAAAAAGAAAACAAGTTCATATATGGATGTGATGCTAAAGGAATAGACCTTTGTCAGGTTAGACGCCATATTGAATTGAACACACATGAAACCGAAGCTGTGAGAGACAGTGGTGCGCAATCATTTTCACAATTCACAATTTACTATTTTATGGATTTTTTTCTTCTGGAAATATGTCTTGTCAGCCTGCATGTACAATCAGTGTTGTTACCAGCGCGGGATAGATTACTTACAAACTGTAGTCCGTTACTGACTCCAAATTACAGGAGAAAAATTGTAGTTACGGTAGTAACATATTGATACGATATGCAATGTTGCAAAGCTGAAAAAAAAAACTCATTAAAAGTGAAATTATTTCTGTAAATCCAGTGCTGTGGCGTCTCTCAATTTTCCATGTAATTATGCGTGCAGCCATCTTTAGAATTTGGTGTTTGAACTTCTGTTTTTGCGGTAGCTCTGTGCATTTCTATGGCATTTACATTTACTTTCTGGTGGATTTACTTAGTGTAGAGTTAACGAAAGTTATCATGAGCTTTGTAATGTTTGAAGCAAATTCAATAACAAATGTCAGTAGACCAGGAAGATTTCATAAATCTTGCTGAATAGTCGAATCAATATGTAATTTGGATTCAGTAACGCACTACGGTTTGTAAGTACTCTACCCAGCGCTGGTAACAACATACTGACTGTCCACAAAACTAGAAGACTTTGACTTTGATGACCTGATTGCGTAATCCAAATGACATGTAATGAGTTATAACCTAGCATTGGTAGTTAGTGTCCCTCACAGCCTCGTTCCTGTCAAAAAATAAAAGTTCATCCACAAAGAATAATTGGACAAATTGATGCACCTCTTGGTGGAAATAACATCACAACATCTATTTCCATCATGAGGTGCATCAATTTGTGGTCAAGATCTTGTATTGACAATGCAAGAGGTGAACACTCTGTAAAGTCTACTCCAGAACATCCCAAGAATTCAATGAATTTAAGGTCAGGACTCAGAGGTGCCAATTCAAGAGTGAAAATGATTCATCATTCTCCCTCCCAACCATTCTTTCACAATTTGAGTCTGATGAGTCTTGACACTGTCATCCAGGAATATGGCGTTCCTAAGAGATGAAAAGCTACACACTTGCCAAACATAAAACATGCTAGAGACATAATGTAATAATAATGATCCATTCATAGACTCTTAAGTATTTGCCTATTAAAGTCCAAAAAGCAATTTAATTTTGTTTTTTTCTTTTTTGGCCAGGCAGTGTCTCTTAATCAGCAAGGACTCATTGAAGGGATAGTTCACCCAAACATTCTGTCATCATTTACTCATCTTCAAGTCGTTTCAAAACTTCATGAATGTATTCTGCTGAACATAAAAGATATTTTGAAGAATGTCGGTAGCCAAACATTTGATGGGCACCATTGACTTCCATAGTATTTTTTTCCCCATACTATTGAAGTCAGTGGGGCTCCATCAACTGTTTGGTTACCGACATTCTTCAAAATACAACTTAAGGGTGAGTAAATGATGACAGAATTTTCATCTTTGGGTGAACTATCCCTTTAAATTGATCAACAGTGACTGAAAATACTTATAATGTTACTAAAAATGTCTATATAAATAAATACTGTTCTTTTGAACATTCTGTTCATCATAGAATCCTAAAAAATGGATCAGTTTCCAAAGAAATATTAACATTGATAATAATAAGAAATATTTCTTGAGCAGAAAATCGGCACATTAGAATGATTTCTGAAGCATCACGTGACACAGTATTACCTTTTTACTGTATTTTGGTTCAAATAAACGCAGCCAACCCCAAACTTTTAAACAGTATAGGCCTATAAATTCATTTCAGTCATTTGAGATTGAAACTAGTTAGACAAGACATCTGGTGTGCTGTGACAGTGACTTTCCCAATAGCTTGTCAGGCAAAAAAAATGCTATATTTCACTCATGTGTAATGATAATAAAGAAACTTGCTCACATGAAACTGCATGTTCTGACACACCATCTGCTGACTCACAGTGAATGACACTGAATGTTTAGATACAGCGTGGCATGTGTGACCCACCCTCTCCACACACCACTGGAATTTCCACTTTCTTCCAGACTCGTCTAGAGTCACTTCCATGTCTTAGGATATCTACATTTGGAGATAAAGGCTGTTATGACTTTTCAAAACTGAAAGCAGGGTAAATCACCGTCTTTCTCTCACCTTGTTTACCTTCTCTTTAGGTTTCGCCCATCTTTCCCTAAACAGACACACTGTTTAAAGTCCCGGAGGTGTCAATGGGGATTCTGCAGTGTGTGTCACTGCACAGGACTTTTAAACAACTCATCAATTTTCCCAGTTTAAAGCAATGGACATTCCATCCAGTGGGGAATCCTGAGGCTCATGAATCACACAGGTAAATCAGAATGAATGGAATGTTACTCCACATCAGTCTCAGCTGAAAGGGTGAGGATGGTAGTCCTGTAGGTTATCTAATGGTTATGAGTAGTTGAACGACTGTATTGACTATAAAGGGCCAGTGCATTCCCTGCATACTTACCTTACAGGTTTCTCTCTCATGCAAAAGTTGCCCAGACAAAGTATATAGTGTAGGTGGTGTCTACATTATATGCAAACGCTCTTTTGTCTAACGAGACAATTCATTTCTAGATGCAATAAAGTGACAAACATTTATGCAATGTACATTTGTTAATTTAGCATGCTTTTATCCAAAATGGTATGCAAATTTTATCTATCTATCTATCTATCTATCTATCTATCGATCTTCTATCTATCTATCTATCTATCTATCTATCTATCTATCTATCTATCTATCGATCTTCTATCTATCTATCTATCTATCTATCTATCTATCTATGTATCCATCTATCTATCTATCTATCTATCTATGTATCCATCTATCTATCTATCTATCTATCTATCTATGTATCCATCTATCTATCTATCTATCTATCTTCTTTCTATCTATCTATCTATCTATCTATCTATCTATCTATCTATCTATCTATGTATCCATCTATCTATCTATCTATCTATCTATCTATCTATCTATCTATCTATCTATCTATCTATCTATCTATCTATGTATCCATCTATCCATCTATCTATCTATCTATCTATCTATCTATGTATCCATCTATCTATCTATCTATCTATCTACAGTATCTATCTTTCTTTCTTTCTTTATAGCAAATGTTTTATAGACAAAACAGTTTTTTTTTTTTTTTTGTAAAATAGATTCAATAAATAAATATGCATACTATAGAAAACACATTTAGAAACACATTTAATTGCATAAACTAGCCTGTTGCAGTGCAGTGTAAAAGCCCCAAATGTAACCTAGTAGAGACCTTTGGCACAGCGGCGCCATCTTTGATTTTTAACGGGATTTTTGCTGACGAAACACTGCAAAATATGTTTCCAAGAAATGTAATAGACAAAAAACTCCAGACAACATGAGATGTGGAAAATTATAAGTGATTTAGTAGCTTTATACAGCGGATGCCTTTGAAACACGTTAAGTTTATCCCTCTCTGCCTCTTCATACCTGTCATTGCGCTGCTCTGAATAAAGTCTGTGAAGGATTTTTTTTTACAGACTCTAGCACAGAAGTTTCTGCGCTCTAGCGCCCTCTAACGGACACATGTTACTTTGATACTTTCGCATAGAAATTATATGATCGAGAATTTTTTTATGCTTCTCTAAAACGACACACACTTTTGTTGGCTAAATTGTCGTACAATCTTAAAAAAATGCATATTACTTGAAGGACGATATATAAAATAAAAAATAAAGTATATATATAAAATTTTGTTGTTGTTGAACGTTCCATGTTCTCTAAATGATTAGATCTAGATTGATTTTTTTTTTAATCTATCGAATATATCTTTTACACAATAAGTGTGTGAAACAATTGAAAATAGCTGTTTATATAAAAATGGCTGGTTTTGCAACATTTTGTTTTGAAGGCGCAAGTACTCGAATGTTCCAGGAGATGGCGCCAGACTGCAATAAACAGTAGATTCAGGGCCGCTAGAGATAAATGTCTCAGTCGCAACCTCTACTGTAGCTTTATAGTATTCACCGTTGAATTTAATGATATAACCTTCAATAACCTCTCAAACTAAATATGTTTTTGGTGAAATCTAACATTTAGGATAATCTAAATTTTAGTCCAAAAATTCCAGATTTATACAGGTAGCCTACTAAAGGCATAAAATAAAATCATCAGTGGATGGTACAAAATGTTTTGTTTTTGTTACTATACGTGAAACCAGGTCTGTCAACTTATTATTTTAAAGAAAGTGATCCTTAGAATTGAAATGAGTTTTGCAAACACACATTGTATTAGCCTAAAATTGCTAATGAAATTAAAATAGATAAAAAGGTGCAAATTCTTATTTAAACATATTAAACAACAAATTTTAAAACATAAAAATATATGACTAATATATTAATATCTTTAAACATGTAATTTAATAAAATAATTTTACAATTATTATTTATTTTAAATATTTTATGTAAAATCAATTGATATATATATATATATATATATATATATATATATATATATATATATATATATATATATATATATATATGTTCTGTATGTACAAATGAATATTCATAATAAAAATAAATAAAAATAATACAATAAATAATTATAATAATAAAAATGTTCAGAGCATGTAAATGGACTGAATCTCACATTACTCAATTATAAAAAAATATTTCTAATTTTATATATATATATATATATATATATACACACACACACACACACACAAACACATATAATTACAAATTATCAGCATTCACACCTTTTTATGAAGAATTTTCAATTTGAATATGACAGTGGCGATTTTATCATTTAATAATAATTTTTCAGTTTAATTGATGTCCATGTGATAATTTTTAGCTAATAGACCAAAACTGTGTTAGTGATAAATACAACACAGGCTCTAATTAGAGATGATTAAACATGAATTAATCAACAGTCTGTCTGAGTAAAGCTGCCAGAGTCAGAATCTGAAGCTGTCCACCTCCTGCAGAGAGAAACCACGAGCCAACCTGTGTGAAAACACCAAGTGATGCTTCATTCCACACTTCCACCAGATCTATCGATCTATCTGTCTGTCTGTCTGTCTATCTATCTATCTATCTATCTATCTATCTATCTATCTATCTATCTATCTATCTATCTATCTATCTATCTATCTATCTATCTATCTATCTATCTATCTATCTATCTATCTATCTATCTATCTATCTATCTATCTATCTGTGAAAAGCTAATATGTCCTATTGATAAAATATAATTGTTTGGTTATATAGTAATTGATTATTACATGTACCACAATCTTCTTAAATAAAATCTTCCCACTAACCACTGAGTAAATGATCATCACCTCAACAAATTGGCCAAGCGTCTCCAATAGTGTTTCTCACGCTCATTTTCCATACAGATGAATGTCCTGGGAGGAGAATCCCAGCAGAACACAATGGGATCCTAACAGGTTTGTGGCTTCAGCTTCTCCACCCCCTCCACGGGAGAAAGAGATGCGTGTGTTATCAGCGTCTGCAGCTTCTGCAGGTTATCAGCAGCCCGACTGACCCCAAACACACTCACATGGGAAAAACAGCGGAACAGATGTGCTCATCCCTGACACATGTGCTCACACTCCAATTACAATGTTATCTATTCTTGTATTGAACCGTTGAATTTTAATGGTTGGTTCTTGTACGATACGTAAAAAATAATAATAATAAAAAATCTGTGAAAGCAGTCAAAAGATATGGACATTTCATTTAAAAGTCAATATATTTTTATTATTTATAAATTTATTATTTATATATATATATATATATATATATATATATATATAAACAATAAATATTACGATAAAGACAACATTACTTGTTAAATTAAATGGGATAATCATTGATAATGGAAAGTATATTTTTACTAATATCTTTAAACGTAATGTAATAAATAATTTAAAAAATAATTAATTAATTTGAAATGTTTTACATAAAATCAATTGATGTAGCTGGACTGTTCTCAGATTACTGAACAGGAAACTGGGAAACATGGGAAGGTTAAAGAGCTCATTGATCCCTTGAGACATTTGAGATAATAATCTGCTGCCCATTAGAAATGAATCTGTAACTGGATCAGCTCATTAATGCTCGTCCCGCCCCTTCGTTTGAATGCCAGCGCTGATTGGCCAGAGCCGCGGCATTGACAGTGACCTCACACAGAACCTGAAGGCGACCCAAAGGATAAAACGCGAGCGGGACGCATCACAGTGACAGTGTCCAGCCCGCATCCTCTCCTCAGTAGTTTCATCTGGACTTTGGGTGAATCCGACGAGAAGATGCCACGAGGATTTTTGGTGAAAAGGAGTAAACGTGCCTCAACAGCATCTTACAAGGTGCGCGCGCAAGAAGAAACAGAGCCGCGCAAAGAGGACCAGCCCAGCCAAACTCCAAATGCAAGTGTCCCGGACGTGCAGGAACCTATTAGAGAATCATGGGCGAGTGGTATAAGCTCTAAAAATGAGCAGACGCGTCTTCTGGAGGACTCTGGGGTTGTTGGAGAGAGCGTCGATTACGCACAGAGTTACTTCAGCCACCCGGAACAGAGCGCGTCATCTCCGCGCAACAGCACCGACTCTTACAGCCCGATCAAACCCATCAGCACGGAGCTTTTGGACAGGTGTCTGAGCTCACCAGCCATGGCAGAGTCCTTTCCCTTGGTCACTCCGGTGTCATCAATCGAGCGTCTGCTAATGAACCACTCTGACATGAAGTTTGGCACACCGGTGCCCTCTTCCGTGCCCACATACCCCGCGTTTCATCAGTGCGTAAAACGCGCGTTCATGGACCCAGAGCGCAAGAGCAAAGCACCAAAAAAGCCTAAAGTCATCAGAAAACTTAATTTTGAAGACGAAGTCACCACCTCCCCAGTCCTCGGGCTTAAAATCAAAAAAGAAAGTCCCGAGTCAAAACTGGCACCGCAAAGTGGCAGAAAAAAGCCGCTGGGTGAGTTCATCTGCCAGCTTTGTAAGGAAGAATACCCTGATCCGTTTTCTCTGGCTCAGCACAAGTGCTCCAGAATCGTGCGGGTTGAATACCGCTGCCCGGAGTGCGACAAAGTTTTCAGCTGCCCTGCTAACCTCGCGTCTCACCGCAGATGGCACAAACCTCGCGGCCTGAGCGCCGGAGACGCGAAGAAGTCTCAGCTGGAGGCGCGTAACCACGAGAAGACCTCAGTGGAGGGGAAGGAGAACGCCAGCAAGATGAGTGGGAACAGTCAGCACCAGCTGAGTCCGGACAGCTCCCAGCATCACAGATCAGCACCGGACAGCAACATGATACACAGGGTATCCCAAGACCCTCCTCTGGATCAAAGGTACCCGTCCTCCGAGAAATGCTTTGAGATGCACATCGGCTCCCCGGACAGCTCCAGGTTGTTCGATCACTGCCCCGAGGAGCCCGACAGGTCCACCACCCCCTACTTGCCCTCTCCCAGCCCAGAAGAGGTGTACGAATGTCACTACTGCAGCAAGAAGTTTCGCAGGCAAGCCTACCTGAGGAAACACCTGGCCGCGCACGAGACAATCAAAGCATCCTCGTACAGTCACATCGAGAGCGGACAGATCACGTTCCCGTGTCACCTGTGCGGAGCGCACTTCCCCTCCGCGGAGATCAGGGACAAACACAGACTCTGGCACGCGGTCAGAGACGACTTACTGCTCAGACCCGACCTGAACCCTGGAGAACAGCAGATATTCTCATGCAAACACTGTCCATCCACGTTCTTCAGTTCTCCAGGTTTGACCAGACACATCAACAAGACTCATCCCACAGAGAACAGACAGGTGATGCTCTTACAGATGGCCGTCAGGCCGGGATGCTGATCTCACTTCAGAACAATTTACCATAATGTCTAACGGCTTGTTGTTAATATTATCACTCAACGGTGTCTTTTTGTGTGGATATCAAACTTGTTTTCTTTTTTGACAAGAGAGATAGTTGATAAGCTTGGGTAACACTGTATAACTTGTATTAACAGACGTTATAGGGTTAGGGGTGTAACGATACCTTGATGTCACGATTCCATACATATCGCGATACTGAACTCACGATTCGATGTTATGCCGATACTCCAAGGCATATGGTAAATGATTAACAAAAATGTACTGTTGATTAAAATGCAAAATAGGGTTTGACATTGGGGGTGGAAATTAATAGGCTTGGATTTGGTGCAGATAGCCTAAAGCACAGGATAGTAGATATTTTAAATACATATGCTTGCACTTTGTCACTGACTAAATATATTTAAAATACTGTAGGCCACATTTGGTATTATCAGGACCCACAATTATTCCCAATTATTTAATTATATATATAGTAGTTTAATGTAGTACTGACTCTCTGCAAACTTGAATTTTTCTCACACAATAATTTTTGCATTTTCAAAATTTGCATTTTTATGATAGTTACACCCCTAATTTATATATATGAGATTAGAAATATAAAGATTATTTTATGAACTTCTGTAACCTTTCCAAGCCTGTACATCTCAATTTTCTGAAAATTCCTAGTTTTCCCACAACTATAGGAACTCTGTATATAATATTTACATATCAGTTCATACACATTCAAAATGTGAATATTATGTTTACTTAAACGATTAATTCACCTCTATTTGATTCTCATTACTGACATTATCAGTTTTATAAAGTTATAAAGTGTTACCCTTAAAAGGTATTTAATGTTGCCAATTTAATTTCATTCATGAAACTGTTTATAGCGGGAAAAGACATCAAATCTATCAGGCTTGAGACTCAAAGCTCACAGCAGGTCGTTTCATTAACGTACGTCATTATAATATGGGAAAAAGTGAATTAATATATTTTGTGTCTCATTGTAAAAGTAGCTCCCATGGAAAGCTTGTTTAGTCTCAATCGTCTTAGAAGGTGCTTTGATTTCTAGATTCTGAATTAAGGTACTGTACG
The DNA here is from genome assembly GCA_038088235.1 of Zacco platypus. Taxonomy (NCBI): domain Eukaryota; kingdom Metazoa; phylum Chordata; class Actinopteri; order Cypriniformes; family Xenocyprididae; genus Zacco; species Zacco platypus. The sequence goes on from CM076069.1 coordinate 13,373,168, forward strand.
TTTCATTATTTTAAATGACAACAGTAGCTGCAAAAAAAGAAAATGTATTTATATCATAATTAACTGCCAAGAAATGCCATATCATACATCAAGACTATTAGAGGCCTACATGTAATAATAAATCATAAGTGTCATATTTATATTTTCATATGTAGTCATTTTCAGCTGTTATGGGGCAAATGAAGAGGTCAATAAACAGAGTTGTCTTCGAATACCCTCACAAATGTAGCTTATCTGTTATTTGCGCAAATCCACCGGAGAAGCTGCTATTAAAACAGAAAATAAAACACTTCATTTGTTTCACCCAGTAACTGCACAGGATTTGCTGTTGTAAGAATACTTTTATTCTTAAGTGTAGTTGCACATCCACTCTCCTTCGACATCTGATACAAATGTATAGATATACTACCGTATGACAACATCTGTGCGTGTGCTTGTGTGTTGTGCAGCTGTTATATCAACACATGCAGTTAGTACTGGAATCATGCAGCGTTTGGTCAGTAGTAACACACAAAATCTACCCATGAGGACGTGTTTTTTTTTAACCTCTTGAAATTACGCGCAGGTTTCGGTTGCTTGTGTGCAGGCCTTTAATATACACGTTATAATTTCAATTCAGAAGGGTGCTGCATGATGTCAACTCCACACATATATATTTTTTGTGATAGATTTTTAAATGATTTCAAATTAAAAAGATAATAAAAATCTGACCCTCATTAAGTCTCGCATAGCTTTCAAGAAAATATACAAACTTGACTTTATCTTAAACATGGCAACAGTTATAACTTGCATCCGTAGTTTAGGGTCAGTTACCCTTTAAACCCTTAAACGTGAAGAAATGCGGACCAAAACTAGTGTCAAAGATATTTTTTGCACACTTCCACATGTACACGTTTAGAAAAAAACAAAAAGAACAGAACAAGATTACATTAAAGGCTTTTGAACTAGCTCAAAAAGTCCTGAAGCGGGTAGTTCGGTTCAATTTGGCAACGTCGCCGTCTCACTGCAAGACCTGTTAATGTGGCAACTCATTCACACTTTCCTTAAAAATCCCATCCAAGATGAGATGAATCAAAAAGAGCGCTGCAGTCAAATGATTTATGCTGTAAATGAGCTGATAAACCTGCGTGGGCTCGTCTCTAAGGCTGCTGTGCAACGAAAAACAAAACGACAGAGTCCAGCAAAAAAAACCCCAAGCCATACAGACAGACATTCAAGCTGAAGACATGTTCTAAGTGGCTTTTGATTTTTTTTTTTTTTGGTTGATTTAAATACTGTCAAATATGTACACAGATCAGATACTGTTCATACACTATACACATACATTAAATATGTATATATTTTATATTTATAGATATATACACACACAAATAACAGTTACAAATGACAAAGGGGCGGTTCAGTATAACATTTAAAAAAAAATCAGTAACATTCTAATGGAGAAAACTAAATTTACAAATTGCAATAAACCGTAATCCATAAACAAACCCAGCAAATAAACCAACAAATGTGAGTGTCAATGTTATATAAAAACATGTTCCACATTAGGAGTGAAAAACTGAAATAAACTTAACAGCAAGAAGTGCTTCAGTCTAAACGTAAATCTGCTCCGTGAACGCGTTCCGAGCACTTCTCCAGTCGTCAAAATGTCGAAAACCTTCTGTACAAATATAAAAAAAGTTGTGGTTGATACGATGGTCAATCAAAAAGAAACATTTTTGTGACTTTTTTTACGATGGCTGGCACTCGGAGTGTGGAGGGCAGCTTCAGTGGCACCAGCTACGACAACAGCAGTGGGAGTTACTTAAGTAAAACGCAATGCGATATCCATCGACGATCGACAAAAAAATAAACATTTCAGTCGTCTTTGATCTTTCTGGCTCTGGGTGGGAGGAGTCCGACAGCTATCGCAGGCAAGAGGGTGTGGTTTGTCTCTGACAGTGCAGTGGGCGGAGTTCTGGAGTGAGCGCGAACGGCGTGGAGTGTCCCTTAGGAAGTTGTAGTGTGTGTTTGCTCACTTAGGTCAAGTCTTGTTGGCAGAACCCGAGGAACGGCGAAGCTTCATGGACATCCGGCTCTTGCTAGCACGAGGTGACATTGGCGAGGCTAAGTCGCTGCCGTCTACCTGCATTGCTGGACTTTCGGCCAGCTGACTCTCGAAGCATGAGCCTGTTGGGGAGGGAAGGGAGGAGGAAGAAGACAAAAAAAAAGACAGATCAGAACGTCGCGACGGCCAGATCATTCACACACTGTTCTCAAACATCTACTCGAATGTGGCATTTCATTAAAGGGCTAAATTTAGCTTGGGTTTGTGAATTAGAATATGAAATATACAAGGAAATTGGGTCTATAATGTCTATACTAAATAAAAAATTACTTTTTGTAATCTCAAATCAGTTTCACTGTGAATTTCACTCAGATTGGACAGGGAAAAACCTCTCTGATACTTTGGTTAAAGTAATTTTGGCAAATTTGTACTAACGGCTAGATCCGATATGGCGTATGCTACAATAAATGTAACCAATTGAGAGCAAAATAAGTGTGAAAACCCCTTCCTGAGGGGCGTGAGAGGTTAATGCACCGGTGCATTGTGGGTGAATTTCACAGAGCGAATCACAAGGGATGCTGGGACTAATCAACGCTGAAATCTGACACCTCGTCCCTCGGATGAGACCAACAGGGGTTTAGTTATGATATCGCAACACAAACTACAATTTAAAAGAGGAATGGGGAGGAAAAAAACACAAAGAGGGTACTTTGCTGTTTTCAGGTCCAGCATACCATTCACAGCTAGCGTGAAAGACCTTCCGTTTCAAGCCTTTTCCCTTTACCTTGATGAGCCCAATGTTTTCTAGTGGAGGATTGGGAAGGAGCAGAAAAATCACAGCATTTCTCTCTTGGGAGCGAGAATGGACAGAATTGACAGGAGGACGAGAGGGTGCGGATGAGGATGGGAAAAGGACAGAAGAGAAGGGCGGGAAAGAAGCAAAGTGATGGGCAGAGATGTGGAATGTAAGAGGAAGCAGAGAAGAATACAAAAAGACAGGAGGAAGAAAAAGAGAAGAAGAGAAATAAGATAAAGGTATGAGCAGGCTGGGAGGGAAAACAGTAGCAGGTGGACATAAAATACAAGACAATAAATGCAAAAGTTGAACTCTCCATAGGCTCACAAATGTTTATTATTCAAACACACACAGTTTAAATGTACGCTGAACTAAAAATGATGTCAGAATTACCACCCACTAGTGACTAAATTCTAAAAACAAAATGCTGTGACACCAATCTCACCGAAAAGATGTAGCAAAACCACATTTAATACTCTGTTTTGAATAACAAGAATATCATCTGTAAAACTGTACCTGAATTACTTGTGTAAATCAATCGCTCAGCAGTAGGGTTCCAGAAGTAAAATGCCATTCACAAAATCATATAATGCAACATTATTCACACAGATATTTTAAAACAGATCTACACATGCGCTCTGAGGGTTTTTTTTTTATATATACACTACCGTTCGAAAGCTTAGGATCGTTAAGTTTTTTGTAAAAGATGTCTCTTATGCATTTATTTGATCAAAAATACAGTAAAAACAGAAATAATGTGAAATGTTATTACAATTTAGAAATTTGTTTTTATTTGAATATATAATTAATTCCTGATAGACGTGATGTCAAAGCTGAATTTTCAGCATCATTACTCAGTCTTCAGTGTCACATGATCCTTCAGAAATCATTCTGATATGCTGATTTGCTGCTCAAGAAACATTTATTTTTAATATCAATGTTTAAAACAGTTAATATGTTTATGAAAACAGACATTTTTCAGGATTCTGAGATGGATAGAAAATCAATAAAAAACAGCATTTATTTGTAATAGAAATTTCTTGTCTTTTCTGTGATTTTTGATCAAATTAATGCATCATTTATGATTAAGAAATGATTAATTTCCTTAAAAAAAATCATACTGATGATCAAATGATTATTATTGTAAATGAAGCAGGCAATCTCCACACTGGTAAGTTTTTTTTTTGCAGGCTAACAGAAGCTTGCTAAGAAACTTTAGCTAGCCAGCTACCAAACATTAAAGAAAATAGCATGTTAACATTACAGCACAGTGGCAGTGGTGTTCACTGATGAGAAAAGTTTGTAAAAATTTGTAAAATAGTCACAAAAATCTCAGATTCAGTTATGTGCAGTGATTTAGGAAGAAGATTCATTCAAAAGTTGATCTTCTGAAATACTAATGGAACAGGAAAAAAGGCTGCTGAAAGCTGTTGAGCTCTATTATCCATATGAGAGCTGTTATAGGGTACCATTCTGGTGCTTACATTCAACATTTACACAAACAGACAGACGGATGTGTGATATACAGAACAGAAGATGTGGTGAGTGAAGCTGTAAGATCATGCTGGACACAGACATGACTTAGGGTGTGTTCACACTTGGGAGGTTTGGTTCTACTGAAACAAAATCTGGTGCGATTGCTCAGTTAATGCGGTTCAGGTGTGAAGGCTGCCATCCGAACGCTGTTGCGCACCAAACAAGCAGTGGGTCTCAGTACACTTCCTAACGAACTCTGGGGCAGTTTGACTGAAATATGAATGCAACACGGACCAATGACATCTAAACGAAACAAAATCAGGATGTAATATCACAAGATGCGACGCTAAAAAGGACAGAATGCTCAAGCATGCCTGTTTTTCTCTCATCATTGGAACTGGAATTGTGCTTTTTCGACTCCTTTACACATTTTATAAGCTGCATACTTATAATATTTTATAAGAACCCTAGCGCTCAAAATAATTAATTGGTTTGAGTAGGAAAAACTTAAACAAAACAAAATAGTTCCGTCAAATGAACTTTTATGAGTAATTAGCACTTATTTGTTTCAAGTTCACAGAGCTGATATATTTTAAGTAAACTGAACTGTTCTCATTGTTTTGAGTTTTATGAACTTATTTCTTTTAATTTAGACAAACTCTAGTTTAACTGAAACTGGGCTGAGATTTTTATTTCCCAGCATGCTTTGCCCATGGCACTCGAAAGGGAGAGTAAATGCTAAAGTTAAAGTTAAATGAAAATTCTGTCATTACTCACTCACCCTCATGTCGTTCCAAACCTGTAAGACCTTTGTTCATCTTTGGAACACAAATTAAGATATTTTTGATGAAACCGATGGCAAAACAAATTATTCCTAAAGCTTTGAAGCAGTCTTTTGAAATAGGCCATCACTACATATTGTTGAAAAGTCGTTATTTTGTTTTTTTAGCACACAAAAAGTATTCTTGTCGCTTTATAATATTAAGGTTTGAACCACTGTCCACACATGAACTGTTTTAAATGTGTTTTAGTACCCTTCTGGGCATCTGAAAGTGTTAATTGTCTTGCTGGCAATAGAGCCATCACTGAGCCAATGGATTTCATCAAAAATATCTCAAATGTGTGTTCTGAAGATGAACAAAGGTCTTACCGGTGTAGAACGACATGAGGGTAATTAATGACAGAATCTTAATGTTTGAATGAAGTATCCCTTTAAGTCATATACATGTATATATTTTGTGCAAGATTAATGTTAAGTGGGAGATTTAGAAGTGATTAATGTTTTGTTATGCTAATTTAGAAGCGTTTCTGTTAATGTGGGTTTTTGGAGTTACTATCATGGTGACAAATGGTGCATGTGGCTGGTTTGAGATCAAGTATGTTAAATAATGCCCTCATTCAGCAAGTGCTGTTGTTAACGTTATCAAATGAGCAAGTTAGCATTTTCAGAATTAGCTTGTTATAGCTAGCTAAGTTTAAACTAATGAAAATGTGCACATTGAGGTTACATGAAAATTTTAAGTTAAATGTATGAATTCATGGTTTCTGCAGGTTTCATCAAATCTCATTTAATGTTTTTTAATGCCAATTTTTTAATTTTTAATGATTTTATATATATATATATATATATATATATATATATATATATATATATATATATATATATATATATATATATATTCGTTAAAGTATATAAAGTATATTCTTTAGAAATATTGCAGCTTTGACATATTTAAATCTGCGTATGTGTTATATTTACTCCGATTTTTTGTTTTTACCTTTATAAAAACAAATTACAACTGCTTTAAAGATTGTTTTAAGTATATTTTGAAAATACAAATAAGAAATGTAGGGGTGAAAATTATACTAATTACTATACTAAATGATACTATATAATTATACTACATTTATACAAGTGAGCGTCTTAAGTGAATCGCTGGGTCATTCATTCAAATGATTCGTTCAAACGGCTGATTCAGTCAAGAATGAGGCAGCCGTTTATGAATGGGTCATTGAATCATTGACTCAACCGATTCGTTCAAAACGCTGAATCATTCAGTAATGAAAACATGGCTGAGTGTTGCTGTGAGATGCGCTATGGTTCTGCTGTGATGTTTATTTGGAACTATTTTCGCTGCTGAAACAGAACAAAAACAGTAAATTTTCCTTCTAAAATGTAAGTAATTTAAAATGAACTACTTTATTTAACTTTTGTATGAAATCAGAGTAACGTTTACAATCAATATGATATTTAGGAAGACAGCACTCTTGGTCGTGTGATGTTGCTTAACTGTATCATGTGTTATAAATATAAAAACTACACCTTTTGAATTTTTACCGCCGTGTATTAACAGAGTTTTTTGTGTGCTGCGCTCATTTGTTTCGATTTCTCCTTTTGCCGTCAGTACATTATCAGTACAATACATTATATAGCCAATTATTATCCACTATCGATCGCCACTTGCACTAAATGTAATAAATGAACAGTGTAGACACAGAGAGAGTAGTCCAGCACACTGCATTGTTTTGGATGTTCGGTAAGTCATAAAAGCCATTTTTTGTTTTGTTTTGTATCTTTCGGTTTTAAAAATGACAATGTGAACGCTAAGAGAACCAGGACTTAATGCATCAGTTTCATATTTGGTCCAGACCAAAAGAACCAAGAGAACACACCCTTATATGAACTTAGTGACATCTGAGAGTGGTAAAGAGTGTAAATGTTGGTCAGTGTTAGGGATCTGGTGTGAACATGCCATGCAATGAATGTTGAGGCTTCCCATTGAACAAAATATAGAAAACATGGAAAAAAGAAGGGAACATATTTCAGTCTAGAAAGGAATCAAACAAACAAGATAAAGCAAAAAGAGAAAGAGCTCATAACGTTGTTACAAGCCAAACAAATGCATAAGACAATCAGGCAGTCTCAATGTACGACATCTTCAGGAATCTTACCTTTAGATATACACAAGTGATAGATTATGATCTGAAGGGGAAACATAAGATAAACAAAATAAAAATAAAATGGGAATGAAAGAAAATAAAGAAAAAGAAAAGAAAAATGATCATTTGTGTTTAGACAAGTACCAGGAGCCCAACACAAATGGCAGAATAAAGGCTTTGGGTTTGAAAACCACTTAATTTGCATAAAACAAAGATTATTTTTCAGCCCCAAAAGCAGATTGTTTTGCATTTTTGACTGAAAAATTACTGAAAAAAAAAAATGGGGAAAAAAAGAAAAAAAAAATTGTGCACAGGCATGCATATGTTCACAAATGAAAGGCTTAACCACTCATCTCTATCCGTACATTACATTCTCTGAGTGTGATTGGGGGAACATTTCAATGAACTCTCTTGAAATGAATTTATCCTGAATTATTTTCAAAGAAACTTCACCCACAAAAGTGGCTTATTGCTATTTCTGGACTGCCTTTGGTTTAGGTTTAGCTGCCATGTTCATTGTAAGGTTAGCATTCCTGTAGCTCAAATAGAAGAGCATGGTACTAGCAAGGCCATGGGTTTGATTCCCAGAGAACGTAAAAAGTTCTTAAAATGCTCTACCGTTCAAAAGTTTGAGGTCGGTAAGGTTTTTGTTTGGAAAAAAATTAACACTTTTATTCAGCAAAGATGCATTAAATTGATAAAGAGAGACTTAAATAAGCTTAAATAAGATTTCTATTTCAAATAAATGCTGTTCTTTCAATTAATCAAAAAAAAAAAAAAAAAAAAAACCCTGAAAAAATGTATCATGGTTTCCACAAAAACATTAACCAGCACATTTTTCATCATTGATAACTTCCAGTTGGTTTAAATTGTAAAAATATTTCACAATATTCCTGTCGGGATGTTTGATCCAATAAATCAGTGGTTCTCAAAATTCACACCCCTTTAAACCTTTAAAAAATTAGGTGTCCCCCAATTTTTAAATTGAAAAACTTGCAATGAAAAACATCTGCGATAGTTTCATTTTGTAATGAATCTTTGAAAAATATAACAGTAAGAGAATAATAGATCAGAACATAACTTTAAATTTAAATAAACCAAAAATGTAAATATTTTAGTGATGCTTTGGATAAACAATATATAATCAGTGGCTGCAGTGAGATCTTTTAATAGCACGTCACGAGCTCAGCTTCTTGTACGTCTTCTCGCCGTGTTGGGCGGCGCGTTCACAATAGCAGCTTGTGACGCTGTCCGCTGAATAGGTGCTTTTCTATGGTGAGGAACTTCTATGCCATGCTTGTTCAGATGGTGACAAGTCAACGGTCTGAATAAGAAGGATTCAGTGGAATTGGTTTTCAGTGCCACGTTATAAAAGGCATCTAGCACCAGCCGCTATTCACACACTGCAACGCTGTTGCACCGGCTGTTTTCTCTTTTTATGCTCATCTCCTGCACACCCCCTGCAGTACCTGAGAACTTTGAGAACCACTGCAATAAATTTAACCTTGGCGAACTTCTTTGAAAAATAAACATAGCTTAACAAAAAAATCTTACCGACCCTAAGTTTTGAATGGTAGTGTAAATATGTAATGCAAATCACTTTGGATAAAAGAGTATGTCAAATGCATAAAAATGTTAATGTAAAAACAATCAAGTGTGATTATACAGTCTGAACTGGTGGGGCTATGACATGCAACAAGGTCAGGGAGTCTAAAACTGAATGGAATTGTTAAGGTGAACGGTGAGTGGTGTAAAATGACAGATGAATTAAGAATCAATTTATTAAGTCAATAACGCCCACCTGCTTCAGATGGGAGATGGTGGAAAGGTGCAGGGCAGAAAACACGAGCTGCGTAGTCCTCAAATGTTGTCGGTTCCAAGTGGTGCTGGACTATCGTCTCCAGATATCTTGCTCTCTCTTCGTAGCTGATAAACGTACGAGTTAAGGTCAAACAAGGTTGGTGCATCGATTTCAAAAACAACACAAACACACACATCAATAGGGGTCAAACAGTTAACCAGGATGCCATGGGTTAATAATTCTCCCATCATATTGTAAACTGTATTACAAAGCTGTCATTGCTTTACGTATGGTGACACTGGGTATCAATGGACATCTTACTGTCTGTGTTATTCGGTTAAGAAAAATGATGGTATTGAGTAAATGGAAGGGATTGGATTATGCCACTGTGTATGGGTTTAAAAACGGAGGGAATTCTGTTAATGGGGACGATTTGATTAAACAGTCCAGTGGCATATGGTCTTTGCTGCATTCATAATTTCGTAAACCAAGAACATGTGGTTCAGAAAATGACGGATGCTGCGTCACTGGAGAAACTTGATGAAGTAGCGGTGAGAAGTGGAGCGTGCCAGAGACAAAAAGACAAGAGCGAAACGGAGGCCCTGCTGGGACGACGCAGGGGGAGGATATTCTCAGCTCATGTTGTTTGGGTGTTTCTGCGGGTGAAGAGGCACACAGAGCACCTCCACTAGGAAACGCAACACTCACGCAGATCTGTCGTTTGCCTTTTCCTATCTCCAGCAGACCCGCTTCCTGCCGACGGGTCCTGCTGTTTGAGAGCAAACCCTGGAGTGAATGGATGAGTTTCCCACAGAGGAGAAGAGAAAGCAGCTAGCGAAAAGTGTCAGTGGGTGCGACGTAATTAGACACGTGCAATACTAAAACTATAGACTGAACATTACAGAGCCGGTGATGGTCTCGACAGTCGTGTTAACAGCTCAGAATAGCACTTCAGTCTTACTGACTGAAACATTCGGTCACGGCTGATACAAATGAATAGAAAGCTTATTGAGAGTAAGAGCAGAACTACTTCATGAACCACTAACAGATAATTCATTCCGTCAAATGCATAATGCACACACAAATCGCAAGTTAAAACGCATATACAAACCCCATTCAGATTAGATTAATCTGATAAATACACAACATAAATATAATACTGAACTACTGTTCAAAGGTTTGGGACTTTTAATGGAATTAATACTTTTACTCAGCAAGGATGCATTAAACTGATCAAATGTGATGGTAAAGACATTTATAATGTTACATAAGATTTTTGTTTAAATAAATGGTGTTTTGTTTAAACTTTGTTCATCAAAAAAAGTCACGTTTCCCACAAAAAACTGTTTTCAACATTGATAAGAAATGTTTCTTAAGCACCAAGCTCTGTTAATGTCATTTTTCAGCTTTACCATCACAAGAATAAATTATATTAAAATAGAAAATTATTTAATATTGTCATAATGTTTCACAATATTACTGTTTTATTATGTTTTTGATTAAATAAATGCAGCCTTGGTGAGACAAAGCCTTGAAAAAATATTAGACCTCAAACTTTTGAACACTAGTGCAAAAACCAAAAACAAAAAAAAAAACAGAAGCAGCAAATTAGAAGCCATTTTATTCAGAGTAGAATTTTCTAAATTGAATGACATTAGATAAAATTGTTTCATATTTTGCAAATATTCAGTAAAGTAAAAAAAAAAAAAAAAAATTAACAATGAACAGACTACTGTATCAATATACAAAAAGTGTTTGAAGCTGCAATGATATTAGCCTTTTTCTCCATTCCAGGTCACAAAATCTGGTTCTTGGACTGAAAGGTCAAGGTCTTGGTCTGTAATTATCTGGTATTACTCAGGATCTTGGTGATTTGATATTGGTCTGTGACTACAACTCTGCTACGTAGATGATTCATGGCCGGAATAAACTGCAAAGTGGACTATATTTTATGCCGATAGTCCGGCTACGAGGGGGCAACCACTCCAAACAGCGAGAGCAAAGCATGAGCAGCACCGCTGTGCGTCTTAATAGCCCTCTCTGAGCCGCCCAACATGTGGCCACCATCCTGAACCTGTGATGAGCCTCTAATGCCACCCTGTCACCAAGACAACAAATCCTCTCCGCTGTTGACTTCAGATGTTCTTTGTGTGTCACAAAGAGAGAGGTAAAGAGAAAAACAGTTCTTCTTTTTCCCTCTCATACATGGTGCTTTTTTTCCCACCATGTATTCACCCAAATAACCCGGGCCTTGCATCCACTGTAATTGAATTTTTGATGGGTGGTGTTTTTTTATGACGGCTTGTTAAAAAGGAGAAAGTCCTTTTAAGAGAGTGCGTGCCGGGTTCTCGCGCCCTCTCTAGTATCACATGCTAGTAGAGGAGAGGAGGATAAAAAAGAGCCTTTTGTGCATTACCAGAAACTCATTTTCCCTGTGGATGAAAGGCAGAAGGGGGGAAAAAATACTCCTGGCCTCTTCCCCCCCTCCTACGGAGCTTTTCATTGTCACCGCGCTGAACTCCTGGGCTCTGGAAGGAAAGAGAGAAATTGCCACTGAAGAGACAGCAAAAGTGAGCTTGTTAGCACATTAGGAGTGAAGGGCTCGTGGTGGGCTCCAGGAACAGTCCCTGGTGGTGTGTTAATTCAGCACTCTGAACATGCTGGTGCTGATAGCCTCCAAATTGATCACTCCTGCTACCCCCGATTTCGTTCCCTCCCCCTCTTGAAGCTGGTGGCAGCGGTGCAGAACACCTCTAGAAAGGAGGAGAAGCTTTTGATAATGTCAAAGTCATGTCAGCAACCTTGACTCTGACAACTCCTCTCTGATGACATGGTGTCTGGTGAACACTTCTAGGTAGATGTCAATGACCTCATAACTGGCATAAGAACACAATCACCATGGTGAACATTTGAAGAATTGGCTCTTTCAATTATTGAGTGTTAATTTGAATTGAATTGGCCACATCCCACGGGAAGTTGGAATTTAACTGGAATGACAGGAAGGGGAATTTACTGACTGTAATTTAAAAAAAATACAACACAGGTAATGTATTATAGAAAATTAAAGTTCTCTACCAAAATATTTTAATTTACTCAATATGATGAAATTTATTTTAACTGTTCAAAAGTTTGGGGTCAGTAGGATTTTTTCAACAAGGATGCATTAAATTGATAAAAAATTACAGTAAAACATTTATAATGATACAAAAGATTTATATTTCAAATAAATGTCATTCTTTCTATTCATCAAGGAATCCTGACAAAAAAATGTATTATGATTTTCCAAATAGCACAACTACTGTTCAGCACTAATAACAATAAATGTTTCTTCAGCATATTAGAATAATTTCTAAAGGATCAAGTGACACTGAAGACTGGAGTAATTATGCTGAAAATTGAGCTTCGCCAACACAGGAAAAAATACATTTTAAAATATATTAAAATAGTTATTTTATATTGCAATAATATTTCACAATATTATTGTTTTACCATATTTTTGATCAAATAAATGCAGCCTTGGTGACTTTGAGACTTCAAAAAAAAATTAAATCTTACTGACCCCATTATCTTCAAATTCCAAGGCTTTTTCTACTTAACTCAATTTTCAAAAAAGACTAAGTCATCACTCAAAGTTTGTCTTTATATTTAAAAAATAGATATATGAATTTCTTAAAAAAAAAAAAATTATATTCATATATTTTTATCTCTACTCTTTTTTCATTCAAATTTTACCATTCAGTTCAATTCTGCATCCTGTTTGCTACCTCAATTGAAAGTTAATTCAAATTAAGGAACTGAACTGGAATTTAAAAGGTCTCAATTCAGTTCTTACTAGAGCACCAGAACATATTCTTTATACTAAACTGATGTACGAATTAATCATAAAATAGAGTAAGAACACAAACAAAAACGGGGTATCTCAAAGGACATTTGTGCTTGGAAACATCAGTGCAGCCAAGAGTTCTGGAACAATCGGATGTGTGACAGCACAAGGATGACACATGGCCAATATCTCCACTCTCCAAGAGCATAGCTATTCCCTGCTCTCGCCTTGCAAATTAACACAGCACAGTAGCTGACGGCCGCGGTGAGAACACGGTCCCAAATCGCACACACACAGCTCATTTTAATTACACACATGATCAGTCATTTTCTCTACATGGTGTGGTTGTTATTATCTGTGCTGAGAATTCCTCCGTAGGACATCATTGGCACCTTTCAAAAGAAACCCGGCGAAGGATCCGCAGCCCCACAGAGAGAGCCACTGCCCGGCTGCTGAACGACTCTCGTATCCTCACACACAAGCCGGTGGGATATGCAAGGAGGAGTATGCTCACTCAAACCACAAACCACAAGGTCTCCACAGGTGCTTTTGTCAGGACATGTCTGTCAAACCCTGTGAGAAATCACTTAGCCAATATACAGTTTTCAGTCGAACTGCTTTAATGGACCGTCTGCACTTCAAACTAACTCTTTCACAATGAAATCAAAATGGAAAATTCTTGTTTATTTTAAATGATTTATCCATGCACATCATTGTTTTTAAATAATCATGCCCTCAGAATATCTGATCAAAATAACTTCCCCCTCCCTCTTGTACACAACATCTCTGATGACGTGTTTACTGACGTGAGGGCGGGACAACCTGTCACTCACATGGATCGACCAATAGCAAACCACAACCATCTAATCAATTACTGATGGACAAAATCAAGTCCCGTCCTAGATTTTTATCTCATTCAAGAAGCTGTTTCACTCAAGATAAATGTCACAATAGGTGATTGTGCTATGTTTAATCAGTAAGCAGGAGGACAAGAAAGGAGGACACAACAGATTGCGATTCCCATTTCATGACGACTTTAAGATCTCAAAAATTACTGAATTTGAATCGAGGTAGAAAACAGAATGCAGAACTGCAAATTTTGCAAAAGTTTAAAAAGTCTAGAAATTGCATAGAGAAAACGATAGATGGAATGATATACTCAATTATGCATGCTGAAAAAATATTAACCAAATGTCCGTGACAAGACAAAACTTAAAAACAACAGTTACCAAGATTTAGGAAGCCCACGTCCGCTAATAAAAATACATCTGCATTGGTGCTAGAGAGAGAGAGGGACAGAAAGAGAGAGAGAGAGAGAGAGGGACAGAAAGAGAGAGAGAGAGGGACAGAAAGAGAGAGAGAGAGAGAGAGAGAGAGAGAGAGGGACAGAAAGAGAGAGAGAGAGAGAGAGAGAGAGAGAGAGAGAGACAGAAAGAGAGAGAGAGAGAGAGAGAGACAGAAAGAGAGAGAGAGAGAGAGACAGAAAGAGAGAGAGAGAGAGAGACAGAAAGAGAGAGAGAGAGAGAGAGAGAGAGAGAGAGAGAGACAGAAAGAGCGAGAGAGATCAAAAAAGTGACAGAGAAAAACATCACACAAATAATCAAATTTGAGGAGTTTTACAGAGTATAATTACAGAAATCTATGTGTGCCCTGAAGTGCAGGCTAATCGGTTTATTTTTCCATCTGATGCCTGCTGATATCGTGGCCCTAACAGTGATTTTATTAGCGAGGCACGGTGCTGCGGCTGGCTGCCATAGCCTCGTCATTACGGCCAATGTCTCCGTGTGGCACAAGCAGATGAGAGGAGAGATAGCCCAAGCTAATGCACCGTTGCCTGGGGCTCCGAGACACTGATCTGGGCCCGGGCTCCAGCATCACAGCCTCTCCTATTAATCTCCGCTGAAACCAAATTGGAGGGCTCGTGAAATACAGCCCCAAGAGCGTCCGGCCCGATTTATCGCCCTACGTCCTGTCCCCGCGCCCCAGGGGGAAAGTGATGTGCGTGCTGCCGTTGCAAATGCAACATTTATTTAACATTCACGACGCACAAGTCAGCGCTAATGCTATCAGAGAGGGGCGTGCGTACACCGAGCTACACGTACGTGGAGGTCCTGATTAGTATGAATGAGTGAAGGTGGCCTCGCCATCTGCCTCCCATGCATGTCTTTTTTAAACAGTAACCTGATTTTGTGATTCTACGAGGAGTGGGGATTTTTCACCACGGCTTTCAAATGCCATGGCTATTAATTCTTTAAATTGCATTTAGCTTTGCAGAAATGGTTGAGGTCTGAATTTGCACAAGGAGTGTTTATCTTCTAACATGTTTCAGCAGGTTTTGATGCACAGATGGACAAACTTGCAACATTTAAAACGATAAATCATTATTATCCAGTTCTGTGGATTATCTTCACAGCTCCACCGGTCAAAACAATATCAAATGTGAAGATAATTTTCTCTAATCGTCTAGCATTGAGGATATTTAGTTTTAACAAAGATGGCCTCTATTCACCCATAGGCAATTTTAGACCCTAGAATCCACCAGAATTAAGAGATTGTGCAAATTCTTTTCATGCTTACTGAGACCTGGGGTTGCACAAATTTCACTCTTAATTCATCCTTACAAGTTCTCATTGAGAATGTCTTCTCAAAAATTCTTGAATTTGAATTGAGGTGGCAAACAATACAATAAACAGAAAATGAATGGAAATTTATAAAACTCATTTGGGAACTCATAACTACAAAAGCAAGTTTTTCAAGCCAAGATTCAAAATTTTGCAGAAAAGTTGACAAGGTCTTGAAAGAGAGCAATAGATGGAATGATAGACAGATAGATATATATATAACGATAGATAGAACAACAGATAGATAGACAGACAAAATGATAGAATGATAGACAGAACAAGAGACAGAATGATAGAACGATAGATAGCATGACAGAGAGAAAGAGAAACAAAACAATAGAGGACAGACAGACACAGACAGACAGACAGACAGACAGAGAGAGAGACAGATAGGAGACAGAAAGAAAGACAGACAGACAGACAGGAGACAGACAGACAGGAAGAAGACAGACAGACAGACCGACAGACCGACAGGAGACAGACAGACCGACAGGAGACAGACAGACCGACAGGAGACAGACAGATCAACAGGAGACAGACAGATAGACAGAACAAAGACAGACAGAGGATACAGACAGACAGACAGGAGACAGACCGATAGATAGGAGACAGACAGACAGACAGATAGATAGGAGACAGACAGACAGACAGATAGATAGGAGACAGACAGACAGAAAGATAGATAGATAGGAGACAGACAGACAGAAAGATAGATAGATAGGAGACAGACAGACAGACAGACAGACAGACAGACAGACAGATAGATAGATAGATAGATAGGAGACAGACAGACAGACAGACAGACAGACAGGTAGGAGACAGACAGACAGACAGGTAGGAGACAGACAGACAGACAGGTAGGAGACAGACAGACAGACAGGTAGGAGACAGACAGACAGACAGGTAGGAGACAGACAGGTAGGAGACAGACAGACAGACAGACAGACAGACAGACAGACAGACAGACAGACAGACAGACAGACAGACAGACAGACAGACAGACAGACAGACAGACAGATAGATAGACAGATAGATAGATAGATAGATAGATAGATAGATAGATAGATAGATAGATAGATAGATAGATAGATAGATAGATAGATAGATAGATAGATAGATAGATAGATAGATAGATAGATAGATAGATAGATAGGAGACAGACAGATAAGTAGGAGACAGACAGACAGATATCCACAGAACCACAAACTCCATGTCAGAAGCCTGCAGCGCATCCTAAACATCTTGTAAGAGTCAGACCCACATTCCCCATCGCCACGCACCCCCAGGGAGTTTGTTGTTTACCAATCTATTCCGAACCGGAGGGGGCCACACAACAACATTTTTTTTGTTAACACACCCAGCACCTCACTCATTCACACATGGCCTGTGCTTGACTGACTGGAAAGTCCGAGGATGAAGCTGTCGGTGCTAACAGGTCAAAACAGGAGAGAAGTTAGGAGGAGTGGCTCAGTGATTGATCGACATATTAATGCCATCGGCGGGTGAACTGTGCTGGAAAAAAAACAACTCTGACAGCGAGGGGGGTCACTTGTGCAGTTACAATAATTACTAATGCATAAAATAAAGAGAAAGAAAATGGCAAAAGCAATTAAGGACTGACTCCACCAACACCCAAAGACCCCCTCCCCACCCCTAATCAGTTCCAACCCCATTTCAGCACTGACGGGACAATTAGTGAATACCGCAACCTTCCATCCCCCTTCACACACACACACACACACACACACACACACACCAACAAACCACGTTGTTACTGGGACACAATGGGGCCCATTGTGAGATCTGGCAGTATGAGGCAGCGCTGCCCGTTAGGCGTTTGGCTGTGGCTACGTTGAGTGTGTGTGTGTGCAGGCCGCTCAAGCATGGGGACAAAAGGGGAAGCGCTGGCCTGCTGCTTCCATCAGCTCAGTTGCCTTTGGAAAAGCCAGAGTCAGAAGGAAGGAGGCTATGACCCAAAGCTCTTCCACTCTCTCCGCTATCACGCCCTGCCATATGCTGACCCCAGCAGCCCGGCACTTATCGCTGCCAATCAGCAGCCAGCGGGCCTGCCCCCACTGTCACGCTGGAGCTGGCGCAGTCCCACACACACCACTGGACTGGCACGGCCAATGGGGAAGCCGCTTAGCACGTCCCCTCCTCTCCCCCTGCGTCCCAATCGACCACTGACAGATGGAAGATGGCCGTGACTCTTAGACTTGCGTGTTTTTTTTGTTTTTTTTTTTAAATAGAGTCCTAGCCAACAACACCCAATCTCCCCCTGGCCAACTCACAGCCGTGAGCCAGACGGATCAGATAATGTGGGTTTCTCGCATCACAATCGGGGGTTGAAGGACCAGATCTAGATCCACTTCATTCCAGGATGTGTTACAAGGAACCGAGCAGCTGTAACGATCCGGTAGCCTGGGGGCGAGACAGGTCAACTAGCTCTAATCGAAATGGGGTGTTTAAAACGCACACACACTTCCACATATGGCAGCCCAGACTGTAGCAGAACATTTTATCACTCAGGCCCAACATGGTGCCCTCAGAGACTGAGGCTGGCTGGAAGGCCCTGAGCTCGGGCTCTTTTTTCACACATGGCCCTTTGGATTACTCATGTGCTATCTGTGGTTTAACCCTGTTATTTTGCCTGCCCAGCATTCATAACACTGACCCACGCCAGCTACCTGCTATCTGCTTTTTTTCCCTTCCCTCCAACAGACATTAAGACCAAAGAGGCCCCTTTCTCTCCATTCCAGGCCCTAATTTCACAGTCATGCCGAATGAGGGATCAGTGTGCGGGGAGGCAGATGGACGCAGCCCGGGGCCAAGAGAAAGAACTGGAACTTAGAGTCAGGCACAAGAGAGGTTGAGGCGTGTTGGCTTACAGAACGAGGAAAGGGAAGAGATGAAGAAAAAAAAGTGAGAAAAGTGGATGAAAAAGTCTGAGTTTATTGAGTTTAAGTGCAAAAATTAGAGAAAAAAAGGCTGTTTTGATATGGCTTGACTACGGACTCTTTACAAAGGAAAATGCTGGTCTGCCTTTCTTAAATCTAAATCATTTACTTCACAACAAATGTCTCTGCTGAGCTAAAAGGGGATTATGATGACCATGTGTCAGTTGATAGCTACGAAAGCTGCTGGTGCACCATTTAAACATTTCTAAATGAGGAGCTCTACGGCAAGAACGGCACCTGACATGTCTATCCAGAGAAAATCTAATTGTCTGTTTTGTGTGAAACTAAAAGAAGTGAATTGAGGCTCAGCATATGATTCAGTTCAAGTGGAAGAAAATGAGCTTAATTATACAGATGAAAAAAGACGCAACGTAAGCCATGAAAGTGACTTTAACTACTTCCACTTCTTTCCAAGTACACAAATTAACTCAAACTCTGTGACTGACTAACAATTCAACCAGTCTAATCAAAGTCACCTAGTGAATGACTCTTATGAGTCAGTTCTTTTAGTGAATGAAAGCATATGGTGCATTCAATGAACCAGAATTTGAACCAAAATGAACCAAATGATCCTTATAAGTTCTTTTAGTGAATCAAAAACACAGCATGACCAATGTAGCCCAATCCATGAACAAATGAATCTTATGGGCCAGGTCTTTTAGTGAATAAAAAAAAACAATGCACAATCAATGTAGCCTGAATCCCGAAACAAACGACTCTTATGAACTGTTTTTTTTATATATATATATATATATATATATATATATATATATATATATATATATATATATATATATATATATATATATATATATATATATATATATATATATATATATGAATGAATGAACAACATATAGTGTGACTAGTTCAACCTGGTTCTCAAAACAAACTAAATTATAATGTGTTGTATAATATACAGCAAATAATTTTTTATATGTAAGGATTTATAACTAAAATACCAATAACCAAATCAAACTGAAAGCTTCTGAATCAGAATAAAATCAAATCTAGATTTCAAATCAATCCCATGAAGTTGCAACAGAACATTGACATGAATTTATTACACTGATGATGGCCCATGGTTAGCTCCTTATGAGGACTGAACCAACAACTTTACCAGCTCTGCATTTCAACAACTGACCCCCCACCCCACCCGTTAGTGATTGATTTAGAGATACAGCGATGTTAAGGGGACAATTAGGTTACATCACTTTCTCTCTCTCTGCAATGACTTCATGTGGCGGCACCATCAACAGGTAAGAAGGAGGCACTGTGACTTCCTTCCACACATCCCTGGGGTCCTCTCAGTCTCTCGGGCCGTTTTTCGCGTAGGAGAGCAGCCGTTCTGGCACATAGATCTTCTAATCACTGCTACCCTGCCATCCATCCCTCACAGTCATCAATTATTCGCACAGGACAGAAAGAAAATAAGGTGTGAGGGCGCTCAAAGAAAGAGGAAAAAAAGAGGGGAGGGATAGTTTCAAAATAAAGAGAATCAGACTGAAAGAAAAACAGACGGAGAGAGAGAAAAGGTTTGGAGAGACATCCGTCGATAATGACAGATTACTGTAATTCAGGCTGTCAGGAGCATCGACCTGTGCGGCTCACGCCAATCAATAGCTCAGTCCACTATCGAGCTCTGCGCAGGCACACAGATGGGCGAGATTGCTGCGAGCGAAAGACTCAAGCTGAGCCAAACAATCTCTCTGGCTTGGAGGACATGGCAGATGAGAATCGCTTCCCCCCCTTTTCTGTCTCTCATTTTCTCCCCTCCTCTCCATCTTTGCTTTGTTTTCTGGAAGTAGCATCTCTATGATAAGAAAAGAGCGCTCTTAAAGAAAGGTTAAAGGTCTTTGGTAACAACAGCCAGAGAGGCTGGATTTGGACTTGGAAATGTTTAGATATTGAACATTATCTAAAGCATACAGTGGATGAAACTGTGGCTTTAAAGAGTTTGAAAACAAAAAAACCCCAAAGCAGACTGTCATAGTAAAACAAATGACATTTTTATAGTGCCACTTGACCATGCAAAATCGGTATGATGGGTGGGTGGTTGCTTACAAGTTAAAATCCAGCCTGTGTGGCTCGTTCAGCCCGAAGGCCTTCAACCTTTCATTAAAAGTGCTCTTTTCTTATTGAAATGCTACTTTGAGGGTCATAAGAGCTGACTGCCAATGATATTCTGGACTGATATGGCTCAGGTTTGTCCTTCATGTAAATCTATAGAATTTTTCTCACTCGCCACTTAGAAAAACAACAGCACACCAGTCCTCAACCTCAAGTCACATGATTTGAGATATGCAGGATGTGTACAGGTCCAAATCCCTTTCCCTAAAAGTTGAGCAATAGAAATACCCTTTGCAAGGGCTATAATAACCAGTTTTAATCGGCAAACTATAATTAACCTGGTTGCATTAAATTGATCAAAAATGACAGTAAAGACATTTATAATGTTACAAAAGATTTCCATTTCAAACAAAAAAACGCATCATGATTTTGCCAAAAAGTTCTAAGCAGATAAGAATGATTTCTGAACGACACTGTGGCTGCCGATTTTAAATTCTAATAATATTTCACAGCAATATTACTTAAATAAATTATTTGTATGCTTGGTAAAAATATCTTACAACCCCAAAGTTTTGAATAGTATGATGACGCTACTTTTGTTAAACGTTCCATGTAGGTTTGATATTTTCCATTAAAGTTTTTCACATTACTTTGACAGCCCTGATAATTATGTAAAGGTAAACAATCAAGTTTTTTTAAGGTACAATGTATGTTGTGCATGCATAATAATCACTGAAAAGGGGTCAAAAAACCCAGACAATAAGATTAAGTACAACAGCAGAGATTCAGATTGTGTAACCAAGAAAAAACAGCAAATTGCCAGAAAAGGATTTCAAAAGCAAATGGCTGTGCATCTTGGTTAGCAGGCACTGAGGGGTGATCAGAATGATTCCATCACCCGCCTGA
Source organism: Zacco platypus (assembly GCA_038088235.1). Classification (NCBI taxonomy): domain Eukaryota; kingdom Metazoa; phylum Chordata; class Actinopteri; order Cypriniformes; family Xenocyprididae; genus Zacco; species Zacco platypus. The sequence continues at coordinate 13,394,605 of CM076069.1, forward strand.
CTGGGTGAACAGAGAGCGGTGCTCTACATGTGCAGAGCTGAGAAATAAGATGTCAATAATTATCGAGCGGCTCTACCTACTCCCGCTCTGACAGGGAGACCAACATGACCGCTTGCAAGTCAATCTGTACATATGTGAGCCAGGTTTGTACGGCAGGAGGAGATAGCAGAAAATGAACCAAGCAGGCGGTAACAATGATAATAGGCTTCATGACAAAATGTGAACTCATTAGTCTGGGAAAAGGATACAAATTTTGGTAAAGAGGAATGAGGGATTTCAGAGCTCTGCTAGCGTTGATGGCTGTGGCTCGCACCACTGTGGGTAAGATATTTCCATCCACTATGGCTCCATCAAACAAAGGACCGAAGAATGGCACCTGTGGAAAGTGAGATGACATGATATATGAACACTTATTGGACTCTGAAGAGCAAAATGTGAAACACTCCAAGCAGGAACAAAATACACATTTCAATCAGTATAAAGGGCTATTCACACACCCACAAGTCCATATTTTCAGCATGAAAAATGTGCATGACCAGATTATAAAACAAAACAATGAATCTCTATTAACTCCTTCACACAGAGTCTAAAATATCATATTGTGATGGTCTATTTGTTTTATATTTTGACCCATTTTATCCATTTGATTTTATTTTATATTCTAGTCCTTCACTCTTCAGTTTCACATGATTTTTCATTAGATTTTTCTGCTCAAGGAACATTTCTTACCATTATCAATGTTGAAATTGTTGCGCAGCTTAATATTTTTCATGGTTAACTGAGATACTTTTTTTCCAGAGTGAGTGTGCAAAAGAACATTTATTTGTAAACAAAATCTTTTGTAACATTATAAATGTCTTGACCGTTATTTTTGATCTGTTTAATGTGTCCTTGATAAATAAAAATATTAATTTAATAAAAAATAAATTTTACTGACCCCAAACTTTTGAACAGCAGTGTATTTTATTTGTTATCACATACCAATCTCTTTTCAGTCAGAGTGAATAGTTTTGGTATTTGTTTGCAAATAACTAGTCATATTTTTTATGTACAAGCCTTTACACACCATATAAGCTAGTAGCTTTATCCTTCAAATGAAAGGATTCAAGTCAAAATGGAAATGTCAAAACCTTCCAAGCATTTCAGCCAGTTACATAAAAAACCCCTGACATTAACCAGAAAAGACACAGTGAATAGCCCTCATGCACTGAAATGGGGTCTAAATGGACTTTCATAAAAGCCAGGCCTCGTCTTTCTTTATCTCTCCATCTTTCTACATTTCCTCAGACTGCATGAAAGACTGAGCTTCTCGTCTCGGATCCATCTCCACAGCGGAATTCGATTCTGAGAATCCCATTCATTCAATTAGCCCTGACATAACTGAGCAGGAAGCAATGGCTGGTAGTGCCCAAAGACAGATATGCTTCCACTGTCTCCTGTACGAAGCATTGAGCTCATTTACAGAAAAACAAATGGGTGTGATGCACAAACAAATATCTCTATTTTACTGTATATCGATCTCTTTCTTTGACATTGACTAAAACCGTTTTTTCCCCCAAGGGATGAGGGTTTTGGGGAATTCGGATGCATTTAGCCAATATGCTCGTCAAACCGTTTGCTTCAATTAACTGGTTCAAAAAAATGGACTAAAAAGTGCCAAAAAGTCTCAAAAATTAAAATAAATATTTAGTCATCTAACACTGTTCATTATACAAGTATAAGGTTTATACACTGTTAAAAAGTTTATGGTTGATAAGATTTTTTTTTTTTTTTTTTAAATGCTTTTAAAATGAGTCTTTTATGCATGTTTATAAAATATAGTAAAAACATGTGTATTGTGAAATATTACAATTTAAAATAACTATTTCTAATTTAATGTAATTTATTCCAGTGACACCATTTTGAATTTTCAGCATCTTTACTCCAGACTTCATGTCACATGATCATTCAGAAATCATTCTAATATGTTGATTTGGCAAATAGGAAACATTTATTATTATTCTAAGTTCAAATTTTAAAAGCCCATCCCAAACTTACACTAGTGTATATTTCGACATATCATGCCATCACAAATCTATTTGAATAATAAACAAAAAAACTATTTGTTTATGACACCCCACAGACAGGAATCAAAAGTAATTAAATTATGGTTTTGTTCCTCTGAACAGTTAGATCAGAGTTGCTTCTTCAGTGTTGAGCTCACCTCTGGTTTTTTGATGATCTGGATGCTGTACATGTGGTTCTTCATTGGGTAGATGATGATGAGCACGTCTCCAAACTCAGTAGGAATGATGCCTCTCCGGTAGTCCCGTGAATGCTCGGACCACACGATGTGCACTTCATCGTTACCCAGGTGTCTTAACTGTATTGAGAGAGTGGTTATATAGGAGACACAATTTAGATTATACTTTTGTACCAAACATATGGTTCCTCTACAGTAACCTCAGGCAGAATGGTGTTACCTTACTTTGTTTGTGAAGTTCACATCCATAATACAACTGTATGCAATTTGTTTACACTGCAAAAGTACAAGAAGCCTTGAGATTGTGTGCTAGTCACACTTTATGAGCATCACGTTCTCTAAAACAAGAGTAACAGGTCTGAAATGAATCTCAACTGTGCGTTGTCTCAGCCATGGTGCAGCGCTATCTAGTACAGCATTTATTAACCTTGCGCTGTGACAGTTGAGAACAGCCACTCTGTCTCTCTCTTCCCTTCTCATCTATCTTCCCGCGATCGCTCCATCTTTCTGGGACCCGCTCAATCACTGCCATGGCCATGGGCGCAGTGACCCGTCAACTGTCCCGAGCGATGGCCGCACCTTTATGCAACTAATGACAAACTCTGTCCTTTGGACTTGGCGATGGATATTGGTCATTTTTTTAACTGCCGTGTTCTGCTCTGCAGCTACGCCTTAAGTTATTTAAAACAGTGTGGGTCAAAGGAAGGCTGTCAGCTCTGAGACCCATAAGTTGAACAGGTCCAAAATTAAAACTCACCACCACCAAATGCATATATATATATATATATGCATATATATACATATATATATACATACACACACACACACACACACATACATACATATGTCTTTTCAATTCACTCGCAATTGGAAAATGTGGCAAATTGGAAAGTGTGGCAAAAAGTTAATATCGGTTCCTTTAGAGTGCATGTTAGTGTTAGGCATAAAAAGTGCATAAAACCGCAGATGTAAAGGAAGAAAAAAGCAGAAAAATAAATGTATGTGTGTGCGCGTGGCACCGGCGGTCGCGCTGACACGCTTTAGTGTCTAGTTAACATGGTTTAGAGTTGCTATCGGAAGATCGTGCTCTGGATAGCCTCTCCAGCAGCCCTTGCAAATCCAATTTGCCTCTGAGGAGTCATGATAGGCGATGCAGCACAGGGATGGACCCAATCTAATTTGGGCGGAATATAGCCGTGCGTGGCATGGAGGTCCCCTCAGCTCCCCTGCAGGGCAGGGACGGCAGTCCAAAACCCCTCCACCTGGCCCAGCAACCCCGCACATCACTTCACCCCACGCCTCGTGCTCAAATTACAGCCATGAATTACATCCAGCCTTCAGCTGCACTGCCGCAGACCGGCGGCTGCCATTTCGTTTCAGGGTGTGTGTCCGTGTGACAAAATGATTGGAGTTTTATTGGACGATAAGGTGGTCTGGACTGAGAGATTTTCTTTCATCTGGGCCATCTTTGTTTAATCATGTAATATCATTCTGCGAAGTGCCACATTCGCTCGGTAGCCCGTGGTGCAGATCGTGGCAACGTTGCAGGAGAAATTCAAACGGCCTGTCCTCAAAGTGATAAGATATAGATCAACATTAAATTCATTATTGCATGATGTGCTCTGTCACCTCCATGACACAAAATAAGGCAGAAAAGAAATGTCTGTGATCGGCCTAATTTCAGCATAAATCCAGGGTTTTACTGTGTTAAAGAGTTACTTTGAATATCTCCGGATCTGGACTTTGTCTAATGACAGTCAGAATGACACAGTTGACAGATGTAAATGCAATAACCTTTTTGTTTGCGACGAACACAACGAATATATTCACCTCAGAGAAGAAAGTGTATTGTATTTAATGTAATTTTTCATGGCATTTTTATCTTTATTTTAATCTTAATTTTTATTTACTGTGGGATATTTTTAAAAAAAATTTAAAAAGCTAAAAACACTTGAAGACTTCTACACGAAAATGACCTCTTGATGACTTAATATGGAAATGAGCAAAAATAAACATTTATTAGCAACTGATGTATAAATGTTGACCTGGTTTCATTTCTTAAATCATCCGCTATTCATGATTCAATAGATCCGCAATCAAATATTTGTGAACAAAAAGTCTAGCACTCGAATATCCCATTTCACTTAGATTAAGATATTAGATAAATAGGTTGCAAACAACATTTCAGTTTGCCTTGATGTTAAAAAATAAATAAAAATTAAAAGACACTTCATCTTTCATCTCTGTGCAAGCATCAAAGAAAAATGACAAACAACTTTTTTAAAACAGTGGGCCCTGAAAATGGATCTGAAAATGCATCTTCCCAACAATATCTCATAACCGCCCTTTCAGCATACCTGCTCAGCTCATAAAAACAGAGAAGACACAAAAAGCTGTAGGCGAGACCATTTAGATTAAACGTGGTAATCTAATTAGAGCCCCCCTTTGCCGCCCTAACTAACGCCCCATGAAAGATCCCTCTTATGGTCCAATGTAGCTCTCCCTCCCTCTCCAGTGTGTCACTCGCCGGAATATCACATTTCTATCAGTGTTCATTAATAAGTCTTTGGGGCGCATTAGCACCTTATCGTCTCGTCTCTACCCCAGAAGACATATGAGTGAGGAAGTGAGGGGACAGCTCTAATGACAAGCGATTGGTCATTCGGCATGGGGCTGGCCACTCCACAAACAACCCCATATCACAGCCTTCCAGCCAAGCTCATTAAGGATAATGCTGCACATTATTAGATTTGTGCTGCCCATGTGAACAGAAAAAATACCCATGCAGACAGAAATTTGCAGGTGTTTCTTCAACTACTGACACCTTAATACCCCGTGGGTTGGTTTTTATTAAAACTAACAGCTTTCAACATGCAAAAATACTTTTGTAATATAAAGGTCACATTAAATAAGACTGTTGTTTGAAGATTGTTGTGATTTTGCTACTAGATTTTATTGTTTAACTTTTCTTCATAAAATATGAAAATCCATCTTAAAAATATTATTTTTTATCTTAAAAAAACAATTATAACATTTAAAAATTTTATTACATAAAAAAAAATTGCCAATACTATTAATAACAATAACAATAATAATTTTGCCACTTTTTATTTTTCAAAAGCTAGCATACTTGTTTACCAAGTAGACAAAAGTGTCAGTGGACAAATTGTGCTTGAGATGAAATATAAGAATTAATGTTAAGTTAAAAAGGTAAATACAACAAACTAAATATTTTAATAATTTACGATCAAGTTCTAATTTAGTCAATTTATGCAAGAAAATATCAATTTCATATATTTGGGATACCTAAAATGTTATAAAATTAGCCTTAGCTAAAGGCAAAAAATCTATACATCATTTGCGATGTGTACACACTGTTGGATTTTATTAAAGACGAAGGCCTAAAAAAGTGGCCATAGTTGAAGAAACAGCATAGGAGAAAATGTAGCAATGTTTCTCTGTGAGGAGAACAGTGAGAAAAAGAAAGGGTGCAACATCCCTCTTTAAATAAAAGAGAGATGGAGATAAAAGCCAGTGGGTGAGACAGAACGAGAGAATAAAGTACGGCTGTTAGGAGTCATTACTCTCTTTTTCTCTGTTCTGATAGCAGAGAGGACCTTTTCTCTCTACAGGGAATCCAGAAACACAAAAGTGGCGCTCTCTGCAGGTATAAGTGTCCCACCCCTCAGATTAGCCTGGGTTAGGTATAATGACGAGGTGTGAACGCACAGGTCAGTGAGGTTCTGTATCCCACTTCACCCACAGCACAGGAGAAGCAGAGCTGCTCTGCTGGAGAAAACTCAAGACAGAAGAGATATGAATGAAAAGAAATCACACAGACTTCAGTCTAAAAGGCCTTCCACAGGTGAGCAGGCAGGGGGAAAGTTTAACTCTTTAGAAAATGAACAGTTTTTGAGTGATGGAAAACATCACTCTTATTGTTCTTTTGAGAAAAGTGTATTATGTAGATATACGTTTACAATGCAAGGCACCCGTCGCAGATGGTTAAGCAGCAAAAATGAGTCATTTAGATGTTTTTTTACAGACTTTGTACGGACTGAAACGTTCCTCAAAATATGTGTTTTGTGTTTCGCAGAAGTTAAAATGTCATACAGTACGCAAAGGTTATTTACAATAAGGTCCCAAAACAGAAGCACAAACAGCCTTTTTTTCAATTCTAAGGATAAGAGATGTGTTAGCAATCAGCGTTGTTATTGTTAAATAAATCTATTAAAAATTATTTGTTAATTGCAAGCTGAAAATAAAAATTAATACTAGATGAAAAAGTTAAACTTGAAAAAAACAACTTGAATAACTAACTGAAAGAAGGAAATGGAAATAAAAAAAATCTATATAGAAATATATATATAAAAAACTAAAAAACTCATAACAAAATTAATAAAACTAAAATTATAAAAATCTAAATCAAAATATTAATAAATACTATCTAGTATCTAAATATAAATTGGTCATGTAAGCTAAATAAAATCAGACATTTACTTCAAAATGGCATCTTTTACAAGTTTACCTTTTTAGTGAGCGAGTCATCAGAGTCCGGAGGCATGCGTGTGGAGACATGGAACATCACTTCAACTGTAGAGGTGGCAAAGTAGGGCATGGTCAAACCCGTGCTCTTGTTCCGCTGCAGGCCGCCCATGAAACCACAATGACTCGTTAGGTTCACCTGAACATAGAGGAAAGAGTTTGTTGGGGCCCATGCATAAATATCCAATAAAACATTACAAGTAATCCTTAAATATACAGGACACTATCACATAATTCATTTTCAAAAGATTTTACCTCCCAGCCCAGGCCTGACACAAAGTCTTCATATGCCTGACTCCCAGCTATGTTGGACAGAATTGAGTGCTTGTCTTCCTGCCCCTCTGCCACATAAAACACAGCAATCTTGTGTGTTTCACGACTGCAGAAAATAAATGAAGAAGAAAGCAAATTTAGGAACCAAACGGGAGTACACTTTCATGAGGTGGTCTCTCAGACTATAGAAAATAACTGCTACAGTAAACAATGTCATTTTTCCCCCTGACCTTACAACAACGTTCCTAATGGATTTAAAAAAAAAAACACTGGACAAAAAGTGGCATAACATACCACTGCCTGGAATCCAGATTCTTCAGCTCTCTCAGTAGTTTTTCATTCTTCTTCAGCAGGTGGAAACTGTTCCTAGAGACGGGACATTTTAACATAAGAGTTAATGGAGAGAAATATTCTACCAAATTACTCATTTTTGATCACTTCAGGTTAATTAGTGATCAACAACATCTAAATATTAAAAAAGACAGAAGGTAAACAAAAAGATAAACAGATACATATACAAAGAACAATAGACAAAAAGACAGACAGACGGATAGATCAACATATAGATAGAAAAATAGACAGAGGCATGTAGATATATAAAGCGATAGAAAGATAGAGAGATATAGATACAAATAGGCAGACACAGACAGACAGACGGAACGACTGAAAGATGACAGACTTTCATAGATTGTTTTGATGCCCTTGGTATGGTCCACAGACCCCATTTGGAGAAGTGCTGCTCTAGACTGAGCGTTAGATCTCCCGCCTGCTTAATTATAGTCTTACTTGTTTTTCTCACAGACTGCTAGAAAGTCTGACCCCGCAACGAAGCGCAAATGAAAACAAAAACAATGGAAGATCCTATGTGGAGAAACATACATGACACTTTGAATAAAATGAAAAGCTACACATGATATCATAAAAGAAACAATATATATAAATAAATAAGATAATGCAACTTTTTTCTGTTTGCAGCTTTTATAGTGCAGAGTTCAGTTACTTTCTCCCTCTCCCCTGCTTTATCATTCCCTCCCTCCAAGCGGCTGCATGAGTCATGTGGAAAAGCCACACGATGCTCTCTAAAAGGACTTTTTGTTTTGTTCTCCTTTTCTTTGAGCAGGGGTCTCTTTATTAGCTTGTTGCAATGTAATGGTCTTCATTTTCTCCATTGAAAGTGAGCCATTTCAGGAGGCGAACGCGTGAACGGCATAAAAGGCTGACATTAGGTGCGCGCTCACACACACAATGGGCTGGCGGATTGCAATGCCTTAGTCTCTGACCACGGATAAATGATACATGAATGCCTGGAGAGCGGCAGCAGGACAATTCCTCATTAAACAGCCCCTATGCATTTTCTCCCAGCTCTCCAACTCATAATAACCCTCCAGCCACATTCGAAAGGTAGCAGCCTTTTATTTTCACTCGGTGTATCAGGAAAGAATGAAAAGTACCACGGCTGCTCGCAGATAACAGACCCCTTAAGAATTAATCCCCCCATAAAAGCTGCATACGTGCGCACACACCGCACCCGGAGCTGTTGAAGAAAAGCAACCCCCCCACCCCACTGACAACTCTATGAGGGAATGGTAAAAAAACAATTTTCCTGCATTAATCTCATAACACAGAGCATGTATATCATGAAAATTAATGCCATTACATTCAAGGTGAAAAATAACCCCAATTTTCCAATTATTTGTCATCTGGAAATATTTAACCATTCTCTGTAATACCACAAAATGGAACGGGATTGAACCTTTACAGTGAAATGCAATGTGGGGATCATAATCATTGTGAATTAGGAAGGGGGATGGACACTGAGATTGAGCAGTAAGTGAGTAGCACTGTAGCATCTATTGGTGGATAAGCTGATCAAAAATATGTTGACTGTTTAAAGCAGATTAGCACGGCTCTGCACAATCGGGGAGAGGTGCAAGCAAACAGGATGTTTACATGAATTATCGGCCTTCAACAACATCACCCAGATTGGGCTAACAAACTCTAAGAAAACAATGTAGTGATTCTCTTGGGGGGGGGGGGTGCTTTGATGAACTACTGCTAAACGTTTAATTCATATAATCTTTATTCAAAAGATGAAAGTTTCTGATAAGGCAGTTAAACAAAGCTACGATAAAGACATAACAGAATCAGCAGAATCGAAAAGGAGACTATTTTTGGCAACGTTTTTTATTTACTTTTTTTTTTTTTAAATGTACCACCTATTTCAACAAATCTTGATTGCACTGATTTAAGACTCGCACGCTCAAACAACAAATAAAAGTTCTCTGGTCATTTTTAGGTAGACATAATGAAAGTAATGTCTTTGTGAAGAACTGCAATGATCGATAGTATTACTTGAGACAGGCTTTTTCTTTCTTTTTTTTTTTAAAAATACATCTTTAAAATACATGGCACTCAGAGTGCTGAACTCCCACCAATTACGGTAATCCTCACGCAGTGCAAAACTGTATTTTTCATAGAGTACATTTTTGGGTTTTCTGCAAAAATCATAACACATCAAAGACTGTAATTTTCTTCTGAAGAAAAAAAACATTTTTTTTTTAAATTGTTGAGAACATAAGATTTTTTCAAAAGAATTGAACTTGGGAACACTCTTACAAACTAAGAAATTATCTTAATGATTATCATCAATCTGGACAAAATCTTGTTCTCAGTTAGCAACTCTAGCGTGGGGAGACCATGTTTGCTCACCATGATGCCTGGTGTCTGCAAGTTGGTGTTGTCAAATGTACCAACGGTGATATTAAGTCGATACTGAAATTTTAAAAATGTGATGCTTTGAGTGCTGAGCAGATTTGTAAACACCTCTGATTGGCCATTGCGTTCACGTGCTCATCAGACATGTCTGTAATTGGCTACAATGATCAATGCTTCAAAAACATGTTGTAAATTTACAATGACACTCTTCATCGAGAGCATTTGAAAGCAGGCATCTATCAGCGGACCCATCCCCTGATAGACACCTGCTTTCAAACGCTCCCCCTCCAACCTTTCAAAATGCGTTGAAATTCAAAACCTTCCACGTGCTTTCAAACTCTCCCATGTGTTGATCATTGTAGCCAATCATAGACATATCTGATGAGCGTGAACACAATGGCCAATCAGAGGCGCTTGTGAACCTGCTCAACAGCGCTCAAAGCGTCATATATTTAAAATTTCAGTACTGACTTGGTATCGCGGTCAGTATTTTTGACAACAGTATTATAAGTTGGCATCTCAAAATTTTTAACTACCATCTCAAACCTGTAACCAGTAGGGTACACCATTGTTTTCCAACCCTGTTCTCCAACCCTGTTCCTGGAGGAACCCTGATTCTAAACATTTTCAAAATCTTCCTAATCAAACACACCATAATCATCTCATGAAAACTCTCCAAAAAGTGAAATGGAAGGGTCAGATAAGGGAGACATCCAAAATGTGTATTGTTGCGGTGCCTCCAATGACAAGGTTGGTAAACACTAGGGTACACCACCCAAAGAACATTTGTTACAAATAGGATTTTTACCTGTGGATACTACAATGTGTGTTCTCACGGTCATGAGTCTTACCTCTTCTCCCAGGAGTTCATGCCCAGTATGTTGAGGAGCAGTTTGCAGTAGTAGAAGGCTGATTGGGGTCTCTGCGGACTTGGCTCTTGCTGCACAACAGCCCTCATGTTCAGCTCATTCCCACGATGTAGTGTGAAGTCCCGCTCCTCGGCACACTGCTTCAGGATGGCGTTGATGACGTCATTCTCCTGCTTCTCGGAAACGCAGGTAGGTGGCGGGGCTGGAATGTTGAGCGGTGCGCCAGTACATTGCAGGCACTCTGGGCTGGAGTAACCCAGGTACTGCAGCATCTCGTCCAGAGCGTCCTCCCCATCCTGCAGGGAGTCCCAGCTCGGGATCACCTCTCTGCACCGCCGTTTGGCCTGTGGGGCCATCAGTTCAAGACCCGCCTCTTCCTCCTCGTCCTCTTCCTCAAGTTCTTCTTCCTGCCCGTCTTCTTTCACCTCCTCCTCATGCTCATCTAGGTCCTCCTCATTCTCCTGAAAAGCATCATCCTCTGGTTCTTCTTGACTGCCTTTCTCTAGACTGTCCTCATCTCGGCCACGCTCTCTACCATTCCCTGCTTGACTTGAGGATGTGTAGAGGTGCAAAGTTTGACTAGGTGTGATGCAATGAGGTGGACCATACAGTACAGCAGAGTCCCAGGAATGTTTGCCGGAAATGTCTCTCACGATCACCCGAACGCAGGCACTGGTGGTCGTGAGGCCAGCTGACATCCCGCCACCAGGCAGCCCGTCCTCTGCGCGGATTTGTAGGTAGGACAGTAGGGTAGTACCATTAAGCACAAAGAACTGCAAGTTGGGTGCATCAAAGAGTTCTTGGGTCAGATCTGCGCTCTCGCTGTACGGATTATCCTGGTTCTCGCACACCTGGCTGGTCAAAGTGGCTGGACCACCACTCATCGGATAGTGACCCAGGTGGTTGACCAGGTGAGATATGACCGTGCGTGCTGCAATTGAAATCAGGCCTTGCTGAATACGGCTCCTTACTGCAAATAGACAGAAATAGAAAGATGTATTTGTAACAAGAAGTATGAGCAGAAATTTCCATACATTTTCAAAGACAGTTAGAGTGTCCATTATTCATAGTTTTACACATCCCTCACTCCTTGAGTGTTCATTTCTGAAATATTTTGGCTAATAATTCAACATGTCTGCATTGACTTTAACGAGGGAGGTTCTCTCAGCTTAAGTTTAATCATCCCAAGTACTCTCAGTTTAAATCCATTTGGAAACTACAAAATTTCACCATAAATTAACATCTTGTTGACAAATCAGTATCACAGAAGCTTTGTATATTTAAGCTGGTTTTGGGTAACCTGGCATAATCGAATGCGTTTGTTTAAGGTCATTTACATCAAATGGCATTTTATATTCAGATTCAACGCAATCCAGAAAAAATAATACATATGCCTCAAGGTGTGCTTTTTTAATTTTTAGGACTATTTAAGAACATTTTTAAAACAACATTTTCCTAAAAACAAACAAACAAACAAACAAACGAGAAAAAAAAACACACACACAAGCTAAGTTGCATTTGTCAAAGTTATTTTTCATTGCTTTTTAATGGCCAGCATTAAAAAATAATAATAAATGAATAAATCAAAACAAAGTTTAGATGAATAAGCTGACCTCACTAATCGACTAATAGGTTCCACCATCCCTAAATCTATTCTGTAGAATTTCATTAAAAATAAATCAGTCTGTATCCACCTTATTTTTCAGGTAAGATTTGGGTGCGGCAATTTATAATTTTAATGTGTCATTCACTTCCAGTTATTTTTGACTGTACAAGACCACTTGATATGCTGCTTGAGCATGATATTGCAAATGGGTATTTCTTGTTGTGTTATTTTAATGAATTGTCTTAATTATAAACACTGATTTGTAGCACAGTTTTACAGTTTACTGTCTTTTCTTGTTATTTCCCTATAGCAACTAATAAATTAGAAGTCTCGCACATTCACATCCTACTTCCGTGTTGAAAAACAAAGTTGATAAGAGTGGGAGATATAAAGAGACTGCAGTGATGACAAGGTGTCAGAATCAAGTAAAGGAAAAAAAAGTTTAGGCACTTGTTTCATCGGGGATGTAGCGATTTTCAGATCTACCAGTGTTAAACTCCAGCAGAGCTGGGATGAGTGAAGGTGCAGATCGCTTGTGTGAACATAGGGACATTAGGGTGTGATAAAGAATGTAAGATGCCTGGCGAGAGGTGCAGATGCCATGATGCTAGTAAGAAGCTCTCGCCGGAGACGCTCCCTCTTCGCACACTGCCAGAACTCACAAAGAAACCATGCAGAGAGCAGCCCAATACCAGTACACTCGACGTGCCAGAGGCTCACTCCCCCCAATCAACACACCACACCAATCACATTCAGCGACACTATCCATCGCCTTAATGAGCCAAAACATTCTTAGACTGGAGCTCTCGGGGGGAGGGATTTTATCCTGATGAAGCAGTCTTCTGTTCGGACCACCTCAGCTGCAGAGTGCCCTCTGATACAGCAAGAATTCAGTGCTAGGAGTAATTTCAAGAGTAATGGAGGTAGGAAAGTGGTGGACACATGTCTCACTCAGGGTTGTAATGATTAGTTATTTTCGTCTGATGGAGAGAGGCACAGCACCAACAGCACAGGAAACCAGCACCCTGCTGTCAATCTCAAGCCCATCCTCTCCTTGATACACACTGAAACTGGTATGAGGGAGCAAACCGATTCGGTGATGAAGACATTTAGAATGAAGACATTCCTGCTTCTGATTTGTTCTACTACTGTTCTACTTGTTTTAAGACTTGTTTTAAGACAGGAGAAACATGGTTGAGTGGTGGTTAGCACTGCATCAAGTCCAATTCTACCATGTCAAACCATGTTTTTGTCTTAACCTGTAGCAACAGTGAGAAATTATCAATTCAGTTCAGTGTTTTTTTTGTTTTTTAAGACAGTGCCATCTCATTGGTCCAAAATAGGGCTGAGACAATAAATTGCTGCAATAAATCAAGATCAATGATTACGGATCGATTCTGAGATTTTCAGAATCCATCGTGATTCTCTCTCAAACTGCTTCGGAGCTTGGTTTTTAACAGCAGATGGCATGCGTGCTTTAGAAACAGCCATACTCTGCTTGCTTCCAATTCCTTACACACACAACTTGAACCGTCTATAAAATAATCATTCATAAATTTTGAAAAGGTTGAAGCAAATTTCAAGGGCGTTTGCAGAGAGCTGTTTACATTAATCTCGTGTCATAAAAGCATTCTGAGGTGCAAGTACATTCTCAGACTCAGCCGAACGCATGAGCGCTCTTCAGCGCTCTTCGTGAGCATTTGAATGTGCAGTTAAAAACTAACCTAGAGTGACATCTGCTGTTAAAAAGCAAGGTCAGAATTGATTCAAGAGAGAATTGCGATGCATTCAGAAAATCCATCCACAAATCGAGATGAATCGATTTATTGTCCCAGCCCTAGTCCAAAATGGTGCTTTTCATAGCTGCATATTAAAAAGTAAATTGTTCTGATTGGCTGCCTTGTGATTTTGCTTTCTGCAAAAACAAAATGACTTGTCATGTCACACCTAGGACAAGGTGTAAGAAAGACAAGAGAGCAGAACCTGACTGAAATATCAGATACATAAACAAAACGATGAAAAGGATGAGATAAAAAGAAAGTACAAGACATAAGCTCACCTTCAGTGACGGGCTGCAATTTGGAGGAGCGTTCAGAGTCGGGTGAATGAAGTGGCTCTGGCTCCTTCAGGTTCTCCAGTTGTAGAAAGGGGTCATAGTCTGGGCTGCATAAGTCTGACAGTTGAATGGGGAAGTAATTGGGGTTATTGAAGCTCTGCGCCCCATACACACAGCCATGGAGGACCTGTGAGATAGACAAAGGGGTTAGAAATACAAAGAAATAAAGCATAAAGCATACACATCTTTAGTCGTTTCACAGGCTCTTAATTTACAGATACAAATGATGTATATTGAGAGATAAAAATGATATTTAATTGATACGCATTGCTCTCGTACTTTATAGATGCAGCTTAGGACGGACTTGTCAGTCTTCTCCTTGTCTGAGGCACCTTGGACTGGCTGGAGGAGAGTTTTTGGAGGTAGAGCCATCACCCAGTCCAGCAAACATAGCAGCAGAGATACAACCAGCTGGAAAGAGAGTTTTTCATATACATGTAAAACCAGTAATACTGTGAAATTATTCAAACATAAAATAAATGCTTCATATTTCAATATATTTTAAATGTAATTTATTCCTGTGGTGGCAAAAGCAGAATTTTCTGCTTCATTACAGTCTTCAGTGTCACATGATCATTTTAAGAAATCATTTTAATAAGGCGATCAAGAAAAAATTCTTATCAATGTTATAAAGCAGTTGAGCTTTCTTAATATTTCTGTTAAAACAATTGTTGAAACAGGGATACATTTTTCAAATAAACAGAATTTATTTGAAATATAATATAATATAATATATACAGTCACTTCTGTGATCAATTTATTGTATCCTTGCTGAAAAAAGTATTACAAAAGATTATATTCTGGTGTATAATTCTGATAAGTCAGTGAATCTGGTGACCAATTTTAAAGGACATTACACCCAATTCAGCATCACCGTCATGTCACCCAAAACTAGAATAGAAATTTCAGCCTATTCCTCACACAAAGCTATCAAACTGCTTAGACTTAGAATGTAGCATGCAAGTCATTAAGTTGCTTTACACAACATTTCTTTTTTTAGTAAGAACAGGACAATTACATGACATGCTGCATCTAGCTAGGACAAAGTGTTAACTTCCTTCACTTTTCATTTAGTAGAAAGCAGACTCAAGAGAGGAAATGATGTAGAGAGTGAGGGGGTATGAAACCAGGACAAGTAGGATACAAACAACATCCTTTGTGTTGAAAAGAGCAGCCTGGACATTCTGTAAAATAACTCTTTTTGTGTATTCAACAGAGGAAGAAAAAAACAATATTCAGTATATAAAAGATATGAGGGTGAGCAGAATTTTCCTTTTTAGGTATACTTTCTCTTTAATAAAAATCATCAAACTGTTGGATGAACAAAAAAAGCATTCATTTCACATTTATATGAGTGTGTTCTTTCATTGTTTTGGGGTGCACTTGTTAATGAGACATACCCTCTTGTCCAGCTCATGAGGAGAGGACTCTGTGACTGGAAGAAGGTAAGTGATGGTTGCAATAAGGACCTAAAAAAAGCAGGAAATTAAATGTTACTTTCAATTTAACAAATCACAATCAGGCTTAACAAATTCAGCTCACTTGCAGTAAAACTGACTATACCTCCACTATTTTCTTTGGAGTGTTAGGCGGGAATTTCTGGAGTTCGTCGACGTAGTTTATGAGCAGGTGCAAAATGTCCGAGGCCACCAGGGCAACAGTTTTATTTGAGAACTGCAAGGAAGGTATTATTGGTTAAAATAGAAGCAATCAGCAAACTTGTGCTCAGACATGTGTGGAGCAAAACAACAAAATTGCATTGTAGGCCTCATCTGAGCTGATTAAGACGGGATGAGTCTTTGCCTAATTCTGCTTCATGGAACACACCCAAAAGAGAGAGACCCTCACGTCTAACCCTCCACTGACAACAGATTCTCAGAAAAGCCAATAAAATCGACCCGATCACAAACAGGCTTTTCTGATTGGACCAGAGTTTGAGTATGTGTGTGTCTGTTGGCCCTAGCCTTGCTTTCAGACAGAAATGTAATAATTCCTTGAACTCTCTGAAGCGTACATTCTTCAGTGGATTAGCCTTCTGTCTGTGAGAAGCAGAGAAGCCAAACATGTTGACGGTCCAGATTTAGGAAGGCTGGTAGGGGTGGGTGCAGGGAGTATGGAATAATCTTCTTCTGGATGAACGGAACACACTTGTGCCAGTGCAGTGAGCCCAGGCATCAGGAACGGCTTCAGAAGACTCAGGCCAAGGGCAATGCCATCATTTCTCTGCTGTGCTCACTTTATAGTGCCAGTGAAGGTTCTTTTACAACACAGATGCTTCTGTTCCATTTATAATCAATCTTTAACAGCAGAATTCATGTATATTTTGTTGTATAACCAAGCATCCGTTACCTTGAGAGTAACACAGATGACATTAAGCGCTTCTTTGATCTGCGGATGCTGAGTGCCATGAACTAGCTCTTCACAGAGCCAAATACCCAGACTACAGAGTGCCACACACCTGAAAAAAGAAACAGAGATAACTTTTAGATGTAATGTAACATAAATGGATAAAAATAAATATACAAAGATGAAATGAGACAAAACAGAAAATGCACAATCCCTTTGAAAATTTTTGTTTCAGATCATGGAAAATGGAAATGGAAATGTTTACATCTGCCATGTAGAGAGTTTACTTGAAGTCAAAACATTTGTTAGCATTAAAAATACATACATAATAAAACACATACATACAAACAATAAATACATAAACATATGTAACCCCTCTACCCGGCTCCTACTCAACCTGCTCTGAGCAAGCCTCGAACCCAGGTTTTCCGGCATGGGAGTCGGACACTCTAACAAGGAGGCTAAAGGTTGCAACCCCTAGCGTCAGAGGAGTGAGGTTTACTCGCACAGCAACTACTAGCTGGCCTCTGTTACATATACATAAATAAATGTAAGGAATAAAACTAGTAATTCATATATAAAGTTAGAAGAGTATTCACACTGAATTTATGTTGCATTATAAATGTCTTTACTGTCACTTTTGATCAATTTAATGTAATTGCTGAATAAAAGTAATAATTTCTTAGCAAAAAAAGAAAATCTTACCAACCATAACAGTGGTGTTGTCTTTATATAAAGTGTCATATATAGTGTATATCACAGAAAAACTGGGATAAAAGTTTATAGTTTTTACAGATATAGACTCTCTGCAGTAGCAATCAAATCTTGATACTTCAAATAAAGACTGTATCAAGTAGCGACAAATAACTGTTAAAAAATATAATTGTCACTTAATCAATCAAAAACGATGATTCAATCAGGAATGAAACAAGTAAAGTCTTTATGAGTGAATCATTCATTTAAACCAATTTTAAAAAAATTGAATTAATTTAATATTTTTTTATTTTTTTATTTTTTTTAACTAGATTGCAGCAATGAACATTTTGTCAGAACCTCTGATAATTTTTTTGTCTATTCAGAATATATATATATATATATATATATATATATATATATATATATATATATATATATATATTTATTTATATAAATATAAAAAATAGTGATTCTCAATTATTCAGAATCGTGCAAATATAGATAAATATAAAATAGCTGTTGAGCGGAAATCTTGTATCTCCATTTCCCGTCATTTTTATTTTTTATTTTTTCATAAATCATTACTACTGGTCACCCTTTACATTTGTCTGTGGATTTTGCAAATATCTAATCAATGAAAAGTATTTAAAAGAGCATGCGACTAAACCTTGTAACTCCATTGCATCCTCAAACCGTCTGTAAAATGTTAATAATCAATGTCAATTAAGTGTCTGACCACATATAAAGCCCCAATATCAACTTTGACTGAATGGTGTTTAATTATAAAAAAAAAAAAAAAAAAAACACTTACAAGTGTTCCGCTAGACAGCAACGATTATATATTTTGTGTGTGTGTATGTTGAGGCTCGTGCCCTAACTGCTAGGCCATAGATATTTAATCCTGCCTCCTGTCTGCTACTCCTATGATCTAAAGCTTTCCTCAGCTTTTCTCCGAAAAATACCCCAAATTTTTCCACAGTGAGTTAAGGGGACTTCTAATGACTTGAGCCCCAAAAGGATCCAGTCTAATCCTACTGAGTACTGGATTACTTTAAATGACACCGCTTCTAATCTGTCTAGATATGACCAGACACGTAGCCCCACACTGGTTTAACACCGACCGTAATGTACAGAGTTAGTAATCTGTCTGGCATGGGGTTTGCTTGCTTCTTTTTCAAAACCAAATCTAACAAGGAGTATGCACTGACCTGGAAACATTCTAATTTTAAAACACAAAGCAGGACTATCACAATACCAGTAAGGCTATTAAAACAGCTACAACATATGATTAATGAATTAATGATACAATCGCCTTTTAAAATAGGATTTATGTTTATGACATTAGTATAATGTATTTTAATGTATGATGACAATATGTTTACTTTCTGTTCTGTATAATCTGAGTGTTCATGTTAGTCATATTGACATTTACCGTAGGGGTGTAACAAGATCTCATGCCATGACATCTCGCGGCATTAAAATGCGATTATATTTTTCGTCGAGGTGTTAAGCCATCTTGTGATATCAGCATATTATAACCACTTAAAATTATAATATAGCATAGTGCTATTGTGAAACTACAAATGACGCGATTTAATTAAATAAATATATGCGCTGCACTAAAGTGCGGCAATAATTATTTCCACGTGTTACGCGTTTCTCAGAGTTGCTCAACATGAACTCACAATCTGCATGTGCTGTTTGTTTGGGTTTCCAATAACAAGCATTTGGAGCCTAATAAAAAGATTAAGTAGACATTTAAATTAAATGTTGTTTAGCCAATATTAAACAACGATTTAATCATGCTGTAAAGTGCAACAACAACAATCACCAGGCGGCTCTCTGCCGGCATTTGATTTAATACATAATTTGTATAGCCTAAGTCGATTAAGTTTATCTTATACATATTACATTATGTATTTTAACAATATTGTTCAATAAATCCAAATGATTACTTGTTTTGATACTTTATTTGAACCCATTATCATTTTTTCATTGTTATTATATATGTATTTTAAGTGATTTTAAAGGCACTTTGTTGTGAAGGCAGTTTGTTGTCAACTTTTGTTGACTTAGGTCTATTTTTATAGCCACACAAAAAATTTACCAACTTCACTATTATTGTCACAATAATCGACCAAATACTTGATTATCAAAACAATAGGATTTTATTTTACAGTCCTGTTGCAATTACAGTCTTTGTAATTGCAATAACTGGGTAATAACAAGGTACTAACCTTGAACCTACCCTTACACCTGACCTTAACCCATGTAGTTACCTTATGTTAACGGTACTTTCTTAGGTAAGTACACTGTGAGTACATACTGTAAAATAAAGTGAACCACAATCGTTAGTAACAGCCTTAGATTAGTTAAAATGTTCTGCATTGTTTTGAATATTTTAAATTTCAGTCAAATAAAATACTACTTTTCCAGTCAGAAGATTTATAAAAAGTAGTGTTAAAATATAATTTTGTTCTCATGAATCCAATATCGTGTATTGTCTCGTGAGCTAATGAGTTAAATTAGCTCATGAGCTAATTTACAGTAATCTTTTTTGGTCCCCTGATTGAAATTTAATTGGTCAAAAATTCTCTGGTACAGGATTTTAATTTAATTATGTTCTGTTCGACTGTAATTTAGTTGCTTCATGTAGAATTTCACATTTGGTAAGCAGAGGAAAATTACTTAATGCACCTAGCTAAGACAACATTTTTAGGAGAGGAAATGATGTGGAAATTGAGGGGCAAATGGGATTAGGAAACATTGAAAGCCAAATTCAAACTTGTGTCGTGTTTACATAAGGACCACAGCATTCTGCGACAGAATAAATGTGGTAACAGCAAAGGCACCGCTATGACTAGGGCAAGGTGTTGGTGTTCAGGGTTTGTACCTTGCTGGTGCAGAAGGCTCATCTCTGGCAGAGGTCAGGATGTGCTTGATTATATGCTCCTGAAACACAAAAACAAATAAACAAAAAGGGCACACATTACATATTTTTATTATTTATTGATATATTCTTCCTCTGACATTGAAGGTGCATTTAAACCCTTCAGAGGACTAAAAATGTACAAATAATTAAAATAATCTTTATTATTAAGACCTTAATCTTAATTTTAAAAATCAGCTGCTAGTAATACAAATGATATAATTAAATAAGCAATACACCACATTTCAAAAGTTCTGTAAGATTTTTTCATGTTTTTGAAAGAAGTCTCACCAATGCTGCATTTATTTGATCAAAACACAATAAACTGTGAAATACTATTACAATTTAAAATAATTGTTTTCTAATTTAATGTATGTTCAAATAGTTTATTCCTGTGATGATAAAGCTGAATTTTCAGCATTATTACTCCAGTCTTCAGTGTCACATGATCCTTCAGAAATCATTCTAATATGTTGATTTGCTGCTCAAGAAACATTTCTTATTATTACAATGTTAACAGTAGTGCTGCTCAATATTTTTGTGGAAACTGTGATACATTGCCGAATAAAAGTATTAATTTCTTAAAATAAATAAATCTTACTGAACCCAAACATTTGAAAGGTAGTGTATGCATCAAAAAATGATTTTGTCACATGAAAAATTGTGAATGGGAGTCAATGAAAATATAGGATAAATAAAATCCTGTTCAAGAGCCTGACATCCTGACACCGATCTATTTCATTCTGTCTAGAGAGAGTCAGATTATACGCCACCCATTTCTTAGCCACATAGACTTTCACATTTGCACACAGAAACATACAATACCACACACACTCCCTAGAGAGACACAGATGCACAGAGTGAGATAATGCAGACAGACAAACAGATAATGATCAGAACCGCTCTCAACAGACACAAAATCTGACATAAAACCAGCAATCTGGCAACTCTGAACATGACATATCCAACCATCTGGAAAAGAAGCATCTGTGAACACGCACACACACGCACACACTCAAAGATCACGTTAACCACAGTCTTGTCATTCATGGCCTGCTCCTGGTTATCAGATGCCATCATGTGAATTTCTGCATGCGAGTGACGGACGCTTCCCTGCATGGTATTAGATCCTTACTGTCGCACAGAACAACACGGCAACACAATAACAACAGCCCTGTGGAGCTCGGCTCAATGCAGCCTGCATTGCTGATCGCCCATTAGCACATTAGTGCCAGCAGGAACAATTACAGCAGATTTCCCTGCACTCTAAACAACCGTTGGAGTGGCATACATTCAGCCACTTGGATCTGCATAAGGGCAGGCAGTGGATCGGAGGTTAAGCGCAGACTACAGATACGAGCACATTAGGGAAGCCCAATTTAGCAGCATGAAATGTCAGATTATTTGTAGGAAAGATACACAAAACTGCATATTTTTTCGCTGACTGATTAGTCGATGTGTTGTCTAAACAACTAGTCATTATTAAAGTGTGGAACTTTGTTAAATGTCAATTTATGATATGTCCCATTATCGATGTGAATTAGGGATCAATTAATTGATTAATTGTATATTAAACCTTGATTAAACCTTAATACTGCAAGATACATCTACTACAGTGGCATATATAGTCACCGCCATGACAGAATGTGCAAACGCCACTCAAAACGCCATCTTCCTCACCAGAATGAATAGGTTTTTAGTAAAATGATCGCAAACGTGTGGGGTGTAGTGCTGTGCCCTAATTTGATTAAGGAACAAATTAATGAAACGTGGACTGTGAAGTCCACAATTAATTATTATTGATTAATCGCTATTATCCCCCCAAAAAACATTTTTTTCAATATTATAAAATTATAGAAAAGGATAAATAGTAGACAAACAGCGGACCTCACAAATGCATCCATGCAACCAGACCTAAGCATTTTTTTTTAAATGTAATTCTTTATTGTATTTATACAAAAAAATACCTTGACATCTGTGAATTTTGTCATGATGATGTCAGCTGTTGTAGGGTGCAGTGCAGGAAGCTCATTGTACAAGTTTGGGAGGCACACCAGGGAGCCCAACAAGATCTGAGCCTCAACCCGTGGAGCCTGGGAAAAAGATGCAGAGGAGAGAAAGACAAAAGCAATTAACAAAAGCTACAAAGTCAAAGACAGTGGATGTGACATTTGTGAGCACATCTGGACAAATGTTGGCGTGTGTAGGGGCAGTGATGTCTGGAAGCAGTTTTGTGGTTTCTCACATTGAGGGACGAGCAAGCGGTTACACGGCTCGCTGCCACGATGAAGTCCAGAATTAGCATAGTGGCTCCCGGAAGTCCAATAGAGAAGAAGCGTGGAGAGCAGTGCTTAATGATGGTGTTCACAATGTCCTGTGAAACAAAGAGAAAGAGGTCAACAAAAAAGTTTTGTACAAAGTTTTCAACCCACATGGTCACCAGGTACACACATACACACCTGGTCTTGGTGAAGCAGGCCGCAGTGCATGATGTTGTAGAAGTGCGTGAGGAAGTCCGAGTTGGGTGAAACATCCTGTCTTCTCTTCATGATCTTACAGATGAGCTTGTAGGCATGGAGTTTCCCCTGCTTATATCGTTCACCCAACATAGTGGCCTGCACACAGACAGCAAATAAACCTTTATGATCGGATCATTGATCACAGAGAACTACATGTGTGAAATGCTGTGACACAGCAATGAGGCACCAGATTCACAGATAAACAGGTATATTTTATCAATCCCATGAGTGAAGTTGCAAAGTAATTAAATAGACAAAACCAGAATGAACAATAGAACGTAAGATAGGTTTAATAGAAAGAACAATACATAGAACAACAGATCGAACAAACGATAGAATGAACAAACAAATAGGTAGCTAGAGCCATCTATAAAGATAGAACAACAGAGAATGAACAAACAAACAAATGAACAGCAGACAGAAAGATAGATAGAACAAAAAAAATGGGTAATAGACAGATAAATGCCTGAAAGATAGATAGAAAAACAGAACAAACAGACAATATGAATGACAGAATGATCAATAGATAGAACGATAGAATAATTGACAAATATAATGATAGAATAATCGATGGACAGAATGATAGATGAATGGATGGATGGCTCGACCAAAGATAGAACGAACGATGGATGGACAATAGCATAATCAATAGAGAGATAGATAGATAGATAAATAGATAGATAGATAGATAGATAGAACAATAGAATAAATCGATAGAATGATGAATGGATGGACCAATGATAGAATGAACTATGGATGGTTGTATAGATGTATAGATGGATAGATGAACCAACAATATAAAAAATGATAGAACGAAAGATAGATATAGGATAGGTGGATGGGTAGATATATGGATAGGTAGGTAAAAAAAATTTTAATTGTTAATGGTATCTTTGTCATTCTGATAAACAGTGAAGTGGATTTTCTTAAAAACATAACATATTGATAAACTCACTTTGAAAAGCCAGGGAGTCAGAATCCGCAGAGGTGGAATCAGATCTGGCGGGGGTGGAGACGACTGGTTGTCAAGTGAGATCCCAAGATTGTCTCTGATCTATAGAGACAGAAAAAACAGAGACACAAGGCCATTTTTTCACCTGGAATTTGATTAGTAACTGCACTGTAAATCATCCTTTCAGAGCACTTTGAAGGACTCTGCACGAATGCGTGTTTGTTTGTGTGTGTTTTCACCTTGGCCAGGTTCTGCCAGAGTTCGCAGAGGTAGTCAAAAACCTGTGCGTGGATCTCAGGGTCCTTGATGGAGTTGACATCTCCCAGAATGCCTAGCATTCTCCTCCACATCACTGTGGCAACGTCAGCATGCCAGCCAGTCAGAGTGCCGCCAGCCATCACACTACAGTCCTCTGTTGGAAACTCGCTGGTTTCTTAACAGTGCAATCAAGCAGGATCATTACAAAGATGTCAGAGATTCAACAGATAGTGTACTAGCTTAAACAACTTAGCCAAGTATGTCTGATGAAGGGAAGATCTATTATCTTTGTACATTACCGAGGTCATCAGGGGTTTGCAGAACAGAGTGGTGCATTTTCTCATCCAGCTGCAGGTCTTTATGCTGGACATGTTCAGCAGTCAGTGTGGCAGGTGACGGCGTCTGTGATCGGGAACCTCCAAGAGAGTGCATTGGAGATGCGCTCTCAGAACCTGAGGAAGTGCAGCAGCTCTCAGATCTCCAAACATGACAAGACAATATGTTGTAATGCATCCCTAAAGGTGATGATACACGGGGCAACTTTTTGAGTAATGTTGCCAAGGATTGTTGTTGAGCAGTGTTGCTTGGGCATTCTCCCATTGAGAATGAGCAACAAATTTTGATCTAAAGTATCCAAGCAGAAATTTGTTGCCCATTCTCAATGGGAAAGTGACCAAGCCACATCACTCAGCAAAATTGCTCAAAAAGTTGCTCCGTGTATCATCGCCTTAACAGTAAAACAGCATATGGAAAAAGTGTGACTGACATTAGAGTTTGTTTTGTAGCAAGGAATCATATAACAGAAGCTTTTTTCCGAAGAAACTTTCAGAATACGTATGGGGCATATCCGTTAGGTTAGATTAGTTTGGGATTTACCAAATAACACCCTAGTGTTCATAAAAATAAGGCTCAGAGATGCTGTTCATGTGATGTGAAGTATGGTATGCAATCAAAATGAAAGCAATCTGGGTTAATTGCCCAAGGGAACCACTATTGATGAAGTATTTGCCTATTAGAATATAATGCATTTCTCATTGCTGCTTGTCTTCACTGAAATTGCATTTGGTAAACAGTTGCAATGCAACCATCACAGCAACTGGTTTGCCACTGCCGAACATGATGTGGATCTGATGTTCATCTCATTTTCTCTTTAAGTTAATGTAAGACTGGTCTTATGAGGATTCTCGACAAAATGGGCATTTTGGCATAATTTTGTGTGTTATTGTTAGTTCAAGCACGAAAGAGAACTCAATACTTCCGTGCATCTTTCTGTGTCACAAGTCGTGCGTGTGTGTCAAACAGACATGACATTCACAGACAGCAAGTTTATGAGTGATATTGATGCCAGCAGTTCAAACCTACAACCTTTCAGTTACCAGCTCTTTTGCACGTGATGTGAGAGAGTGTACCAGTAATGGTGACCGTGTCAGCAGACAGGCCATGCTGACTGAGGCTGCTGGTCTCGGAGTCGATGTGGAGTGTTGTGAGACTGGAAAGCTCCTGTTCCTCTGCAGTCTGCCCTGCTCCTCCCAAACTATCCTGATCCACAGAGGCCAGAGCGCACGTCTCCGGAGGGAAACTGAAATCTGGGCACAAATACATACCTACAGTTTCAACCATGCTTGTCTCTTTCAACTCAAGTTAAACTACTCTGACACACTTACTTTCAAACTTGTTGTCATACTGAAACGCATTGAAGGAATCTGATTGGCTGTCTGAGCTTATGAGATCACTTCCACTGGCGCTGGCTGGGGAGGTCCACTCAGAGGGCACACCGGGGTCATCTGCAGGGCGTGTGGCGTTCTGGCGGTTCAGGAGCTCTGGTAGATCTTTGGGGATCTCCAGACTTCCCGGGCTACTGCCTCGCCTTGTCATACCCTAAAAAGAACATAAGAAAATCATATCAAATATATGTTAACAATATAGTACATAAATTAAATTATAATTATATTATTAACACTGTACTTGAAACTATGCAGTATTCGGCTGACTTTCCATAAAGTTTTCTAGTGCCAAAAACTATTACAAACAGTATATTTTCATTTGTTTATAATTATCAGGACTGTCAATTTGCTGTAATCATTTAGTGAGATTATAAAGATATATATAAAATATAAATAATGAAATCAAAGTAATTAAGCATGTCCTCTGTCATGCATTCGAATAAATTATATTCAATTATTTAATAAATTATAATTATTATTTAATAAATATAACCTAATTATTTTTGAAGAATTCAAATAATTCATATAATTAGCAGAATATCTTTGTCAAACTACATTTTCATGACTAGAGTGAAAACCCCTTAACTAGACTTTAGATGTTTAGAGACTATGCATACTGAATGTGGATATACAGAAGTGTCTCGGGCCCTCAGTCTCTCTTGGATGAACTCGTCCATGAGGTCACTGACATTAGGGTTGCTGCTGCCAGCATCGTTGGACATGGGCCTCATCTTCGGTGTCAGCTCATCTTTATTGGCTAAGACAACAGGCACAGAACGACACATCAGTAATTTTACAGAAACCTCACAAAAATTGTGAGCGCAATCACAAATGACCTAGTAGAGAAGCATGAACTGACTGACGTCCTCTTTGTGGTGGTGTCTGTCTCTATCTACAGGTACACATCTTGAAAATAATTGGTTTATATGAGTTTGGGGACAGTGAGTAAATAAACCATTTTCTTAAAGGACAACAGTGCCATTAAGTTTTTTTTTTGCTCATGCCTTGAGATTAGCCTCTTTGATATCTTTATATTTATTTATTAACTTATTTTTTATTTTTATTTTCTTTACATAATAGCAACCCCTGTTCACATTTGATGAAATATATCTTATAAATCACTTTGGGAGGAAAGCATGTATGTACACTACTGGTCAAAGATTTGAGGTTGGTAAGATTGTGTTTTTTTTTTTAAGAATTCTTGGTAACACTTTACAAAAAGGTTCATTATTTAACAACATTAGTTAATATGAACTAAGAAAGAACAAAACTTCTACATTAATTAATCTTCGTTAATGTTAATTTTTTACTAATACATTATAAAAAAAAAAAAAAAAGTGTTGCATTTGTTAACATTAGTTAATGCAGTGTCAACAAACGAACAATGAACGACAGTATTTTTTATTAACATTAACAAAGATTAATAAATATTGTAACAAATATATTGCTTGGTTAGTTCACGTTAGTTAGGGACCTTATTGGGGACAAATGGACCTTATTGCAAAGTGTTACCAAAATCTCATGATCAAAAATACAGTAAAACAACCATATTGTGAATTACTACAATTTAAATGAGTTCAAAAGAACAGCATTTACATGAAATAGAGTTCTTTTCTAACATTATAAAACATTCTGTCACTTTTGATCAATGTGTCCTTGCCGGATAAAAGTGTTAATTTCTTTAAAAACAAATCTTACTGACCCCAAACCTTTGAATGGAAGAGAATGTTTTAAATATTTCTCAAAAAACTTAATCATTTCACCAACACAGTAACAGGATGTTTGAACCTGGATTAAGAATCAACAAGAACATAAAATGGTTTGTGTTGTTAAACTGAGCGAATGAAACTCAACACTATTGCCCTTTAAACACAACCAAAATCCTTTGACATTAAACTCATAAAAAGCTAAACCAGAACACAGAAATAGAAAACAAAAATTTCAAAGGAAGCCAACCACAAAACTGATTCCATCCAGTTAAGCAATGCAGTTACTCACAGTTCATGCAGTCCCCAAACAGAGACAGAGAGAGAGAGAGACAGATCAAACCCTGGAAGTTCAAACCTAGGAGTTAGTGAGTCTTTGTAGTGGCTAAGGTTAAGTGAGATAGCAGTGAGTATGTTAGAGGAGCCACCCACAGCAAGACAAGGCAACCTTCATCCCAAAGCAAAGGGTTAGGGAGTCACTGGTTAAAAACAAATTATACGAACATGGCAGCTCTCTTGGTGGGGTGGTGACTTTGGGCATTGGGTAATCCTAGTAGTCTTGTTAGTTCAGACTACAAGCTGTGTTTAAGTAATGGAGGCCCTGATTAACTAATAGCGTGTGCAACTGAACTGTACACAGGAGGCGTTCTAAGAGGTGATGTTTGCTACAACACTATAGACAAGCCAGCAAGCTTTTAACACACAATATCAAGCTACAGACTTTAGTTTGGAAAACAGCCCACTTTAAGGGATAGTGCTGCCCTCTACTGGCCATACAAAACACTGCAACTACAACTGCTTACTGTTGGGATTTGATCACTCATAAATGAAAATTCTGTCATCACATACACATCCTTATGTTGTTCCAAACCCTGTATAACTCAAAAGATTATGCATTTCACAGAGTTCAGAGTGCTTTTTTCCATAATGGGATATTGCTGAGGTTCAATAATAAAGAAAAGGAAAAACATAAGTAGGGGTGTGCAATACATTGTCTATGATGATATCATAATTGTTATTTTGACGATGTGCAAGCTGAAATAATCGAGTACGTCACTCATTTTGAAAAAACTTTGATAAAGTAGCATGTTAGAATGCTAATGAAAAATAGTTCCAAACAACGCCGGAGCAGAAACGTTGCATATCACAGTGCAACACACAAAGAAGTTTCTTTACTTAATGATTCATGTTTTTAAACAAATTGTTTGAACGAAAGATTCATTCATAAAGACAGTCACTTGCTTCATTTTTGAAGGAACCAGCTGTTTTGAACAAATCGTTTATGTCAGTCATTAAAACAGTGACTTTTTAGTTTATATTTAAAGTGTGAATATTCATCTTATATGTTTGTACATATATATATATATATACACACATATTATAAAATATGTCATTTAGCTTTTTATACTTTTTCATATTGCAATATTCAGATTTGATTGACAACAGCTCTATAGCGTTATTATTCAAATTCACTGCTGTAAACTAACCTCGGCACAGAATATGAAGAATATGAAAGCATGACAGGCCAAAAACACATCATCAAAATCCAATATCTTGAAATAATCAAGATATAATTTTCTGTCACTATCGCACAGCCCTATTGTATGGCTAAGAAAGACTACTACTTTTAAAGGTGCTTTTTTGTAATTTTAAAAGCCCCATTTCCCATCATGGAAAAGAACACAGAAAACAACATGAGTATATAAAAGGAGGCAGAATTATCATTTTGGGTGCACTACTCTTTTTAAAATGACATTATTAACAATTATATAGATTAAAATACATAACATTAGGTTTTATGAAACATCATTGTGTTTTTATGAATGTATCAGTGAGCATGTGTATGTGTGTGCGTATGTGTGTGTGAGAGATTGACAGAGGGCGGGGAGGTAGGCATGAGGTCGCATGCAGCATCCAGGGAAGAGGGGCAGCAGAGATTAGGTCCCAGAAGCTTGAGGAGGAGGGGAAGCCGTCCCACAGGTGGGGGGGCCGTTGGTCTTTTGGGAGTCTTTTTTTTTTTTTGGAATTGAGCTACTTTGAAAGAAAATACAAAAAGATGCTTCAATTCAATCCACATTCAGCAAAAATCAAACAGTCACAAGAAAAGAGAGAAAAAAAAAAAAAAGGAAACGCACAGGCGCTTGGGTCACATTTTTTATGTCTTCCATGATGACATCGAGCCGATCAAGTCCTCACCTGATGTTTTTCTTCCAAAATAGCCCATTACGTGAGTGTACAGGTCCTTCAGGTGGGCCTCAGAGGCGGGCGCTTTGCCTTGACGCTGGGGCGACGCCGCCTGGGCCTTGGGTTTGGAGAGAGCGTGGACCATAGATTTATATACACCCAACAGCGCCACCTGCTGCTGCCGTGAGGGACTGCAACCTGACTCCTGAGACCTAGAGCGGGATCCCCGCGGGCGGAGAGTCGGACGGCCGAGTCGGCCACGTCTAGCCCCGCTGATGGAGCCTCTATCACGCTCAACCGCTTCACAACAAGTGACCCCCTCCCCCACGCCCTTTGCTGCTGCCCCGCTCGCCCCAACCGAGTGGCTGCTGAAGTGGCCAAGACGGCGAAGTCGGGTCTTCCAGTGTGCCTCTTTGGGGTCTAGAGGGTTGTGAAACTGCACGGACTCTGTGGATGGGCGGAAGCTGACATGGACCCCACCGCTGTGGCATTTTTTGGTATCAAGATTTGACAGCTTGGGCCTCGGTGTAAACTGGGAAGCCTGCGGACTAAGCTCACTCTCGCTAGGCCTGTCTGTGGCGTTCTGTCGTTGTAGCTGCGTGACTTTGCTGCACTCTGCTGGCTGTATACTATCACTCAAATCCCAGTTGCACTGCTCTAAGCACTCGTAAAAATTCTTCTCACTTTGCTCCATCTCTTTATCCCATTCTAACGCCCAATCCCTACTTCCCTCAAACTGCACCTGCTTGTTATTTGAACCTGCTTCCGTTTTTACATTCTCCTTGCTACAAAACTCCTTAAAAGCGCTGAAGACGTCCTCCTCCCCTTCACCCTCGGTTTGATTGGTCAAGGCCACGGCCGGACAGGACCAATCAGGGATAAAGGGGGGCTGCTGCCCTGGCATCTGGCAGAGATGGTCATAGATGCTTTCGCCCACCTCCAGGGATGCCTGGCTGTCGGGGGGTGGGTGTGGGTCAGTAAGCTGGTATGGGGTCGGGGAACTGTGGGGGGACTCAGAAGTGGTGGTGGTAAAGTGGGAGGAGTGAGAGGGACTGTCAGAGACAGGAAGTGCACCTTTGACCCGTTCTGCGATGAAGGGCTCCATGATGTCAGAGGCGCTGCTGCTGCGGGGAAGAGGGGGCTGTTCCAGCTCACCGGAGGCGGAAAACACCTCGGACGACGGGGTCTCCTCGCTCTGAGAGCAGTGGCGGATCCGCGGCCCACGCTGAGCTATGGGAGGTTCCTCCAGGTCTGAACATGAACAGATATGCAACAATCAGCATGTATAAGGATGCAAGTGTGTTTATGCATTAATATGGTAATATCTTAATGAAACAAGTTAAGGAACAAGTCTTAAAATTTCAGATACCTAAGAGGTGATGGAAAGACCTAGAAAGTATTATGACATTAACTGATCCACTGTGGCCACATTTTACATGCAAAAACACATGCATGTACATGTAAAAAAAAAAAAAAAAAAATCAAAATGAAATTTACAACTCGATCTCAAAGCTTAAACTGCTTAGTTTAAGCTTTGAGATAGAGTTGTAAATTTCATTTTGATTTTTTTTTTATATATATATATATATAAGAACGCAAGCAAAAAGAAAGCAAATCACTTTTTAAGACACAAATGAATTCAATGATTACGTTAGGACATTTTACTAAATTCAGATAAAAATGATGAAGAAATTGCTGACAAAGGTAAATTCTGTAAAGGGCTTTTTTTGTGGAAGAGGGATTATACTGAATGAAATGTGATGCAAGAGAGATAATACAGTAGATTCAAAAAGACAAGGAAAAATTTAAAGAAAAACATGCAGAACATTCATGCTGGCTGAACTGCATACAAGGAAATATGTCTGGGTCATAATTTATATGTAAATATAAATATACATAAATTATATAATTAATTAATGTTAACAAATTTATTTCATTGTAAAGTACCAATAATGACAAACAGCATTTATGTCCAAAAAATGTTATAGTTAAAACAACAAAGAAGGAAATATTGAC
The DNA here is from genome assembly GCA_038088235.1 of Zacco platypus. Taxonomy (NCBI): domain Eukaryota; kingdom Metazoa; phylum Chordata; class Actinopteri; order Cypriniformes; family Xenocyprididae; genus Zacco; species Zacco platypus. Next base: position 13,426,301 of record CM076069.1, read on the forward strand.
TACAGAATTTCCAATGATGTTTAGGATTTTATGAATTTCCATAACTTTTCCAAGCTACACATTTGGAATTAATTTCCAGGTTGAAAAAATTAAAGATAAAATAGGTTTATTCTGTCTTTTTTATTTTTCTTTAAGCAAAATATAATTTACTTTTTATTTTTGTTTATTTGGGGATAAATGTGACAAAAACCTCGTAACATTTGATTCATCCTATCAGAAAGCAACTGCATAAGTGCATGAGGCTTTAAAGCAACGATAAACGAGAAGGGAATCTTCCATATTAAACGCATGAAAAACACATTCAGGTTTATTAAATGAAATCCACTATACACATGCAACAATAGAAGTGACAGGATGGTGCTTCTAACTACAGGAAGTGTGCACGCATACATATACATGCAGATCCATAGGCCAGGACGCAGTCAGAGGCAAGAGTGCCGATACTGGCGTAGAGGGCTCTACCTGACAGCTCGTCAGCTAGGGGAGTGAGGACAGAATCAGGCAGGAGAGGGTGTACGGGGTGGATCAGGACAGGTGCGCTTTTAGCACTGCGGATAAAGGCTGAGGACAGCAGACTGTCCCCCGTAGAACAACTACGCAGAGCTACAGACCACGCACACACACAACCAGAGAGAAAAAGAGAATGACAACAACACAGAGAGAGAAGGGAAATGGGGCAGAGAGAGATAAGGAGTGATGAAGGAACAGGCGTTAGGTAAGAGAAAGACATGATGGAGAGATAGAAAAAGAGAAAGTAATGGCAGAAAGCAGTGAGCATCACAAAGAAGAGGCAAAGAAATGCATCTTAAATCTGCACTGACTGGTGAACACATGAACATCATGTCTCTGGAAAATCTAGACTGAACTTTATAAGAGAAAAATATATATATTTATATATTAGGTGTTATAAATTGACATATATGAAGTATTAATATTATGTAATATAAATTTACATGACCATAGAATGTCGAAAATAGTAAGGGTAAGCAAGATTTTTTTTTTAAAGAAAGAAAGAAAGAAAGAGAATAATGCTTTTATTCAATAAGGATGCATTAAATTAATAAGTAAAAGTAAAGATTTCTATTTCAAATAAATGCTGCTCCTTTGAATTTTCTATTCACAAAAATATTAAGAGGCACAAGTGTTCATTTATCAACATTGATAAATGTTCATTGATGACAACATTGCATATTAGAAGGATTTCTGAAGGATCATGTGACTGAAGACTGGAGTAATGATGCTGAAAATTCAGCTTTCCATCAGAGGAATAAATTACATTTGAACATATATTCAGATAGAAAGCAGTTACTTTAAATTATAATAATATTTCACAATATTACTATTGATTAATGCAGCCTTGGTGAAAATTCGAGACCCCTTTAAAAAACAAAAAACCAACAAAAAAAAATCATGCCAACCCCAAGTGTATTAGGTGTACATCAATTATTATATTACCCACAATCCCTAGAATTACAGAAAATGAGTTTGTGCATTCTATTTTGACTTCAGTTGTAGAATTGCAGCGAGGACTGCAGACCTCACAGTATGAGGTATGAACATGTTAGCAGTTAGGAATTTTACATTTTAAATTTAACTAGAATTTAACTAGAAGCTAACGCCTATGAAATAGACAAGTATATGGTATTAAAACACGTTCATTTTACTTTACTATAAATAACAAATTTAAAAAAAAAATGTACTAATGACGAAAAAAGTACATAATAAATATGCAAATTGTGACGCAGTCTAATGGTGGAGTCCACTATTTACCACTATTCGGCGAATTCCTGCGCCTGAAATCTGGTTAATATCAACAGGAACCTGTGTGATCAGCTTCATATAACTCTAAATTATTTACAACAGACCTTTTAGCCTGCAAAATTTCTCTGAAATTTCACTAATGTGGCTACACCTTAAGAAAGGACATAATTTAACACAATCTTGTTCTCTTGTAAATATCTTCATCTTTGCTCATCTTTGTCTTTCTGAACAATGGTAACAGAGCAATGCAGATAAAATATAAACAAAGGTTGTACTATATACTATTAAGGACCTAAATTAGATTTAAACTGACAGGAAAGGTTTGAAACACTCACCCACAGTCTTCTGTCTGACGATGCTTCTGGCCTTCTCGATGCCTGGTGAGCCAGCAGTTGTAGCGCTGCGCTGTCTCATGGCAGCAGCTTGGCCAGGTGGGTCTCGACTCCAGCCTTTGGAGAACGACCGATCAACAGTGATTTTCTGGCCTTCGTGGATGCCACCTAGAGGTAGTGGGGATAATATATATATATGATATATGATAGATATAATATATATATGATAGTGAAGCTGGTATGTTTTAAAGGGGTCTCAGGAACTGTGTTGTTTTATAATGTCTCCTGGGGTGTGCTTATAGTGTCTTATAGAGAATCTCACTAACACGACAGTGGGTGGGGCTAATGTTGCAATAATGATGTAGGCGTTGATTTTCCAGGATCATATAATGGGCCTGGTGTCAATAAAAGCTTTTACTGGACTAACAGTTTCAGTTCTGCAACTTACAGGATATTCTTATAGTACGATGACCTTTTATATATCAAAAGCTCAAGGAAAAGTGGATTTCTCAATTCATGACCCCTTTAAAGGCTTGAGTTTAAATGTTTCGCAACTACCTTAGTCGTTGTGTAAGATGTGAAAGTAATTTTGTATTTTTATATAAACTCACCTTTGCCTTTGTGTTTCTTCTGCTTCTGCTCACTGAGTTTGTCCAGGGGCAGCTCGTTCAGGTCCAGGCTGTAAAGGTTGCGTGCTAATACCTTGGTAAGTGTCTCCATGGTGAGGGACCACTCAGTGACCAGCTCCTCCCAGCATGTGAGAGAGGAGAGTACAGACAGCAGGTCGTCCCACAGCTCCCGAGAGATGTACACGTTCAGATTCCCTTTGATCCAGGCCACAATCAGAGTCTGAATAGGAAGATAGACCACACACTATGGATTACATCAGACACTTTGACAGATAAACCAGAAATAATCATTTTTTGTATTATTTATATATTATTTTGAATTAGCTTTTATTTTTATATATTCAGTTTTAATCTTAGTTAAAGTTTTATAAAACATTTTATTAAAAAATAAATTATTATGATTTTATTTGTAATTTTTTATTATCTTTTTAATATTCAGCTTTAATTTATTTTTTATTTCAGTTTTAGTTTTAATAATTGTAAGACTTCTACTTATACATTCTATTTCAGTGATTCATCTAATATTATTATTTTAGTTTAGCTTTGAAACAACGAAAAAAAAATTTTCGTAAGAGTTTTAGTTAACAACAAAAACATGTTCACGTCAAGTACGATAACTGTAAAGATAACTATAACAATAGCTATATTAATGTCCATACCAGATGATGATATTGTTCCGTTTATTCTGAGAATGTGCTGTAATTTTGTGGTCTACAGCTTTAAATGCTCAAGCTCTTAAAAGCAGTATGGATTCTGATTGGCTGTCACTGTTTTTATAGCTCATCAGTTGAAAAAAAATCGTTCTGAAAGTGATTCCAACGCTATTGTTCTTCTGTGCAGTTATCTTTGTAGTTGTGGTGTGGGTTTTCCTATTCCTTCATTTTTAGATAAATTTTTAGAAATATATCTTTATTTTTATAGTTCTTGGTGTGAACAAACCTTAATACGGACTAGCAAAGAACTGATTTTTACTGGCTAAGAGTACTAACCAACAGCAAGTAATTTTTCTATCCAACTGAAAGTGAAATAATGTGCAAAAAACAACCATAGCCAATCAGAACAAATATGATGTGTAGTGTGTATGTATATGTGGTGCATGATTTCCTTCCAGCACAACGCAGCAAACATGTCACTTTTTTCACAGTTGTGGCTGCTTATCACAGACTCAGATTTTGCCTAAACAAGGCTTACTGTCATAGTGTGTTGGTGGGAGGTACCTGAAAAATGGCCCCAGCCAAACGGCCTGATAAAGTGTTACTCTTCTTCCCATGAGGCATAATGGATGGAGGCCTCTTCATCACACACTCAGTTACCCTTAGCAACACCAGCAAGATCTGTTCCCTGTGACAGACACAAACACACTCAGGATCAGCTGGACAGGAGCTTGAGTCAAGCAGACACTTGTGACCAGAGTAATGAAATGTAATGTGCATGCATACCAAGTCTTTTGATTCATGGTTTCATGCATAACCAGACTGCGGTATATGTTGAGCACACGCTTGCACATGTCAACATGCTCTTCCAGCAGTGACTTCAACTCATTGGCTGCCTCTAGAAGGAAGACGTTAGAGGAGTTGGTGATGAAAACCTGCAAGGAGAAAGAGATTGAGAAATGAGATTAGATTGTTTTTTTCTTCAAATTGTCCCACAAACTTTGCACAATGGTGAAAGCTCATCAATTGCTCGTTGTGAGGTTTGAACCCACAACTTTTAATTACCAGTCTACATCTTGAACCACCTCTACAACACCTGGACTCACCTGTAGTGTGGCCTGGACACCAGCGTGGACGTTGTACTCCAAAACCTCAGAATCAGAGGATTTATTCCCAGAACTCCTACACCAATTAGGGTTTCGTTTGTGAACAGACACTGTAAGCCCAATTTCCTGCACAAACAATATACACATTGATTGGTGAAGAATAACAGTAAAGAGCTATTGCCATATATATTTTTGTTATGCTTGACAACCATTAGGTGTTCAATATTAAAAATGTATGCAGCTTTGCCCATTTATTTATTTGACAAATATAAAAATATAAATATAACATATTTTTATAATAAAATAAATAACTTACACTAAAACTTAAATGTTATAATATAATATAATATAATATGAGCTGGAAATGGTTCACAGGGGTGACTTTAGTTGTTTTATTACTGGATGAATCAGCATTTTTGAATCTCTTGAATGATCAATGACATACATTTTTAAAAATAACCTGTCGCCAAATGGCGGTATAACAATGTAATTGATCTAATATTTATTTGAAGAGTCAAGTTACTTACAAAAGGTTATTTACTTTATTTTGATTGCTACAGTAACCATGCTTATATCCGAATTATAAACTTTTTTCCCTAGTACTTCTGTGACAATTTGGATTACTGTAACAAAAATAATGCCACTTTGTGGTTGAAAAGAGTGTTTGTGAAGCTGTTTCATACATGACAACTGTTCTCTCTGGGTCAGCAGCAGCTCCACCTCAGATCGTACTTGTCAAAGTTTTAACAGACAGAGCCGAATCACTGACATTTAGAAGTTAGGTGGCGTACTACAAGTATACTAAAATGGTTGCTGAAAAGATTGCAATCTCGATTCAAATATCTTAAAAGACTATAGAAATTAAACCTCCTCGAAATTCAATCCCTGGTCTCCCCGCGTTACCCTCCATTTCTAGCCCAGAGTATTATAATATAATAACTCAATATAAAGTGGGAGACTATTTAATTCTTCAGTGCACCATTTAAAACTGCTCATTTAATGGAAAAGTATACAAATATACAAATATATTAGACAAATTCAGTGGCAATGATGATATTATTGAAATCTAATTGTTTTCTTTTACCATTGTCACTCTCTTTAAATTTCATCAGTGTTTTTCTTGGTAAAGTTGACTTTGCTGTATTTTATAGCTCATTTGATCCATCTGTACAATCTCACCTTCTCCAAGTCATTCAGGCAAAAATCTGTCTTGACTCCCCTTGCCTATGGTGTTGTTGTTAACTGCAAACTTGAATCCAACTGAAGGAAATTTTTGTGTTTGTGTGTAGATATGTTTAGCCCTGGACTGTGATTGTACTGTCTAACTGTCTGTAAATCTGAAAATACTATAATAAATATAATATTTAAAAAATATATACATACAGTATCTCACAAAAGTCAGCAACATTCTTCACATTTCAGCAACTATTTTATTATATGTTCTCAAGGGACAATACTATAGAAATGAAACTTGGATATACTTTAGAGTAGTCAATGTGGAGCTTGAATAGCAGTATAGATTTACTGTCCTCTGAAAATAACAACATACAGCCATTAATGTCCAAATAACTGGCTACAAACGTAAGTACACCCTAAGTGAACATGTCAAAACAGTGTCCAAAGTGTCAATATTTTGTGTGAGCACCACTGTTATCTACCACTGCCTTAATCATACTTCCACTTGAGGATGCCCCACAGGTGCTCCATCACCTTCACCTTCCTCAGCAAGGCATTTGACATCTTGGCAGATTGTTTGGGGTCTTTTTCATGTTGGAAATCATCATGTTCAGCTTCAGAATGTCGTAGTACATGTTGGAATCCATGTTTCCCTCAAGTGGCAGTGGAAGCGCAGCTCCCCAGTACAAGCAGCACTCATGCAGCCCCAGACCATGATGCTCCCAGCACCATGCTTGACTATAGGCAAGACACAATTTTCTTGGTAATCCTCACCAGGGTATTGCCACACATGCTGGACACCATCAGAGCCAAACAAGTTTATCGTAGTCTCATCAGACCACAGGACATGGTTCCAGTAATTCATGCTCTTGGACAGGTTTACTTCAGCTAACTGTTTGCGGGTTTCTAGTGAGCCAGCTTCAGAAGAGGCTTCCTTCTGGGACGTCGTCCATGCAAAAAGACTTGCTGACGAGCTGACCTTCCGTTTCTGCAACCTCTAAAGCAATGCTGGCAGCACTCATGCGTCTGTTTTTTTGAAAGCCAACTTCAGCCACTGACGCACAGTTCGAGGATTCATCAACCCTTGTGAGGCCTGTTGGAACCCGTCTTGGAAAACCTTTATATGACCCTGGACACTGCACTATAACTCTGTTTCAGGGTGTTACCGATCTTCTTATAGCCTAGGCCATCTTTGTGGAGAGCAACAACTCTAATTTTAAAAATCTCAGAGTTCTTTACCATGAGGTGCCATGTTGAACACCTAGGGGTCAGTATGAGAGAATTGTACTAAAAGCACCAAATTTTAACTGCTTTAATACAAGATACACAAATTTGTATGGCCCTGTCTAGCAGACAAAAACATGAACATGATGAATAGGACATACAGTTACGTGCTGTTATCACTTAGGGTGTACTCACTTTTGTTGTCGGCTAGTTTGACAATAATTGCTGTATGTTAAGTTATTTTCAGAGGACAGTTAATCTATACTGCTATTCAAGCATCACAATGACTACTCTAACATATATCCAAGTTTCATTTCTATAGTCTTTTCCCTTGGGAAAATACTAAAATGGTTGCTGAAATGTGAGGGGTGTACTCACTTTTGTGATAATGTATATATTAAATAAATTGATTTAACAGTAGAAAAGTGTGTGACTATTTAATACTTTAGAAATTTGGCTTTTAATACACAAAAACTGGAAAAAATAAGCCCTGATATAGGCCCCTTACATCAACCAAGCCAGACTGACACCAATAATTTAATTTAAAAAGTGGATATTAGCCAATACAACCACGGATATATTGAGAACAAAAGAATCTAGGACCAAGCTGTTGTGCAGGCTGACTCAGCATGTAATAACCGCCTTAGTATTCCTCTGTTGTCAACTTCAGAGACACCTACCTCCTCCTCTTTATCGGTTCTCTGCTCGTGGGCAGAGTCCAGCTGGCCTGCGAATCGGTCTTCCTCTAGCTCTCTCATAAACACAGGCTTATCCTGCTGAGCGATCCACTCTTGATACACTCGCACCACCTTACGCATGGCTGCAGCCTCACACATGGGCAACAGAAACGCCTGCAGAAAATAATACACTCACTTATAAATCACAGACAGAATTAGTGTATGCATAGTATTTACTTAGAGGAATCAGTGACTAAAAGATGAGATTCATTAGCTGGCTATCTTTCTTCTCAATTGGAGCAAACTTCGCCATTGCCACTCCCAAAGACCACTTTAAGTGCACCATTTTGAACAGGTATTTTGAGTTCTTCAAAATATAGGCTATAACAATCCATACTCATGTTCCTCTTTGTGAAATCTAATCTACTTTTCTATCACTAGGACACAGAAGTTCCTGAAAAGAACAATCAACCTCTCTCATAATCACTTCTTCAAAATGATCCAGACTTCTTCCTCTTTCATTGATATTTAGATTTAGGGAAGCCCTTCTGTTCTACATGGGAGAATTACCTGTCGAAAGATCTCAGTGATAAAGTTGACATTGGTTCTAGAGGAGCACAGGACCCGGCGCACCACCTCAATGTCGGTGAGGTGCTCTTCGTCCATGCTACAGAGGCTGGAGGAGCTGGGCTCTCTCTCCGTCAGGGTGCTGGTGTTGGAGTGTGACTGCTCCGGCTCACCAGTAACACCCCCATCCAGACTATCTTGTCTTGGACCGCCATCATCCCCTCGGGCAGCCAGACCCGCCGCCGCTCTCTGAAACAGCAGCAACATTGCAAAAATGCATGTTCACAGTTTGTTCAATGGTCCTGGACAACCTCAGGAGCGACCTGGGGTTAAATGTGCTGCTTAATAAGACTTCAACCTATGAAATTTTGGTTACCAATCCAAACCTTAAAGGGTTAGTTCACCCAAAAATGAGAACTCCATTGAAAGTGCAGGTAACCAAAACTTTGAAGATCTGAAAAAATCATTAATTTTACAACACATTAATCCACATGATTCCAACGGCTTAAAGGTACATTAAGTAGTTTTTCGTCTACTAGAAGTCGCCTATTCAAAACAAAGGCGTAGCTTGATGACAAAAAGTTTGAGCACGGAAACTTGGGACATATGGTCTGCACCTGACAGTCGGTGGAAAAGAATTGGGATGGGAGCTGAACGAGGCCGCTGGAGCGATTGTGGCATCAGCATGTGTTGCGTTCGTCTCTCATTAACAATCGCTAGAGTCGCTTCCTCTTTTCCGGTCATGAGTATGAGGTAACACAGCTCTGTTTATCAAATTAGATACATTTGAGTGTGCTGAAAATTATGTTATAACATTACTCTGTGTTCGGTGGCTGCTGTGAGACACTTGTTGCACACTGCAGTAAGATAGATCGATATTAGAATAACACATTAAATGCTGGATGGCTTGTGTTGATAAATGTCATGCAATTAATTTTAAAATGTATTGTATGATGGAGAAAATTGTGTCTTATGGTTACTAAAAATAAAGCTACTTGACAAAAGTTTTTTTCTCTGAGGCATTGTAAAGCATGGTACTCGCAAAAAATTAAGAAAATTAGATTTAAACAATAAGACCAAACTTGTTGAGCTATATAATAATAATTAGTTTTCTCACGATTTACAAATAATTAGGGTTGCACTTTATTTTACAGTACGTGCACTTGCAGTGAACTTACCTAAGAAAGTACTGAGTAATATATGGTAACTGAATGGTTAGGTTTATAAGGTAGGTTCAGGGTTAGTACCTAGTTATTACCCAGCTATTGCAATTACTATAGTAAGTACATAGTCAAGTCACATCAAGTCACCTTTACTTATATAGTGCTTTTTATAATGCAAATTGTATAATTGCATAATGTACATATTGCTTTTTGTATTTTTATTACCACACACAAACAAAAAACATATGATTACTTGATTAATTGTCAAAGTAATCTATCGATTATTTGACTACCAAAATAATAGTTAGTGACAGCCCTAATTCGTATGGATTCATTTTACGATGCATTTATGATTTTATGATCGTCAAATTTTTGTTACCTGAAATTTCAAATGTAGGGGCAGAAACCTCTGGGGTTTCATTAAAAATATATTTGTGTTTCGAATATTAACCAAGTCTCATGGGTTTGAAATGAAACGAATTTAAATTTTTTTGGTGAAATATCCCATTAAAAGTCCAAGTCACAACAACCCTACTAGAGCTTTACAATCATTACTGCATCATACATGTGAAGAAGATCTGTGTTGCTACCTGAATATTCTTTGGCACGTTTTCTCCTTCCATGCCAGGGATGCTTGCGCCTGTGTTTGACCGTGGCTCCAGCCAGAAGGAGACCAGCCAGCGGATAAATATGACTCTGGCATTGAGGAAGTTCTCTTTAGTGCAGTACAGGGCTTCATTGGTCTCTGGGTCTCTTTTAACAACTATGTAATAAGGCTTTGGTCTCATGGGTGGAACGTCTATTATAAAACAGGAGAGAAATCCAAATTAGACATCTTATCATCCTGAGCTTTATCACAGCAAAAATAGCTAATCAAAAACAAGATATAAAAATTATGTTTACTTTGATATGAAGGATTATCATAAACTCTTACCCAGAACAGGATTGTACAAACTGGTGTCCTTGCAGAAGTTGGGGAAGATATGGGGCAGGTAATACTTTTTGAAATTAGCGAACAGGAAGGCGAACCCCTTCTCATGGTTCTCCTTGCACTTCCACTCCAGACTTTTGGCCTATAGGGATACAGAACACACATGGCAAGCTGAGCACAAACACAGCGGTTAGGACAGAACAGCCTGTTTGTGTTTTGTGGGGGACGGTGGGGTTGGTGGAGGCAGGCAGTGCGTGGTGCGGCTGTTTATGTAGGGGAGGGTGTGAAGCAGAGCAGCCGTTGAAGCTCCAAGGAAACACACCGCTGCAGCAAGGGTATCTGGCATCAACTGCATGCAGATCGGGGGGTCAGTGGCATGTAAGTTTGGTTTCTGCAGCTGTAGCGTTGGGCCAGCCGTGTTAGCATCAGCAGTGTTAGTAGGAAGAGGGGAGTACCTGGTTTACCATGTATTTTAGTAGAGCCTCCAGGAAGTAGCCAGTGAGATCCTCCTGGGATTTATCACCTGACTGAGGCGGCACAAGGGGGCTGATCTCCTCTGGTGTCACTTGAGCTGCAGTAATGGACAAAAAGATGCATTTTAAAGGGGATTTAATTTACTATACATAGATACTCAAAAAGCTCCTTGCACATTACACAAAAACATTTATTGAAACTAAGCTACAGAACAGGTCATCCAGAAAAGTTGTGGTTATAGGGGCTTTCACACTGGCAACGTTTACTGCAGTCCGAATGCGATTGGCAGCATTGGTCTGGCTTCACACTCACTTGATTTAGTCAAGCCCTGGTGCATTTGCGTTCATCTTATTTGGTTCTTACATTTTATTAATTTGGTGCTATTATGCTCAGCAGAGTGAACGACACTTCTGTTTACTGTAGGTGCATCACATGAAGGTGTCTTTCTGCTGCTTGCAAACAGACTCTTTTGAGGAGACAGCAGATTGCGAGTCATTCATTTGCTGCTCTGACTGTACCCTGCACGATGACACTGCAATCTCACTCTCGCTCGTATCCAAGGTAAATCATCAACACTGTGTTCCCCTAGTATGCCCTTTGTTGAATTAGTGATGTCGTCATTGGGTAAAACGCATGCGGAAGTTACTTTACTTACTGAACAAGTGTAAACCCAAGCTTGTGTTGCTTTCACATTCATGCAAATCACACCACAGTTCCAGTGCAACCAAACTCAGAACCACTACCTACAGGTAAGTCTCGGGTTTGGTAGCCCGGTGAGTTCCAGAGTCAGTATGACTGCTTTCACCAATTTTTCATTTGAACATTCCCCATTTTGAGCTAAACTTCCAGTGTGAAAGCACTCTATAACATCCTAATCATGAGCCAGCGTTATTTATAAAATAAATAAAATGAATATTAGATTAGTATTTATACTTTAAAAATAACCTAAACAAAAATTAGAAACATTGTCATAATAAATGAAGTAAAATAAGCTGAAGTACTAAATTAATAAAATGGTTGGAAAGAAGATGGAAAATGGTCATGAAAATGACTATTTTGGTGATAGAAATTGACTAACATTATACATTTTATTATACATTATTGACCTTAAGAGACAAAATTAAAAAAAAAATAATACAAAATGAGACGTAAGGTGTGAGAGACAGCAAACAAACACTCACTCTCCTGAAGGTTTAGGGGAGGGCTGATCAGATTATCCAGGGTTCGAGGGCCCAGCTCAGACTGTGGTGCAGGGAATCCTGGGATCAGACAGGCGAAGATCCAGAGCTGCTCTTTCAGAGCATTGTGCTGAAGAGCCTGCATCCACAGAAGGAACAGACGCACTCCTTCCCTCCGGATCTATGCAACATAATACAACCACATTATTGATCACAATTTTTATCTGCCCTCACAGTCTTGGTTATTTTTTCAGCAGAAAAAATAAGTGGTTTCAGAGGATATATTACATACAGGTCATAATAAAAAATAAAGGATAGAAAAAAATGTCTTCAACAAACAATGATTACTGAGATTAAATATTGTAAACTATTTATTGACATTTACTACCTTTAGGGAGTTTCCAGTGTGTAGCAGTTTCTTGAGAACAAGGCCTATGAAGCAACACAGTTGTTTAGTCTGAGGATTAAATTCATAACTTCCAAATGAGCTAACTGGATAATTCTGGAAAACTTGTTTGCTCTGGTCTCTGCTTATAAAACGGTCAGTATTGTTTATCTCATCAAGCCAGTGATGAAGGACAGTAATGTCAGAGTTCTCGGTCAGATCTGGGCGTTTCTGAGCACCAGGTCCTTGGCATTCTCTGTGTTTATCTTGGTGGTCAGTGTATCCTTCTGCTAAAAGACTTCAAAGCAGAGGAAAAGGAGAGACCACCGGCTACAAGATGTTGAAAGTCACTAAAACCAGGTGCAAAGCATGACAAAAAGCATCGTATTTTTTGAGAAAAATATTCATAATTAAAACATAAATTCAAATAACTAGCTTCCAGCGGACGACCGTATGCACACTGTGCAAGACAACTTGCGCCAAATGAGTAACTCCCTGACGCGATGTATGAAGCAGGATGTAGGAGTAGTGCAAGCTTAGGCGCCTCTCGTGGTATGAGGTGTATGGCCGTCCGTCTGAAGCCAGATATTATAGACAGTAAAGTTTAAAAAATGGATATTTTTGTTTCACAAACCCATCGATTCACTTCAAGAAGGCCTTTATTAACCCACTGGAGCTGTATGGATTACTTTTATAATGGATAATGTGGACACCCATTCACAACCATTATAAAGCTTCGAGAAGCAAGAATGTTTTTAAATATATCTCCGATTGTGTTTGTCTGAAAGTATATAGTCATATACCAATAGGATGGCTTGAGGGTGAATAAATCATTTTTTGGGTAAACTAACCCTTTAACTTATCACGTGACGAGAGTAAGGAGAGATGACTGACAAGACGATGGCGGAGGATTTGGTGCACATCCAAAGCAGCATTGACAAATATCTTATCTTGTAAAATGTGGGGTCAGTACAGCCTCTCCATATACACAGAGCACACGTGATCATAAATTTGAACATTGAAAATCAAATTCACTACTCTGCATATTGATAGCAGCTCCCTGATGCCTGCAAATTACATAAAATATCTCCCACTGTCCAATCAGTAATACTGGTGTGAAAAATTCCTCACCTAATGGTAATCTCAAATAAGACTTAATAAATAAAAAGAAATAAATTAACATTCTAATAATGAATTAATTTAATGCAGCAAGGATGCATTAAATAGATCAAAAGTGACAGTAAAGACATTTATAATGTTACAAAAGATTTCAAATAAATGCTGATCTTTTAGACTTTCTATTCATCAAAGGAAAAAAGCTGCACAAAATGATAATAAGAAACGTTTCTTGAGCACCAAATCAGCATATTAGAATGAGCAGAAATGTTAACCTATGCTGTGGAACTGCCATCTTCCTTGTATTCGCTCTGGTAACAGCTGTAGGATTTTCTGCAAGATAAGCACATAGATTTGACTGTAGACATGCCTATATATGTTAGTACATGTATTTAAACTTCTCAATCTATGTAACGAAAGATTGCAGCACATATTGCAGCACTGCAGATGAGCAGATTTGTGCAAACATGCATTACCGGGCTTCCTTGTGACATTAAAACTGGAATGCTGAAAAAGCTCTACTACACACCGTTCATAGGGGAATACCAAGTGAGCAAAATCTAAAAAGAGTGACTCATAAGAAGCGTTTTTGGGTGCGGTGAAGAACACCTGTTTTCTGTTTGAGGAATGCAACAGTTATCTGTCAGGTGCACGTCAATCACTCTCTTATCAATGATTTCACATAAAATACTGTCTCAGCACATACTAAGTGGATCATAATTGTGAACACCAGATTTGAGTATTTGAACATTTATTTCAAATATTTATTCATTTGGCTGATTCTTTTATCCAAAGCAACTTACAAGTGAGGAAAACAAACAGGCGATTCTTCATGAAGAGGCAAACAGACACAGGAAGTGCTCACAACAGAGTAGAATAAGCTAGAATAGGCCAGGAATATTTCCATTTGAATGAGAACTAACACACTTAAACCAAACTTGATGAGGTTGAACTAATGTGTTTAAATAGCCATCAAGTGATGTAGATATCTATATTTCTTACCTCAAATATAAAGAGAATTGAATCAAGCTCCTCTCGTTGTGATTTGTGACCTTCAGGAAAGAGAAAACAAATAAAACACACTGAACGTCATTAAGGGATCACAAAACCCTCAGGGCTGATATTAATAGCTCAACAAACAAGGATTACCTATCTGCTCTCGAAACATGGGGAACTCAACCTATGGCATCAAGTCCAGCGCAAAGCAATCGTTTTAATCAATTTTAATGAAAAATGTACAAATATTAAGAAAAGTAAAGCTGGATAGAGAGCGATCAAACAAAATTTTCTAAAAGCATTTCATAGATCTTATTGTGAATGATTCATCCATGCAAAGGTTTCAATCTCAAAATGTTTTGCTGACTTTATAATCAATCATAACAGTGTAACTTTAACTCATCTGTCTTCATCATGCCAATGAATTGCAGAGCTTGTGCAAACATATCCACATCGCTACGATCAGACGAGTCTGTTTTCTCACCACTCTCATTGTTGTTGTTATGTTTATTTTGTTATTAAGAGGAAAGTGTGCAGCACATACATATTCATCTATATGTCGCTCTCAGCAGCAAGGAAGGCATCAGGACGTTCGTTAACGGTATATTGCTGTAAATGTATTTCCAACTTCTTTTTACATTTTTTTACTTTTCGATAATTCATTTCCCCCGACTTTAAGAACATGAACAAGGATTAAAAGCTGAAGCTCAATTTCACACATCACTGAATTCAGAATTGCGTCAGAATTTAATTCATTATGCAATGCAAGTGTTGTCTATGTCAATTAGCAATGTAGCATGTCCTAATTTTGCCAGGTCAGACGCGTTTTCTGGGTCAATATATTTTGTTGATCCTGGAACATCATTCCTGTCAGCAAATTTAATCATAGCCATATCCCCACCCCTAAACCTAATCCTACCCATTAAGTTATACTTAAAATCAGAGGGAAATTATAAGTAAACAACACTGAGGTAGAAGCATCTAACTCTGGTTGTAAGCCTAAATTTGACACAAACCGTAAACTTGTCCCTCAAATCTGATTGGTTGATTGGAATGTTGTTGGAATGTTGTTCCAGGATCAACAAAGATGTTGTATGTTCATTTTTCTCTTTCAGGTGAACATGGTGGTACAACAGTCTGAAAAAAGTTCTGCAGAACAAGTTAGTTAACTTAAACTGTCAATGTTTATGTAAAACTACTTGAATAATAATATATCTGTTGTGGAACAAGCATTTGATGGTAACAGAGTACTGATGTTTGTTAGCACCACGGTAAGAGAAAAATGCATGTTAAGGGGGTAAATAAAGTCAAAGCTGATCATGTGCCATGATCCAATTCCACCTCTCTCACCCTTTCTTTCCTATCCACACTTGAGTGTCTAATAAAATAAAGACTAACTACCTGAAAAATAAAATTATAGATAAACTTGGGGTTGGGGAGAACTAGGACAATTGCTTGTACCAAGCAAGGATAACAATTTGAACCAGCTACTGTGCAGTAGATGCAGTACAACAAGAGAAAATGCTAAGACATTAAATGAGAGGTCAAAGGCAGTGAGCATCTCTCTGAATACTCAATGAGCAACTGTTCAGTGTTCCAAGACACTGGCTGTGCTCTCTGTGCACTATAATGAGCCCGTGTGACCGGACATGGCTAACTGAGGGCTGGCTAATTTTCGTCATAAACCATTTCATGGAAACTTGCTCATTAACACGGTGACTTCTGACTGTGTTTGCAGAAAGGACACAATGAAAACGCCAGCTGAAAAACAATGCAATCGAACCTTGAAAAACATTAAACTACCAAAAATAAATAAATAAGTACAGAAAAAAAATTCTCATAAGATGAAACAAAAACAGTGAGTGAGGGAGAAAATAAAGCGAAAATAAAGCTTACCTTTCTGTTTCAGGTTAACCTCGATGGTGACAAAGTTTTCAAAGAACACATAGTAGATGTGGGAGTAATTCTGCTCGAAGAGGTGTTTGAGTTCAGCCGGCTCTGCATTTTCTACAAAAACAAAAACAAAAAACAATGAATCAGCTGTACACTTAGCAGATTATTCAAAAAATCCACATTCAAACCAAAATATCAGACTTTCTGTTGATCAGAGCTAATGTCTGAAAATTAGAAAGTTGTCCTGCTTGATGAGAACAATATACGTACCAAGTTTGGTGACTGCATGCAAGACTAACCTAAAGACTAAAGGTGGCGCTATAGAACCTCTCCTCCCTGGCCATTTCTAAGGCTTTGCCTACTTCTATTGGCCAGCAACTTTTATGTGTGTCGAGTTTCATGCAATTTGAAGCATGCTAAGAGCCTCAAACACCCATGAATATTGTTTTAGTTTAATCCGTTGCCATGACAACACTATTCAAGATATCAAGAATACTTTCACAGGACTACATCTGCCACGTCTTGACATTATTCTGACGAAGTTTGAAGCGAATTAGGTAAAAATAAGAGTTTGATTTCAAAACATTTTGAAAGTGACGCTTCCTGTTGCCAGTTGGTGGCGCTATGGCTTTGACTCACAATAGTCACGTCCATGTGATTGGCCTCCTACAACGAACACACAGCTGAAGTTTCCTCAAATTCTGTCAATGTTTGCAGAAGTTATAACACACTTTTCTCCACTTTTTTCGCCATAAATATTTTGCTTTACCGTGGCCAAGAAGTTTGAGACATCCAATATTCGTCTGCAATTTAGCATCCTTAATGTAAAGGATGTTGAAGAAGTTTGGTGTGTATTGTATGACGGCCTTTGGAGCAGTAGTTCAGTGGAAAAAAAAAATTCATTTTGCTGAAATATCTGTTGTTGGACTTAAAAAGTCAACATGTTATTCCAGTACGTAATGAGAGTGGTAACTGTAAAGGGATAACAGTGTGTAATTGAATAAAAATGTAAGACCTTTCTGACATTTACAGGATAAAGAAATGACTAACAGATTACTGCGCCCAGAGTGAATGTGTGTGTTCCTGCAGAAAAATCCTCTTATCTGTTAACAATGAGTGTGTGTTTTTCTTTATTATCTTCATTTTTGTGATGTAGGGTTTTAAACTGTCCTTTTGCTTTATAGCTCTTTTGCATGTATCTAATACTGTAGATATATTCACTGTATGTTTTCATAGCATTCAGTTGGCATATTTGTTTAAAGGACAGCATTGGGCAGGATGTGGAATAATGCGTTTCATCAATAAAATAAAAAAAAAAAATTGGACTTTTTTCCATCAGACTAATCAATTAATCGACGAAATAATCGGCCAACTAATCAATAATCAAATAATCTAGAGATATCAAAAATCCGCTCACAATTTAGCATCCTCGATGTCTTGGCTTCATGCTGACCGACTTTAGTGGTGATTGGATGAATTCCCTAGGAGGAGTATATCAAATTACAGAGCATTCGCTTTTCAAACAACCCTAAATGGCCAACTTCCTGTTGGGCTGGCTTATGACTTTGAGTGTGAAAGTTGTTCGGCCTGATGAGATCTATAACTGTATGAAGTTTGGTTACTGTACATG
This sequence comes from Zacco platypus, assembly GCA_038088235.1. Taxonomy (NCBI): domain Eukaryota; kingdom Metazoa; phylum Chordata; class Actinopteri; order Cypriniformes; family Xenocyprididae; genus Zacco; species Zacco platypus. Next base: position 13,444,192 of record CM076069.1, read on the forward strand.
TAGGTGAAAAGGAGTACACTTCAGAGCCCCTAAAATACAACCATATAAAAGGGTGTGCCTGGCCCTCATGGTCAACGATTCCTACGTGTTTGCAAAGTTTCAAGAGTTTTTAAACATGTTAAGGTACCCAAAAGTGGCCAAAAGGTGGGGAAAAAAAATATTTACCAAAGGAAAACAATAGGGCCTTCACCCTTTTAGGGCAACGGCCCTAAATATCAAATATTATTTTATATCCTCTGACTGGATGGAATCATGATCTGTAGCTAAAGAAAATTTTGCACAGAATCAGCAGATTGGCAAAGACTTTCTGCAACAATTATCGACTCGTAAATCTGCAAATCGGGGCAAAAATCTGAGCAACAGTCATTTGGGCCCAGTTTCACAGACAGGACTAAGCCCAAGTCAGGATTAGGCCTTATTTCAATTAAGGCATTTAAGTACTTTTATAAATGTTCACTAGATAAAAAAATATATTACTGGTGTGCATCTTGAGACAAAACGTGACACTGACATATTTTAAGATATTTAGATGCAAGTTACTTTCAGTTAAAACAGCTCAAACATACATTTTAGTCTAGGACTAACTAAAGCCTTGTCTGTGAAACCCGGGGTTAGTGTATTCCAGCCTTTAAGCATGGCTTAAATAATGTGTTAGTTTCATGAAGATATACAATAAAAGCCTATTTTTTTTATACTTGAAGACTAGGTATTTATGTATAAACTTTTAGATCAAAAGATCTTTAGGATCATGACAAACAAACATTACATCATTGTGTCATGTGTAAAATGCCCATTTATGCTTGGTCTCTCTATCATGCACACAATCTGTCAAGCTTATAATCGGCCTCTTTCCGCACGGGATGTGAGCGGGTCTCTTTACTGATGCTGAAGTCTATTGCAACCTGCAGCCCAGCAACACAAGTCAATATTTGTACTTTAAAGCTCCTCCACAGTCCAGCTCCACTCATTATCCTAATGTAGCGGCCGGCCCTGGTCACACGTTCCCGCAGCATCCAGCGACCTCAGTCAAGTGCCTGTTTCATTCCATTTATAGAGATGTGAGGCAGCATGAACACCAGAGCCAACAGAGACCTGGGATAACAAGTATCTTTGGGCATACCAGAACTGTGCACTTAATCGACTAGTACAAATACTATTCAAACTTTGCAAATTGCACCCTTGCCTGCATTCAGATTGTCAGAGGATTGTCTTTTATTGAGTAAATAAAAAAATAAAAGAAATACTAAAGAATTCGGAAACATAAAAATATAAGCATTCTGTGTGTGAATAAAACAAATTATATATATATATTTTTGTTTTTAAATGTTTTTGAATGAAGTCTCTATACTCACAAAGGCCTTTATTTGGTGTTATTATTGAAAAGAGTGCTGCTTATTTTTTGTGGAAACAGTGAAATTAGCTACTGAATTTTTGATAACCTTAGTGTTAGAGTACATAATTCCTCAAAATGCCCATCCCGAATTCCAACTGACAATGTCTAGCAGTGAGCCAGAGGCCAAATTTTACAGATTGTGGTGTACATCAAAAAGCTTTGAGAACAGACAGACAGAGGGGAATTTTGGCTGAAACTACAGTACATGAGAGAGAACTGGCTAACGGATGGTGCTACACTGGCTGTCAGAAATATTTGTGATCTAAAATAGAACACAGCAGAGAGCCCAAGTGCCTGACGGTGTTTTAGAATCACTCAAAGATAATGGCACTCATCTTTAAAGATGAACGGAAAACTAGAGCTGCACGATTCTGAATAAATTGAGAATCACGATTTTTTTGTTTAAAATAGAGATCACGATTCTCCCACAATTCTGAATAGGCAACTAAACAAATTAACTTGAGGTTTACTAAAGCGTTCTGACAATCTGTTAATTGCTGCAGTCCATTTAAAAATGTTCAATATCAATTAATTATTTAAAAAAAAAAATCAGTTTGAATGAATGATTCACTCATAGATAGGGATGCACCGAAATTTTGGCCTCAGAAAATTAACCGTCAAAAATTTTTTTGGCCGAAAGAGAAAAAAGGCAGAAAATCGAAGACGAAAATATGCTGCTCCACGTTCAGCGATCAGGTTTCACTCTTGTCCAGCATGTTTCTGAAGATGCACAACTTCGATGTTCCGCTCTCTTCTCAATCGCTCACTCACCGGGAAAGCAAAGTCCGCTAAAATAACATGCCGACATAAAATTCCTCTGGACTTGTTTGATTCCGTTCGCAAACTGTACTGTAACATGATGTGGAACAGCCAAGCTGGGCAACACTGGTAAAATGGCGCTACCCTCTCGTTCACTGTTCCACTTTTCTATTACTGGATGAACCAGCAGTTTCGAACTGATCTCTTGAGTGAACGATTCAATGACAATACATTAACAGTCACTAGTCGCCACCTACTGGCATGATGATGTAATGATACAAAGTAACTTTCAAAAGGTGATTTCCTCTATTTTGATCCCTAACGTAGACATCAGTGTTCATACGCGAACTATAAACTTATCTCAGTACTTCTGTGATCATTTGAATTAATGTTTATACTTAATGAATTAACAGAAATAATTATCCTGTGTGGCTGAAAAGACTGTGAAGTTGCTTCACATATATACATATATATGTGCATGTGTGTATATATGTGCGTGTGTGTAATATATATGCATGTATAAATGCTACATAACTGCTCTCTTTGGCTTAGCGGCAGCGCCAATGCAGATCTGAATGTTGATTGTGCACTGTGATCACTTTTCAAAGTTTTAATAATAGTGAACAAATAGACTTCGCTGAATCGTGGCCATTTAGGAATAAGATCATGTGGGTGTTTGAATGGAGATAGTGATCCTTTGATGATTAATCTTGCAGCTCTACTGAACACCAAGGGGAGAACGATAGCATAGATGCTCCCAAACTGTCAATCTCAAGGAATGCACAATCTATATTGCATCTTATAACCAGAACTAACAGAGATTTGATGCTAGGATATTGTGGGTGGTTCTCAGGATGTGTTAGCTAAGGTATTCTGAGTGGTTGTACTTGCTAGGTGGCCACTTTCTGGCCAAAGTCAAAAGAAAGTAAGTCTATGGGATTTTTTTAACATCCAACATGCAAAAGCATAATTTCAATTGCTTCCAAAAGTACCTCTTCTCGATGAGAAACCATTCATAGTACAAATAAACTTACATGTCAAAGTTTAATGCCATTAAAGGGTTAATTTGTACAAATCTCTAACACCATATGTGCAATAGTAATAGTGGTGTAGTCATTTCAATATTGCAATCAAACAACCTTAAGATCTCGGGCTGTACATAAGTTACAGAGTGTGAGGCAATCTGTTAAGAGCCCATTGACTTCATATAAAATATGACTTGATCACATCAGCAATTCTCAAGCTCAGCATGCTTAAAGACGGCAATTGATCTAATGCACAGAAAGACAGGACTTCAGCAGATTACTGCTAATATTCACATCAGAAATTCGTTTCAAACAGTCGCAGATGCATTCGAATAACAAGTAATGTGCGCTTCCTATCAGAGCAGTTTCTGCAAATACACCCATCCGTTTATTTAGGCTACTTCACTTCCTCAGGTCCACAAATGAACAAAAGCTGTTGTGCACAAGGTCTGATCTAGGCCATAATAAGTGTTTAATGTTTAATATGTGAATGTTGAACTCATCACTTCACAGGGAAACTTTACTTTATTGCTGCATTTAAAATATGCAAGGACCTGTCGATACAAAATTAAATCAATTTGACACATCATGATTTTGCAATTCTTTATGTTTAGTGCATTCAAACCTGTGATATTTTTTCTGACTCACTTCAGTGCTTTGTGCAGGTACACTAGCATTCAAAAGTTTGGACTTAGATTAAAACATAGAATTTGGAGTTATATGAATCAATCTCCGGTACAATGACATTGTAACAATGCTTTTTTGCAGTAATGGAGGCAGTTTCCTTGCCATTCATGGCAACATCACGTTTACAGTTTCAAAAACAATCACAGCAACACAATGGCACCAGGAAGCCACACAGAACAATTCAGGAAACGGGGTAATGATTGGACAACTACTCTAACAGGACTCTTTAACCACAGACAATTACACTTTCACTCAAAAATCTGTGATGTTACACAAACCATCCACATGTCCAACATTCAGGAAGTCAGTGCAACTAAACAACTCAGGAATCTGAGGGAACTGGCCTGAGATGCATTCCTTCTCGGACTTCCTTGACTAATCCCAAAGGAAGTGCTGGTTTATTTCTGTTATTCGGTGATGTCCCACCCAGAACTAAAGAAACAAATCTTTGCTGTCCCCCGCCCAAAACATGAACTAATCTCCACTGGCCAAGAGACATCTTTTTCCTTCTACTGCATTATGTATGACAGGCCATGAATATGACAGTCTCTCAAAAAAACAAGTTCAGATCTCTAAACATTTCTTACTTGATTTAAGCAAATGGCACATGTTGGCACGAGTTCAAAAGCGAATAATGAAGTACGAGAGTATGATGATTCTTGGTGTCACACTTTTCTCAACTTCTAAATATTCTTTCATCGTGTGAGCCATGTGCTCAATTCAATTATATGTAGCCTGTGCAAATAAGGTAAAAGTATTTACACATAAAATACACAGGTTAATAAACCTAATGTTAATCATTTAATCACTTGCAGACAGAATAACCAATTGAACTTGAACAGTAAATGTGCAAACACAACATCTGTTCAACCTCAGATTCACTGACATCTAAAGAGGTTCCAGTGAAACAATGCATGTGTCAAGTCAAAACAAAACCCACTGCAAAGACACAAAACACTCAACCATACAAGAGAAAGACACAAGACCCTCTAAAACCACTGTATATCAGACCAAACTTCTAAACGCAAGCTTGTCAATTACTGTCAAAGCACAAAAATACAGGTAAACAAACGCCAAATGATTGCTGATGGTGCCTTCATTCTCCTTCCTACATAGCATGTTAGCTCCCTGCAAGGCAACATTAGGGTCATAAAATGAATACAAATGATGTTATTTCTCACCAATAACGATTCGAAGATGTTTCAGTCTTGTCAGCACGTCTTTCTTGGGGTCCAAGACTTTCTGTGTCGATTTCCTGACATCCCCATGAGGTTTTTTAGAGAACATTCCGAGATGTTTTGAAGAGCTAATGATAATCTTCCGTTAATTCCCTCATACATAGAAGGGGTTGTCAAATTTACGGCTCGAAAGCAGTTATAGGTTGTAAGGAAACGTGTGGAACTATTGGTGAGGCGTGCATTTTTGCAGAGGAGGTCAGACAAAAGAAAAGAGCAGCCAACCCTCCTCTGTGTGTGTCTTGTGAACTACACACCTCTCTGAAGATCTGAAAACATGGCGGAGGACGCGACATGAAAAACACCTTCATCGATGCCAGAGCCATTCAACGCGCAGACGTCATCCGAGGCACAGAATCCACTGGACAAGCGTGATAGTCTACATTTATAAACAATGTTTTGGGGTAATTTATGTAAAAATAGATACTTGTACTTCATATTTGATGACAAAAAAAGGGTAAGACATTTCTAAACTGTTATAACGAGTTCTGTTTTGAAAGGTTTTATATGTGTTTATATTCTTATGTAGGCTACGCTATTTTTAATTGATATCTATATGTTTCATTATATGTTTTGCCTTTGTGACTCAATGAAGGGCCAATTTCTGTTTGCTAAAATTAAATTAGCCTATATCAATGTGCACAATTAAAAACAAAACAAACAAAAAAACTGTTTTGTTTGCAGGAAAAACTTGACAAATAGGTCTAGGTTGATTGAAACAACAACAACAAAACACATTTAAACATTGAAAACCTTTTTTTATTTATTAAGGTTGTTAAAATTATTGGGAAAAATTGTATTTATCTTTGTGAATATACATTTTACGTTACGAAAGATAATATTTTATGAAATAATGAACTCAACATCTTTTTGTTTATGTTGATTCATAAGCAGAAGTCTGCACACTTCACTCCTAAGTTCCAGATTTGGATTTTTACTTTTTTTTTTCAATCATCTACTTCAAATAAATAAATGTAAGGTAGTACAGTTGTAAATATTTGTTGTAACTTGTTTCCCCTTGTTCTGTAGGCCTACTAGTAACAAGAAAAAATAAATAAATAAACAAAATAAAAGTTCAAACTTCATCTTCATTGTTTAGTATACAAAATACTTTTGTTTAAAAATATATTGTATTTCTAAAATATTGTATGTTTTCTTATATTTTATCCTTTATTTCTGTATTTTATTTATTTATTTCTATAAATTAAAAAGAAAAAGGAGGTCTATTAAATTTTTTAATAAATGTATATATATATATATATATATATATATATATATATACATATATATATAAAGTTTGGTTTGAGTTATTTTTTTATTGTAAAGTTTAAAAGTCTAAAAATTAAATTGGATGAACAGTAACTATTTCAAAATAAATGAGGTGAGAAATGAGAATTTAGAAGTTTACTTTACCGATGAAAATAACAATCATTTCATCCAGTCGTCCATTGATTTATACAGCCTGTTTTTATACTCGTAAACACGCTCTCCACAGTAGGAGTGACGACAGGGAACTGTAGTTCTTCAGTCCACTAAGTACAATATTTCCGAGGGACTCTTGTCACTATAAAAACTACATACCCCAGAGCACTACTACAGCGCTCATTCCGCGCCACCGTCCCAGTTTTTCACAGGGTTGCATGGCTTAATGAAGCAAAACAGATTTTTGTGGTTTACAAAAATATTAAAACAGCTAAAGCGACTTTATAAGCAAAAGCTTCCCCTTTTGATTTGATCAAATCCAGACTAAACGACAACTACTAGTCATTTGAGGATTTAAACGTTTGTTAGCATGATACATCTAACGTTAGATGTTTATGTGTCTGTTTTGTTTTTAGCAATAACATCAAGCTAACAAACACATCTGCTCCAATAAAGGATTGTCTGAAAGGTGAGAAGTAGTTCACAGATTTCTCGGTAATCTTAGTTTGACAAAAGACAGGATGCCAGTGCACTCTAGAGAAAAGAAGGAGAGCAACCATGAAGAGATGGAGGTGGATTTCGGAGAGCAAGAGGGGAGCAGTTCAGAAGATGAGGATACAGAGAGCTCTTCTGTCTCTGAAGACGGAGAAAGCTCAGGTGCGAATCACCCGTTTTATCTATCTATCATACAGTAATAACAATATTTTGTAGGTGTATTATTATTGAGGAGTTTCTGGTCCCTGTTTGAAAGTGCTTGCAAGTCAGTTAACAGTCCACTTCACATACTGTACCTGATTCAGTTACTTCTTATTTTCTTCAAATAAAGAAAGAAACTTCTGTTTGATTTCAGAAATGGACGACGAGGACTGTGAAAGGAGAAGGATGGAATGCATTGACGAAATGACAAATCTAGAAAAACAATTCACTGACCTCAAAGACCAGTATGTACAATCTTCTTGTATTTTAATTGCATAAGTGCAATTTACATGTGCATTTTCCGCATCAGTCATCAAGTTTGTTTGCTTTTATTAGGTTATATAAAGAGAGACTAAGTCAAGTTGATGCCAAACTCCAGGAAGTGATGTCAGGAAAGGCCCCCGAGTACCTGGAACCTCTTGCAACTCTTCAGGAGAATATGCAAGTTAGAACTAAAGTCGCAGGTCAGTCTGATGTCTAAACTGAATATGGGATTATCGATCTCTGAAAAAGTGCATTTTAGTGATTTGTTTTAAAAATTATTATTATAAGGTAAGAAGTGCATTACCTCATTGATTAAATAATACATTTATGTATAGGTATCTACAGAGAGTTGTGCTTGGAATCGGTGAAGAATAAATACGATTGTGAAACCCAAGCAGCACTCCAGCACTGGGAGGTGAGATTTACAGGTGTAAAACCTCTTTAACAAGAAAAAATTTGGGCGGGACTTGATTTTGTTCATGGGGAATTGATTGGATGGTTGTGGTTTGCTATTGGTTGATCTCATGTGAGTGACAGGTTGCCCCACCCTCTCGCCAATAAACGCATCATCAGAGAGAGGTCGTCGCTGCGAGTGAGAGGGGAAAAGTTGTTTTGATTAAGTTCCTTTTTTTGATTAAAGATTATGAGGGCACATACATTTTCAAAAAAGAGTGATGTGCATGGATAAATCAATTGTGGTAAATACAGCGATATTCCAAAAAAAAAAAGTCAGTTTTGATTTCATTGTAACTAATTTGGTTCATTTTATTTCTTCTAGAGTGAGAAACTCTTATTATTTGATACGGTTCAGAGTGAACTGGAGGAGAAGATAAGACGTTTGGAGGAAGACCGTCATAGTATAGATATTACCTCAGGTACTGGAAGTGTTAATATGGTCACAAATAATTTTTGTGCTTTTGTGTTATTTATGCTAATTTTTGGCATATATCCCCTACAGAGCTCTGGAACGATGAGTTACAATCAAGAAAAAACAAGAAGAAAGATCCCTTCAGTCCAGACAAAAAGAAGAAGCCTGTCGTTGTGTCAGATATCCTTTATTACAACCTGCTGTATATAACTACAGTCTGTCTATCTAGAATTTGCTTGAATAACAGTGTGACTTGTGAGTTTCTTAACATGTTCACGTCCATATATAGTTTACATGCTGCAAGACCTGGATATACTGGAGGACTGGACTGCTATTAGAAAGGTTAGACTATCAAAAACTTTCTTTTTTGTGAAGAGATTTGTCTTTTGTATTGTATTGTAAGTGATGTATCATGTTACTATCTTGTAGGCTATGGCAACATTAGGACCTCACAGAGTAAAGTCTGATGGTAAGATAATATTTAGTATTAGTATATTTAATATTCATAAATATAGTGAAATATATATGTGTGTGAGTGTGTGTATATATATATATATATATATTATATACACACACAAATATATACATATATGTTTGTGTGAATGTGTACATTGTTAGTTTTTGTATAGCTGGAATACACTACTGTTCAAAATTTTTGGGGTTGGTAAGATTTTTTTAAATCAAAAATACAGTAATACTGTGAAAAATTACAATTAAAAATAACTGTTTTCTATTTGAATATATTTTAAAATGTCGTTTATTCCTGTGATGTAAAACTGAATTTTCAGCATCATTACTCCAGTCTTCAGTGTCACATGATCCTTCAGAAATCATTCAATAATATCCTGATTTGCTGTTCAGGAAACATTTCTTCTTATTATCAATGTTGCTGCTTAATATATTTGTGGAAACAGGATCCAGGATTCTTTGATTGATCAATTTAATGTGTCCTTGTTGAATAAAAGTATTAATTTCTTCTTAAAAAAAAAAAAAAATTTAATCACCCCAAAGATTTGAAGAGTAGTATATAATTATGCATCACATTTTGAGTGATTATATGCTTCATATCTTTAACACCTAGTCTACCTGCTGTAATGGTTATGGGTTTGGCAGAAATGTTACAGATTTAATCTAAATAAGGGAAAATGAAAATTGGTCTAGAATTTTCCTTTTATTATAGTGACCTTGAACAATGTTCTTAGTCTCTTTTGCACTGGGTAACTTCCTGGAGTTGTGGTGTATAATGATTTCATTAAATGGTAACTTTTTAACAAATGCCAGTTAAATATAGACACAGCATGTATGTATGGTTAGTGTAGTTGTTTAGGTTTGGACTACAAACCAAACAACTATGCTTTATTGTCATCTTTTTAAGTAGATTTTTGTTATATTAGTAACCATAGAACTTTGCATAATTTGTTCTAGTCTCTTCAAAGAGTGACAAACACCAGCACAATGCCCGCTCGGAGGAAGGACGCTTGTTTTACGATGGTGAATGGTACAGCCGTGGCCAAGCCATATGTATTGACAAGAAAGACGAGTATCCTACGAGGTGAGGGTTCCTTACCCAGACGCACTGAATTGTCAAGCTCATATTAATTATTCTGCAGCACTTTTGTCAGTTATTTTTCTCCTCTGTCTTTTCTTTCAAACAGTGCTATAATAACTACAATCAATCATGATGAAGTCTGGTTTAAACGAGTCGATGGGAGCAAATCAAAACTCTACATCTCACAGCTTCAGAAAGGCAAATACACCATAAAACATGCCTGATCTACCTGAGATCTGATCAGATGTCAGTGTGGCAGTCTGAAATGTTTAATAGTGCCATTTTATGTACAGTATATCATGATTTAAAAACCCTTTTTGATGTTTAAAAACGTATACGTCGGTGTATTGTCTGTCATTTGAAATGTGGGGAAAGCTTATGTTATTTTATTGTATATTCAAAGCAATGCCATTTGTAAGATTGTGCCGGACAAGGTCAACAGCGTAATTTAATTACAGGCAAAGTTACTCCCTTTGACAACTGGGCTCATTTTTCCATTTAAATTTGCTCAATTAATTTGAACCCAGTTCAACGTGAAGTAATTTGTAATGCCGTGTTTAGCTACCAAATGGCTTCCTACTTTTTTACATTTCTGCCTCATCACTGTGTTTAGATACAAATGACATTACACAATTTGTATTTGCCATCCTTGGCTTTTCAGTGTAATGAAACACTCTTGTTTGTGCAACATCTCACATGAAATACAGATATTATGAAGTATTTTTAGGAGTGAATAAACAAGACGTTATCACAGCTTCTCAGAGTCTCAGGCCTTTAAACAGCTGTTTACTGTCCATTGTGTTCTAAGAAGATGTGATCTGATGCTGCTCTATTTACAGTCTAAACAAGCCATGAACACTTTGTGAATACTTTACATAATTCATTGTAATGTGCGTTTCAGTTCTGGTCATTGGTTTAGTGTTTTTTCATGTGGGGTTATATCGCCACCCTTTGGTTTTTGTTCTTTATTCTGTTGTTTTTCATTTCTTGTTTTATCCATATTTTTGAAAATTCTGTGTTAAATGTATTTTTTCAGTTTCTTATGAATTTACAGTGATCATGCTTTTAAATACAACATTTCAATATCATAGAGCTTTATTGTCCTTAATGAAATACAAAATACAGTAGTCTAATTAGAACAGTAATATCATGGGTTAAAAAAGAAACAAGGCCTTTATTGGTATTGACCTTTACTCAAGTTTGTCAGAGCATTAATTCAGAACAACATGTAGAAGAGAAAACGTAAGACTTCAATAATATCTTGCTTTATATACAGTAGAGGCCAAAAGTGATCTCCAGAGGGGATATTTGTTTTTAATGACCTTACAACTTTGATTAAACCATCACAATATGAGGGAAATATTTTATATATTTCAAATATGAAGGAAGAACAAAACACTAAATATGTTTATGGTATTTATCTGACAAAATTATTTGGCAAAAAAGGCAAACTACAGCTACAAGTTTTATTTTACTGTGCAAAAAAAGCATATACTGACTACAACATAATCAGTGATTGATATTTTGTTGGTTCTCTCTTGTTTTTGTTGATTATGTCCTCACAATTTGGCATGTTTCGTTGCGTTATCACAAATAGAACAATTGACTCCCGAGCACAATTACGCAATATGCTTACAAAATTTATATATATATAATTTGAATAAAGTGAAGATAAAAATTAAATCAGTGCAGAAAGTCTTTAATTCATAAAGCCATTCAAAGATGCAAATGTAAAAAAGAAAGTCTGAAAAATGGAACAAAATTAAGTTTATGCATAATAATAAGAACAAATTTCTGTCAATGAGTTATGAACTCTTTAAGTTGATTTTTCTGAGCCCATTGGCAGATTTGTTCCTGATTTAATTATAAAGACTTCATGTTTTATGACATTTTGCATCTCAAGTAAATGTATTTTGATTTAAAAATCATTAGATAATTCCCTTGGAAACCAAGACAAAAAAAAGTAAAACATCACTTTCATGCAGTGTGATCAGAATGTACACTAAATTATTTCCATTTTCTAGAGGTTGGAAGCAGAGCGTATCAAGCTTCTTACCAACTAGGATTTTTAAGTGTTGCTAAAACAACTGCATTTCTGGCAAGACATTTACATTTAAAGAACATACTGACGTACTGGGTTCCCTTCAATAGATTCTTTACATTTTCTGTAAAAAGGTCTTAAATTTACCCTCATAAAACCTGCTGAAACCCACTGTCAATTTTCCTAGGCCAGACATCACTTTTGGCCATTACTGCCCAAGCATTAGTTTAAATTGAAAGAAGCCCTTTATTCCCTTCGACAGCTGTCTGCTTTTTAAATGGACCAATGGAGTAACATTATTAGTCTCAAAGCAAATTATTTGAATTAATGTCCTGAGCTGTATTCAAGTATTTACATGCACCATATACAAAAACTGCAAGTTGGTGTGTCAGTAATCACAAGTATAAATACTGTACAGGTAGATAGATGTACTTTATTAATCCTGAGGGGGACATTCAGGTGTAATTTGCTTGACAATTGCATGTCATTTTAATACAATGTGAGCTTTGTTTTGAGGTTAAATGCTGTAGAGTAAAAATAATTCAGTACATTGAGAAGAAATGAAAGTAAAAGCCACCCATGGCTTTTTGTTACAATTCTGATTGCGAAATGACATCTTTAGATGTTTGTAATTAAAACATTTCCATTAATGTGCATATATTCAGAAACACTTAGTTAAACAGGACCACAGTTGACATTCAAGTGTGTAGTTAGACACGAATAGAATTTAGATTTGCCATCTCAAAAACGACATGAAAATACATAATCCTTCACTACAATGCTTTTCGTGTTATGCTCTTTTCAGAAAAGAAAACATGCAGCATGTATATATGTGTAAAAGCAAATTCAAACTGAACATCGTGTTATCTTAACACAAATATAAATATTCACTGGCATTCGTTTCTTTGACAATCAACATTAAGACTCATCTGCAGCCTTTGATGTCAGAAAAAATGGCTACTTAATAAATATCACAGTAAATATTCTTTAACGGAAGTTTCGAGATCACAGTTCAATCGAAAATACTGTTACACAACAGATTATATAATAAAGCTCAATAAATGTGTTTAATCAAATAATGACAAAAAATATCAGATCAATCAAAGTCAAATATTAGTGATAGAAAAGTCTATTTAATTGTCAAAAAATTGTTAAATTGAAATACTTTCTAACTCTAACGCATTAGAATAAATGGATAGGCAATGGCATACAATGCAAAAGGGTACAAGACGTACATTATGTTAGTTAAAATAAACGTGGCATTGGTGCCCTCAAATATACAATAAACCATCTCCAGTGTAAATGTCCTCATAAAGCAGTCAGCATTATGTTTCCGTTTATAAAATCTTTGCAAAAGAAAGAGTGATGCACGGTTCATAGAGATGTGCTCTCTGTACTGTAACGGTGATGAGCAGCAGGCCGTCGCTGTGAGGCAGTCCTGACCTTTTTTTCCATTGCCGTCTTGCCATTTACATGTGCAGTCAAAGCAGAAACCTCTCCACGCTAAGCCCAGCACAGAGGACAGGTGCAGGAAGCCTCTGACTGATCACGCAAATTTCTTCTTGGTTGCAGTGAAACGTTCCATGTACTGAGAAAAGCAAAAATAAAAGCAAGTCATTATAAGACTATGTAAGAAAAAAGTGGCTTTCTTAATCTAGAAATCACATGCTAATATTGTCTTAAAGGTGCAATAATGATTTCTGAGAAACACTGCTGAAAGCGGATCGGACTGAGCGCCACAACACACTTGTAGCCAATCAGCAGTAGGGGGCGTGTCCACTCATGATGGGGGTGGAGAGAGGAGTAAGCAAGAGGGAGGTTTGAAGAAAGACTGTAGAAAGAGAGACATCTGAGACAGGGGCGATTCCACGATTTCAATATTAGGGGATGTACGATCTGTTTTGGGCGAACCAATCACGAGTGGACTAACTAACTAGAGGTTTAAACTGGGTCCAAAATGCTTTGAGGTTTAATCACTCAAACTACATTCTGAGGTAATCGACAGCACACATAACTGCATCGCAAATGTAGTGTAAACACTAATTTGTCTGGAAAATTACCGAAAATTCTGCATTAAATTGCACTTAAATTAATACTTATTTTTGGAGGAAATTATATTTGAGGGATTTTATTTCTTTTTTTAATCCCAGGTGCCTTAGAGGCAAGTTGTACTGTGTCAAGAGTGAATTTAAATGCACTGAATGGTTGAATTCAGAGCAAGAATTCTTCTTGGACTTTCCCATTACTCCTTGCTGGAATGATGGGTTAGATTGTGTGGGATTTGACTTTGTTTCAAAAATAAATACTTAGACCAGTTTTGTTTTACATTCAAACTTAATCTGTGGTATTTTCCATCTTGGAAAAACATGACATTTAAGAGGATGAGACTCACAAAACTAAGCTGACAGTTAACATTGGACCTGGAACATAACAAAAAGATTTTTTTCCATTGTGCCTTCTTATAAACTTACAGTTTGAAGCTGTAAAAATGCAAGTTCCAAAATGGGGTTTACGCAGCAACGCCAAAGAAGATCCATTTTTGGTTCCCCAAAGAACCTTTCAGTGAACAGTACTTTCAGTTTTTCTCAGAGTGAAATACTTTCATAATCTAAAGAACCCTTAACACTATAAAGAACCTTTTGTGGAATGGAAAGATTCCATGGAAGCTAAAGATTCTTCATGAAACCAGAGATGCTACTAAAGAATGTTTATTTTTAAGTTTATTGTTAAGAGTAGCCTAAACTGACACAAACTTACTTTATCATATCCTTCTAGGTCACGCATTTTTTTCACTTCAAACAGGTTGCCCTCCACAGACAGCAGGGACACCTGGGACTCTGTGAGGATGGAGATCGGGATAGAGGAGAGCTCCAGACAGTTCTCCTCCAGCCGTAAGACCTTCAGTCTGGGAGCACGAGACACCTCTGGAGCCAGGGTTGAAATCTGAAACAGAACAAACGCAGCACAAAAAGTCACCCCGACACCCCTATATCATGACATTTCCTGAACGCAATGAACCAAAAACTCACCTGGTTCTGATTGAGGTTGATTTCAATGGCTTGCAGTTCGGCCACCTCTGCAGGAACCACATGGATCTGATTCTTGGACAGGTCCAGAACATCGAGTTGACGAAGGCTGCTGAGTCCAGTTGGAAACTCTTTGAAGTGATTCCCAGACAGGTTCAGGGTGCGCAAAGACTTCAGCTGACCCACCGACGCAGGAAGTTGTTTTAGCTGGTTCCCATTTAAAATAAGAGTCTCCAGCTTCTTGAGTTTCCCGATATCATTTGGTAGACTGGCTGCATACGATAAAGTTCACACATTAATGGAGAGCTTAAGGGTTTATATAATAGAAAACAGACTTTTTTTGCAATAATGAGTTTAATCTAAGTTTTATCTAGTTTTATTTAGATACAGGGTCTAAAATTAACACTCGCCAAGCGCAAATGCGAGAAAAAAAAATGAAATGGTGCCAATCACCAGTTGGCTGGTAACATTTTTATGAATGCTAACAATACAATGTTGTGAGAACGTAAACAAACGTATACGACACTCTGGGAAGAGTTGATGGTCACAAAAGTTTAAGCCTTGCCAACTTAAATATGCAAGTGCAAGATGATGCGAAAGGGAAATAAATTCGTTTTTGTGCACAAATGTCCAAATTGCGCACTCAGAAAGCTCATGAACACTGAATTGAGCTCTCTTTCAGGTCTTAAAATTTGTTAAAAAAAAAAAAAAGGTTTAAGTCAATGTAAAGAGTTGTGGGAAAACAGGATGCATGTCAGGTCTTAAAGTGACAGCAGCCTGATAAACCCACTGCTGTCTGTCATTAATGTAAATCAAAGTAAATTAAGTCTGCACAATTTGGCATGTTTCATTGCGTATATTACAGATAAAAACTGATTCCAAGCACAACTATGCAATATGCTTACAAAATCATTAACAAAGTTTGAATACATTTTGAAAGTGTTGTCAAAATCACAGACTTCAATACTAAGTCGGTACTGAAATTTTAAAAAATGTGGCATTTTGAGCGCTGTTGAGCGGACTTGTAAACACCTCTGATTGGCCTTTGTGCTCCCGTGTGTATCTGAGCGCTCGGTGAAGAGCGCCCCCTGATGTCTGTTTACAACATGTTTTTAAAGCGCTGATCATTGTAGCACACATATATGTTGAGCACATGAACACAATGGCCAATCAGAGTTGATTACTCAAAGCGTCACATTTTTCAAATTTCAGTACCGACTTGGTATCAAAGTCGGTACTTTTGACAACACTATGAACAATATTTAAATAAAGGGTGAAGATGTTGATTTTCCTGGGCAAGACATCACTTTTGGTCACTATTGTACATGCATATTAAGAATTTGCAATACAATTTAATTTAATTTATTAAGAAAAAAAGTTTACAGACATATTAGGTATCAATTACCAAAATATGGGCCATTTAAAAATTGTCACTGTACCATACCACTATCAAGCCTATTCAATATTCATCAGTTTGGCAGGTGAATACTCATTTCACATTCACCAATGACAACAAATGTGATTTATATACAGAAGAGGTTAATTCGAATGATCAAAAGAGTGAAAATTACTTCTATAAAACTATATTCATTGCAAATAACTTGAATAACATTACAGAAAAATAAAAGAACAGAATGTTTAATCAACACTTACTGAGTAAGTCGTCAACACTTACTCAGTTTATTGCTGCTTATGGTAAGACTCTTGAGATGCTGGAAGCCTCCTATGAATTCTGGAAGCACCTCGATTTTGTTGTTGGACAGATCAACTGTCCGCAGGTTTGCGGTGAGTTTCTGCAGATCTTCTGGGAACTGTATAGACAAAGACACACGAGCTGTCAATAATCCACGAGGACGTGGCTGCTGCTAAGTGCATCTGAGTGGGGAATATGATTACGACAAGCCTATTAGTACCTCTGTCAAACTCTTTCCGGTCAGCTGAAAGACTCCGGTCTTCTGAGATGTTTCCAAATGAGCTTTGAGTGCACTGTTCCCCATTTACAGGATCTGGATGATGCAGATGCTGTTGAATTTATTTATTTTTCAGGAAATCCACTGGAAGGCTAAAATAAAGCAATAAAAGCATTTGCACATTATTTTCTTTATGAAGTCCAGTTAGCCCCTTAAATGAACCATACGGTTCTTGCACAATAAGCATAATTTAACTATTACAATGGCCATAGATCAATACAATTATGGTTTCAATAAAATACAATAGAAAGTGTTATGAAAAATAACAGCCTGAACACACTTTCAACCTTTAATACAAATGTCAAAAGTTTGTGTTACTGTATTGTATGACTATTAGATTTATTAACCGACTTTTTCATTCACTAAATATGTAGTAAGAACATACGGCAGCATTTCAGCTAAAATCTCAATGTTGTAGAAGTTGTTACCATAGTAAAAACATGGTAAATATTGAATCCAGATGACATTTGCGTTACATCTGAGCTAAACAAACACAAGGCACACTGAACAAAATATTATCTTTTAGCACTTTAGCGCAAAGTAATTAACAACGAGCTGTCAAAAATGTGAACAAACACGACTGAAAACCGCAGTTGACAGCTGTAAAACATTCGGCTTAATACTGTACATTATTTCAGAGTAACACTTGCCTTTAGCCAGTTAGCTCGACCGGCTATCTGTAAATCCACAGTTTGACAATGTGTGCAGCATAAAAAGTTCACAGAATCCCGAGAACCTTCAATAAGTGCTTAAAAATGTGTAAAAAAAAATATAAAATAATGGTAGACAGTGATCTAAGGTGGTGATAAAATGGTCATCTAGGGAACTTTGTCCATTCCCAGATTGATGTTTGTTTATGTAGATACAGACAGTTTAAGGCTGCTGCGTGTAATTACACCTCCCGCCCGCTGGCCGGCGGTAATAGACAATTTATCTTCCGTTTCATATTCTGTATATCGCCACTTAGTGGCTTGGCTGTGAAACGACCTCAAACATTTTTATTCACCTATGTTGATATCTAAACTTAATATTAGTGGTGGGCAGAGCGAGGCTTAATGAAACACTGAAACAGTTGAAGCAAATGTGCCGTATTGTGTCGAAGCTTCGAAACTACACCGACACCCGTCTCCACGGTGACACCTTGTGGTCAATTGCACATATTATCTGAAACAATTTTGAAAACAAACCGTTTAAAAAAATAAAAATGTTGTGTTTTTGTTAATGTGGTGCGTTTTTAACATCCTCACTATATAACTATAATATATAATAATAATAATTAGGTTATTTTGGACATGAAAAATGAAAATTAATAAAACAAATCAATCCACAATGGTCTCTCTTTTTTTTTTTTTTTTTTTTTTTACAGATTTTTATTCAAAAATATTAATTGCTTTCTCCTCTCACAAAAACCCACGAGGTAAAGCTGCATTAACTCCTCTTTAAACTTTGTGGGAGTTGAGACAGATGTGCGATTATGTGATTTGTTCCCACCCCTGTCAATCAAACGCAAGCTCTTTTTTTTTTTTTTTTTTAATTCAACTTTCAATATACAAACATAAAATAACATTTAACATAAGAAAGAGAGAGAACAAACAAACAAACAAACAACAACAAAAAAAATAGATTGGGGATACATATAACAGATCTTACATCACACATGGTAGCGTATTAAATTCTGCAAATGACTTTTTTCAATATAAGAGATGTTTTCCAAGAAGATGATCATAGATTCATCTATTTTAACTATTTTGTAGAATGTATCAAAAATCATCATAGAAACCCGTTTCCAAAAGTCTTCTGAATATTTACAATTGCAAAATAAATGTGTGAGAGTTTCAGGTTCAAGATTACAGAAAGAACATTGAGATGAGATGTCTTATCAAACGCAAACTCGGCAAGCATGTCGAAACGCGCAGAAGCTTCTTTTAGCCATAGTCACGTGACATGTGTGTTTTGAATCACAGCTCGGAGCAGTGTTTCGAAACATCTACGCTTTAGGATCTCGACACTGTGTCGAAACGTCTACCTAATATCACAACCTATATTTCTAAATGTATATTATCACCCATTATACACGTCTAATAGCAGCATGCATAATAAATAATTATAGTCTCCCTTATAAATACAGGGCTCTCAAGTCTCACGCATTCACCATGAAACTCACGCATTTCAACCAGTTCACACGCCTTGTATTTCTAGAAGTAAGGGATAACTTGCCCCGCTATATACAATTAATGGACGAGGCATGCCCTGTGACCCCGATATCCCGATAAGAATTGTGTGGGGCCTGCTAATATTTGAGTGACTCTTCCCCAAACAAATGTAATTTCACTCCAAACTGAAAACTGTAAACTAGCTCCAAACTGTAGCTTATTGATTCTACTCTAATAACTGTTATGGAATTTCAATTCAGTACACTATTCATAAATAAGATAGCAGGGTTGCAAATTTAGACTCAATTAAGCTGTCTGACTAGCTACTGTGTATGCTAGGTTTATTTTATGTTAGATAATCAGTCATAAAAATATCTAATAGGTCTCACAAGGGGAAAAAACAAAAAGTGCACTCAGAATCGCTCTCATTTTTTGTTGTTTTTGCATATCAACAGTGGCGAGATGATTTGTTGTAGTAACAATAACTGTCTATGCC
This sequence comes from Zacco platypus, assembly GCA_038088235.1. Taxonomy (NCBI): domain Eukaryota; kingdom Metazoa; phylum Chordata; class Actinopteri; order Cypriniformes; family Xenocyprididae; genus Zacco; species Zacco platypus. The sequence goes on from CM076069.1 coordinate 13,463,776, forward strand.
AGACACTATTTGTTACCATAGTGAATGTTTGTAAGGGCTGTGCAGTGTTGGTGCCAGAGACCACATCCTTGTCCTGTCATTTAGGCTACAAAAGATGCAAATGTTGCTATTTAATGTCCTTATTATAAAATGACTAGCTTTTCTCTTCTAGAAATTCATCAGTAGCTACATTCTCAGAAAAAAGAAAGAAATTAGCCAAATTGTACCTTTACAGGTAACAGCTTGTCCATAGGACGTCACCCTACATTATATGTTATTTAGGCTACCTCTGATCGATTCATAGTAGTACCTGAAAGTTGAAATAAAGCAGTCAGTAACCATTGTTTAATAGTAAATGGATTTCCACTCTAATCAAAAAATTTAATAAACACAGTAAATGTAACCATTTAAAAGAAAATGACTGCAAGATGGCGGCGCCTTTGCTAAAAAGGCTATAGCAAAACATCTTTTTCTTTCTACATTTATTGTGTTTTTATGTTATTTTTCATTGGAGTGGGAATCCATTTACTAACGTTAACTTGACTGACTGCTTCATTTCCACTTTAAAAAAGGGTTAGTTCCACCAAAAATAAAAATTTTGTCATTACTTGCTCACCCTCAAGTTGTTCCAAACCTGAATGAGTTTCTTTCTTCTGCTGAACACAAAAGAAAAAAGGAAAAAAATATATAAAGCTGCTGGTCATATAATTAGAATATCATCAAAAGGTTGATTTATTTCAGTAATTCCATTCAAAAAGTGAAACTTGTATATTATATTCATTCATTACACACAGACTGATATATTTCAAATGTTTTTTTTAAATTTTGATGATTATAACTGACAACTAAGTCAGTTGGGACCGTTAACTGTCTGGTTACCAACATTCTTCAGAATATCTTCTTTTGTGTTCAGCAGAAGAAAGAAACTCATACAGGTTTGGAGTGACGTGAGGGTGAGTAAATGATGACAGAATTTTCAGTTTTGGGTGAACTATATCTTTAAAGGGTTAGTTCACTCAAAGTCGTTATTTTTGTTTTGTTTTTGCGCACAAAAAGTATTCTCATCACTTCATAAACATTAAGGTTGAACCACTGCAGTCAAGTGGACTGTTTTACAGATGTCTTTAGCGCCTTTCTGGACCTTGACCTTGAAAGTGGAGGTTATATATGGACGAGTCATTTACCTCTTGGATTTCATCAAAAATATCTTAATTTGTGTTCAGAAGATGAATGAAGGTCTTACGGGTGTAGAACGACACTTCAGTCTGTGTATAATTTGCAATTACTATATTTGATGAAAGTAGAGTACAGTATAGGCCTGCTGTTTATGATTCATAAGTTTAATTGTTGATTGGTTCAATACATACAACAACTATGAGCATGTTTAAATATTTTATTAATTCTCATTAAAAAGATTTTTACATAAATAATGTCACATAAGTGTTAAATGAATGTGTAAATATTTAAAACAAACAAACAAAAAAACTCTATTTTGCTATTTTGTCTACGAAATAAATTAAAATCTGTTCAAATGCACAAGTCTCAGCTTCATTGGAACAAATAAATAAGTTCATTCTAACATGGAAACATGCAAGTCATTTTAGGACGTTTTGGCCCATACACATGTACAGCCCACTATGACTTTCTCAAAAGTTGTCCTGAAGCACTTCTTGTCCTTTGAGTCCTGTTTCAGAACCAGGATTTCCTGATAAATGGGTAGAGAGTTCAATCTCTCATCCACACCAGTAGGAAGCGTGCAATATTCTGAATTGCATTGGGCTTCAAAGATGACCTGTGGTATTCTGTCTTGTGAAATTTTTGGTCTAAAAACAGAGAAAACAAGGTGGTTATTTCACTGAGATAAAACCTAACCAAGACCTACTTCACTCGACATTTCACATTGACGTCAAATGGTCTGCTATACCTTAAAACGATTTCAGTTTATATAGCATAGATGCTACGAGAATTAGCTAAATGTTAACCTCCAAAACAAACGACTTGTGCTGGTTTTAGCTGATTTCTCAACAGTGTAAATGGAGATCTACATCATTCTATTACTCTAAAACTTAGTCCTTTTTGATTTACTTATGAATTTGGTGAATGTATCATTTGTATTTGTCTCTTTGCAACTCACATCCAGGTCCATGCCGACAGTGAGCGGGTGTGGAGGTTGCCATTTCCCTCCATGACCTCGGAAGGAGCGACATAGAAGTCATCGGAAATCATCAAACCGGTGTCACATATATGTTTCTCTGTTTGTTTAGCAAACGTGAAGCTCGCCAGTGCACAGAGTAAAACCTGAGAGAAAGATTGTTATCTGTTATAATTCATTCAAATTCATCAACAAAAACGATTCAGAAAAGCTCAAACCATTTCTGCTTTTTAGGCCTCTTTTTGACACAACATATCACATTTAACTTAATCTGAAAAGTTTTAAGATGAATCAAACAATGTAATCAAACCAATAGTGTTAGCATTAGGCTAGCTAATAGAGTTACGCTAAATATCTACGCTTTTTTCGGTCGTCTCACCATGTATTTAGCGTTGAAGAAGCCCGAAAACATCTTTAATGTCCTCTTCATGTTCTCTTCCACAGTGAAAATGTTTCTAGTTCAACACATCTATTTATGCAATGCTTTATCGTGATTGCATAGATAATATGGCCTACCTCTGACCTGGATTCGTTCATCAGATCAATTGATAGGTGAGGGGTGCTTTGTTTAGACCTACATTTTGCCACTCATTGCCAGTAATCTTACCTACGGACTAAAGATCAGTCTATGTTGGCAAGGTTGCAGATCCATTTCACTGAATTTTGATTGGAAAATGATGATTCATAAATATCAGTCTTTTGGGGTGAGTTATCAAGATTTTTGATTCTGTTCTTTTAAGTCATGTTTCGGAAACTCTATTTGGTTGTATCTGGTCTAAGTTTTACGCATGGAGAATTATTGGGAAACTTTTATTGAACACCTTCATGGGAAAAATGTTTTCCTTGTTATGGCCTCCATTTATACCAGTTCAATACTCTTGAATGTAGAATGAATGTTTTCATTCAGTTTTTCATTCATAATGGGACTAGAACAAAAAATTCTATATAGAACCTTGAAAGGTTCTGTCAGGTGCTCACAGAAACTTCATGGGTTCCCATCATGGGATAATTTTATGGATTTAGTTTTGTTTTAAGCAATTTTTACTTTTAATTAAATCTTAAAAATTCAAGAGCCTGTAAACATACTTTATCACTAGAGTTCAATCATTTAAGATATTTCTTCTAATATATAGAACTTTTTTGACACAAAGCATTCCTTAAAATTGAGTCAAGAACCCTAGAGTTCTAAAAAAAAACAAAATATAATGAGTGCATAATGTGTTGTATAAGTTAATGAAAAAATCATTGTTATGAAAGGCTTTCTATAACCATCTTACTGTGCCAAATGGATGAATGACAATTTTTCTTGTTGAATATATGAATGTTTCTGTCAAATAAACCTCTACCGGAATTTCAATTTTGTAACAAAAAAAAAATTCAATAAATATGCATTTCCTGCTTTCTAATGTATTGTCGCAAGACAGCTTAACCACAGAAAGTGATCTTCTAAGACCACCTTGGTGAACCAACTGTGCTAGAGAGACCTTATCGGTTGACATCTAAGTTTTACTGACATGTCAATGCTATGGTTTATGCTCTCTACAAAATGAAACCTTTTTTATGGATGAAAAGAGAATATAATCGTAGGCTGTAAATTGAGTGTTGTAAATCATCACTCACTTTACATGACTCTCATTTGATCAGTACCTGTTTGAACTAGAGATCTATGCATGAATGAATGTGCCAGTCTGTATATCCTTTGTAACTTAAACAAACATTTGTAAATGTATGAATAAGCGGGAAACAATGGTGCAGTGCACACTTTATCAATTACACGTCAATAACGAAAGTTGATTATCTATATTGATGGGTCATCATTAAGCCATTTGCCATCTCAAGAGTCTTACGGGAAATTCCGTCGTGCTGAAAGTGTTAGAGCAAATTGTTACATCACAGACACACTCACAGAGATGCTGCGGTGGCTGGTATACTGATGTATTTGAGATTATCCCAGCATCAAAGTGAGAAGTGTTCTTGATAGATTGCTTTCACTGATACAGTGTCTTTGTGTGGTGAGAGAAACAGCATATACAGTGCAAACTATACGGCCTATTTTCACCACCCACATAACCATTTACATTTGATTGCAAACACAACTCCTTTTTTGGGCAGTATTCTGAATTCAGTTCATTCTTTCTTCTTCTTTTATTATCTATCATTTTATTATAAGTTTATTTGGACAAGTATGTCTTAAAACCAACATTTATTTTTTTTTGTTTTTTTTTTAGGATTAAACAACCAATCAAAAACAAACAACAATATAAACAGAACATTTTGCAAAGTTTCCAACTATAGTTGGTATGTGTTGTTCATTAATGGGCAGTTTTATCATGGGTGCCCTGTGTCTAAACCCAGAGTTATGCCGCAGTTATGCCGCCTTCTTTGATGTGGCGGCTCCCAGTGCGGGAATCCTCTCTTCGTAGGTTTTTTTTTTTGAGTTACTTTCAAACTGACTGATGACATACCATTCACACAGTGAACGGAAGCTACTCAGCAAATCACTGACCTCATTTTGCCATTCTGTTTTGATGAAAGGAAAATATAGCATCCTGTAATGAAGATCTTTTATGACAGTATCAGTTGGCCCAGGATTGTGTAATTTTACACAATTATTTGATTTCCACTTACTGAGTGGACAAAATAAAACCATGAGCATAACCACCACGATGACAAATGAGGATATAACAAATTACTCATGAAAAAAGGCCTTTGATCTGATTATGCAATTTAGTTGAACTTAATCATTGTTCAAGTCAAAGAAATGCGAAACTTTAAGTGCACCCACATTTAAGTGTATTAATGACCCTTTTTGTGCTTAATCATATGTCAGGTGTTTGAAATGTGAGTGTATGTTAAAAATCAGAAAGAAAAAAAAACTGCCAGTGTGGTTTTAACTTGTTTTGAACATAAACTCACTTAATTTTGATAAATATTTCAGTAAACAAGACTCAATATCTGAAGTAATTTTGCTTCTCAAGTAATTGTATCTTAATTTAAAAGGGATAGTTCCAAAAACCAAAAATGAAAATTCTGTCATCATTTACATCATTTACACACTGAAGTCATTCCAAATTTGAACGTTTGAATTTGAACGTTTTTTCTTCTGCTGAGCACAAAAGAAGATATTTTGAAGAATATGGGTAACCAAACAGTTGTGTCATTTACTTCCATGTGAAAAAAATACTATGGAAGTCAAATATCTTCTTTGTTCAGCAGAAGAAAGAGGTAAAAGATAAACTTTATTTTGATCGTCCCCTTTAGACATTCTGTTGCACCTACATGTCAAATAACTAGTAGATGGATAGTGTTAGGGTTGGTAGAATAAGTTGACATGTACTTGCAAAGTCACATATACAGTATCATATTGAAGTGAGTACACCCCTCACATTTTTGTAATGTAATGTAAAGTAGTGAGTGTACAGCTTGTACAACATTGTAAATTTGCTGTCCCCTCAAAATAACTCAATATGCAGGCATTAATGTCTAAACCGCTGGACACAAAAGTGAGTACACAAGTGAAAATGTCCAAATTGGGCCCAAAGTGTCAATATTTTGTGTGGCCACCATTATTTTCCAGCACTGCCTTAACCCTCTTGTGCATGGAGTTCACTAGAGCTTCACAGGTTGCCACTGGAGTAATTCCACACCTCCATGACGACATCACAGAGCTGGTGGATGTTAGAGTACTTGCGCTCCTCCACCTTCCGCTTGAGGATGCCAATGGGTTTTAGGTCTGGAGACATGCTTGACCAGTCCATCATCTTTACCCTCAGCTTCTTTAGCAAGGCAGTGGTCATCTTGGAAGTGTGTTTGGGGTCATTATCATGTTGGAATACTGCCCTGTGGCCCAGTCTGCAAAGTCTGCTTCAGTATGTCATAGTACATGTTGGCATTCATGCTACCCTCAATGAACTGGAGATCCCCAGTGCCGGCAGAACTCATGCATCCCCAGACCATGATACTCCCACCACCATGCTTGATGGTAGGCAAGACACACTTGTCTTTGTACTCCTCACCTGGTTGCCGCCACACACACTTGACACCATCTGAACCAAATAATTTTAAACATTGTAGCAAAGTGTCATTTATTCAGCGTTGTCACATGAAAAGATATAATAAAGTATTTACAAAAATAAAGTGTTAGCAGATGTTAAGCAGACATTCTACAAATACTCTAACGAGAATTAGTTACTTACATGTAGTCAACAAAATGTCTAATAGGGGACAATCAAAATAAAATGTTACCAGAAAAACATGCAGGTTTGGAACAACTTGAGAGTGAGTAAATGAATTTTCATTTTGGGTGAACTATCCCTTTAAGAACTTTTATATATTTGTACTAGAAAACTAGACAATAGTACTGAGAAAATCCTTTTTTTTTCTTTTTCTTTTTTTGCAGTGTAACATTGATTATAACTAACAAAATTGCCAACTCAAAAATGTAAAAGATTATTAATAATATGAATTCTAACAGAAATTAAATAGTAATGCCTTCAATTGTAAAAATCCAGATTAGGAATGTTGAAATAATCTCACAAATGATGAAACTGTGAAAATGAAGTTACCAATATGTTGCGTGGAAACTGAGGTTAGTGATTCAGCTCTTTTGAATAGTCTCCAAATATGTGGTCTTTTGTGGGTCACTATGAAAGCCCACTTTCCTGGACGTTAAATAACTGAAATCTTTTTCATGAGTATGAAAGTAGGAGATTCCTAGACATTTTGAAACTCCAAGAAGTAGGTCAGAGGCCTGCGTCACATATCCAACGGTCCTTTAGGGTTTATGAACATACAAGTATTTTTCAAAGGGATAGTTTATCCAAAGATGAAAATTCTGTCATGTTGTTTGAAACCTGTATGACCCTTTTTGTGTGTGTGTGAAACACAACATTTTTTTTTCATACAATGAATGTCAATGGGGTCCAGTATACTTTGGACCCCAACGTTCTTCAAAATATCTTCTTTTGTTTCCCCCAGGTAAAATAAAGTCATACAGTTTTGAAATGACATGACTGAATTTTACATTTCATTTAAGTATTTTAAAATAATAAAATTATATAATGAAAGGCTTATAAACTACAAACAATATTCATTATCTATGCTCACAACAAGAACATTTTTGAAATGTATAGACTTAACGCTGTCGTACTGTTTCGGGGGATTACGTTTATTGTATTACTGTCAATTGCATCTGCATCAATTCTGAGTCACATGAAAATGTGGCCCTGTCTTTTCCATTTCAATCCTTAGAAATTTCAGAGTAGGAGAGGGTCAGACCACAAACACACCACATCTGACGCAGTCTTAAACCAGCACCGGTGGGAAATTGTGCATCGGCGAGATGCAAGCCTTTACACACATCGGGGCGGAAGTCTTCATGTCTACTTGACTTTCTGCAAACTATGTCAATCCAGGTCACTGGCATTAACAAAAGCCAACGTGGGGGCTGAAAAATAGTGGTCAGAATCATATTCAACAAGACTTTAATTCAGCATACTAATTTATACCTTCTGATCTGAATAAATGTGAGACGTCTGTCAAAGAAAGTAGGTTATGTTAGTAACTTGGTTGCTAAGATGCACAAAACACAATAATATGTGGCCACAAATATATCAAGACACCTCAGCATGAATTCTGTTGCATTAGTTAACAAAATACCAAGCCAAATAACATTTATTTGAAAAAAAAAAAAATTAAGTCAAAAAGATTTTGGACTTGAATGAGTGGAACGTGTCCATTGTTCTGACATCGGTGACTCAAAAATCCACTAAAATTCAACAGTTGGTGAAAATTCATTTGGAAAAATGGCTCGGAAATGTTACGTTAGATCTGAGGAAAACTCTTGAAGCATTTATCTGGAGGTACACATATTGTTATCTTATTTTCTATGAAAGAAAATACTCTATATTTTGGGGGGTAGGGGGAGGGAGATGTGAAGTCTATAAGTGCATCATATTTAAAACATGTATAGCTTTTTTTTTGGAACATAAAATAAGCTTTTTTTTCTTTCATACATTGAATGTCAATGGGGTCCAAACGTTAGTGGAACATAACAACAGTTCTGCTATGACATCAATGACTTCATTCAATCCACTAAAATTCACTTTGGGTCCAATTAGTTGAAATTAATTGCAAAAAAAAAAAAAAAAAAAAAAAAGGCCTGAGAGAAGTGATTTCCAGAAGCAAATGCTTATATTGTATCATAATGAAACAAAATATTGTATGCTTTTAGATAAAATTGTAAAGTCTATAAGTGCATCATATTGTTTAAAATACAACGCATTGTGATATACTCAATACTGAAAGGGATTTTTGCTGACACATTGAATATGACGACATAAAATACCATCAAAGGCGAAAATGCATCACAGGAAGCTCCTACACCACTGCGAATGCACGAACAGGCCTCTCTATATAAACTGCACTTACCACTGCAAATGTAGAACAGCTAGATTTAGGACTGACAGAAGACATCTGAAAAGATAAGGTCAAAACCTTGAGACAAATGAATGCAACAATGTCATCAGCGTTAAACATCCAGTTCCTCATGGTGAGTATTGCTGAAATATTAGAAGATAGCCTGCTGACTATTACTGGTGATTTTTGATGCTGAAGTCACAAAAATGAGTCTGAAATGACAATGTTTGTGTTTCACAGGTGGCTTGTATGATGGGGCTCATTTTGATATCATTTGGAGCTGAGGGGGCACCTTCAAAACATCCTTCGAAGAAAGGAAACGGCCAACACAGGTCATCAGATGAATCCGATCCAGCATCATCATACCGGTTGATCTTGGATACGGAGTTCAAAGCGCCCAAGCCGATCCGTCCAATAAACAATGACTCCATCTCTCCATGGACCTACACGTAAGACCTTGTCCTATGTACACTTAAAAATAAAGGTTCTTTATTGGAGTCAATTATCAAAATGGTCCTTTTAAGAGCTCTTCACTGAAAGCTTCTTTGGGGAACCAAAAATGGCTCTTCTACATCATTGCTGCAACCCTCCACCTTTTGGAACCTTTATTTTTAAGAACTTCTTTGTTGTCTTTAAAATTAGAATGTGACAGTTTCAAAACGCTTACCTAAAATTGCACATGATTCATTTTGTTTCATAGGTTTACGCATGACGAGAACCTGTACCCTTCGAGCATCGCAGAGGCGAAGTGTTCGCTGAATGGGTGCTTGATCGATGACAGTGAAAATTACCTGTCCAGACCTATTTACACCCAAATCATGGTCTTGAGGAGAATCCGAGGAGAAAAGCACAACTATTCCTTTAGACTTGAGTACAAAACCATCGCAGTGGGATGCACCTGCATTCGTCCATATGTAGAACAAGTTTAAAATGAGGAATCTGACATGTTACAGTATTACTATTCTAAAACTTAAGCCTTAAGACTTAATTTATTCATTCTTATAATTTATTTTGGTAATCACATACATATGTGTTCACAAATTTTTATTTATTTCCACTGTATTTCTGATTTATATATTTTAGTTTTTTGCTTTATTTTAATATTAAAACATCAGATTCATCAAGAATCATGTTCAAACCCTCATCCAACCTGATCTGTCTAATAATCTAATTTATTAATGTCATTAAATATGTGTTTGTAAATGCAGGTTATTTATTTATTTTCACTGGATTTTTTTTTATTAAAATAATTTGTATTAATTATTTATTTATTGATCTAAATGTGTTTTAAGGTTGCAATAAATGAGAAAAAATACTATAATGATTGTTCTGATGGTCTATTTTTTCTTTTTCTTTTTTTGGAAGCATTTTAAAAAATTCAAATTCTAAAATAAGGAAGTCACAAGGACAAAACTATACCAGCAGTCCTTTAATTCGCTCTGCCTCTAAAATATATCACAATTTCTGTACAGACTTATATAGCCAAATCAGACACCAGCTGATCATGAGGCAAGTGAACATATGTACAGCGGCAAAAGCTTGAGCAGTTTACCAAAAATAGAGCCTTAAAGACAGAACAGAAGACAAACTGACTGCATCCACATGGGCAAAGTACATGAAACCGTCCCAATGTCACTCAAATATTCATAAACACAAAGTTACCACTCACATTCACTCATTTTTGGCACTATTGGCATACAAGCTCGTCACAGAGACAAACACATCTCTGCGTTTCTCAGATTAAGGTAGTAAAGATTCCTTCACAATCTTTGCTGGCCGGCCAGTTCCGTTCATCTGACAACATGGCCATTGTACCTTACAATGATGTAATGATATCATAATCGTGTTTCAGAGTCATAATCTCATATGATCCAAGCTAATAAGCTTAGCGTGATAGTCAGTCCTTTGGTGAATGTTCTCCCATATGATCAGCGTGTGTTGTGGGAAGATCTCAAGGCACCTGGAACATAAAGTTCAGAGATATAACAATTAATATCAGGACAAAGACCACACATTCACACACCAAATGGCTTTTCACAAGTTTTATCAAGAGCATCACAACATGCAAACATTTAAATGTTGATTTCCGCCATATTTAATACACTATACGTTGTCAGGTAGCTAACTACTTTTTTTTGTGATTCTTCTACTAAGACACATAAATACAAAGCAGAACTACAGTACTAAATACACAACACCTCTTTGAGTACACAAACAATGTTACAAACAGCTCATTCGCAGCAGTACAACACAAATACACATCTTGGTTCCTCTGTTCATTATCTTTATCCTATCAGTACATGCTAAGCTATTATTAAGGCTGAAGAGATAGATGATGACTCATGCATTTTACACAGTTTGGCAGCAAAAAAAAAATCAACAAAGCAACTTTTTGTCATTTTCCAATTGATGCCCAATTTCACATCCACAATACACTGCGGTTTGTGCTGCAGCAAACACAAGAATATAGTATCTTTCGCTGCAAATATCGCAAGATAGGCCTCCAAATTGTTGCCAATTCCAAAGCACAGCCTTTCTTCGCATGACTAGGACCTGCTAGGTCTTATTTTATTGTTTGCTTTTGAAAAATCTGGACAAGAATTGCTCTTGATTCTACTGCCAGTCCAGTTCCATGTGCTCCTTGTTTTTCCTCACCTCCTCAGCATGCTTGTCCTGGAAAAACACAAGACAAAAGGAAGAAAAATGATTAAATAATAGCACAATCTCAACCATAAAGTGTCTAAGCTTTAAAAAGATCTTCCTAGTGGCACCAAACAGAACTGCAAAAATAATGCCCATTTCCAAACAAGTCCGCAACATTCAGATAGTCATGCCCTAAACCAGTGGTCTCAAACTCCTGGAGGGCCACAGCCCTGCAGAGTTCAGCTCCAACTCACCTGCTTGAAATTTTCTAATGATCCGTAAAACCTTGATTAGCTGGATCATAAGTGTTTAATTAGGGTTGGAGCCAAACTCTGCAGGGCTGTGGCCCTCCAGGAACTGAGTTTCAAACCACTGATCGATTGAGCTTATATCACTAACTGTATATTAAAGAGATAATTCACCCAAAAATGAAAATTATCCCATGATTTACTCACGCTCAAGCCCTCCTAGATGTCCATGACTATCTTCTCTCATACGAACACAATCAGAGTTATATTAAAAAAATATCCTGGCCCTTCCAAGCTTTAAAATGGTTGTAAATAGCGCTCACGATTTTTTATTTTAAGTGCATCCATCCATCATAAAAGTAATCCAGGGCTCCAGGGGGTTAATAAAGGCCTTCTGAAGCAAAGTGGGTTTTGTAAGAAAAATATCCATATTTAAAACTATAATAACTAGCTTCTGGCAAACAATCATATGACTTACGATGGAAGCGTAACCTCTGATGTGATGCAAGTCGACTTCCGAACAGATGTTTGTTGGAAGTTGGTTATTATAGTTTATAGAGTTTTAAATATGGATATTTTTTTTACAAAAACCCATTACTTTGCTTCAGAAGGCCTTATTAACTCTCTGGAGCCGTATGGATTACATTTAAGGTGGATGGATGCATTTTTTTGGGCTTCAAAATCATGAGCCCCATTCACTCCCTTTATAAAGCTTGGAAGAGCCAGGATATATTTTAATATAACTCCGATTGTATTTGTCTGAAAGAAGATAGTCACATACACCTAGGATGGCTGGAGGGTGAGAAAATAATGAGGTAATTTTTATTTTTGGGTGAACTAACCCTTTAAGCCACTCAAACAAACAGATAGCAATTCCCTTTTGTGCCACTAGTGGTGCATCTTTAAAAATGGAACTGGGTTAGGATGTCGCCGTACCTTCTCCTGAAGTCGTTCCAGCATGGCAGCGATGTGGGCCTCCCTGTTCTCTTTGTTAATCTCCATTCTTTGCTCCAGTTTTTCTTTGGCCATCTTGATGAAGTTGTTGTGCTCCTCTATGGCTTTCTGGGCCACTTCTCGTTCATGTTCTCTCTTCTCAGCCAAGTGCTTCAGAAGTTCGGCTTCCTGACACTGTGGAGATAATCCATAAGATTCTAAATTAATATGAGACTCAACTATAAACATATCTAGCGCTGTTAAAATAATTTTCTGTATCTCAAACAAACCTGAAATCAAATAAAATATTACATAACAGATTGGCTTTGGCAACAGACTGAAATAAACAAACTGAAGTATTAAAATGACTAAAACTACAACTGATATAAGAAATACTCTAAAGCTATATATTTAAAACAAACAAAAATTAATAAAAATGATTAAAAGGACAAAATGAAGTTAAACAAAATAAAAAAGTAATCAAATTTACTTAAAAGCTAATTCAAAATATTAACAAAAACTATAATAGTATATGAATATACTGAAGTTGTCTTACATTTATTGAATGTAAAGTTCAAATGATGATGCATAATCCAAATTATATCTCCGTTATAAATATGCAAGTGCAAGCTATAATAGTCACACATGTTTTTCTTGTCTAAGTAAATTATTGATACTAAAAAAGTATCTTCCATCATGATGTATTCCTCACCTTTCTTCTCTCCTCAGCTGCATCCAGTTTCTTCTGGATCTCTTCCAGCGAAGGGTCCCGGCGAGGTGGGAAAGTGGGATGAAATTCCCTCTGACCATCAAAAGATGGTGGTCTGAGGATGACCTCAAAGGCCTGGCCCGATGACCGCTTGTTTAGCTCGATGACCTCCATGTCTTTAATAATGCACAGGTTGAGGTCCACAACATCTAAAACAAAAGATCAACAATGTAACTCATTTTAAACTTATTAAATCAAACAAAATTAAAATCATGATAGAGAACAGACGATTTTAGATCTGAGACTTTTACAAAGGCCTTTGAGGTACCTTGTGTTTTTTTGGTGGGCTTTTCCCGAGGCTCTGGAAGGATGCAGGAGCAGAAGAAAGACACTAGAGGGAGCTCCTTCATCTTCTCTCTGTACGCTGCAAGAGAGAAAGAGAAGGTTATTTTGAGACCATACCACTGATGCCATGTGCTCGCACATCATTGCTTTTGCTCGATCAAACACTCACAAGTTCACATTTAAAGGAACAGGTGGACGTACACGTACCTGCAAGAGTCATCTTTCCTTTTTCTGAGTCCTCTGAGGCGTTTCAAACTCAGCTGATCCTACAGGAGAGAGAAACGATGATGTAATGAGAAACCAGTCAATCCATTCTTATGGATGTCTTTGTCCTATAAAGGCCCCACAAGGTTTAGCATCACAAAGAAATGTAGATTATGAATAACAAGCTCAAATTAACAATTTATACTAACTAAATAAATTATAAAACAACAAATGAAAAATAAAGGCAAAATTCCATCTTGTATCAAGTTTTTGTTTTTGAAAATAAAAATTCAAGATGTATTCTCAGAAGCCTTACACAATTTTGCTTCTCAAGTAAATGCCTTGTTTGCAGAGTAAGCTACATCTCAGCACATACTATCTTTTCAAATCCACAAAACAAACAGATTCAGCAGTAATGTACTTGATGGCAATCGCTTGCAAAAGAGAGCATGAATGAATATTGTTTGTTCAGGGTTATGATGATCGGCTCTCAGCCTACGCGCCTTCTCTATCGTTCTCTCTCATTCGTCCTGCCTCTGTCCTCGCTGTGCCCCCACAATTCCCACGCTCACGATCGCTGCACCCGCTAACACCTTTGAAACTTCGTGATATTTTCAATGCATGGGCTTATTCTAAAAAACATTTCAACTCTTTTAGGGCTCCATTCCTAGCTGAAAATGTTGAGACTCGATGCACTGCATGCACACAAAGCGAAAACCAGCTACTGTTTTATTGATGCAGCAACACAGCTGATGTAATAAATAATACATGCTTAGAAACACAAGCATGAGAAATACAAATCTATCATCCATTTGTTTGCAGCTCATGATGCAAGTCATTTTCTTAACCTCCCACTGCTTTCCGATCAAAATAATCGCTTGGTGTTTTGAGAGCAGAGGTTGTGCTGCTCTATGAAGGGGCCGTGGCCTTTTGCACACCAACGTATTATCTCACCTCTCACCCACAGCGCGGACTAGCAAACTCACTGCTCACCTCCAATGCACACTTTGCCCTTTTTTAAAATAAGCAATGCACTTATTTTTCTCATTGCACTATGCAAAGCACTTTGCATTAGACCAACATGATTTTAAGCACAACTACTTTTTAAATTGTGGCAATAAGACTCTAAACAGTTGCAAATTCATTCATGCTTACAAATGCATTTCCATATAAGTCTAATAAGCCAGGCTGCTTGATGTATCTCAAATCTAAATCTTGCAAGGATGCAAATCTGCAATGCAACATAATCTAAGGAACGCCAGACTACTTTACACAGAACAAAACCTTTCCGCAGTTAATAAAACTTCAATCACATTAGTCCAACAGTCTCCTTTTGTCCTGCAAAAGCATAATACAATAAATAACAGGTTATGGTATACAATTTCACCTTAACTCACCAACAGTGTGCTGTGATCTTCTATCTTTTCCTCGTGTTCAGTCTGACAGTCTGCTGCTGTTTGGATGCTCAACCTGGCAGCATCAGCACCACCTCTGCTAGATAAAGCATGACATCACCTTCCAGCGCTGTGATTGGTCGAGAGGGATGCAGGCTCCTGATGGGCTGGAAAGGCTGGGAGTGCAGATAGGGGGTGGTTAACTCTTTGTTGAAAACTGGTTATGATTTCAGAGAAGGAAAGGGCATATTCTGCAGCTTTATAGTAATATTAGTAGTATTTAATAAGGAAACTGATAATATCGTTTTGTTTTTTGTTATGGAAAACTGACTATTAATTATGATATATCAAAAATGTGCTTTCCTATATTTGTGAGCAAATATTAAAGCTTGAAACCCAGACGCGCTTTCTTTTCTTTTTTTACTTCATTTCAGTTTAGAATTGAATTACGTGCAGCATCGTGCGCTAAACCAGTTCTGTCTGGTTTTGGGAGCTGTTCGAAATGTCATGTCTAAAAACGGAGGAGGACAGGGATTTGTGTGTCATCTTCTCACTCACTCATGGCTGGAGTCTTGCTGATGACTATGACACTGTAACCTTGCCAACATGCTCGTCTGGATGCAGGGAGAGCGGGCCTGTTTGAACAGTCTGTCAATGGCCCATCTGTTGCTCTGGTCCTTTGCCAAATCATTTACTGGACTTTTCACAATTTTAAAGACAGTTTGTAGAACATTGCGCTCATTTTGTAGAACGAACCTGCTTTTAATGCATGTCACATCTCTAATTTCACAAATGAATGGTTTCTAGATGGATTTAAAGATCCTGGAACAGGATTTGTAAATGTGCAGGATGAACTTTGAAGGTTTCTGCATCCATACAAGGTGCTTATTTGAACCTGTTTGCATTTCCGAGGACTCTCAGGTGAGGTGGAAGTGCTCCCAGCGGTCTTGATATGGATGTTGGATATGGTGGAACAGAACACACTGTACCTACTTTATTTCCCAGTAGTACCGCAACCCTCTAAGAACACTGACGTCAGGCACAAATGAAATGAAATTACCTGCCATACACCTTCATCTTTGTGAATAGAACAAAGGAACTCAGTGTACATGCAAAAGAAAAGATTGCATATTTCTAGTTGATAATACAAGTAAATGATACATAAGCACATAATTTGTGCAAGAAAGCATCACCCACCCATACAAACTGTAGGGGAGCGTTGGATTTGATATGCTGGATGTGATCACCGGAGGAGGCCGCATGCAGGGGGAGGGGAGACGGCAGCGCACACGCTCTAGCGATGATGTCATCCAGCTGTCTGCTATAGGTGGAGAGTCTTGTGCCTGCATACAGGGGTTTTCACATGGCAACAGAGCAAGAAATGCAGCAAACGAGGATCTGAAAATGATTGACAGAGAAATGAAGGACAGAATGTATAATGGTTTAATATAGTGTGTGTATAATGGGAATTGTTCGCAAAAGGTGCACTGAAATCCTTTGCGGAGCAGTAAAGAGAGACTGAAAAGAGAAGGGGGGGGGGGGTAGTGAAGGAAAACAATGCGCCTGCAAGGAAAGCCTGATCATCACTGGTAACCCTGCTATGATGTCATTTCCAGCCAATCAGGAGCGGTGTGCTGGATTCTCTAGTCGGAATGATGCAGTTTCCAGTTCACATCTGACCTGACAGGCAATGATGATGATGATGATGAAGCTAATCATGCATACAAGCACAGACTATACTGATGGCTTCCATATTTTTTCATGTTTTTGCAAAATGTAAATAAATTTTTTATTTAATTTTTTGAAAGAAAATGTGCTAAGGCTGCACATTACATATACACACACACTTTTTTTTTTTTTTTTTTTTAAAGAAATGAATACATTCAGCAAGGGCAGATTTAGTTGATCAAATGTGGCAGTAAAGACATTTATAAAAATATTTCTATTTCAATGAAGTCCTTTATTTCAATGCTGTCACAGTTTCAACGTAAAGCAACAAATCTGTTTTCAAAGGGTAAAAGTATAAATGTTTCTTGAGCAGCAAATCAGCATGATTTCAGAAGGATCATGTGACTGAAAACTGGAAAAATGATGCTGAAAATTCAGCTTTGGATCACAGCACAGGAATAAATTACATTTAAAATACAGTATATTCAAATATACAACAGTTATATTAAGTTGTAATATTATTTCACACAACTACTGCTTTTTTGTATTTTTGATCACATAAATGCATATAAACAATATTAAGCCTTTTCCTTTTAATAAGGTATAATGTGTTGTCCTTTTACAAATTAATTTTGTACATATACTGTATCTCATACACAATACACAGTAAAGGACAGCTTCAGCTTAGCGGGAAATATTCTGACATCAGTAACATATCTGTCTAATGGCTTGTGATAGTTGTGGCAGAATGACTGATGGACACACTTTGCTTAAGAGGTGCATTACGGTATGCCAGTTGAATTTTATTAGAACATATTGTGATGAGCTCATTCTGACACACCCCTCCTGAATAATACAGTGTGAAACAGTGAATAATTCATAGTCATGCTTTGTTTTGAGTCACAAATGCACAAAATGCTTGTTTTTTCCCTTTGTATTTTGGTTTCAAAACTGTCCACAGTGGCATACATTAAGGTTAACAACAATGCAGATTTGTAGTTGAACTACATTGTCAGGTTGATTTATGTTGTGGCAACGTGTCTTAAATGTTGACATTTTATACAATAGGTAAGCCAAAATAATGACTTTTTGTATATCTATCTATAATACGTTTTTTTTGTACGCTACATAAATGTAGTATACACTAAATTTACTACAATACATTGTTTTCAAGGGCAACATCAATGTTTGATTGACAGGCGATCTGACCAATCATGACCCCGAATCCGCCATTTTGTCCAACAAAGCAGTCAGGATTAACGTTGGTGAATTTGAACTTAAAAAATTGTGTGTATTCACGTCTTTCCACGCTTGAAACAACATTCCTTCTGATGTTCATTCATGTTTATTTGATGCTATAAATGAACTAGTATGAAGAGATGGTTGGTTCACGAGCCGCTTGAAGGAGCTACAGTGATCTGTCAAGACACATTAAAGAGACCCTATATGGTATTTATTGTTTAAACTTCTTTTTAAAAATACAACATTTAAAATATGAAACTGTTTCAAATCAAAAGTAACCTGCTCTGTCTTGTCTGTCGACGCATTGTCAGTGTCCTCTTCGCTCCACAATGTATTTTTCACCTCGTGAGAACATGATGTGTGGCGTGAGACCGCATGGCTTGTCGGACATAGCAACACTAAAGGGGGCGGGTCTTTGCGAAAGTTTGTGTATGTACAGAAATAGATTTTAAAAATGAAATCTAACTTAAGAAATATTAACTTGAATAAGAAGTGTGACAACTACAATTTATTTTTGAGGCACTGAAATGCAACATAATTTGAAGCGCCGACATTCAATGCACATGTCCGAACATACAATTCAGTAGGCATCATTTGTTTGCATTTAGCATTTAATCCACTGAGTCAAAAGCTTTATTTGATCTGATTGTGTATTTTAAGGTGAGAAGCGCCCTGGAGAGTGTGATGTGGGAGAGTAGGTCATACTGTATCTGCAGGCTCTAAACTCAGGACATGACATCACTCTAATGGTCGCATGCTGCATGACTCATAGCTTTTAACTCGGGTCGTCAGTATCTCTCTGGCCTGGACTTACGGTCAAACCAACATGCTTAAACATGCTGATCACTAGCAGTAAATAAAGAACAAAAGATGACATCACAGAAAACGATACAAACAACAGCCATGTTCAAAATGGAATACTAGGGTACTGCTTATTACATGCGGCATTGTGTATGCTGTACTGCATCTATTATTTCTTAAAAATAGTGTGTGAAGCAGCACATGAAAACTGTGATAATATATGAATAATAAATAACTACAATAAATGTAATAATGTTATTAACAGTAGCATGCTGCTTATTTTTCCAAGATCTCACCATTGCATGTCTGATGTTCAGTTACCAATAAGTAAATATGGTTATTCTGCATTTTTGAAGTTAGCATTAAATGTAAGTTGCAATAGTTTTTTTCCCTCTCCCTATTGTGACACACGTGAAACGGCTTCTCTGACAAGAAAAAATATAGGCTTGGACTTGATTTTGTCCATAGGGAATTGATTGGATCGTTGGAGAGTTGCTATTGGTTGATCTCATGCGACTGATCTGCACTCGCACAAGTAAACAAGTCATCAAAGAAGAGAAGAGATGTCACTGCAAGAGCGAGGGGAAGCAATATTACACAAAATGTCATAAAAATGTTGTCAATTTTGATTTCATGGTGACTTTAATTCAAGCATATCAAATAATATCTCATTTTGAACATTTCTGGTTTATGAATAATGTATGTTTGTGAATTTTTACTATGCACAAAATACATGGATGCCTATATTTCCCAAAATATGATCTATACAACAGTGTACACGGCACTGGATACTGTCTTCCATTATGCAATGAGTTCAACTTGACTGTCTATTAGTCCCAGTATGACGACTGAACCGCAAGTAATATCAGACTTATTAAATCAGGCTACCAAAATTGAGATATTCTGACACAAAATACGATTATAAATACAAAACATTTTTTTTTTGGTCTGAGATGCACGTAAAGAGGCCATGCAACATTGAACACAATCTTAATTGCTGCATAGTATATACCACTTCACATTCTAATTTCTAAAACATAAGGCAGTATTTGTTGTATAGCACACAGTATGCAGTGAACACCAGCACCCTGTGCACTATATTCGTACTGATAAATTAGTATGGTAGTATGTCGCTCAAATTTGTCAATAAGCAATAGTAACAGATTTGGTTCTTGTCTAGCTGGGAAAGCTTTTGTTGTTGGCTATAAGGTGCACACGATTTAAATATTGGCATTCAAGCAGTGCAGGGGTGTCCTAGTATGAACAAACAGCTCTTTGACCTTTAACATTGATAAAACGAAGTATAACAATCGCAAACTGGTAAAAACCGGTTATGACTGACTTTTGGATCTAGCTAGGCAATGTTCTTCCTCCCAGACATGCAATTATAGTAGGCGTTCTGACACTTCCCGTATCCATTCAACTCATCCTTTCTGCCTTTATGTTCAGCAAAAGAGCATTTGTATGTGTGTGTGGCGGCAGCATGGAAGGGTGTTAAGATGGAGCGCTCGTAAACCCAACCACATAGTGACTCACACTTTGTGAAAATTCAAAGGCATCTGCCGTAGCTTAAGTTTGCCACCCAACCTACACGCTTCAGAATGTGATGAGTCACCCACACAGCATGCATGTGTTCACGACTACTTATTCTAGAAACTTACGGACTAAAGTTAGAGTCTGCAGGACTTAGATGCAATGAAAATGTAAACCAAAGCGAAGACCAATTTTGAATTTGGATCTGTGTGCATACAATGGTATATACATATGTCCATTCACCCAGCCATCAATCTATCCATCCTCAAAAAATATTTGATCCTAAATGTGAGATTTATGTATTTGAATTGCGCATAAACTTGGATGTTAGGAATATGTAAACCATTGTGAGCAAACACCATTTTTGAATTCGCATACTGTGGATTTGCAGACTGTGTGAGTGGTCGATCCACCCACCCTCTCTCCCATCCATCCATCCATCCATCTCCACCCATTCAACCATCCATGCCTCCCACACACACACCCACCCACCCATCCTCCTTCTCCCATCCCATCCATCTGTGCCTCCATTCATCCTCCCACCCATCCACCCATCCACCCAACTTCACCCATTCAACCAGTCATCCATCCATACAAACAGTTCATAAACCAACTGCCATGATTTTTTTCAGTTTATGCATGTCCGAAAAATATGCATCAGTTTATGTTAAAATTGTAATCCAAATGAATGGAAATTGTATATGCAATTCAAATACATTAATCTAAGCTTAAATGCATTTAGACATGTAAAATTAAAATATACAATTTTTTTTTTATTGCATCCATCTAAACACATTTAAGCAGATTTTAAAGCAAGTGCTTAACTAATTAAACAGATGCATGCAATTTTTGTATGAAAATTAATAAATACAAGTCATTCAAGCACTTGTACTGTGAATGAAGGACAGGAAATAAATGTTTTGAGTCGTTTCCTCAAAAAGGAGAATCTCTTTTATCACTCCAATACTCACATTTAAAGAAACTGAAAGCTGAAGGTCTTTCCGAGTGGTATTTCACACATGTGAAGGTCTACAAAAAACATAATTCATGAAACAGAGAGGCTGAAGGCATGACTTTGAATCCCACAGTCTCACTACACCCACTGGATCCCTCTGCCATACGGCTGCAAAACCACTACTGCCCACCTTCCATCTCAGCACACGCTTGGCTCCATTCTATCTGAACACACTGTACGCTTCTTTAAACAGCGTTATGAAAAGAAAAAAGTAAAAGATTCCAGCAAGGCAGATTTTGTATACTGTATGTAGAAAAATATTTTATTTACCATAACAGAAACACAAACTTTATAGGTATAAGAATCCATTCCTTAAAAGAGAAACTGCAGGTTTTGGCTTCTGTTCCAGGTTGTTAGGAAAACTAGATTTATTAACAGACAAACAAAATAGTAGAATGTACATAAATATATTATGCAAAAGGAAATCCACACATTACTTTCTGTGTGCATTGACATGCTCAGTGGAGACATAAGATATCCAACTCCAAATTATGCCGATGCTTGGATTTGAATTAATGCCGTTCTTGACCCCGTGCTTGATGCAAACTGTTTTTACATTCTAATACGAATTTACTCATTTGCAATTCTGAAATCTCAGTGCAGGCTTGCTGATGTGGCAGCAGGACGTGCAAGCAGCTACAACTGCAGCAGATTCATTGAAAATGGTCCATATTAGCCATCAAAATTTATTCTGGAGTCTTCCAAAGTTAAAACATCAAAGTTCAAGGGTCAAACTCAAATGTATGACCGAACTGTATACATACATGATGACCATTTCCTGCCCTCATTCTGACTTCCTGTTGCGCACCTGCACTACTTCTTTTCTCTCCTTCAGAAAGTTCCCGAAAGCACCGGCTTCTTTGCTTTCTTCTGTGACTGTTAAAAGAATCAATGGAGGAAAAATGTGACATCATAAACAAGGGTGTTACAAAGTACGATGGTGATTATGGTTCTTTAAGGGCCATTTGAAGGATCCTTCTCACCTGTGTGATCAATGTCATCAGTATCGCTGTCTACATCTTCCTCGGCTTCATCTGGGTTGCCACGGTTAAAGATGAGGTTACTAGGCCCACCAAAATCTGGGGCTTCTAAAGAATAAAATAACCAGATGTATACCAGGCACACAAATATATTTAAACAAAGCTAATCAAATCTTTTGGTATATGTTAAGTGTTCAAAGTTGATTAATGACTTTTAATTAGTTTTTTTTTGAATGAACAGATTGTTCTGAATGAATGTACCAGTAGGAGCTGCAGTTTCCATGGGAACTGCTCCCATGTCTTTCCGAAGGCGTTCCAACTGCTCCTGTTGTTTCTGACTCTGAGCTTCAGCCTTAGAATGAGATGATAGAATTAATAACAGTCAGACTTGACCTTTTCTCATGGAAATGCTAGTTCTATATTTATTTGCCTTTCAAATGAAGAAAATATATATATATAAATCTATAAAAATATGTAGTTTAAATCAGTGATGGAATGATCTTTGCAAGACATTTCTAGTTGATTCATGACCAGTACATCAGCCCACATCAGCGATCACTCACGAGCTCTCTGTGCAGCCGTTCATATTCAGGGCGATACTCGCTGTGGAGACAGTAAAATACATCAACTGTTAGCAGAAAAGCATTCATTCATCTTTCAAAGCATTTCTATATTGTCCTAAACATATGCATCATTATAATTCACATTAAAATTATAATCCCTGATTAAATCCCTTCTAATACTGAAAAAGCTGCAAAGTGACTTTATTTTCTCCATTTCGCTGGCATAAAATATTTTTTTTTGCTGTTAAAATGTATGTCTTTAACTTTTGACCATTACATCAAATCCAGCTTGAGATGTTTCAGGGCTTTGCATTCTATTTAAAAAAAAAAAAAAATGTTTCTAACCATGAACAGTTGTAAAATTAATTCAAAATTCTAAAACAGCCTATTCAAAGTCAATTTTACACAAACTAATTAGCAAAAAAGATCTTAATTAGTGCTGTCAAATCAATCGCAAAAGTTTGTACATTTATACACACACACGCATATATCTATCTATAACTCTCTCTCTCTCTATATATATATATATATATATAAATATATATATATATAAATATATATATATATATATATATATATATATATATATATATATATATATACACACACATATATATACATATATATATATATACACACAAACTTCTATGTTAGATGTAATTAAATCACGATTAATCGATTTGAGAGCACTAATATTAATTAAAATATTGTATTTTCATTTGTCTTACTGAAGTACAACTTGAACTGATAATCCTGAGATAACATCAAGCTTTGACAGCAGAGCTATTTTAATATTATTTAAATACTATTATAGTGTTACATTAATATTGAGCATTCTATTTTTTTCCATTTTCATTTTAATATTACCAAGTTTGTTATGTGCTTTTGTGTTTATATTTAAATGCATAGTATGCAAGTATAATGGCTACAGCTTGCTTATTCAGAACAAAATGGGGGGGGGGGGGGTTATGACGCCGTTGACAGGTGACATAATAACACGACGTTACATTGGTTAAAACTGCAGATTTCTTTTGATTTAAACGTTGGAAAGATTTGGAATATTGTTCCAGCAGTTTTTGGATATTTTAATGCAAAAATCTTACATTTTGTATTAATATTAAATAATTTTGTTTAGCATCAGTTTATTTTTATTTCAGTTTTAGTACTTCAACATTTCAAGTTTTTCACCTTAGGCTTTATTTCAACTACTTTTAATAGATTTTAATGATTTGTAGTTTTTAACAACAACAGCACTGGTAGACAAACTAAAGCCATTGAGGTTCTATAGTCTGAGCTTCAGTTTAAATTTCATAACAGTGTTGCAATACGTACGTTTCATACTCTTTAGCAGCATCTGCAACCTGTACGAACAGTTCATCAAGCCCAGATCCCGTGACTGCAGACACACCGACAACCTACAGGACACACGAAAAAGGCTGTAATGTTCCTGCAAAAGCATTGGACTGAGAGCAAAAAAAAACGAGTCACAAAAGAATGACTGCATTTGCAACTGTGACCTTAAAGCCCAACAATACATTCCAGACACCGAGAGAGCCATAAATCTGTGTTGTCTTGCTGTTCATGTCTTGCTTTTTTAAAATCGATGGTTCTAGCCAAGGTAAGAATCACTACCATAGCTCATTTTTACAGAAAAAACAAAAATTGGCAGCTGTAGTTGCCAGAATAACTCTAAAAATACAGTAAAAATGTAAACATATTTACAGAGTAGCCACTGCGCTGGACTACTGCGTCTTCTGAGGCAGCGAAACACAGGTGGCTGGTATGTGCTGCTTTATTCTGTGCTACCAATAATCATCTCTGCCAGTCTCAAAACATATCTCCTTTATAATGTCATTTTCTGCTTGTCCGGCACTGTGCAACATCAACCTTGTTCTGCAGTATGTTTCTTAAAAGAACTTCTTGGCATTTACGTTGAGTGAGAAAGTCACATAAACCATGCCAAATCCGATCAGAGCGATCAGACTAAAGTTGATTTACAGAAATGTCATTAGAATAGGATTTCAAACCTATTAACCTAAAATATGAATGTAGCTTGAGACGGATTAACAAAGTTCCCTTTACTATATACTGGGAAGAGCTTGAACAGATCTAACCCTCATGTAATCTTACAGTAAAATAATGTTAAATTCAGTTTTTGGAAGAAAAAAAAATGATTATCTTAGAATTTACAGTGAAAAGCTGTAAACTGAGAATTCCCTGTGACACTTCATATTTCATGGTTTTTAATTTAAATGATTTTTCCTTTTTTTTTTGTTACATCTTAAGTTGATAAATTAATGTATTGCATTATGTTAGTGTCATTTGTGTTACCATGATTTGTATGTGAGACTTCGTGTGCAACTTGGTATTAATCTCAACTTGTGAAGAAGCTATTTGTGCTGAACTTTGATTCATCATGTGTTTTTCTCTTTACTACCAGTGGTATTTTGGTGGTTGTCAGTATACTGTACATTAAGGTACAAACCAGATTTTAGTTGCAGCATGCTAATTCAGCAAAACAGGACTGTTGGATTTACTGGTTTAAAATGTTGTTTTTAAGTAGATTAGTTTTAAATTATGAAAATTACAGGTTGAACAAACATGTAACCCCAACTATTCTTTTTTTCTAAACAACTAGATTTACATATCTAAATTCTAGAATATCATGGAGACTTAAGGGAGGACTTTTTGGCTTGGGTCATTAAGCAAACATCTAGCAACCATCCATCCAGAACTTATAGTAATGCGGTTTAACTGGACCAGAGCTTTGGACTCACCCTCAGGCTGGTGTAGAACTCATCCAGGACGAGACTCATAGAGCGGGTCAGGTTGCTAACATAAGACGTCTCCTGATTCAAAGCGTCCTGGAACACCTCGAAGTCCTGCATCCACTCCACCGCAAAACTGTGATCTATGATGTCAGTCTGAAAAAAAAAAAAAAACAACGAAAACACTTACACTGATGTGTTCTATTTAAAAAAAAAAAAAAAATTTGAACAGTGATTTTATTAATATTAAATGTATTTAATATAAATAGTATAACTAATAATGAAATATATGTATTTAAATGTAAATAATATAAATGTTAATTTTCATATTAACATTATAAATTTATAATTATATTATTGTGACGAGCAGGGCGGGCGAGAGCCGTGAGGGAACGGCGCAAGGCCGGTCACGCGAGTGACAATGAGCGTCAGCTGCGTGCTGCACCGGTCTCGTATCTCCCACGGAGGAGCTCCGGAAGCATAAAAGAGGAGTGACAACAGTGAAGGACGAGAGAGGACCAGGCCTGGATTTATGTTGTGTTTTATTATGTTTGTGTGGGGGCGGCAGTCGCCGTGAGGAACTGCCGCCATTTTACTTTCGTTTTGTTGTTTATTTTGAGTTTATTAAAGTTATGTTTAACGTTCGCTGGTTCCCGCCTCCTTCCCGTTCTTACGAACTGTGTTACAATACTATTTTAATAAATATAAATAATTTTATTTAAGAAATACTGCATGAATAGAATCTGCTTGCATGCATCATACAATGTATATATTGTCATCCTGCTAGATATCTGTATTTGCTGATCAAAAAATCCAATTGACCACTAAAGATTAAGATGGCAGCATTTTCTTACCTTGTTCATGGCGACTATGAATGGTAGCTTGGTCTTGTAGAGAATGCTGGAGGAAAACAAGACATTTCAGTAAGATCTACTGATCTACTGTTAACACTGAGAACTCAGCAAGGACACTGACCTATTCTGATTTACACTACATTCATTTTTTTGCAGTTTAAAATCTTAAACATTTCTGGAAGCTTGTTTCTGCGACTAAATAAGAAAATTAAAAAAGGTAATTGCGACTTTTTGTCTCACATTTTTGAATTGCAAGTTGCAGTTGCAAGGGGGAAAAAAATCAGAATTGTGAGATATAAACTTTTTTTTTCGTCATCCAAGATGTATCAAATAAGTGTGAGCTGCTGACCTGCAGGCGTACAACATGTTGGACATGAAGGTGACCGGATTCACGCTTCGAGATGTGTCCATCACATAAATAACCACGCAGGGAAAAGAAGAGGCCTAGAAAAGAAATCTTGTTTTTATATTCAAAATGTCCAAATACTGCAGCAATATAATGACTAAGCATGGATGAGTGAAGTACCAGAGTTTCCGTAATAATAGTTCCAGATGCAGACCATGTGAACACCTCTATTTGTCCAG
Organism: Zacco platypus; assembly: GCA_038088235.1. NCBI lineage: Eukaryota > Metazoa > Chordata > Actinopteri > Cypriniformes > Xenocyprididae > Zacco > Zacco platypus. The sequence continues at coordinate 13,490,809 of CM076069.1, forward strand.
GAGTGTCAATCAAAACATACCTACACACACAAAAAAAATCATATACGAGATAGTAGCACTGAGAAAAAGATACTGATATTGTCACATCTAGAGTACTGAACACAGACTTACTGGTGATTACTTTGCTTTTTTTCAATAAACTTCATGACCTAAAAGAGGGCAAACAAACAGTAAATAAGAACAGAAGTAGGTGGAAGTGAAAGTGTAGAACAGTGACATCTATTGGATCCTTCAAATGCTGTTCTACCTGATCAAATCGTGTTGCAAACAGATTCAGAGATGTGACAATTCCTCCATTTGGACCTAAGCCATATCTGTATTAGAGTCAAAGACAATCCACTCAGATTAAATGAACTACTACACTTTTTGACCTTCACCCAAAAATTAAAATTCATCATTTACTCACCCTCAAGTTGTTCCAAACCTGTATGAATTTCTTTCTTCTTCTGAACACAAATGAATATATTTTAAATAAGGGTAACCAAACAGTTGATGGGCCCCCATTGACTTCCATAGTATTTTTTTCTTCTCCATATTATGGAAGTCTGTGGGGCACATCAACTTTTTGGCTACCCTTAATCTTCAAAATTTCTAATTCTGTGTTCAACAGAAGACATTCATAAAGGGTTGGAAGAACTTGAGCGTGAGTAAATGATGACAGAATTTTTTGGTGAACTACCCCTTTAAGAGCAAAGTCTAGCTGAAATAAAATGTTAGAGCAGTATAACTGCATTATATACTAAAAAAATCACTATGGAAATCTCCATGATTTTTTTTTTTTTTTAAATTAAATAGCTAATTTTTCCCAGCCTGGAAATCATAACCTTACAATTCTCTAATATTTAAAGTTTTCCATGACTATGGACTGCAAACAAGTTTGAATCCATTGTAAGAGCCAATCCCGAGGTTTAAACGTGAAAAAACCTGGTGAGAATATGCACCGTAAAGATGATACACAATCACATGACATAATTTCACACTGAAAGGATACTGTTTCATGACTTCCTTGTAATTGACAGTGTCTCTGATATCTGTAAGAAAAAATAGATTCAGATTAATCTTTGACATTACTGTAATTAATAAGATGCTAACCGATCATGAATATTTATCCATAACAAAAGCAGCCAGTGTTTCAATCCGTAAAATAACCCAGACTGAAATGTCACTGCTTCACACAGTGCTGGTTCCAGTGCCGATCTGGAATTCTGTGAGCAAATCTGGAGCTAAATATTGAATAAATCTGAATAACTTCTTAAAATGAAATCAAAAGCAGCTTGTGCTGGCATAAAGACACTGAAATCAAATTACTTTGGACGTTAAATATGTTCTCATAACCTTTAAGACTCATAAACTCCGATCACATTGTTTTTCCATATCTGCTCAAACTGTGATTTACTAACATCATATTCAAGTAGGTTTTAAACTGAAGTTTCTCTTATATTGTAATTTTTTGTATTATTTTATTCTCATAGCACTAAATAAACACAAATATTATGTGTAAACTGGCAAAAGCAAGTTGTCAGATCATTCAAATGAAGAAATAAATTAGTTTGGATTCATGCATTTGTTTTTAAACTCGTAAACAACATGCGCCATGATCTTTTTATTTGTGTACCAATGTGGAGTGTTACGTCATGGGTGAAGCGCGGGTCAGTTTTATTGGGATAGGAGTAAAGGGACAAACCAATGTTGGCTGGAAAAGGGACCTCATGAACCGCAGGATCGAGATTGATGACATATGGAGGAGATTTCTTGGAGTGCAGGTACGCTGTGAGCCTCTGATACAACAAGATATAATATGTTTATAGATATTAGTGCTTGTTAATTCATAATAATATCCATCTTAAACTGATTCAAGTTAATGTTTCCTGGATTTCTTTAAGAGTAGTCATTATTTGGTTTCCTTATTAGAATTATCACACACATATAACACTGAAAGAATTTTAATATAACCAAGTATATGTTACATAATTTTAACATTTCACTGAGATGCTACAGTCAGTCTTACCTGGACAAAAGTTGTTTTTCCTGATCCTGCCATGCCGAGAACTATGAGACACACCGGTTTCGATTCTGTATTCTGTTCGTTAGATGAACTCTGGCTCGGTTCTGGTTTATCATCTCGATCTTCTTTACATTTATCACCACTTTCATATGAAGCTCCATCTCCGCTGTCTGCTGCAGTCGCCATGCTGCTACTACTGGGCACTTACCGTAAAGTAATGTCTACTGGCGTAAAATGACGAAAAACATCTTGTCGTTATTATTTATGACCACAAGATGGCTGCAGAGTTCATAAGATTTGTTTTCAATCATGAAAATGTCTGGATCATATAACATTCGAAAATACAAAAATAATAAACAAGTGAAATTATTGTTTATTTTACTTACTTATAAAAATTAGTATTAATCATTAATATTATTCGTACCATTAGTATTTTTTTGTATTATTTGCATAACAATTAACCATATATGATATCAGAATATCCAATACTGAGTGATTTATTGATTTATTCACAGTATTGCTCAAAAATGGTCTCTGTTTTATCTTTATTGTTACAATTAACAATGCACCTTCCCTGTAATGTGTAAAAAATACAATTGGAAGTAAATAATTGGGAGTATGTGTTGTACTGAATTCAATATGTTAATTTTATTTAAAAAATGTCTGGCCAAAATGATTTCCATTACTTTTATTTTTATTTTTTTCACATTACAGTAATGAGAGTGTGTCCTGAGAATAAAATCTAAATTAAATTTTTATTTATACTTAGATTTGGGGGTGAAATATAAGCCCAAAGATTTCTTTGCAAGATTCACCAAATATTATATCCATAAACGTGTCATTGCATTTTTCCTGTTACTGCTCTTGTCATTAGCTGATACCTGAGTCAGATCAAAAGCTTTTACTGGCACTGTTTGTATATGCCAAAAATAGCCTTATATATACATATATATATATATATATATATATATATATATATATATATATATAGTCTGTATCAACACATACATGGACCCTTTGTGTTTTTTCCATACGGCTCTGCTCTTCCTCGTGTCAGTGCTGCATTAACACACTCAGACTCATCTGAGGACAAACAGCTAGAGCTAGCTAGTGTTTCAGGCCTTTGGAAGGTTTATATTAGACATTCCTCAATCAGAACAGAGCTGTAGGGAACCAGGTTAACACAGTCTGTGTGTATCATTCAACTGTGTGAGCAGTTTCTTTACATGAAGGTTTCAGTGCTGCGTAAGCTTGTCTCGTGTTCTTGGTGCATGCTTCCAGATATTTTATATGCTACAGTTTTAGAACAACTAATTGCCAACCAATCGGAAGTAAAAGAGAGAAAACTATTCCAGTGTTTAGAACTGTTGACATTCTCTTTAACAACCACTGATGGACAAACATTTCTCACATTTCAGCTGCTTCCTTAGTAGTCTTTCCATGGTGATTCTGATGACAGATTTATTATTGTTTACCTTTCAAGAGTGTCGGCTCATAATCGTTGTCGATTCTGTCTCATAGCGAGAACTCTAATGTCCTTTTTGGCCAACATTCAGTATTCAAGTAAAATGTCAAGAACATGACCTGCCATTATCTACTGTGGGATTGTTTTTTCTCTCCATAAATAACCATGTGTTTTTGCACAATATCTACAGATATCATTTTTCAAAGTGAAATGCATTGTTCATGGAGGACAGTTCAGATAAAGGACATTGTTATTCAATATAATGCTATCTTAAACTTTATATATTGTTCTCAACCAGTGTTTTGATCTTGTTTTGTTACCATTCTAGTGTATTATTTAGTTTTACGAACTAATTTTAAACTAATTTGACATTTTCCTTTTAGTTAACTTTAGTTAATGCAATAACTCCCACTCTAGTTGTTCCAAACCGGTGTACATGTCTTTGTTCAGCTGTACGCAAAAAAAATATATTTGGAAGAATGTTTGTAACTAAGCAGTTCTCGCCCCCCATTGACTACCATAGTAGGAAAAAAATACTATAATAGTCATTCTACTACTATTGTACAGCAGAACAAAGACATGTATACAGGTTTGGAACCACTTGAGGGTGAGTAAATGATGACAGAATTTTCATTTTTGGGTGAACTATCCCTTTAACTAACAATATTTATTATTTTTTGTTAACATTAATTATTTAAATGCTCAACTATTCATTGTTAGTTCATGTTAGCTCAAATCCATTAAATATTATTAACAGATACTTCAACTTCTGATTGTAATAATGCAATAGTAAATGTTGAATTTAATATTAACTAATATTATTAATGATTGCATTATTTTCATTAATTCATGCTAACTAATGCAGCTAACTAATATTATCAAATATTATATTACTAATATTATAATATTATAATATTATCAAATAGAACCTTGTTGTAAAGTGTTACCATTTATTTATTTATTCATTATATACGGTATATATATATATATATATATATATATATATATATATATATGCATATATATAATTGTTTTTATATATAATATAATATTTTGTTTATTTGTTGTTTATTTTACAATATTTAGTAAAGCACCTCTCACTGATCATTTACTGGGTAAAAAAAATATAAATATATACTTTTAAATAGTTTCAGGCCAATTTTGCACTGTAAGTTTATTTTTCTAATTGACAAATAGTTTTCTTCTTGTTCTAAGCATAAACATCACAAAATTTTGTTTTGTTGATAGCAAATTTGGTTTGTTTTATTAGAGAGTGCAACTTTAATTTGTTTTACACACTGAAATCAATTTCCTTTCCCTTGCACAAACCTGATCCACATTGCATTCAGTTTTGGAATATCCTCTCTAAACACACAGAAAATCATAAATACATGAAATTAATGATTTATTTTGCAGTTAATGCATCAGTGGCTTTGTTTAAAAGATCATTTTACTCCAAATGTGCTTTGCAGATGCACACGATTACAGACTGACAGATACTGATGGCTCCTCTCAGAGACCCCCCTGGTCTCCCGCCTCTTCCGTAATGCTCTGAGTAATGGAAAATGAAATTGGGCATGTGGTTTAGATTCATTATGAGCAATCTGGAGTGGGAAAGAAGATCCCTCTCGAGTGAATCTGATACTGAATGTTTTATTCCTTTGTTGCTTATCATTCTATTTCACTTGAGTCTTCTGCATGTAGATATGGAAAATGTGATGTGACCTGATCGGATACTGATATTTCTTTCATTTATGCACAATATGAGTGTGAGAAATAGTAATAGTGATCATTAATATTGCAAACATTTTTATTTGTAGCACCAATGAAATGGGGTTTGAAAAAAAAAAACCTAAGCACAAGCAATAAATCTTGTACCAATATCGGTTTGTGGCTGGCATAGCACTCGTGCAGGGTTGACATTGCGGTTGCAGGTCGTGAACTTAAACCCTATTTAGGTTGTGTCAGTGTCCGTTTGATCTTAAAATTATGGCCTCTTAGGGCTTCTTCTCAGTGCTCAAAGGTCTTCTCGGTTTAATCAGATTTTCGACACAGTGTAAGCAAACATGTTGTCTAGCGAAGAATCTAAGGGAAAATTAAAAGCTTCAGCTGGTGACCTTTAAACTGTGATCAAAGACCCTCAAAAGACAGCAGACATATATCAACACGAGTCCACTAAATGTAAAAAACGTGTCACAGACTCAAGCATATTGTAATTTGATTTTTATTATTATTATCTGTATTTCTTCTTGTTTGCCAGTAAAAATATTGAAATATCCTTAAAGTGCACAATTATGCTTTTTTCCCGGATATTTCCTTTCATGTAGTGTGTAATATAGATGTTTGTGAGCATAAAACTTTTGCAAAGATCAAAGTACAGAATAAGTGAAGTTATTAAACGTAATTTCAGGAGGAGTACGCCTGGCTAATCTTCCAATTAATACCAAGGTCCTGTTTTTAGTTCTTTTGGCATCCCTCCTCCTCCCTGCCTCCTCATTTTTGTACAATTTAGCCTGTTATAGTGGACAATCAGAGCTTGAGTAGAATATCCTCTCTGAGCCTCTATAGCAGACAGCAAGCCAAATATGTTTACCACTCACGCTAACATTATATAGGCACATGAACTTGTGAAATGGAGTTATTGTCTCCCTAAAGAAAGAATCAATTCTGAACTACTTGAAATGAGTCGTCAATAATTCCAGTCTTAAATTCCTGCATGAACCTACAGTGGGTACGGAAAGTATTCAGACCCCCTTAAATTTTTCACTCTTTGCTATATTGCAGCCATTTGCTAAAATCATTTAAGTAAATTTTTTTCCTTGTTAATGTAGACACAGCACCCCATATTGACAGAAAACAAAGAATTGTTGACATTTTTGCAGATTTATTAAAAAAGAAAAACTGAAATATTACATGGTCCTAAGTATTCAGACCCTTTGCTGTGACACTCATATATTTAACTCAGGTGCTGTCCATTTCTTCTGATCATCCTTGAGATGGTTCTACACCTTCATTTGAGTCCAGCTGTGTTTGATTATACTGATTGGACTTGATGAGGAAAGCCACACACCTGTCAATATAAGAACTTAGCTCACAGTGCATGTCAGAGCAAATGGGAATCATGAGGTCAAAGGAACTGCCTGAAGAGCTCAGAGACCGAATTGTGGCAAGGCACAGATCTGGCCAAGGTTACAAAAAAAAATTCTGCTGCACTTAAGGTTCCTAAGAGCACAGTGGCCTCCATAATCCTTAAATGGAAAATGTTTGGGATGACCAGAACCCTTCCTAGAGTTGGCCATCCGGCCAAACTGAGCTATCAGGGGAAAAGAGCCTTGGTGAGAGAGGTAAAGAAGAACCCAAAGATCACTGTGGCTGAGCTCCAGAGATGCAGTAGGGAGATGGGAGAAAGTTGTAGAAAGCAGCCCTCCACCAGTCGGGGCTTTATGGCAGAGTGGCCCGATGGAAGCCTTTCCTCAGTGCAAGACACATGAAAGCCCGCATGGAATTTGCTTAAAAACACCTGAAGGACTCCAAGTGAGAAATAAGATTCGGCAGTGGTTCAGTGGTTCATGTAGGTTGTCTACTAACCAGAAGGTTGGTGGTTCAATCCCCGGTTCCACCTGACCAAGTGTCGAGGTGTCCATGAGCAAGACACCTAACCCCAGCTGCTCCCGACGAGCTGGATGGCGCCTTGTATGGCTGACGTCGCCGTCGGTGTATGAATGTGTGTGTGAATGGGTGAATGTGAGGCAAAAATTGTAAAGCGCTTTGGTGGCCATAGGTCTGTGAAAGCGCTATATAAATGCAGTCCATTTACCATTTACCATTCTCTGGCCTGATGAGACCAAGATAGAACTTTTTGGCCTTAATTCTAAGCGGTATGTGTGGAGAAAACCAGGCACTGCTCATCACCTGTCCAATACAGTCCCAACAGTGAAGCATGTTGGTGGCAGCATCGTGCTGTGGGGGTGTTTTTCAGCTGCAGGGACAGGACGACTGGTTGCAATCGAGGGAAAGATGAATGCGGCCAAGTACAGCCTTCTCCAGAGTGCTCAGGACCTCAGACTGGGCCGAAGGTTCAAAACTCTGTGACTGTTCTTGAATAGCCCAGGCAGAGCCCTGACTTAAACGCAATTGAGCATCTCTGGAGAGACCTAAAAATGGCTGTCCACCAACGTTTACCATCCAACCTGACAGAACTGGAGAGGATCTGCAAGGAGGGATGGCAGAGGATCCCCAAATTCAGGTGTGAAATACTTGTTGCATCTTTCCCAAAAAGACTCATGGCTGTATTAGATCAAAAAGGGTGCTTCTACTAAATACTGAGCAAAGGGTCTGAATACTTAGGACCATGTGATATTTCAATTTTTCTTTTTTAATAAATCTGCAACATCTACTTTGACCCGCCCTCAAACACTGTAGTTGTAGCTGAGGCCTGGAAGAGTTTGGGTCATGTTGTCGACATGATGTGTTTTTCGCACTGCGAAAGCAAATCTATTTTTTTGCATGCACTTCCAAAGGATGAGGACTCGTACTTGATTTGATGTGGAAAAACCGAGATCTTTGTTATTGTTCACATGCGTATCAAGTGCTGAGGATGTGAAATTCAGATGTGGTAATGGCCGTTTAGTTTTCAACACGCGCTTTATGCGGCAGACTAATCACAAAAGACTCTGCCTTCTGACCAATGAGAGCAGAGCAGGCTCTCAGAAAGGAGGAGTTTAGAGAGACTGAATCCTTTATCGAACCGTTTCAGACACTGTGAGAAAAGAGGTGATGTTGCAATGTGTATTATGATAATTTAAAGTTTTTTATGACCTTGGATACAAGTAAAACGACTGTAGGAGGAGATCTCGAAAATAAAATGAGGAACCTTTAAAAATGGTTAATGGGGCACTTTAAAACAAGATAAATTTGCATTTAGTTTCAGCTCATAAGACATGTTTACAGAGAATATTTTGGACTTTCCATGAATACAGTACAGTTTGGTGTCCCATGACTGTCCCAAGAGTTTTAGAGACATAAATTCCATGTTTTTCATACTGAAGGAAGCGTCCTATCTAAAACCTAGAATATCATAAAACTCATTTGTTTGGCTCGAGACAGTAAGAAACCACCTAAAACCACCTTGAAAACCACATCAATATATTCATATCTGTGTTGTGATTTGTGAATTGTTCCCCCACTGGGTGTCGTTCCATAATGATGTCAGAGGGGCGATACCAAAAGAAGGTACAAAAAACACCCATCATTATAACCTCAAATATGCTGTATTGAAACAAGTTCATACTTATGTCTGAGGCAAGGGTTTCCAAACTTTCCCAGATATGATGGAATCACTGAAGTCATTTTCGGCAAACAGCCAAATGCAACTGTAATAGAACTGCAATGAAAAGAAATATGCGATCATTGCATATAGTTAGACCCTTGCACCGTATATAATGCATTTGTCTTCATAACAACTCTTGTTTTGTGTATAGTGTGCACTCATTTTGTTTGACCTTGAGCGTTTTGAGAAATCACAGCATAAAATATGTCTAATTGCTTCCTTAAGAGGAGCCATTTGATACTGGACTCCCCCTATGGTTGCACATCCTTACATGTAAACACGTAATTTCCTCTTGCTGGCGGGAAGCACTCGTCCATGGAACAGTAGGTGTCAGATTCATGAGAAACCTGTTCCATTTGTTTTTCTAAAATGTTGTTTTCACATTTCAGAGCAGCTGTTACATTTTTGTCGCTACACTAATGGATCTGGGAGCATTACAAGTTTTTGTCTTAATTCAGCGGATGGTTACTACGAGGTGCTTCAAGATAAATATTACTAAAATGTATGTTATAAATCTTACACTGCATGTTGCAAAACTCAATAATCATTTGATAGATGTAGCTTCCATTTTAAATGGTATGATATATATACAGGGTTGGAATACATTACTCATTTACATAATGAAATACAACTTATTTTGTTGTTTTTGTTTGTTTTAAGTATTTAAAATACAAAATTTGAGTAATTATACTTCACAGTTACATCCGAAAAGTATTTTAGATTACTAAAGTGATTACTTTGAATTTTAATGTAATTTATTTCATTTAAACATTAATGTGACGGGCAATTAAGGTAAACAGCAGTTGATTTCCTGACTCTGACAGTCTGCAAAAGCATCCTAAGCTACATTTCTGTTCATAAGTTTCATACCCAAATTTGCAGAATATGGAACATTTCAATTATTTGTTTAATAAAATGAGAGGAATCATAAAAATTGCATGTTATTATTTAGTACTGTCCTGAATGAGCTGTTTCACATAACAGATGTTTACACATACTCCACAAGACATGCACATACCCTTGAATCTTAACTGTCCTGTCATTATCTAGAAGATCCACAATTATTTTCATGTTTTGAGATAGTTTGTGAGTCCCTTTGTTATTGTAATAAAGAAAAAGGTAATTGTGACTTTTTATCTCACAAGGCTGACTTTTTTTACTCAGGCTTAAACTCACAATTGCATTTTATAAAGTCAGAATTGTATGGTAACTTGTGATTCTGACTTTTTTCTTGCAATTCTGACTTTTTTCTGGAAAATTGCGAGTTTGTCTCAGAATTCGGACTTCTTTCTCACAATTCTGACATTTTTTTTCTAAAAATTGAAAGTTTATATCTCAGAATTCTGACGTTATAACTCACAATTGTAGCTTTATATCATTCAATTCTGAAAAAAGAATTGCGAAAAAAAAACTTGCCATACCTTTTTTTGTGTTACATACTTATTATTATTCCAAAGTATTTAGATTATTACAAAAATTAAGCTTAGTATTCTAAAGTATTTAAGCATGTATTTTGTAATCTGCAGTGAAATACATTTAAAACAAATACATATATATATATATATATATATATATATATATATCTTACTAGTTACTAGTTCATAATCAAATTATTATTTAAAGAAAATTATCTGAATAAGGTATAACTTTGTTTGACTACATTTAGACATTCTTCTGCCATTTTCATTTTTGAAAAATCTTACACTTAATCATCAAAGAAACTCTTTTTTTAGCTCTTTTTTAATATTTGTGGCCCACTTATTAGATAAATATTGCAGGCAGGTATTTAAGTTAAAAGGATAGGAATAGATTATGAAACATCACAGATATACTTGTTAGAATGTGCATAACAGCTTGTTAAGATGTGTGCATACCGACCTGATCTCATGAAAACCCATGTTATGTGGTGGTTCATACGATGTGAATTGCACAAAAACAAACGATTATTAGGAAAAAAGTAGGCATGAAGGTCCACTCTTAAACCCAACCTTAAACATTCCAATGGGGTGTAAGAAGATTGAACCAAAATGTATGAATGAGGTCGTACAAATTCATACAAACTAGCCACCATTTCACCAAAACGTATAATAGTTAATTGACATGAGATTGCGTTGTGCATACTGTCTGCTTTCCCTTCACAGAAGCTCTGAAATCTCATTTACAGTACTTCCACATTTAGATTAAAGTGTCCCATAGTTGTTTTTGAATGTTAAAGGTCTGCAAAGTTTCGAAGATCAAAGTGGACGACAAATAAAGTTATTGTCTACTAATAGAAAGAATCGATTCTGAACTGCTGAAACAAGTCATTACCAATTCTAGTCTCACTTCCTGTTCTATACCTATGTAACAATGCAAGAAATTAGCAAAATGCCAGCCTTAAGGGTACATGTCACATGCGAACAACGTCTACTTTGACCCGCTCTCAAGCACTGTAGTTGTAGCTGAAGCCTGGAAGAGTTTGGTTGCTGTCGACATGTCGCATTGGAATTCTTATGGAAAAAAAAAAGTAGATGCCATGTTCATGTAACTGTTTCAGGGACTGAGGAAAGCTCTGGAGCTGAAATTCAGATATTGTAATGGGCATTTTGAATCTTCAAACAAACTGTTTTCAGACTTTTTGAGAAATGAGGTGTTGTGCAATGTATATTATGACCTTTGATCCATGTATATCTATTTCAGGAGACCTCCAAAACAAAATTAGGAACATTTAAAAGAGCATAATAGGAGTACTTTAAAAAAAATAAATCATCATTGACTTCAACAGGCATTGGTTGTCATAAATAAGTATGAAAATGCCGAATAGAAAATGATATTAGAAAGCTTAAGCGGAGTTCAGAGTACAATGACTTCAATTTCATTTTTTTGTTTCTCACACAAAGCTGTCAGATAGTTTCATAAGACTTTGAAAATAGTGCACAATTATTATAGACAACTTTTAAGTTGCTTTTATGGTGTCCCATCTGGAGATTGATAGCGGTGGTCTGTGAATTGTTGTCACAGCTAGGCTTGGATATGTGTTACAGCATTCCTTTGTACATTGAAAAAACTGCAGCCAGTCTGCATGGGCCAGATCTCTTTCTGGCTGACTCAGTGCTTTTGTTTAGCAGTAAGCATTTTCGTCGGAAATGGCTACAAGAAAAAAAAAGACAGTATGATGACACATTTATTGCTGCTCTTGTATTCTCACTGTAGCACTTGTCAATTTCACCATGTAGCGTGATTTTAAAATTCCTGCACAGGAAACAAAACCATAATTCCTTCTCTTTACAGTTAACCTTTGATCAAACAGGATATTTTCAAGTGGATTTCAAATTAAATGTTGCCCTCATGTGATGCTCAGATAGGAAAGGTATGTTATAGAGATGCTACAGGCTTTTCAACACGGCCTTTCTCTCTTCCTCTATTACTGTACCTTCACAACCCCTTCACGTTTCGCACAATGACAGAGAGGAAGCACTCAAGCTATCCAAACAGATGGTGAGGCAGAGCTGTGGACTAATGATGCAAACTTCATACGCGAGGACCTTTTGTTATTACCAGGGAATTTCCTCACAGCTGCAAGAGAGGGACTTTCTCCACAGTTTAGCAAAAGAAAAACAAGACACTCACCTCACTTTGCCCTGCAAGTTTCCCCCCCCCCCAAATAGAGTGTGTTTAGTGTTAAATAAAAATGTTTTGACTGAGATTTCCCTCGTTTTCTGTCTCAGGGGTTTCTCGGATCTCATTCTCTGAGCTTGAAAGGGGCGGGAAAATTTGACAATAACCTAACCTGCACGTAGATGTATTTCCAAAGCTTTTCTCACTTAGACCCTGATTTGTAAAATCTGAACCCAGAACACCCATGGAATTCCCTTAAAGGTGGTTCAGATTCTGTTATGTTTTTTATTTTACCATCAGATATGGCGATAGGACTTTGTGTTTATAGTTATTTAAGACTTTCTAATGGCTCTTAAAGGCACAGGTCAACCAAAAAGTAAAAATGTAACAGTTGAAAATTCTGTGTGGGTTTAATGTCCATTTAGTCCGATACATAAATAAATAAAATTCCAGTCTTTGTTACAGTGCACTAGGACAGATGGTTTATGAAGGTGATATTTCCCCATGTTTTATTACATTTAAAGTGGTAAAATCTATGAAAATCTGTAAAACATTTAGAATTGTCAGGGTTATGTTCAGTTCTGTTTAGTATCGCTATGTTTGGTTTTGTTGTCAGTCAATACACTTAAAAAATACTGTCTAGAAACAATTTTCACTTAGAGATTGCTAGTAAATTTCACAATTACAAAGAATGGCAAGTAACGCATTGAATTAAAAATGAAATTTTGATGTAGAAGGACTGAAATGGTATTTTCGGTGGCACTTTATTTTACAGTACATGTACTTACAATGCACTTATCTAAGAAAATATGGAGTAGTGTAAGGTATCTACAGGGATTAAGGTTAGGTTTAGGTGTCAGTTCATGTTTAGTACCTAGTTATTACCCAGTTATTACAATTGCTGTAATAAGTGTAGTATGTACATGGGGAACAGGGGCCGTACAAATCATCTTAAGGCTAAAAGTCGCTCCTAACTCGCCAATTTAGGAGAAACTGTTAAAAATAATTGGCATGTCAATCCTACTTTTAAGGACTCCTAAATGTTTGCTCTAAGAGTATTTCATAAAACATGTTAGCGCTCAAACTATCTCCTAAATCTGTGAAACGTTAGGAGTGGTCAAGAGGACTCCAAAGTCATTAAGACCAAATCACAAACAATCCTAATCCACCTAAAGACACTGTACACTATGAGGTTACAGTGATAGAGCCTTGGGTGCTGAATCTTTACTTCATAAATGTTTTTTAAATTTTTTTATTGTAACCATTTAAGTCTGTTTTCCCCTTAATTATAGATAAAAAAGAAGAAGAACTGACACAGAACTCTGTGAATTGAGAACCAGTGATTCAGATTCACATATCAAGTCAACAGGTTGAGGGAAGTGATATGTGTGTATATGGAAGTGAGAGAGGGATGGTTGCCAGGAGGAATCCGAGAACAATAGTTGCTGAAATGTAAGACATCCTCTTCTGCAAAAAAGACCACACCTTTGGTGGGAAAGATGCTAAGGTCAGCAGTGCTTACCAGTCAAACCAGTCAGGATTCAGTGTGTCCTTGGATAAAAATACTTAAGTCACAGAGGTTGTGGAACACGTCAACGGATGTCCTCATGCAAACTAGAGATCTTGGGAGTTGCTTCCACTTTGTGAAACAAGCTCTGATAACAAAATACAAGGCAATTAACTTCCATCTGGTGTTATTGCGTAGCACTTCCTGTTGTTCTGGAAGTAATCATTCTTGACGTATGACCCCAAATTGATCTCATATGACTATTTTCATTGACAATTTAGTGATTCCCATTCATGAAAATCCCATTTTATGAAAAGTGGCTCTGTCACAATAAAGGGACTGTTCATCCAAAGAAGTTCTGTTGTCATTTACTCAACATCATATGACTTTTTGTCTTCAAATGAACAAAAAGACATGTTATAGGCAAATATTCAATATTCAAAGTTCCAGAAATGACTAAAAAGCATCATAAATAAAAAATAATAGTAATCCAAATGACCAGAGTATTGTACTGCAAGTCCTCTGAAGCTATACGATATTGAGGAACAATAAGTATAGCAATAAGTAATAAGTATAACATAATAGAAATATCATGAAATATAAGTAAATAAAACATATTGAAATCATTTATTTAAATTTCTTTTAAAATTTGCCATTTTTGTGTATTTTAAAATATATTTAAAATATATTTAATATGACCTTAGCATATATATATATATATATATATATATATATATATATATATATATATATATATATATATATATATATATATATATATATATACTTATTTTTGCATCTGAAGCTTGACAATTTTTGTCCTCATTTAATTTCATGTAATATTATTCCTAACATCCCCTTTTGTGCTTCATGGTAGAATGAAAGAATGTGTTAATGATGACAGAAATGAATTTTCAGGTGAACTGTTTCACTTTTTAGTAAATAATTCCAAAACTTACACCAAGTAGATAAAGAATGGATAGCTTAGTGGTTAAAAATGTGGGTTGGTGACCCGAGGGTTGCGAGTTCAAACTCCAAAAGCGCTAATTCATTAGCTGCCACTGTTGTGCCCTTAAGCAAAGTGGGCTACTTAATTTTGGGTCGCTCCCGTGGGATTCAGTAAAAATGAACTGTATATACTGAAAATGTAAGTAACCAGAATAGCAATAATCAGTGTGGCGAAACTCTTTACCTCTATTTAATCACACCATTGTCATTGTTCCTCTCAACTGCACACCATTGATTTCCCCAGACTTCCTTTCTCAAGTGATGATGTCAGCAGACCTCCCTGGTTGCTTCATTGTTTATGAGTGGTGGAAATCCTATGCTGCCCATTGACGAAGGTCAAACAAAGGGCAGGGTCTGTTTATTTTCCTTTCAGTCAGCCTCTCCACATCATCTCAAGAAGCATGGAAGGCACTCACAAAAAAACAGTGGTGCCCACTGGGATAGGCGAAAGTGATGCCTTGTCTTTCAGCAGCCATATGTGGAAAAGGTGATGTTGCATTTCAAGCATTTAATAGATGAATAGTGGCTGTAGTCATTTTCAGCAAATCTATTTCTGCACAAAACTAACAGTAAATTATCATTACCCTGGACAAACCAGTATTGAAAATGGTGTTGCTTATCATTTCCATTAACTGTGTGTGAGTGTGCATGCAACAAATCGTGGTGTGTGCATGGTGTCAGATTAATTGTGATAGTCAGAATCATGATGAATGGAAGGTTTAGCACATTGCAGCCTTAATCAAAAGCAGCTTTGTCCACAAGGGGCTACATATGAAAGCAGAAGGAGTTTTATAAGTGTCTTTGTTTAAAAGGAAAAATCCACCCAAAAATGAAAATTATGTCATTTACTCACTATTACTATGGAAGTCAATGGGAGCCCAAAACTGTTTGGTTTCAGCATTCTTCAAGATATCTTCATTTGTGTTGTGCAGAAGAAAGAAGATCAGGTTTAGAACAACATGAGAGAGAGTAAATGACATTCATTTTTGCGTGAATTATCTCTTCAAGGATGCCTACACACAAGAGAAAGCTGTGACGCCGTGTTTGACAAACAGGAATTCTTAATAGTGCTTAGAGAATGCAGAAAGAGAAGGACAATCTTTCTTACTGTGACCTGAAAGTATACTAAAGCAACATTTAAACTGAGCTGATCATTGCCCATGATAGGCTTTGGTGTTGTTTTTTTGGCCTCATAGCTTTTTAAGTTTTTTAATTCAACTCTCATCACATCAGTTGTATAAGTGGTGTAAGGTAATGATATATACCTGAGATGTTAAGGCCTTCACCAGAAACGGGTTGGAGAGTCACATCTGGAGAATAACTCTCTACAGCAGACACTGGATTTGCACTCAGGTCTAGTATGGAGTATGTGTCTGAGGCACTGCTCTGTCAAAGTTATAGGAAAAAACAAGACTCAGACATGAAGAGATCTATTTTGACAACAGCAGCCGCCACTCAACTCCCTGTCTGTAGTTTGACATACTGCAAAGGACTTAATATAACCACCCGCCTTTCCGTAAGGCAAAACAAATTTTTTCAGGCCCAAATGTATTCTTAAATACATTTTAACATATAGGCCTATATAATATGTTCCCCAGCTCCACTTGCATAGATCTGCTAGGGCTTATTGATATATATATATATATATATATATATATATATATATATATATATATATATATATATATATATATATGTGTATATATACATATGATACATACATAAAAAGTTGCAATTATACCTTTTTTATTTTTTATTCTGAAACAATCTTCCATATCATCCAGTTTGAAGACGGTAGTTAAAAAAAAAGCTACTTGACTTCTTTCACGGTTTAAAAAAAAAAAAGGCCTATGTATGCCTTCATGAATGGTTCAATCTAGGCTAGGGGCTCATAGTAGCAATGATTTCCTTGGAGGAAAATAAAAAGAAATGTTTTCCTTTAGTTTGACTGTGTAAAGAGTGAAGCCATCGCTCATTGTGGTCCCTGGTGAGAACTGCCTATTTATACAGAAGAGATGAAGCACATGGATACAGAAGGAGAAAGAGAGTGCAAGGGTCAAAGAGTTCATATACAGGGAATAACACACAGTGTTAACCCCTTCGGAGATCATGTGAAGAGGTGGGCATTGTGGGTAAGAGGGTTGGAAGGGTAGAGAAGGACGAATGGAGGCAGCAGGATTTAAATTTCCTCACCAGAAAAGGAGATTAACACTGGCAGAGTCTCAATGTCAGTGTGGAGAGAAAAGAAAGAGTTCCCTACTTTTGGCTGAACTTCGTTCCATTGTGCGGTTTCAGATTTTCCCAGAGCATATTTCCAGTAGGGATAAGGACAGGGCAGTTTGAGAATTTGTAGAACTGAAATGTTTCACGCTCCTCTCTCTCTCTCTCTCTCTCTCTCTCTCTCTCTCTCATATATATATATATCTGTATATAATTTTTTATGTATAATATTCAAAAGTCTGTTAATCTCACCAAGGCTGCATTTATTTGATAAAACAATAATATTGTGAGATATTACAATTTAAATACATTTAATGTATTTTAGTCCTTTTAGGGTAAAGCTGAATTTTCAAAATAATTTCTTCAGTCTTCAGTGTCACGTTTCTTCAGAAATCATTCTAATATGCTGATTTGCTGCTCAAATAACATTTCTGATTATTATTATCAATAATTAAAACAGTTGAGCTACTTAATATTTTATAGAAACCATGATACTTTTTTCAGGATTCTTTCTTTGATTAATAAAGTTTAAAATAATAACAATTATTTTAAATACAATTAACATTATGAATTTCTTTACTGTCATTTTTGATCAACACCCTTGCAAATGCATGGGCAAAGCAATGTTTAATTGGATTTATTGTTATCCATATCAAATATGATCATATTTGTTTTATGCAGTGTTTTGAATTACGATTTTCATTCACTTCTACTACAGTTGCACAAGGTTCTTTACAGCATCCCCATGGAGAAGAAAGAAATTGAGCTTACATGTGAATAGCTAATTTATTGTATTTCTGAGGAAATTTAGCAAAATCTACTAAAGCTATTTACTGCTCAGTTATTTGCCAATGAAATCTTTTCGTCAGCACTTATGAACAGTTCTTTTAACTTCCATAATAAGTAGTGTACTGGACATCTGGAGGATGATCTGCCTCTTTATGAGATGGTGTCTTTCATGTTTTATACACATCCGTGTAAAGCTTACATCCTAGTGTGAAGTGTTGTGAGTGTTTCTGCCTGCATTGGTTTACAAACGGAAAACTGTGCTATGACAGTCAAAACACTATGAAGCTCCTTTTGCTAATATTTAGTGAAGCTGCCAAAATTAGACTGTCACGGCATAGAAAAAGTCTGTTTGCATGTTGTGCAAGGACAAATTGTTGGACTTGTCTTGAAATGCAATGCAAATGTGAAAGTTTTATAATGCTAGATTTGCTAGAAGTCTAAAATTAATCAAGACCATATTAGAAATGCACTATATAAGCCAAGCTACACTATTTTATATATAAAGCAAAATACACTGCTGTATAAAATTTTTAGCCAAAAAACTAATGCTGCAAAACATCCATTTAATTGAAAATAGTTAATCCAAAAATGCATTGCAACAAGCTCAATTAAAGATATAAAGTACTTTTAATTATAAATATACTAACATTTTATTTTGTTCTGAAAATGTTTGATACAATGCTTTTATATGTTTAGGAATCAAGTCATTAGCTTAGCGGCATATTAACATCAGATAGGAACAAAGCTATAGTAATACAATCAGTAATTATAACATTTCTATAATGTCCTTCAGATATAAACATACAGTATGTATATATATCACATAGTTTAAGACAACATGTCATGGCAAACTATAAAAGCATAAGCTACATCAAACTTATGATGAAACAAGATGCTTTGAGACGCTAATCATTCTTAACTAGAGTCAACATGCAGCGTTGGAGTCAGAAATGTTTAGTTATGACAGAGAGTGCTATTTTTTTAGAAGTTTGAAGTTTGTGCTAAGTAGGAAACTCCACATCCGGATTCTACAACAGCCAGCTGATGTTATTAGTTTGCAGCTGCTCTGTCTGGAGAGGCACTAAAGTGGCTATAAACATGGACTAAAACAGCTTAAAGCGGACAGCAGTTAAGCTGGGTTTATTGAGCTTGTAAGACAGACCCCTCATGTCCATTAGCAACAGTAAGTGACTCTAACAAAGACCATGGGATGTATTCTTTTCCAGTCTTATGTTTCCAGTAATGGAGGTGTATTTCCTTTATGGAGGTTTTGAACTACGGGTGGAAGTCACTGGTGAATTGACTCTGCCCACTCTACCTTGTAAGAGGCCATTTTAAAACAAAACATCCATACTTTCCTGTATGTACTCAGTAGAGAATGTTTTTGTTGCATGAAAGTATAAATTGAATTATTGTGTTTGGTTTTAACAAGAATCTGTCTTGCTTCTTTGAGTTAAGTGTGGACGTATATGAACTTTTATGTGTAGACTTCCTCTAAACTGTCTTGTAAAGACTTTGGATATTAGATGTTGTTGTTGTCTATATTTGTCCCGTAGAATGATTTTTATAAAGAATACTAAGATACTCATTTGTTTGACTGTACGCTGTATGTTTATAATGTGTTTTGCATTTTATTTTTTTTATTTGATCATGGCAATGTTATTGGTATTTGATCATTGCAATTGTTGTTGGGTAGTGCGCCCAACTCTCATGTAAGTGATGTTGGTTCAAATCCCAAAAAGACCAGTTACATTTGGTGCCATGACCCGGATGGGAGTGAGGTTTACCAGGGTGAATGTAATGGAGGCAAGCTTGTAAGAGCTGTGTGAGTAAACCTCACTCCCCTGGCTTCAAGAGATGCACTAAAGACTGTGGTTTTAACATCCTTGTTAGTGAACCCAACTCCCATGCAAGAGATGCTGGTTCAAATCCTAAAAAGACCAGCTACATTTGGTGCCATGACCCGGATGGGAGTGAGGTTTATAAGGGTGAGTGTAATGGAGCCAAGCTATTAAGAGCTCTGCTTCCATTTAGGCAACTTTGGAAGCTCAAATATGCTGCGTAACATACGAGAATTCTCACACATCTTTCAGCTGATCAATGTTTATAGGTGAGTAAAAGCCTAAATTAAATTTGTTCATCATAAAACGTGATCATAAAAAGTGATTGAGTCTTCAACAAAAAAGATATTCATTTGTGGTTCAAAGATGAACAAAAGTCTTTTTCTTGGGTTTGGAACGACATGAGGGTGAGTAATTAATGACAATAGATTGTTTTTTTGGTGAATAACCTACAATATCAATTAACAATTTAAATGTTGTGCTTTGTTTTGATTCTTGTTCCTTTTAAGTCAAGCCTGAGTATAAAACAACATGCTAGCATTTTATAGAGAGATCATGATGTATATCAGTTTGTTTGTTTCCCTTTGTATGAAAATTTTATTTGATAGTGACATAGCAACTCTTAAAGTGGTAAGAGTTGTGTGGTATACATAGTGGTATACTTTTATCTTCAAAATCTTATAATTCAGAATCCTGAATATAAAATGCTAGCATTTTAGAAACAGATCATGATATTTCTTGGTTGTTTTGTTTAAATTTTGTGTGAAAATGTTAATGTATACACAGTGGCATTTAGTTGAAACACCCAATTTTGTATTTTTTCATAACCTTTAAAGAATGTATGGGTTTTCCCTGTGGCTAAGTGTTGTTTGCCAATGTGTATGAGTATACTTGCATATTTCCGCTGTTATTTAAACACAAACGCTGGTGTGTATGTCAGTGTCATGTGTTGAGCTGTGTTGGAAATGTAGCCAAGGATATTGTGGGGAGGAAGACAGCTTAAAATGACAAAAACACGGGTAGAGGCAAACCAACATAGAGTCAAAACAGCTGAGAGGATGGTGTGGCTGATTGAGATGGGATTGTCTGAACCACAGATTGACGGCAATAGTCATATCCTCATCCGACCGATCAGAACTGGGCTTTTTTTGGAATGATTTAACGTGAGTCTCAGGCCTCGTGGTCATCTTGCACTGTAAGATTTGTAAGGTCACTTCCTTTAGCAAAGCCAGAGGAGTCACTGTCTGACCAAACGCCGCCATAAATTATCGGCTTCTGCGCGTGTATGTGCGGTAAAAGTGCATAACCTTGGGAAAAGTGCTTGATGTCATGGAGTGCAATCTTGAAATGCTCAGCAGTTGATGGGATGTGAATTTACTGCCAGTTGACTCGTCTAAACATGTTTCTAATAAACCATGACCCGCCACAATTGCTGTCGTAAAATTCGTCATGTCACGCTGCCCCTCTTTCGAATGTGAAGAGGTTAGTGGTCCTCTATAAAACCTCTTGTGGTCATGTCAGTCTCTTGTCCCCTAGTAACCATGTAGTGAAAACTGAGAAATAAGGAATTGCATTAACGTCACTAATTTTTACCTTGATACATGATTTTATAAATGAAAAGGGTAAAACTACTCCGACCCACCAGCTGAACAAAAAGCTCATATTTCACAGGTTTTTGACTAATGGTTTTATTTACTCATTCTTTGGAGGTTACGTATACTACTGTTGAAAAGATAGGCTAAAATACAGTTTTAAATTTAAATATTAGCTGTTTTCTAATTTAATATATTTTAAAATGTAATTTATTCCTGTGATGGCAAAGCTGAATTTTCAACATCAGTATTCCAGTTTTCAGTGTCACATGATCCTTCAGAAATCATTCTAATATGATGATTTGCTGCTCAAGAAACATTGCTTCTTAATATTTTGTTAAAAAAAAACATGATTATTTCCCCCCCAAAAGAACAGAATTTATTTGAAAAAGAATCTTTTGTAACATTATGTAAAGTTTTACTGTCACTTTTGATCAATTTAATGCATCCTTGCTGAATAAAAGTATTAATTTCTTTAAAAATAACTTTTTTCAAATGGTATTTTATGTGCAAATTCATATTTTTTATTAAAACATGGCACATCTTATTTTTGTCTAAATTAATCAAGGATGTGTAACGTGCTTTTTGTGTGTGTGTGGCCAAGTTTGCACGTAAGCTTGGAAACTACACTGAGTTCGGATGACTATTTCCTGTACCAGATCTTAGTGAGCTTTTCAGTTATTGAGTGTTCTCACTAGAGCATTGCGACCTGGGAATTGACCCTTCTGTATTTGAGCTATTTTCTTTTTTACACTGAAACTGCACAGCATTCCTTTAGCTCTTAACAGCATGCTCTATCAGGAGAAACAAGAGGTGTTGCCTTCCGAATAATTGCTTCCTTGACCTACCTTGCTGCTTGTCTTTGGGAGTGATGGTATTGTAAAAGGAGGTTGTGATTGCTCTACTTAAGACAGCAGGTCACATTCCAAATGGCTTCATTCTCCATATGACAAACAGATGCATGAGATGCTGTTTAGAAATGATCTGCTTCTTCAATGCTTTTAGGCAGGATTACACGCATACAGTCAATGGTGATGCCAATGGAGTGCAGAGTTTTTCTATCCTATTTGAAGTGAGAAAAAATAGCTGTCTTCCAGCTGAGAACACTTGGGATAAATAAACACAAATGATTTGTCAGCCTCAAAAAGAATTTACTGACTAGCATGTATTTTGCACTGTACAAAAATGGCTGAAAGAAACTAAGAATGTGTTAAGAGAGGTTTATGCTTAAAACCAATGGCGGGGGGGGGGGGGATCTGGCAATGCATCAAGACTAAATAAGATTGCTTAAATCGTTTACTCGCCTTCATGTCTTTCAAAACCTGCATGATTTTCTTTCCTCCATGAAAAACAATTCGGGGAAGATTTTCAGGGAATTATGACTCAGCCGTGTGAATCACCTTCCATTTTTGATGTATGGCAAAGATTTGGACATCCAGCTAAACCATCCATCTACTTTTGTGTCTCGTGGACGAAAGAAAATCATGCTGGTTTGGAAGGAGAAAATGATGACACAGTTTTCACTTTTAAGTGAACTGTTCCTTTAAAACAAAATTTACGGTAACAGTTTATTCCGATGGTCCTCTTTAGACATTGTACATGTCAACTAACTTTTATTAGAGTATTAGTATTAGTATAGTAGTTTCTGCTTAATATCTGCTAACACTATTTTGATGCTCCCCAACAGACATTCTACTGACTATAATTAACTTTGCAATGTATGTCAACTTATTCTACTAACACAAACCATAACTCTAACCCAACAGTCTAATAAGAGGTAGTTGCCATGTATTTGTAAAGTTACATATTAGAATGTCTAAAGTGGACCATCAAAATAAAGAGTATCCAAATATAATAGGTGTTATATACTGTCAAGACATGTCCAGGTTTTGTCCCCATCACTTTATGAGGAAATTAAGTGTTAGTTTATTGAAAATTAATGTTATATTAGGGTCATAGTGGGACTGATTGATTGAAGGATTGATTTATTGATTGAAAATTCATGAGCTAGGCCTTTTTGTGGCTCTTTCTCTGACATTTCTTTAACGTTGTTACTGGAAAATAAGATAAAGAAATTATTATTATTATTTACATTATTTATTTATTTATTTATTTTTATTTTGCAGTTTGTTGGTACTACAAATAAAAATAAACTAAAAATAAAACAAAAAAATCCAATATATAAAAAATAATTTTCTTAGTGATTAATAAACAATTATATACATATTAAAAAAATTATAATAAAAATAACTGAAATGTACAACATCACTAAAACTAAAATTAAAATATAAAAATAAAAACGGCAACACTTTACAATAAAGTCCATTAGTTAAACATTAGTTAATGTATTAACTGACATGAACTAACCATGAGCAATACATTTGTTACTGTATTTACTAATCTTCGTTAATGTTAGTTAATGAAAATACAGTTTTTCATTGTTTGTTCATGTCAGTTCACTGTTCATTAACTAATGTTAACAAGATTTTAATGATGTATTAGTAAATGTTGAAATTAACATTAAAAAAGATTAATAAATGCTGTAGAAGTGCAATTCATTATTAGTTCATGTTAACTAATATTGTTAACTAATGTTAACTAATGAACCTTATTGTAAAGTGTTACTATAAAAAACTATAACATCTCGATGACACTGAGACAACACTGACACAGAGGCATAGATGTCATTTTAAGCTTGTATTTGTCAAATACTCACGGTGATTGTGTTGGGGGTCATTGAGTGCATGTTTCTCTGAAATTACCCCAGCAATTGTAAGTATTTTTTGTACAAATGCTTGATAAAACATCTGCCAACGTTTAGCTTGTCCCTCTCCTCTCTGTAGCATACTTTGAAAAAGATCTGATACTTATTTTCTCTTGTTAATTATTTTACATCTAATTGCTGTTGTATTCCTAGCAAAACAACAAATTATGGTTGCAAAGTGATGTTTAAACATGAAGAGAGAAAGAAAGAAAAAGAGTCTGTGCCTCTGTACCTTCTGACACGCGTGTACTGATGTGTTCGTGTGTTGGCGGTGTGTGCTCGGTGTGTGTGGTGGGGGGTGGCTGCTGCTCAGCATCTTGTTTGTCAGGCGTGGCTGGGGAATAAAGTGGGCAGAGCTTTAGCATTCCCCGCTGTAGAGGCAATGCTCACAGCAGCCAGGAGTGACGCACATCGTCCGCACTGGGGAGGATTAGAGACTATCAAACTCACCGCATACAACATGCCTGAACTAACAAAAATGAATGTCAAAAAGCAAATTTCAAATCATACTGGAATAGTACTTCAATTTTTTTCTTTTCTTTTTTTTAATTGCTTGGTTTGTATTTCGAAGAAAAAACTATAAAAAAATTATCATGGTTTTCAAACAAGTTTCAAAAACTTGCTGTCTTTCATTGCTCTGACAAATAGTTTGTGTTTGAGCTAGAATTTGACATGAAAAATTCCACAGTTTTCACTTTTTGAATACTAAAAAGTGTTTTAGAATTAGCATACTTCAAGGCCACAAATCTGGGAGAGCATTATGGATATAAGTAATAATTTTGGGCGGAATAATATTTGGAATTATTAACTACCTGTTAAATATGTAAATCTTTCATGAACAGCTGCAAATTTTTAAAGCCCTGCATTTTTTTAACTGCACAAAGCTGCTACTGTTCTCATGTAGTGCTTTTATTCTGCGCTCTGAAATTCAAGTCTCAAGTGGCTATTTTTAGTGTGGAAAACATCTCTAAAGTGTACTACACTTTTACGATTTTTCATTCATCTCCAGCCTGTCTAGCTTAAAGTGACCAATGGTTCCCATGACGTCACTTACAAAGGGCCGGCGGGCAGTGTGTGTCTGTAATACCACCAGTCTGCCAAGTAGTGATGCGCTTTAGAAATCCATCTCATCATATTGTTCCATCCAGTTCTACGGATGTCCACATGTTGTTCCTCAGAGACCTACTTACTTTGCGTATAATGTCTGTGAAACATCCCTAAAGTTAATATAACACCCTAGCATTGTGGTGGTAACAACTGGCCCTGTCCACTAGCGTTTTAAAGTTGGCAGAGCCAGGATATTTTGAAATATATCTCCGATTGTGTTCGTATGAAAGAAGAAAGCCATATACACCTAGGATGGCTTGAGGGTGAGTAAATCATGGGATAATTTTCATTTTTGGGCGAACTATCCCGTTAATTCCTGAAGACCACAGTGTAAGAAATATGAGTCAGCTTCATCTCTAGTGGCCATATGGTCTGTATTTTTGCGATAATGACCATAAACGGACTTTATAAATCAAAAGCTGCTGTGGAATACATTGCTTGAGCTTTATCCCAAGAGTCCATCAACATTCAATCAATATTTTTTGAAAACATAAGAAAGCAATCATAGAAAAAAAGTATAATGCCACCCAACAGTCACTTTGGGCAAAAGCACAATTATATATTTTTCAGTTTTAGGACTTTTATTGCCTTAAAGTTTGTCAAATAACAGTCTGTTTAAAATTGACTTTGGGTTGTCCAGTGTATAATTTTTCTTGAGTCCAGTGTTTTATCTTTAAACTAGTTAAATATATACTTTATAGCCTCTACATGGTTGAAAGGGATTGGAAATGGAAGAGATGGTTGAGATGTTTGTAGTGTGATTTAAGGTAGCTCTGAGATGACCTCAGATCAGTTTCTGTTTATTCTGGATTGTCTCATGGTGAGGGCTGGCGGCCACCCACATGTGTGACAGATTTAGTTTGAGCCTTTAGGAATCTCTCGAATATGAGGCGAGAAATGCCATTACTAGAGGTCCGGTCCTCATCTTTGGCCAGATTTTCAATTAGACATTCGCATTAATGACTGTGACTGAACATTTCCATCATTGCTGGTAGAATAGAATATACTAAAAAAAAGTATCTGCTTTGAATGCTCTGATCTTCAAAAAACAGATAGACTTGTCTGTTCTGTTGGTTTTACTGTCTTGAGTTCTTATTTTAACTTTTCAACTACTTTACATTTTGGTGAATTGGTATTCTTTTGAAGTCATACAAACCCAATTTGTGTTTTCTTATGAGAACGGGGTGTACAGTCCTATGCCATGTCCAATTTTCAAAACCCATGGTTTCAAAAGATTTTGGTCTCCAAGAATTGTTCTGAAAAGGCGTATTTTCACTGTCTGCAGTGTCTTTTACTTTCATTAGTCACTGAAACTCTTATTTTAGTCTTTGTGGAATACAAATTTTTGATGTCTACACAATGTGCTTCATTAAAGTCTGGCTTTAGAGTTGTGTACTATCCCTAACCATTAACAGACCGGAGGATGCCACATGGAGAACGGCCTTTGGAGTGTGACAAACTGACTAATGGACTGAAGAGTTTCCTGGACGTAGTGCAGTGAAATGGACCACACTGTAAAAAAGGAAAGCTGGCCTGACCTCCAGAGTCACATTTAGGTTCTCAGTGAATTATTTTCTGGAGTCCAGTTCCAAATTCCCACATTGGCTCTTAATATTTTACCATTGTTTATCAGAACTGAACTATAGCTGATCCCTTTTGAAGGGCATTCTAAATAAAGTCTTGGAAATGAATTTAGAAAAACTTTACTATTTGGCAGAGCTGTTTGGCTGAGAGGCTGGGATATTTTAGCTTTGTACTGGAACAAATCCATTAGAAAAGTTAGAAAAATAAGACGTTATGGTCTTAAAGGTGAATTTGTTCTTTTACAGATTCCTTGACACATTCGTTGTGATGATTTTTACACAACCATAAAAAATGAAATGGCTTAAAAAGCCACATTTGTCTGTTCAGTGTTGACACATTTTCTGTGTGATTTAGGAGTGTGCTAGCATATAGATGAGCTCAGCGCCAAGAGATATTTACTCTACAATTGAGGGTTCTAAACGTCACAAACCTATGCTTTTCACATTTAAAACTCTTAATTCTTTTTCTCTCAGAGAAACTATGCCTTGGCACAAACCTGCTTGGCAAATCTACAAGCCTATTTGACTTCAACTGAATTTCCTCATACTCTTCATAGACCAAGTAGGTCAGTATACATCAATTCTCCCTGGATTTAGCAGCTGAGGAAGTTCAGGATGGCCAACTGCTTCTCCTAATGCACTGTGTTCAACTTGACCTTCCATTTCAACTTTGACAAATACAAAATAATAATAATAAAAAAAAATTGTCTGGATTTTTCACTTCTTTTTGGTGCATACCTCAAAGTTAAAAAGATTTTATTTCTGACATTACAACTGTTTCACATTCTATTTTTTTTTTGTAGCGAGTAAAAGAAGCATGCTAGTGTTCCATTTTCAATATTAACCTTTCTTCTGAGAATGGCCAGCTGCTTCCCAAAATGTAATGCGGTCAACTTGCAATGTGCTTGACTGTGATAAATGCAACAGAAATAAACTGCCTTTTTAACATTATTTGATTGCACTACCAAAACTTTTTGTGAAGTTGATTTTTGAATTGGATTTATTTATTTTTAAAAAAGTTTAAACAACTGCATACTGTTTCATATTCTATTTTTTCATAATAGTAGTACAGTATACACTGTGGATTATGCACTAAGTAGCATACTAGTGTTAGCATTTCCAATATAACCCTCATTTTTAGAGTTGATAGAGGTGCTGTAGACATATGTGAATGTGGATGTCATTTTTATGGGTTGTATCTGTTTCTCATTTGTCTCTGTTTGCCGATATCTGTTACTAGTGGACAGCGTAAGACTCAGTCATCAGGCGAAGTACACAATACCCAGTTGTGCTGCCATGTTTCTGGCAAATCACTCAAGTAAATGTTGTGAAACTTTGTTCCAGGCTAGCTGCCCATCCTTGGGTTTTTACTGGGGGGTTATGTTGGATTAAATCAAAAACTGTGGTTTTGTATTTGGACGGGCAGCCGGTGGGGCAGTTTAGTGATGAGTCGCGGCGGAGGGATCATTTTTAAAGAGACTGGGATGAAATAGGGTCTGAATCGAGCTAACCCTCCCATGGCGACTTATGAAACGGATCAAAGCGATGAGTCATTCATTTCCTCTCTGGATGATTTTTCACTCCCTCATTCCCAGGGGTGTGTTCTTGGAGTTTTGTAATATTAAAAGTCTGTTTGCCGGACCCACTCAGTTTAAGAAGTATTATGAATACAATATGCTGTACTTAAGGTGTTCAGAAAAACAATGCCTGACAGTGTGCTTGGTCTGTATAATTGTCTTGCTACAGACATACATGAAACATCAATTCGTGGAGCCTTTTCAGGAGAATGTTGGGTAAAGCATGACAGACTGGGCAAGTTTGATTTCTGAAGCTCTGAGCAGGGCAGGCACAAACTGAGAGTCGGTGCCAACAGAAACAGTCTGAAGTCTCCTGCCAGCAGAACAGTTTTATAGGTCTCTTCTAGTTTAAATTCTGTTGCTTGAGAGGACGTGAGAATTCGCACCTGCTGTACTTTTTTTTCGGGTTGGTTTTGTACAGTAGTTGTAAAAATAATGGGATGTATCATCACAGTGACATGACAACATTGTGAATAGGTTAGATCAATAGTTCTCCGTTGGTTTTGTCTCAGAACCCAGATTTTACATTGGAAATCAAAGTGGCACAAAACTGTATGAAAGATTGTTTAGTGTACAGAAATGTTTTTAATATTATAAACTCCATAGGCCGAACAATATGCAAAGTGATGAACATGGCATTGGCTAAATAAGAAATGGAGGTTACTAAATGTATTATACTTTCAAGAGAGTCAATAATTCACTTCACAAAACTTATTGTGGTCGGCACAAACCATGTTTATCCTGGCTGAAGTGAACCCCTATTTAATGTAGTCTGGGTTATAATTTCTTTTATTTTGAGTAGTTTTATTCATGGTTTTAGAGGATAAATGCATGTCTCATGAATTTGCACCAAAAAATGTAGAGATTGATTGGCTTTTGACGTCAGCAACGAATATAAGGTAAATGGGATGTGTTTTAGCCTACGGTATTTGGTTAGCCTTACTGATTTTTTTTTCCACCAATGCATGATTATACACATACATATGAAGGTCTGCTTTCATTTCAGAGTGATAATTATTTTGGTTTTTGTCTTGTATGTTATAAACTCTAAAAAATTCTGGGTTGTTTCAACCCAAATTATGGGTCAAAACAAATATGGACAAACCCGGCCATTATGTTAAATTTTTATATTAAATTTTTAACCCAACGGTTGGGTTTGTCCATATTTGATGCAAATTTGGGTTGAAACAACCCAGCATTTTTTAGAGTGTATGATCCCCATCTAACTGCCTGTTCATATTTTTTCACCCTGGTTGTATATCTGTATTATTTTTCAGTTGAATGTTCTTGGGATCTTGAAAAACGCTATATAAATAAACATCTTATTATTATTATTATACAGTTTGTTACATTTTATTTTTCACATTTGGCACTGGTCTGACCAGCCTAATATTAGGCTGTGTCTGGGTTAACCACTGGGTTAGTTTTGCTTCGAGACCCAGATTTTACAATGTACATCATGTATAACGTACATCATTCAAAGTAAACAAAAATATCCTTAAAATCAAACACAAATGTATTAATTTTGACTTGCATGAGCACGCATTGCCTTGACAATGTGCAAAATTACATAGGCCGCTGTGTGAGTAAATTTTGGTTTCTAAATGTCTATTTAAAACCCGAAACTAAACTCAAACTCAGGTTTTAATGTTCTCAGCAGTCAATAATTCAATACATTGTGGTCGACCCAAACCATGTTTATCCTTGCTGAAGTGAACCCATATTATTTAGTGTAGACTAGGTCATATTTTATTTTAGTTTACTTGGTTTTGTTTGTTTTTGAGGATGAGGGCATGACATGTCTATTTATTTATTTTGCCATTATGCATAATTATATGGTTGTTGTGTGTTATTATTCACATTTAGCACCCATTTTAGATCCTACCAGTTGAAAATATCCAATCAACTGGTTTCAAAATTGCATTTTATTTGTTATTTTTGATTATTAGATTTTTACTATAGTCAATCTAAGGTCAAAGTGTGCTACTTAATGAAAGTTTTGTTTTTCAGTCAACAGTTATAACACTTATTTCAAATAATGAAAATGTTTGTTTTTTTATGGTTTTAGTTCATTATAATTACCGTGGTATGCAAAAGTTTCAGTATCAATTAACAAATAATTCTCATTACCGCTCTCTCAAACAAAGTATATTGTAATTCAGTGCTTTGGCCTTACTTAGTCCCTGGAAAAGAAGAACAATATTTAGTGCTTGTGTAGTAAAGCAGTGGATGGGAGCAGTGTTTGCCATTTAAACATTAGCACTGGCACCGTTTGAAAGGAATCCAATATTTGTTTAATCTGTTATGCTTTCATAGTTGTCTATCACTCTTGGTACGCTTATTAGAACAGTTTATTTGATCTAGATGTGGTCCTTGTTTTGCATTTAGAATGAGGGCTTGCTTAATAGAGCAGTACAAATATGAAAAATATAGATATTTTTTCAAATTTATTTTCTGTTATCTGAAGAAATGAAATGCATCCACCACTGCTCAACAGATTTAATTTGAAGTAACAACATTCCAGGCACTTCTTGGCAACAAACTCACATTCATTGCATAAATATAATGTTTTTTTCAACAGCCCCCTTGAGGCAAAATTGACTGATTAAGATAGTGATGACATATTTTCTGTCTTTCAGCTTTTTCAATCTAGGTTAGGTGTTTCTTTTTTATTTCTACACAAGGTTTTACCATGACAGAGAAGATGAGATGAAATGTCATGAGCAAGCGATTTTCCCTGGAGATACTAATCCAGACTTTGGTGTCCTTAAACGTTCAGTGCGCCAGCTACTATAAATCCACATTCACAAACTTTTGAAAAAGGCAGAACGAATGAAACCAGAAAAATGATGGTCTCTTGCCAGAGGAGAAACCACACAAGTCCTGCTTCATGCTGGAATTTAAACATACCTTGGCAGGACAGTTGCTAATAGAGCCTGGCCCCCCTCGACACATAGCGGCCCCCTCTGTTCTGGCTGTGCACTCTTCACCATACTCGAGAGACGCCAGTGTAAGCGCACATAAATATGACAGCCCTCTGATTGCGGCTTGGGCCCACCGTTGAGCTGAAACATGTTGCGTAGCTAATCCTCCTCTGAATTATAGCACTGGCATGCTTGTGCTATTAGCTAGGCCTGATGACAGCTGGGAATGTGACAGGATTTCAGGTTAATGTTCCAGGCGCCCATGTCACGTCGGTGGGATGGTGAGTGTCGTTGAATGATAAAAGGCAGGGGGATGAGACTTAGCGAGTCGTCACTGGCTGTTTTTGGCACGAATCTGTCAGCTTTCATGTAGCTGCCACTCGCTGACACAGTTGTTGCGGCGAACGGGAGATAAATTTGTTGATTTGTGTGGAAGCATATGAGATTCATTTTTGGCACCTTGATCACCTTTGATCACAGATCTATGGAAGCCCCTTTCCACCACTGAAAAAAAAAATAAAAAGAAGATTATTGCAACTTTTTATCTCACAATTCGGACTTTTTTTCACAGAATTGCGAGTTATAAAGTCACAGTTGCAAGATAAAAAGTCAGAATTCTGACCTTTTTTATATCTAAAAAAAATTCTGACTTTATAATTTGCAATTGTGAGTTTATATCACGCAATTCTGAAAAAAAAAGTCAGAAATGGGAGATAAAAATTCGCAATAATCTTCTTCTTTTTTTTTCAGTGGCGGAAATGGGCTTCCATACAGATAACCTTGTGAAAGTAAAAAAAAAAAAAAGTTTACACAGTGTGTAATATTTACAGAAAAAGATTAATTGGTGCCTTACCATATGCTGTAAAAAAAAAAGAAAAAGAAAAATGTTTATCCCGGGAAAACATGATTTTCTCACTCAGTATTCTTTTTTTAGTCTTGTTTTACTGTACAAATATCTAAACATTCTTTAATCAAGATAAAATTACAATATTAGGTCTTGCTTACTGAAATAATGATAGTAAATGCTTAAAATAAGAAAAAATACATCTGTCAAGTAAATCAAGTAACCTTGATGAATGTTTAGATATTTGTACTGGGAAAACAAGACAAAATACTGAGGAAGAAAAGTGTTGCAGTGTACAGAAAAGTACAGTCACAGAATTCCCTGCATGACAGATCAAATATGATTATATTTTTTATCAATAATTTAGTTTCTTCTCATTTTTGTTATTTTGACACAGTTCATTAGGGTGTTTTGTGTTGCAATCTGTTGTTCCAAGCGGAACTTATTGGATTGTTGGATGGTTGTGGTTTGCTATTGGTCGATCTCAT
This sequence comes from Zacco platypus, assembly GCA_038088235.1. Classification (NCBI taxonomy): domain Eukaryota; kingdom Metazoa; phylum Chordata; class Actinopteri; order Cypriniformes; family Xenocyprididae; genus Zacco; species Zacco platypus. Next base: position 13,523,449 of record CM076069.1, read on the forward strand.
GTGAATGAGCAAGAGGGACGGGTAGTTATATTGATTAAAGATTACAACGGATAAATAAGTCAATAAATATTGCAATATTCCATAAAAAAAGAAAAAAAAACGCCTACTTTAAACAGGCAATTCACATGTCCGGATCATACAGGCATAACATTATGACCACCTCCCTAGTATTGTGTTGGTCCCCATTTTGCAGCCCTGACCCATCGAGGCATGGACTCCACTAGACCCCTGAAGATGTGGCACCAAGATTTTAACAGCAGAACCTTTAAATCCTGTAAGTTGCAAGGTGGAGCCTCCACAGATACTCGATTGGATTGAGATCTGAGGAATTTGGAGGCCAAGTCAACACCTCAAACTCGTTGTTGTGCTCCTCAAACCATTCCTGAACCATTTTTTCTTCGTGGCAGGGCACATTATCCTGCTGAAAGAAGCCACAGCCACCTGCAACGATGTTTAAGTAGGTGGTACGTGTCAAAGTAACGTCCACATGGATGGCAGGACACAAGGTTTCCCAGCAGAGCATTGTCCAAAGCATCACACTGCCTCCTTCGGCTTGCCTTCTTTCCATAGTGCATCCTGGTGCCATGTGTTCCCCAGGTGAGTGACGCACACGCACCCGGCCATCCACATGATGTAAAAGAAAACATCAGGCCAGGCCACCTTCTTCCATTGATCCGTAGTCCAGTTCTGATGCTCACATGCTCATTGTTGGAGCAGTTGGCAGGGGTCAGCATGGGCACCCTGACTGGACATTGTGTATTCTGACACCTTTCTATCAGAACCAGCATTAACTTCTCGTCTCGTCTAAGCTCGTCTATTGGATCGGACCACACGGGCCAGCCTTTGCTCCCCACGTGCATTATTGAGCCTCGGCTGCCCAGGACCCTGTCACCGGTTCAGCACTGTTCCTTCCTTGGACCACTTTTGATAGTTACTGACCACTGCAGACCGAGAACAGCCCACAAAAGCTGCAGTTTTGGAGATGCTCTGACCCAGTTGTCTTGCCATCAACATTTGGCCCTTATCAAACTCACTCATATCCTTACGCTTGCCCATTTTTCCTTCTAACGTATCAACTTTGAGGACAAAATGTTCACTTCTTGCCTAATATATCTCACCCACTAAGAGGTTCCGTGATGAAGAGATAATCAGAGTTATTCACTTCACCTGTCAGCGATCATAATGTTGTGCCTGATCAATGACCTAGTAGTGGAGTGATGTTGTACAATCTCATTTAAGCAGATTACATGATGGTTTTTGAGCATGTTTTTGTTTGTTACCTCATTTGCATGATTTATGTAGTGAATTGGGTGCTAAAACAGTGCAGTCAGTACAATTAAATGACCATCGGAGGCTCAATTCATTCTTAGTGTTACTGTAAATGTTTGGATGGGTAATTAAATGACACGTATGTAACAGAACCCTTGGTTTTAAAGTGAAGTTCTCTGAGTCATCTTTATCTGAACATTCAGAAAAATAAATTTTGTCTCTCAGTGAAAAGAAAGGGAATTCATCCAGTCTAAACATCTGTCTTGGTGCGGGTGATAAATTCAGAGTGGTGTAACTGCCCCTCAGTTAAATAACTGAAATGGGCCAACTTTTCCAGACAAAAACACTCTAAGTAACTGTGGATATGGAATAAAGATAGTAGCCATCTGGACAGTGTTCAGAAATTATAATGTGTAACCAGCAAAACTTCCCAAACCAAACACTAATCTTTAGGAGTGTTGGACACGAGTCAGTTCATTATCTCAGTTCTTGAGTTCATACTTAATCCACTGGTCTTCCACAAGCTGAGCTTAATGAAGCTTTTTTAAATGAATGTATTTGAACCTGATCACCATATGTGGAATACATTTAGGCACGTTTACACCACTGTCTGATCTAAAACTAATTTCCTCCAAAGAGAATCTCCAGCTCTTGGGTTTGAAGCTCTCAGTCATTCTAACACCAATGGGCGTCCTTGTGATGAATGCCAAACATTTGGAGTGTTTTAACCATCCCGGCTAGAATAACTAATGCTATGCCTATCCGATTCTAACAGAGTGTTTTGGATAGGCCTTATTCCAGATAAGCAGCCAAGATAATGGAACATGTTGTACAGCTCCAGTAAGGGCAGGCTTGAAAAATCTGTTATGACCCGAGAGATTATCATAAAAAATGAAACGTGTACATACTTTATGAAAAAGGAAATGTAATATACAGATAGTCTGATTAAAACGTTTGTGGTAGTAGTTTAGTAATATTACATTTTTGTTTTGTATTATTTGTTATTATTAATGTTAGGTATACATTTTTATAATTGAAAAGTAATATGAATAGCAAATCATATATACACATATATATGATTATATATAAATGATTTGCAAACATGAGATACAGGAAAAAAACTATAATACAGTTTGGTGGCAAGACAATAGCATAGTGGGTGGCACTACAACACATGGCACAACTGTGCTTTTAGGTTTATAGCAGGGGGGAGTGAATGAACAGCACTCTCTTCCACGCTCATACTTTCGTGCCCTTGAGCAAGGCTCCTAATCCTCAAACATTCCCCGAAAAATGGCTGCCCGTTTAATTGTACTGACTGCTCTGTTTTAGCACCATGGCTGCCCTCTGCTCTGCATGTGTGCACTTGGATGGGTGAAGTTCAGAGCACAAATTCCGGGTATGGGACACCATACTTGGCTACATGTGACGTCACTTCATTATATGATCTCACTTAACAGAGGGAACTAAACAGGAACAGCTGAACCGAATAAAAACTGTTTGTATATTATATTATATTATATTATATTATATTATATTATATTATATTATATTATATTAAATCATATTACACTATTATTATGTATATTATATATATATATGTTATATTACATATATGTGAATTAATATTCAATAATTTTTCTGAAAATAAATCAATTTGTATATTTTTGCTGAACAAAAATATATTCATTTAGAGATCTATTTAATTTTATGAATATAAAAATATACCTTTTGCTGTTAACTAAAAACAGCATTTATATGTAAATTCTTTATATAATTTTTAAAAAATTATAATATTAATATTATATTATATTCCCTATTACACATAAGGTTATAGAGTTTATAAATTATAAAATAATATATAATATATTATATGTTATTTTTCATTCCATTTACTAAATCATCCTGACAAATAGCTGCTGTCCATTAAATCTTTGAGAAAACAGGTTACTCACGCCCTACTTTTTTTTTCTTTGTCTCTGGTGGAACGAATGAGGTGTGGACAGTTTTAAATGTGAGAATGTTTTCTGGAGGGTCTAGGGTAGGTGAGTGTGCTCACAGAGTGCAGGTGCAGTCCTGGGGAAAGTTTGCTGTGGTGATTTATGCTGTGCCGGTGTGCGTGTGTGAAGTGTCAGTCGAGGGTTTCGCTGGGGGTTGTCAAGGTTCTAGCCTGCCAGCCTAGTATGGAGGAAATGAAATCACATAAGTGCCGCAGTGGAGCAGTCACCCAACTGAAGTGCTGGTTCTGTTTTGGTCAATAAGTAGCAGCTGTGGCCTGATGAACATGCGCCCGTGTTTTGGTGGTTACCCAGGGTGAAGTTAATGTATGCTCAGAGGCCTGCCTCATGCTCTCTTAGATTAAATCAGAGTTGGGCTGTATAGTGGTTAAGCATTTAAAGGAAAGTTCTGGCACTTTTGTAGATCTATGAATATTGTACTACATATCTGTAGATATTTTCATGCATTATCATTTTTGTGCAACTCAAAGTTTTCTTGCAAAGGCTTACCTATTGAGTCTGTATGTGTTTATATTCTTTGCATTTAAATCAATCTTTACTTGTTTATTAGAAAATATGCATGTAAGGGTGTGTTCACACTCGGCAGGTTTGGTTCGAATAAAACAAACTCTGGTGCGATTGCTCGGTTCATTTGAATAAGTGAATGCTGGCATCTGAACCAAGCGGACTGAGACCCACATTTTTTGCTACCCAAATGAAGTCTGGTGTGGTTCGAAAATATAAATGTGACACGGACCAAAGACATCTAAATGAACCAAAATCAGGACAGGTCACAAGACGCAACCCTAAAAAGTACCAAATAATTGAGTATACTTGGTTCCTCTCATCACAGGAGTTACGTTGCCCCAGGCATCAGAACCAGGGTCTACTTACACCAGATATTCATTTGTGTGTGTGACCCAAGAATTCCTGCTGCGGTTTTGGCTCATTTACACATTTTATAAACTGTTCATGTAGTATTGTACGCAATTACACCAAGCACATTTATCCCAGCACACAGCATTGTTTTGGACGTTAGTGAAGTTCCTTTGCAATTTACACCAAAAAAGCCATTTTCTTTGTTTTGTATGTTTAGGTTCAGTTTTAAAATTTTAGAGTGACAGAATAGATGTAGCATTGTCTTTTTTGGTCCAGACCGAAAGAACCAAGAGATCCAAACTACAAGTGTGATCAAACCCTAAGCTCTAGTAATCGCCTTCTGACACAAAATTGACAAAAACTCAAGCAGAGGATAATAAAAAAAAAAAAAAAAAAAGTTTATTCACTGCAATGAGGCACACACAGGTAAGTTGGCAGTTAAAGGGATATTACATTGTCAAGTGGTATTAACAAAGTCTTACAGATGCCGAAGTAATCCTGGGAGACCAGTTTAACAGAATGCACACACCTCAGCGGAACAGGCGAGAAATTTCCACAGTAATGAATGTCCGATGAATAAACAGGAAAAATAAACTTGCATGAGGAGCAGATAAGACCAGGAAACATCCAAACAGGCCGGTAATCAACAGGAGCATGGCACATACATTCTCTTCATATGAACAAGACCGGATGTGAGGTGAGGTTGATGAGATGCAGGTGAGCGTGATCAGTACTCTGGTGATGGTGTGCGTTGTGATTGGTTATTGATTGAGCCTGGCAGATCTGTGTCATTCAGCTGTTAGTAATTATGTGCACAACAAAAGTGGTTTCTCGCCAAACTCTGACACTTACTGCAATCACATACATTGTGAGTTTCAGAAGAAATGTTTAGCAAGAATGAATCACTCATTCTGTTCCATTTGTACAACTGATCTTGATGTAAAACATCTGATGAACTAATTAATGACTCTTTCATTTCCTAGTTTACTCATTTTAGTCCTTCCATTCCTTTTTTTTCACAGAATAATTCCTGGTATGGTGACTATTGTCATAATGGAAATATCAGAGAAGGAACTTTGGTTTTGGACACATGTGGCAGAGCTTCCGGTTAAACATTGATACATTTATGAGTCACCGTTTGATTGGAATCCTATAAATGGACTAGATACACTTCCTTTGTAGCTTCAATAGAAACTAATGCAAACTTAGAGGCCAGCTATATTAAAAGCTATTCCGTTATTCTCTGCGTTACTTCACTGGCCAATATGACCTTTTAATCTACTGTGCTCCTGCACAACTTAAGAATCAGCAGAAAAAGAAAACATCCGTTGAGTCAGTAGATGTATTTTAAGTGGTGCTGGTTTCTTTTGCAGGACTTGAATGTCATAGGGTGTCAGGTTTCCTTGTAAAGTCCTTCCTGTGAACCTCTTTAAAGAGTTTAAAGAGTGGATTGTGCATCTCAATGTGAGCAAAAGACCACAATCCCAAAGTTATTACACGTCTCTCTGGAATACTGGATTCTGAATCATCAATATTAGAAAACTACAGTCAAAAATGCTCATATAATTAAACTGTATCCTCTTGTCCTCACTTTCATGTCACTTGTATCACACAAGCTTCAGCTAAAAAATAATATTTCATGTCATTAAGTATTTTTTTGTAAGTAGTCATACAATAAGTGGGAGTGGGTGATCATTATCACAAAATAACCCCTTCAGAGTGACTCAAAACCCGCTGACTGTATATTATCCCTTACTTCACAACTAAACAGTGCCTTGTCAATTACTAACCATGTCTTTCCAGTTCATAACTAATAAGCTCTGTGTTTATGCCATCTTTCTTTCATAAGCACAGCCTGCATGATATCTCTTGTGGACAGAATAGAAATACCTCTAAAGGTAATCATCAGCCAACATCCTGAGTCAATTAGCTGTGACAGGACAGAATAATAGGAGATTACATTAGAGCGGTGAAACACGACTCCACCTTCTAGACTGAGAATTCTTCTTGTGGAGGATTCAGGAGCCCCAAGATTTTTTATGGGCATCTGCATTCAAGGATGTAGTAGTTAGCATGCATGGATTCACATTTGTTTAACTGGCGATTTTACTTTATAAGCAGGTGAGGAATTCCATACAAGCTTACAGTACATCATTTCTGGATCGCATGGAATTCTGTCGCTTTTCAGTTTCATAATTACTATTTCTCAAACTTTGAGTTATATATTGAACAAACCCCTAATCCTAAGTATGAAATTCAGTGCTCATGAGTGTTATTTTAGTATCATAAGACACTATTATAGTTTTTGTTAATAGTTTGAATTGTTTTTTTTTATATTTTTCATATTAATTTTTTCAATTTTAGTTATTTCAGTGCATCAAGTTACAGTAAATGAGTAATGTACTACATTAAATGAGAAGTTTTCTTGTCAACTACCTAAAATAAAATGTTTAGTTTTTTTTATATTTTACTTTTAACCACACTGAACAGCCTCATAACTACCCAGAACGCCCAAGAACCATATAGCAACACACTGGCAACCACCCAGAACACCCTAAAAGAAATAGCAACATGCTGGCAGCTACCCAGAACACCCAAACAACCACATAGCAACAACCTGGCAACCTCCAAAAACACCCTAACAACTACTCAGAACAACCTGGCAACTACCCAGCTAGCAAACAAATTGCAACGCTCTGGCAAACACCTAAAACGCCTAAGCAATTCCCTGGTAACTAGAACTCCCTATATCAATAGCCTAGCATTACCCTACCAGACTGTTTGTAAAGTATTTAATTTGATTCACAATTTGGTATTTTCTTACAAGTCATTTTGGATAAAAGCTTCTGGTAAATGAATGAATGGAAATGTTCTCTGTTATTTAGTTTCATTCTGCTTTGTTGAAGTGGCACTGTATGTCTTCAGTGTATCTTCTTAGGACACGACTCTTTGCTGATGGTAGTTGGAGGATCAAGGCAAACGTAGACCAACTTGTTTTCACAAGGCAGCAGAATCTCCATCTGGATCCAATTGTAGCCCCGAGGTGCCTCCAATGCAAAGCCTTCTGGAGGTGTGTGCTGGCTTTTGGCTTGAAGCCCAAACTAGCTGATAAAACCAGATAAGGTTGTGTTCAAGATTATGGCCAGAGCTCTTATTTTAGCCTAAATGGAAAATAGCTCTTGGAGACGGCATGCATTTAAACTGTGGTTTGAGAAAGAATGAAAGACAAAATGATAGCTTGTTTTAAAGATAGTTCTAAAAAACTTTAACATCAACTATTTTGGAGAACATGCTAACAAATTTTGTATATCTGGTATATCTGTGTTAATCACTTTTACTTTTTGTGTTTGCTTACTATGCAGTGATTCTCTCAACCCTGCATTCTTGCCTCAGTTTTCCCACTGTACGACTTTGCCACTCTGGTCCAAACCCAAGGCAAACATCTGCTTTAATGCTGGAGGAAGTCGACAAAGCCTCTTTTCAGGTCTGTGGATCACGTGACTCGATGTGAAACAGTCTTGGATGCCAGATCTCTTCCACCCTTTTCCTACATGGAGAACAGGGAAAGAAAAGGAAGAGGCATGATTTGTTTTAAATATACAGTAATTACTTTACGATCACCTGCCAACCACCCAGCATGGTTGTAGGCTGAAGGGTGATGTAGCTGATGCCGCTCTCTTGTGTTTCTAATTAAGGTAGAGAATTGGCTCCCCATGCACAACGCTTTTTGTCAGCTTTAATCCCGTGCTTGGATCAAACGAACGACTGCATTATTAACTTTGAGTCTGACTGAGGGCCGGAAGCAATGGGGGTCTGGTTTCCAGTCCTGTGCACGTGGAAACTGTTTGGCGCGGTCCCTGCTGGTTTACTGAAGGTCTTCTTAGTAGCAGTTCTTTTTCCCTAATGAGTGAAGTTTTAGAATTTCTCTTCAAATATGGGAAACCTTGCAAATTTCAGTTCAGACAACACCTTTAAGGTTCCAAAAGGAGTTTTTTGCAATGAAGCCATAGAAGAACCATTTTGGCTTCCTCCAAGAACACTTTAGTAAACAATTCTTAAAGGGTAACCAAAACACACAGTTTCTGCCAATGTTAATCTTGAGTGCCTGTAGAGTAGTATTGCATCCTTCATATCTCAGAAGAGTCTTTAGTTTTATCAGATGTATTGAAAACAGATATGCTGTACTGATTCTTTTCAAAAACAGCCGAGCTCCTGGAGGCGTGCCGTGGGCAAAGCTAAAGAGTCACGAGCACTTGCAGATTTTGTGTAGCGATCATCTGTAAGCTGTCAATGGTCTAGCTAAACAAATATTTAAATACACACAATACACCATCGCATTATCCCTGGACAATATATGCACTTACACACCGTTTGCCAACAAACAGTTTTACTTGCCGCTTGCAGTTCCGACTCATGACCGGGATCTTTTATCTGTAATGGAGGGTATAAATACACAGGAACTCATGAGGATTGATGAGCACAGGTGACAAACATAACTAATTACTAGACACAGCTGATGCAAATGAACTAATAAAGGGGACTATGGTAACTAAGGAGGACAGAAAAACTCAAAACAAATGTGTTCACATGTGACAAATGACAGGACTGGGGAACAGATAAATAGACATAACCCTGACATTATTTCCCCCTTCCGGAAGGCATGTCCTCGCACTGTAAATAGTTCAATGGAGAAGGGAGGGAGGGCGAGCACTCCTGCTATGGGGTGGAGTTGGCAGGTCAGGTGGCCTCCAGGTTGTCTCCTTGACCTCAGGGCATCATGGCAGATCAGGGAGTTCGGGTTGCCAGGGCGGAGTCAAGGGCGGAGTCAAGGGCGGAGCCTGGAGCTCCGGCGGCCAGGGCAGAGTCAAGGGCGTGGCCTCCTTGGCCTTTGTCCATCTGGCCACCACGGCCACAGACACATTATCGCTGGGACTGCTCCATCTTTCAGTTTCAAACGATCTGTAAATCCAGCGTCAAACTAGGCCTTGTTTGGAAAAACCATAAGCGCCAATTCTGATGTCTCGAGCAGTCACAGAAAAACATGAGATATTAGACATTTATTTTAATTTTATGGTTATTTTATTTTCACTTAACGCTCAGTTCTTTGGGAAGCAAGGTTATCTGTCCCTCACAACCAAAAACACACTTCTTTGGTGACATTGTTGATTTCGTGGTCTAAAAACAAAGTGACAAATCTTTCTCAAGGTAGTTCTGTGCAGAGTTGCCAACGTTGATGCTCTTCCTCTCTTGCTCTAGTTGATGTGTGCGCATGCTCTTCCGGTAGAAGTACCCATACAATGAATTCCGCCCTTTATGACATCATACAGGGCCATACCTGAAAATAAAAAAACTTTCAGAAACTTACACAAACCCTGAGGAAGTGTATTTGGCAAAGAAATACTCATTTTTTGAAACTTTGGCCATGTTTAGCAAGAGAATCCAACTCTTTAACGGTGTAAATAAGTCAGAATGCATGAAGTAGCATTAGACATCCCTTTAAAAGAACTTTTATTTTAACACTTTATTTTACAGTGTCATTGTTACATATGTTACATGTATTTACAATAGTGATAACTAGAAATTCTGCTTAATTATCCCTAAACCAATCCCTCATCCTAACCCTAACCCTATAGTAAGTACATGTAGTTAATTGTCATTACTCTTAAACGTATAATTACACTGTAATACTAACACCTTAAAATAAAGTGTAACCGAACTTTTTTACTTAGTCCGAAGAACATAAGGAATAATTGACAATGGGCCGTTGAATTATTAGAAAATAAAGCACAGCCCAGGTGGTAATGTGACCGTTAAACCTCGCGTGTGTATTATTTTTCTAATTCAATGGACCGGAGTCAATTATTCTGCTTATACTACGTTTACCACACCTCAAGACATTGTTCAAATGTTGTATTTCAAGATGTTTGTCATGTTTTGTACTTAAAACACTCATGTGTGTACAACTAATATCTTACACGTCTCATCGTACGCTTCCGTTACTAATTTCAAAACTTCATTTTTAGAGCTAGTAATGGAGGCTTGAGCCATTGATAGTAGACTAATGAAGTTATTAGGGAGAGAGATTAAGCGTATGCGAATTATCCTAACTGAGTCTGCGCATCTCTTGACAATGTTGCATCAACAGTGTCTCAACTAAAAGCGAAACTGTAAATAGCAATGTTATTACCTCGGTAGTTATTAATGTCATGTAGCTTTTTAGTTGCTAAACTATTTTACTGATAAAATCTTCAGATTAACGCTGACAACTTTGACAACGCTGATGTTTCTGTGTGTTTCCATGCTGTATGTGTGTGTGTTTGAGTGGGAGAGAGAGAGAGAGAGAGAGAAAGAGCAGGAGAAAAAGAGTATGTGCTTTGCATTCATTTGGCAAAAACATGGAAATAATCTGTCGCTTTTATCTTATTGTTTACTATGTTTATTTACTTGGTCATTGTAATTGTGGGTTTTGGTTCTTTTGCTGTTGTAGGCTGTAAGGACCTTATGAAATAACTGAAATCATTTGGCGAAGCGATATGGACATGTAATGTAATGCGGTCAAGACCGGCCCTGGAACTACTTTAGCCATACGTTAATTTCCCTGAAAAAAATTGCGCACCTTGCAATATTTTTTCCCCTTCCATGTTTAGTCTTTGACTTACTTTTCACGTCAAGGTGAGCAGACCTAACTATTCACAGATGGTTTTCTTTTTAGCTTCAAGAGTTGCAGAAGAGAAGTACAGTAGGTGTGGAAGAGCCGCCTGTAATCGTTGTCCTCACTGGTTGCATGCATCAAAAATTCAGCATGAGTAGTTTGATTCACAAATGACTTGTTTTGTTTTGAGTTGGTTCTTATTAATGAACTCAAACTTAATTCAAACTCATGAATTATTGCTTTAAAGTACTGAAAGAATTGTTTATGGAAACAGAATGGAATGATTTCCATCCCTAGATGTTGCTTTACTCATTTTAAAATCTAGGAAACGGAAATGAGAAGACATTAAGACCATTACTGTATTGAAATGTCACTTTAATGATTGTATTAGTTTAATAGTAGCTGTAAAGAGCAATGGCAACAGCTTAAGGCATTACCTTATCTCTTAAACACTATGATTTGGACAAAATGGGAGAACAATGCTTTGGACATTTTTAAGTATAAGAACCTCATTCCTGTTTACATTTAGGTGGGTCCACAGTGGTGACTGAAGGACTGGGATAGAAAACCTGCTGATAGAAACAAATGCTAAACCTAGCTATCAGTTACATTTTCCAACCATTCTTGGCCCCTTTAACTCAATGTTTGCATTTTTTCCTTTTAGGACACAATTGTAAGCATGTGCATTTTAGACAGGAAAACAACACAGTTTCATATTTAATATGAAAAGGCAGATCATGTCATGCATGTGCCCCATACAGTACAGTATTTTAAAATTTATTAGCATTTTTTCCGCATCTTGTCAAATTTTTAGAAGTCTGTTTTGCTTTTTGGAGAAGTCATGACTTGTTCCTTATGGGGCTTGAATAAGCTTCTGATTACCAAGTTAAAAAGTTGGGCAATACTGTTTTCTTCATTGTTGCTGTTGAGTACCACTGCACAGTTCTCTGTTGGCTTATTTGTAGTACTTATTAACTTGTTGACAACAATGTAAACTCCCACAGGTGGATATTTGGTGGTGGGACTAAACAGGAGAACATCGGTAATGACAGTTTACTTTATTCAGTTTAGTGTACACAGGTTTGGCATGAATACTGTTTTTTGGATCTGTATATGTACTGCTGTATTTGTCCGGAAGGATTTTTTTAATCATTCAAAGAGAACATCAATAACATCATTTACAATCTTCATATTTGAAGTATATGAGTAAATAGGTAGCAGTTTATCCTTTTCTTTTCTTTTTTTTTTTTTGCTTGCAAAGTTTGCTTTTGCATTTACACAAAGATCAAAATCAAATAGTGTTTTATTCATCATTCAGACCCTTTCTTTTTTAAAATACATTAAACAATTTAACATACAATGCAGATGATGCTATTGTTCAATATACAGGATTTTAATCCAGACAGACAGACAGACAGACAGATAGACAGATAGACAGACAGATAGATAGATAGATAGAAAGAAAGAATCACAAGTACAGTAGTTTCTTATAGTCTGTGTATCTTGGCTTGTGACCTACTTTTTCTTTTCATTTTCATATGGATGCCAAAGAAAAGATATGCCAGAAGTGGCTGGAATCTGTTGTAATCAGTCATGATCCAGTGCCAGATATAGCAGAGTTCATTAATCAATGTATGGGGATCAAATACTGCCTATAGTGCATGTACTACCTCTGTATAAAATTTTAAGATGTTATGGTTGGTTGCCATGTGGTTGTCAAGGTGATCTTAGTGGCTTTAGCTTATGGCACATTGCTATGTGTTTGCTAGGTTGTTATGGGCAATTGCTGGGATGTTAATGAGGGAATCCTACCGGGTGTTTTCTAGGTGGTTGCCTAAATCTATACATATTGTATGTCTCAGGTCCATCCATTAATGAAAGTCTGTTTTTTTTCACCAGCTTTTTAGTCTGCCAAGTCTGATCACTTAAAAAAAATAAGCACACCTAGCAAGCGACATTACAGTAATTATAGTAGTTTAGATGAAACTTGTACTGAATGCAAAATTAAATATAAAACACAATGGGTTGGAATACAACACATGCAGCAACAAACTCTTAACTGTTGAGTAAACGCATAAACAATCAACGTTTATTTACACAGCGAAACTGGGTTTTGGCATGGTTAGTGAGTAGTATAATGGTTTCAGACCTCCTTGTATCCATTCTGTCAGGACTTTGGTATGTGGACCAGTAATTAACCGGATGCTGACTGCAAATGATTGATTTTCTGAGGACAGTTTTTGTTGTGAGTGACACACGTTCCCTGGATTTTGGCAGTGGACCTCTATGGGCCCCCCTGCATTGCTGGACCAGATGGTCATAAGGTAAATCTCATAAAAGCCTGTCAAGAACATGTTTCAAAAAATAAATAAATAAAATAAAATAAGGCTATAGTTTGGATTATTATTATTTTTAGTTATGACAACTTCGAATGAAATTATTCAACCAATTAGCTATACTGTGTTAGAGGAACTAAATTTTTTTTGTTGGTTAGCCTACTCAAAAAAAAAAAAAATTAAGTCACTCCAACTACTTGTAGCCTGTCAAACTTCAGTTAAAGTACACAGCTTTCATAGCACATGCTAAATATAACTTATTCTTATGTCAAATTATACATTTTAATGTTTTTAAATGTCAAACACAACAGCATTAAAGACTAACAGATCTTTCCCTTCACAAAAAAAAATTTAAGTAACACTTAATTTCAACATTTATTCTCCTTATCCAGTAAGCATGTTGGGAACTAGAAATCCACTACCCAGTTTTCAAAGTTATGAAGACATTTTCTATAAGTTACTACAACTTAATTTTTTAGGAAATTCAATTAACAAGGAAATTTGACAGTGTACAGTAAATTATACGCAATATTAAAGGTAAAATATGTAAATGTTTTGCAGTAAAATATCCAAAAACCACTAGCCCAGTGTTTTTATATTTTGCTCAGTTGAGTACTTAAAATATTCCAAATGTTTCCAACTATTTGTAAATCATGAGAAAATTACAATTTTAACCAAGGCTCCGGGATGTGTGCAGGAATAGCCTGTCAATGACGTCATATCCGCGTTACCCTCGGTTTCCGATTTTACTGCCATAGAAACCATGACAACATAGTCTCGTGGACAAATGCGGAAATAGTAGTTGTAGCGTCTATCCATAGACATATACTCTAGACGTCGCCTTGGGGTTCTCAGTATGCGTCAAAACCGCCGCCATCTTGGAACAGGGGTCTTGTCATAGGAAGTAGCTCGGTAACGCTGCTGTCTCCGGCTGTACTTTGAATTCATGGATGATGCTGGACTTTTGTGCTGCGTATGGGTGTTCAAACGAAAGAAATCTAAAAATCAGACAGCAAAGGATTACATTTCAGAAGTGAGAATGTGTTTTATGATATTGAATGTTACGAAATTATATTTCTGGTTACGTTGGTTTGTTTCAGTGTTTGGTTAACGACCGCAGCTAATCCATGCTAGTTACCCATTAGTTTTTGACAGTTAGGAAAACCGACAATGAACCGAATGTATTTATATCAATGTAATGTGATTGTAAGATGTTGGAAATGTGGACAGTTGATTTGGTCTCTATTCAATAGTTTCTCCGACTGGCGCTGTGTGTCCGAGTTCAGTCTCCGTCTATTTCCAGTCAGCATTCTTGGCTAACGGAGATGAGTCTTGAGTTAAAACAAATTAACAAGTTTATCCAAACATACTAGTTCTGGCTGTTTACCCCGATTGTATCTGATGAGCTACGATGTGACAGGAAAAACAGAAACTGTTTACAACAACAAAAGCCCGGGAACAAACCCTTTCAGCCAGCCTCTACTCTGCTCTCACTTGGCTGTGCTTGTAGATTCCGAAGCTCTTAATAAGGACATTAAAAATTGACCCATGTGTTTTTGCTTAAAGGTGAAGACCCAACTTTATATATGTTTTGTAAGATTCCCTTATCTGTCAAACATATTTTATTAGATTGTCCTGGACTTAACACGAGCAGAATGCTCTTTTATGAAGTTACTTCACTTAAGGACATATTTGATGAGATTACGCCTGAAAAGGTTTTTTTATCATATGTTAATTTAAAAAAAAAAAAGTATAATGTGACTTGCTGTTTATATTTGTTTTGTTTTTATTGTATTTATATGATATTTGTGTTTTTGTAATTTAATTTTTTCAATGAAAATAGCTTTGATTGCTGTTTGATTGCTGATTGCTCTTTGAATCTGTTTGTAGATTCCCAAGTGATAAACAGAGACGTCAATGATAAACGTTCCTCTCAAATTTGTGATTTGCTTCCACCTGCGAATTGCTTTGTGTATCATATTTAATAAACCAATACAATTTAAATGTTTAAATTAACATGTATAGTCACACCATTGTAGCAATTAGCATGCAGTAGGCTAAGGTAAGTAGCGATAGTTCATTCGAAGTTTACTTAAGTGGAAGAATGTGACTAACAAACTTCAAAAACAACTAACAAATATCAAAAACTTAAATTTTCTCTGGACTCAAAGATAAATACATGTCTGACCGTTGGAACGAACAAAAAAAAAAACTAGAAAATCGCATTCATGACTATTTATGGTGATTTTATTTCTGTTAGACCTTTGCCTACATTGAAAGAGGAGGAGTCTCTTGATCCAAGATGGCGGCGCTATTGACGCATTCGTTCCAATAAACTGCCGTAGCCAGGCAACATCTAGTGTATATGTCTATGGCGTCTATCAAGCAACTAGCTTGTTTCGCGCAGTCGTTATGGAACACAATTATTCTTTACTGTTTGTAGCTGGTTCTGTCAACAAAGACAAGCCCCATACCAAATGGCCCAAGAAGTTTTTGGGACAAGAAGAGAAACGAGGATCAACGTTGCATTTCCTAAATGGAGAGAACTTCTCGACAAACTTCGACGAGACAGAGACGCTGATCTTGTGTTTTAATGAACAGGTGAGTAACTATTTGGATTCCTTTACTGACAGAAAATTTGTGATTATTATATCGATCAGATCAGCAGTGTTAGTCTTATTGTTTGAATGTCTTATTCTTGTCTATGCATATGATGTGAAAAATGTTGAGGTGATGTTCACTACGAACACTTCAAGGCATGTTATGAACCGTTGGCTGTAATTCTGTTTTATACTGTAGCTTTAGTGAAATACTTGTCATACTTGTTCAACTGTACTTTTACTATCATTGTTTTGAACACAAAACTGTGCAGCGTTATCACACCAATGAATTGGACAAACACAATAACATCTATGACAACCAATTCAGTGTTAAACCTTGCTTTACTTGCGGCGAATTCATTATAATGAAATAAAATCATGTCAGCGCAACATTTATAAAACTACTACTTTACCTCATCCATGAACATGATATACGATTCCCATCTGATTGATTTAAATCAGCGGTGGAGTTGAAGACAGTTCCCATAATTCAAGCTATGCCGTTGTTGTTGTTTTGATTGTACGCCCTCTAGTGGACAATATTTTTACATATTGCACCTTTAAGTTAAATTAATGATCAACATTATTAAGTCAACAGAACTCAACAAAATAATGTTTGCAACTTAAAAATTGTAATTTAAATGACCAAAATAGAATTTTTATCTCAACCCCCCCCCCCCCCCCCAAATTTGACATTACATTGGTGCAAAAACCAAACAAACATTCAAAACACATTTATATATGTATATGTACTGTTTTTGTGTGTGTAATAATATTTCACAATATTTCTGTTTTTAATTATTCCTGAATGGTAATGTCTGTAAGAATGTCACGCCAGCCTACATTAGAGTAATACGATTTTTGAAGAAAGTGTGCTTAATTGATTAAAATTATACTAAATGCATATCAGGTAGTCATTCTGAATTATTATTATTATTATTATTTGTTTTGGTATGAAAATGGTAGTTTGCATATATGGAATATTTTACTATTTTTCCAGAAAATTATTTGTCAACACAAGAACATTTAAAATGGTGAAAAAAAGAGCTTATGGACATACCCAAATACACAATTTCTTTGGATTTTTGGGATGAAATGTGAACTGGACAAGTTCTTGACAGGTTTTCGTGAGATTCCCCCGATAGCTTGCCCCCATCACTCTTAAATGAATAACATCTTTGCTGACATGGTTTCAAGAACGCACCCCCTGCAGTGGATTACAAATGAACCACTGAAAAGATGCAAACATGGACGGCTGAGACTGGTGCCCCCTTTTCACTTACTGAGAGAGATGCTTGTCAAACAAAGCCTTTTTCATGGGGGAGGGGTGCTTTTACCTTTGCCTCAAAATGGAAACAGAAGTTGAGCATGTTTGACTTGTATGGAATTACAGTGCTGGTGTCCCAGTGGACCCTGTGGTCAGGAGCTGAGTTGTAGAAGAGGCAGAGGGGAGGAGGTGGATGGGGAATCATTGAGGCCAAGCGTTCTCAAACACAAAGAAAAGCTTTCTTCCAAGCCCCTTGCTTTCTTTACTCTTTCACCTATTAAACTGACTCTCTCCTCCATGGGACAAATCAGGAGGACCCTTGGAGTCGGTCAGGAGGCGAAGCTACTGCAGAGGGAGTTTGGCGCACGTGCTCTCAAGGTCAATCTGACATAAACGAATGTTGTGTCAGCAACATTAACAGATGACAGACTTATAACAGTGGTGGAGCGTAATCAATCTCAAGGTATAGATGTATTTATCATGGTGTTTTAGTCAAGATCCACATGCACGTTTCAAAAAAAGCAATAAATTAGATTTTTATATAAATACTTGGCCTTGTTTCTGCATAAAAGCTTCAGCCGTGTTGTATTTTATGTGGTAACTCTGCACCTTGGTGCTATTTATGGACATTGCAATGTTTTTCTGTAAACTGTTCCACGGTCGTTAAAGCGTGAGCTCTCTCAAACATGTAGTTTATACCCGTCTTTATTTCTGCTTCTGCCGAGTCAGACCTCTCGACTGCTTTGTACTGGGTCATTAAAGATGTCAGACCAGTTCTGAAGATTAGAGTTTCCAGCATGCTGTGACGGTGGACAGGACCACTTGGTTCTTTTTTTAGGAACAGTTATTTAAACAATCCCATGAACCTTAGTATTAAACTTAAACAACTTGTCTTGCTCCATTTGTCCTACGACATGAATGATGCCTTGAATTTTACCTGGTTGATTATAAAACAAGGAAAAGAAGTCCGATTTAACCAGGCATTGATTTATTTTTATTTATTTATTTCTGTATTTATCTATAAACGTGTATGTGTTTATTTAATTATTATTTTTATTTTTTTATTCATTTAGATTTTGCTGTGTTTACTTATGTTTTATGTTTTGCTTTTTGTTTGTTTGTTTATTTATTTATATATTTATTTATTCATTCATTATTTGTAGTGTTGTTTCATTTATTATTTTTATTATTTATATTTTTTAATTTTATTTATTATTTATTTTATTAATTATTTTTATTCTTTTTTATTTTCATTTTCCTTTGTGTTTAAATGTTTTACTATATTATTCAATTAGTTTTGTGCTTTTTATTTATTTATTTATTTTTTAATCTATGTATGAATGTATATGTATGTACATATTTATTTATTAATTCTTTTTATTTAATATTTTTATTGTTTTTTATTTATTAACTTTTATATTTTATTCATTATTCATTATTTTTATTTGTTATTTTTATTATTTTTATTCATTTTGCTTTGTGTTTATTTGTTTTATTTTATTAAGTTATTCGATCATTTTTGTGCTTTTTATTTATTTATTTATTTTTACTGCTTCCAAAGTCAAATTAAAGGCTAAAACAAAGAATAAGAGAACATGTACAGTACAGTATATCTTGACAACATGCAGAATTCCTGCAAAAGCATGATAAATATATGCTTTTTATTGTTGATATTTCTTTCAAATACCATTGAAATCAGTAAAATGTACCATTTTTCATCCTTTAACACAAAAAAAGGCTTTTATTTTGAACTATAGACCATTTTTCTCAATGTCTTTGTTCAGTATCCCACAGGACCACAACTCAAACCAGAGTTAAAACCACCAGACCAACCAACATGGCCATTTCGCTTTCCTGCTCCACCGAGAGCCTCCAGCAGAACACAGCTGGGAAACATTACGTACTGCAATATGGTCATACAACAAATTAGATCTAACCATGTGCTGTGTTTTTTCCATGTTAAAACCTCATTAATTTGTTCATATACCATGTGGGTATGAATATGACACGTCAGAACCAAACTAATAGTATTTGCAGTAACCAAAAGAGCAGAACAGGCATCAATGACTGACTGCGTGGACTCAATAACCCAGGAGTTTTAGTGAGTAAAAGTCATCATAAACTCGAAAAAAATCAAATGGAACTTCTCATGGTGGCTATATTTTAGTTTAATTGAGGCACAATCCATTGGGAGCACTTGTTTGCCTGTTGCTTTCAAATACCATGAGAAAATTTGTGATAGTCTAGAAAATCATAATTCACTCCACTTGCAAACCAGGTGGTTGCAATAGAATCTGAGATTGACGGACGGCATAGTTCACAGACACGGCCGAAGCTACTCAAATAGAAACAGTTCTTTGGAGCTTTCTTGCTTCATCTGAAATTGTAATAACACCAGAGATGTTCCTGTTGCAGCAGATCAGAGCTGAATAGCAGAGCGGTCAACATGAAAAAGTTCCCTGGAGGACACTGTGAGGGTCTGCTACTCTCATTTTCACAACAGTTTGTTATAACACTTGCAGTAAGGACAAGGACCCCCTCTGGGGTACAGGCAACCAACAGGAACTAAATGTTTGTGGGTATTCTGAGTAGTGAAAAACCAGAGAACGTGCTTGTTTTGTTTATGCCGTATCCATGTCAGGACCGGGGTAAGATACTCCTCTCATCTTTGTCAGATCCGCTGAGTCAGGCCAAGAAACATGCTCTGATTCTGTGCTGGTCGCCGGCCATGGCCGCCGTGTTTGCTTGTTTGCTCTAGATATCAATTACCTTGGAAATACATCCTGTAATTAATCACAGGTTCAAAAGTTCA
This sequence comes from Zacco platypus, assembly GCA_038088235.1. Taxonomy (NCBI): domain Eukaryota; kingdom Metazoa; phylum Chordata; class Actinopteri; order Cypriniformes; family Xenocyprididae; genus Zacco; species Zacco platypus. The sequence goes on from CM076069.1 coordinate 13,543,261, forward strand.
AGTTCAAACTGAGCATCAGAATGGGGTAGAAAGGTGATTTAAGTGACTTTGAACGTGGCATGGTTGTTGGTGCCAGACGGGCTGGACTGGGTATTTCAGAAACTGCTGATCTACTGGGACTTTCCTGCACAACCATTTCTAGGGTTTACAGAGAATGGTCCGAAAAATAGAAAAAATCCTTTGAGTGGCAATTCTGTGGGTGCAAATGCCTTGTTGATGTCAGAAGTCAGAGGAGAATTGCCAGACTGGTTTGAGCTGATAGAAAGGCAACAGTAACACAAATAATCACTTCTCAGACAAGGTCTGTAGAAGAGCCTTTCTGAATGCACAACACATTTAACCTTGAAGCAGACGGGCTACACCAGCAGAAGACCACACCGGGTGCCACTCCTGTCAGCTAAGAACAGGAAACTGAGGCTATAATTGGCCTGAACTCACCAAAGTTGGACAGCAAAAGATTGGAAAAATGATGCGTCTTGATTTCAGATGGGACATTCTGATGGTAGGGTTAGAATTTGGCGTGAACAACATGAAAGCATGGATCCATCCTGCTTTGAATCAATGATTCCCACAACTGCTGGTGGTGTAATGGTGTGGCGGATATTTTCTTGGCACACTTTGGGCCTCTAAATACCAGTTGAGCAACATTTAAATGCTGTAGCCCACTTGAGTATTGTTGCTGACCGTGTTCAACCCTTTATGACCACAGTGTACCAGCAGGATAACACACCATGTCACAAAGCTCAAATCATCTCAAACTGGTATATTGAACATAACAATGAGTTATACTCGAATAGCCTCCACATGTCACCAGATCACAATCCAATAGATCTTTGGGATATGGTGGAATGGGAGATTCACATCATGGATGTGCAGCTGACAAATCTGCTATCATGTCAAGATGGATAGATGGATGACCTGGATATGCAAGAGTAGAGATGTTTGACAGCTTGATTTTGACTTGCAGTATACATGACATGGCAAAAAACTTTGGAGTTAAATATCTAGGGCTGCTCTATATGTTCCAGTTTTGAGGGTTATTAATCTGTGTTTTCATTTACTTTTCCTCATACTGTGCCTCTACAAACCCAGAAAGGTATGAGGGCCACCTACTGCACAGTAATCGTCTTAAAAGTGTGTCATAAAAATAAGCCAAACAGCAGATTGCTGGTATAATGCGCTGCAGAAAATTGTCCTGTTGAATGAGGCCGGCATCTTTTTAGAGAACTGGAGCATGTTGAAGCAGGGCTGCTGAGTTGAAACATGCTTGGAGATATCCAATAAAACGGCACTACCTCCAGAACTCCAGCTGTGGTCCTCTGTAATGGGCATATAAAGAAAGCCTTTATTAAAACATGCAACGGTATGCGCTGTCAGTCATGAAAGGCCAGGCGCTTATGCCCTTGTATATTTATCTTGATCTAGGTCACATCGTCATGATGTTATCCTGATATTGGTAAAACAAACAGATGAGGTAGAGAAGTTTGTTTATGGAAATTAATGCTGTCATGGAGTGTTTGAATCCCATCGAATTAGGTGGATAATGAATGATAATACATTTGTTTAATACACCTTTGGGACATCAGCTGATGCAATACCTCAAAGTCCTTGAATTATAAATGTATATAATTATTGATGTTATTGGCAATAAACAGTCTCAGCTTCTATCGCAGACCACCCACAGTCTGTCCACTGACTGTTTGATGCGTATTACAGACAAAAAAGAAAAGTGCTGAAGTAGATCAGAGAATATTTCTGAATATCTGGTTTACTCTTTGATAGAAATATATCCGTAAATTACAATATAAATTAAACAAGTTGCTTGTATACTCTTATTGTTCAAAAGTTAGGGATCAATAAGATTTTTTTTTTTTTTTTTTTGAAAGAAGTCTCACCATTGCTGCATTTATTTGATCAAAATACAGTAAAAGCAGTAATATTATGTAAAATATATATATATATTTGTAAAATTTATTGTGATATTGTGATGTTTTCAATAATAAAAAAGCTGAATTTTCAGCATCATTACACCAGTCTTGAGTGTCACATGATGCTGATTAGCTGTTCAAGAAACATTTCCTCTTATTATTAATGCTAAAGACAGTTGTGCTGATTAATTTTTTTTCAGGATTCTTTGAATAGAAAGTTGAAAAGGACAGCATTTATTTGAAATAGAAATCTTTTGTAACATATAAATGTCTTTACTGTCAATTTAATAAAAGTATTATTATTATTATTATTATTATTTATTTATCATTTTTTTGAACGGTAGTGTAAATGTACTGTATAAGAGGAATGATTCTCCTGCAGAAGCAAATGGTTCAGCAACTGACCCAGAGCCTGTATAAACGCATTGGAAGCGGCAAAGTTATACTTAGTAGTGTAGAAAATCTGACATATTTTCCTCAGACTTTCCTCAGACAATACTCAAATCAGCAAATATGACTTTCTATTTAATTACCTTACTGCCCATTCCTGGCATTTACTTATACAGTAAGTCCACAGCTCTATGGCACAAAGGAAGGTCAGCCAATGTTACTGAAAATTTTACCTTTGAATTTAACGTGTAAGCAGAAAAAGAGACTCTTTCCTCATCTTCACGCTCTAATTGACTGAATCTACAAGGTAGACCATCAGAGACAGGAAAATAAACATCCAGAGAGCTGAAACATTCAACTATCGGAAGACATAGTGACTTTCCAGGCTTTTTGCTTCATTTATCTGTTTCTTTGATGTATTGTCCTGGTAGTTGAAATTAAGAACACACTTTTAGCCTTTCCACGGATACATTTGTTAAATCGGTGTCATTTAGGGTCTATAGGCTATCTTGTTCTGTGTCAGATTTGTAGATTTACTTAGTGACCCAATCAATTAGAGGATTGCACTGATCTGTTTAGTATATAGAGTGACTCTAAAAGAGAAATGAGGACATTCCCGCAATTTAACGAGACGTTTCAGCCTTTTTTTCCCCAAAAGTCCATTGGGAGTAACTTGTTGAAGAATGTAATGAATTTCCTTTCCCTCTGCATTGTTAACCTACCTCCATATCCCTGAAGGCTTGTGACAGGGAGCAGGTGAAAGACCTATAAATCACAGCTCCATAAATCCTCTGCCCTCTCTGGTTACACTTTTTCCACTGATAACTTCTTACAATGCGCCACTGAATATGACACGCACGTATAAGTTCAGTCATTTAAGCCCAGGAAGCCGCTCCACTGAAATTCATATGTGCTGTCAGCAAGCCTAAAGCAACAATGGGTTAACCCTAATATGGGATGGACTTCAATAAATGTTGAATAATAAGACGGGGTAATATTTTGCATCAGGCCTAGCTTGTCACATTGGATTGATTAACTATATTTATTTTAGGTTTTTGGAACGTGCACCAGAGGTCCCATTACTCTTCGGTTACACGGTTGACATAGTAGAGGTAGCGTCACTGGGAATTCATAAAAATGGAGACGAGAAAATGAGGATTGCAGCACCAACATCAAAGGCTATAGTTTTGTGTTTCTGTGTTTTTAAATATGATCTGTGCAGTTATCATGTGGTTTTATTAAAAGGCTATATCTTAGCTTGTGCGTTAAAACAATTAACCATATTTTAAAACTACTTTTGTGCACTTGCACAAAAGAAAAATATGTTTTTGGTATAAAAAACATATCCTTGGTCATCATATACTGTACACATAATAGCCAACACATCTGGTGGCGAAATAGTAAAGATGAAAGTGCTTTCATTTTCCATACCATCGACCAAAACATTCCGTTATAATTTAAGACATCTGTTGGTCATCAAGAGTATGATATTTACACCTACATGATAATTACTGGAACATAACACACTTCTGAATGTGGTATCTGAATGATCGCCGCACAAATCATGCATCTTCGAGTCCTGTGATCATGTTACATTCACCAAATTGCTTATACTCCGAGGGAAATGCAGATTGACAGTGTTTAATTATAGTCAAGGTTATTGTATACCTGGAAAAAGTGAGTTTCGAGAAATGTGAGAAACAAAAGGAGCAAATTCCAGTCATCGTGCTTAAGTGATTTATAGAATTTAAAAAATCAGGTGAACGCGTATCATATAGCCATAATGCGGTAGAAATGTTTTTAAGGAACATTAAGCTGTTCACCGTAAGTTTGACACACATGTGACCCGTGACCTCTGACCTGTGACCATGAGGTCACGGTGTCCAGCCCTCCATGGATTTTATCACAGACCCCTCAGGGTAAAAACACTTCCCTGTAATTGGAGTAAGGAAGTCTTTGGGAAAATCACAGGTCAAAGTATTGTGTGTAGCACAAACCTGTATTTGGAAGTCATAAAATTCTTGGCAACTCAAACTGATGTTGTTAGATTTCAACACAGAACAACTTGTATTAGACAGAAGGTGAAATGGAAAAAAAAAGAGTCTGGCATGCAAAAGAAAAAGGAAAAAAAAGAATTACAATAAGTTTAAGGCTATGTTTAGACTAGCAGCAGTCTTTTACGTCACTCTCAACCGAAAACGTTATTTGCAAAGACAAAAATCACAAATGAGATTTATGATCATTTGTTTTTCCAAGAATGTATGTAGACACCAATTAGCCAAAACATTATGATCACCAGCCTTATACTGTATGCTGTTGGTCCTCCATGTTCTGCCAAAACAGTGCTGACCCGCCGAGGCATGGACTCTGCAAGACCTTCTAAGATTTCCTTTGGTATCCGGCACCAAGATGTTAGCAGCAGATCCTTCAAGTCCTATATAGGTTGCGAGGTGGAGCCAAACTTGAACTTGTTGTTCCAGCACATCCCACACATGCTCAATTGGATTTAGAGCTGGGGAATTTGGGAGCCAGAACTAGACCTTGAACTCTTTATCATGTTCCTCAAACCATTCCTGAAGAAAGTCTGAAGTGTGGTAGAGTACTTTATCCTTTTGAAAGAAGCCACTTCCACAAAGGAACACCATTGACATGAAGGGGTGAACCTGATCTGCAACACTGTTTTGGTAGTTGGCATATTTATAGCTACATGAATGGCCGGACCCAGGGTTTCCAGCAGAACATTGCCCAGAGAATCACACTCCCTTCAACGGCTTGTCGTTGTCCCACACTGCATCCTGATGCAATCACTTCCCTGGGTATATTGCGCACATGTAAACACCCATCCACAAAAACAGAAAACTGACCAGACAACCTTCTCCCACTGCTCCAAGGTCCAGATCCGATGCTCACCTACCCATTGTGCTTTCGACGAACAGGGGTCATCATAGGCGCTTTGATTATACGCTGCAGATTGTGATGAACTGTGTATTGTGACACATTTCTCCCATAACCATCATTAAATGTTTGTGTGTCTTGTGCTTCTTCTCTTGGCTTAAACCAGTTGGGATATGTTTACACGATGTCCAACTCATAGTTCACCACAAAACCAAAAGTCAGAGATACATCAATATAAATTAATTCTTACAAAAAAAGAAACAAATAAATAAAATATATGGACTATGTTATCCACTTAAACTTAATAGCTCTATAATTTAACTGTATGCCAACAATTGCCTTTTTTTGTATCTATATTTATGTCTCCATTTTAGGAGCTACATCAGAGACAATGTTGATGCTTGAATAAATCTAATTTTCCTCTGGGATCCACAGTATGGCTTGGCTACTGCCGTGCTTATTGTCTGTAATTTGTGCTCTATAATCAGTTTCCAAGCATTTAGTCTTTTATTTACCTGGGCTCAGCCCATGTGGAAGTGACACACGCTGTTAAATGTGTGGCCTGATCCTAGAGGCACAGCTATAAAACAATGGTTAGCTTTAATTGCAATGCATGGGTGGGCCTTCATTATACTTTCACAAATGCACAAGCTAAATAACAAAGAGATTTGAAAGAGCACATGGTTAACTGTTAGCAAATCTCATACTGTCTGTATTCTAAAAACACAGCCTAAATCTGAACCTTCTGTAGCATTCCCAGCTGCTCTCAAACATATTTTTGTGTGACTCTAAACTCTTGTCCAGACTGAGTGTGACTTGTTGACGCTGCTGTTTTAGTATCTTTCATTCTGTGGTTTGCTGTTCTAGGAATTTGGAAGGAAGAATCTGATCAAAGTATTATTTAAAAGTATGCAAAAAAGAGGTAGCTTGTAAATAAAGAGTGAATAAACAGATCATAAAGGTATTTGGGCAGGTAAAGGTAATGTATGTCATTTTGAAAATGTTAAAATACTGTCTCCTGTTCCAACTTAATGTGCAGAGACAGCTACAAGTAATCTAGGTTTATTTGTTCATTTATTTATTTTTTATTTTTTTCAGGAAACCTGTTTAGAACCAGTCATTATTTTTGCATTTCTATTGGGTGATGTTATGGAAGAAATTACACAGTGAATGGGAGCAAATCTCCACAGACATGTTCCAACATCTAGCGGAAAACCTAGATGTTAACCTAACAGTTAGGGAGGACCGACGGCTTATTAATGCTCATAATTAAATGTTCAGCAAGCACATGTCGGTGTGGTATTCAGATATCCTATCTTTTAACATGCATAATCTCTGCTCCTTCTATCACGACCATCCAACAATTTTACACTTCATGGACTTTTTCAACTTATGTGCCAAAGGTGTGGATTTTACCTCCAGTTAAGGTTTGTATTTTTAAGGGTATATTCACTTGGCAGGTTTTAGATTTAAACAAACTCTGGTGCGATTGGTTAGTTGGGGTGTTTTCGCACTGGCAGTTTAGTTCAAAACTGGGCAAGGTTAACATTAAAAAATTGCTAATGTCATTGGAACCCGTGTGCGCACCGGAGTACTGAACCCAAGACTACCTGAAGAAGGTGGCCGGTTGCACTTGAACTGTGGTGTGATTCACAGGAATGTTAAAGCAACACAGACTCAGGCGTGCACTTGTTCAAGTAAAAAAAAAAAAAAAAAAAACTAACCTGCACATGCATTTTAGCTGATGACCATAATTGAGTTCAGTAAAACACAAGGGATGATAGTGTTGATGATTTACCTTGGATATACGAGCGAGAGTGAGCCAGCATTATAATCACGCATAGGGCAGCAAATGAATGGCAATCTGCTGTCTCCTCAAAAAAGTCTGTTTGCAAGCAGCAGAAGGCCGCCTTCATGTGACGCACATACAGTAAACCCAACTTTGCTGTGCATAATAGCACCAAATCAATAAAAAAAAGCACAATATATTGAGTGTTCTGTTTTTCTACCATGCGCACTTTTCTACACGCTTGTGATGACATAAGATGAACACAAATGAATGTTAATGTTAAAAGTGTGAATGATAAGTGAACCAGAACTAATGTATAGTTTTATTTATATTCCGGACTAAAAGAACCAACAGAACTGAACTACAAGTGTGAACACACCCTAAATCTGACCTAAAAGTTTTTTTTTCGTTTTTTTAAGCTTTGCTTTTAGTTGATTTAGAGTACATTTAGTACATGTATGTATTTTTTGTGTGGGTTTATGTGTTTTCATATTTTTAAAGCTCTTTAAGAAGCTTCTTTTGAAGGCATTATATAAAATAAAGATCATTATTATTATTATTATTATTATCTACAGCACATACTTTTGACCATATAGCATATGTACTCTAATGGACAGGTTGTGTTTTTGTGCTCTAATCTGAGATAAAGCAGAACTCCAGAAGGGAGAATATGCACAATTTTGCACTGTAAGATGATCTATGTTTTCTATGAAGTTCTGAGGAAGTACAGTCATTTGGTTTCACTTGTCTAAGGAGGGGAAAAAAAAGCTCAATGGCATTATTTTGCACTAATGATCTTGTATTTTCGCTTTTACGGTTCTCCTTGTGGGTTGTTGCTGTGGTGATTTTGTGGTGTGGCAACCCCACATACACAGGATACAGTTTCCATGCACACTTCTGCATATTACAATTCTTGGAAATCATATAATATTACTTTTCAGGGTAATGGATGATTCACAAGGGGGTGAAAAGCAACTCAGTGTTCGTGACATACTGTAGTTTATGGAGATTTTATACAACTATTTTATACCATTTTATTCTGATAAATGAAAATGATGGATTGGCTGGCTAGATTAAATTAATTTTGAGATATTTCAGTAATATTTAAGCCATAGAGGAATGAATTCAGTGCAAATCTCAAATCCTTTACACAAGATTTAAGAAGAGGTGCCAGTATTTTTAGCTTTTTTAAAATGTAAAATATGCAGAGAGATGACCGGAAATCATACAGACGACAAAAAGATCTAAATATAAATATAATTTAAAATATAAGTTGTTTCTTTTAATCAGAAACAAGATTGAATGGAGAGCAAGAGGAGACATTTTACACTAATTACATTAGTTTTTTCTATTATTTCAGAAGATATGTCAACAATGTGGTCATATTTGTCTCAATATGAACTCAAAAATGTCATCAAATCAGACCAAATTATCTGGGCTTTGCAATTCACAATCATTTTAAAACTCTATAATATTACTGTACACTACAGTTTGGGGTCAGTCATTTATTTTAAAGAAATTAATATTTTTATTCTGCAGTGATGCACTAAATTGTGACAAAAGTGACAGTAAAGATTTTTATATTGTTACAAATTATTTCTGTTTCAGTTCAGTTCATCAAAGAATCCTGCTTATAATGCATCACAGTTTCTACAAAAATATTAAGCAGCACAACTGGTTTAAACTGTGATAAATAATAATCAGAAATGTTTCTGCTCCAAATCAGCATATTAGAATGAGACACATATGACACAGAAGACAACTTTGACATTTCAGCTTTGCCATCACAGGATTAAATTACAATGTAAATTATATTAAAATAGAAAAGAGTTATATTTAATTGCAATAATATTTCACAATATTACTGTTTTGACTGTATTTTTTGATCAAATACATACGTGCAGCCTTGGTGAAAATAAGAGACATCTTTTGAATGGTGGTTTATGTCAACAACAGTGTATATTTCTCTCAAGAAAATGTATGGGAAACATCATAAAATGTAGGCCTCCGTTAGGACCATACTGTGGTGTGCCTGAAGGCATCCCTGTTCAATCTCTCAGCAGTGCACTGAGGCCATTGCTCCAGCAGTAGCCAGTTATTTTCTGATTCACATAGCATTATGTGATAGCAATTACTGTACAGCAGGCACTCGTTCCCATCTGTGGTTTAGCGTATCAACCGATGCTGGGTTGTGCGGTGACGGGCTGTGGAGGAGACCAGAGGCAGCAGCCAGATGAGTAGCCCACAGTGGTTAAGGACTGGGGGAAACAGAGAGAATGGTAGGGTGCAGGGGAAGATGGTGGAGGGAGACCCCTAATTACACTGTAAACACAGCTGTTGATGTGACTGTAAGTGTAGGGCAGCGATCGTTTTCCACATGTGCCTGGTAGTCTAGCACAGCTGGTTGCGCTCAAAAATGTTTTGGTCAAGTGTTTTGGTGTGACGCAGTTTGGTTGTTACACCGTGGACTAAAAGTTGTATGAATTCTTGCCAGTTATGGGCATACTTGAGGTTTTTGCTGGTACTTTACTTAAAGTGCAATCAATAACTGGTTTAACTGGCAGGTTGTTTGTAGCTTGTTTATAGACATTAGTCATGGCTGACGTCATATTGCCACATGCACTGTAAAAGGTTCCTAAAGCACATCTAATGAAGGCTTTTGTCTACTGAAAGTTTTTAGAAGTTTTTTAGTTTTGTTTCATCAGCTGAACATTTGTCATGTTGTTAAACAGCATAAAAACCTTATGTATACAGCACATGGTTTTATATGAAACTACTTGTATCCATTGTGACTAAATATATATTTAAACTCAACTAGTTCCTAGTATTTAGATAGAAAATATAAACCAGGCATCTTAACTTATATATGGAATATATAAAATAAGAAAAATTAAAAATTGAAAAAAAAAAAATTAATATAATAATATAATGTATATTAATATAATAATGTAATAATAATTGTATATATTACTGTTTTTAAATTGTGTATATTTTACTTGCATTTTAAAATTATATATATTTTATTTAATAGTATATAATTTTAAAATGCAAGTAAAATATACACAATTTAAATAAAAAAACTTATAAATAAAATTATATTATACATAATAATTAAACTTCTATGCATAATAATATTAATAATGCTACTAATAATGACATAATTTCTATTATTTTATATATATATATATATACAGTAAAAACAGTAATATATACAATTATTATTATATTATTATATTAATACATGTATAATACATGTATATTATAATAAACATGTAAAAAAAAAAAAAATATATATATATATGTATATATATTTATTTATTTATTTATTTTTTTATTTTTTTACATGTTATATTGTTCCTTTTATTTTATTTGCATAAGGATATTTTAATTGACATAATAAATTTCAGTATTGTTGCTGGAGGTAGTGATCTTTTGGAGCAAGGTATTTATTTTTTAATTGAAAAGCCATGCAATTGTATACTTTAATTGGGAAAATAAAAGAGCTCAGCAAGTATAATTTTGCTCTTTAAGAAACATGTGTTTCTGTTTAATGATTACAGTCTTTAACTGTGAGCTGCCACCACACAGCATCTCTCCCCACCAGAGCTCCCTGACTAAGTTTAACCGGCTGTATCATCAGCTGAATCTTTCCTTACTGACACTTCAATGACCCTCTGCCATGCTGCCGCTACCCAGCCTGAGGCAGGGCTCTTTTTTATTGGTGAAAAGCCTGTCCAATTATTCTGACAGATGAGCACAAAAGACTGACTGTGGATTCATGCTGAAGCGGATGTAACGCTGATACAAAGACAGTCAGCATTTCCCAATTCATTTATTTATCTAATAAGTCTAGATCTATTAACTCTGCATGCCTGAACATGCACAACTGAGCTGGGAGGTGGTAAATTGGGCGAGTTGGGGGTCTGTTTGGCGCCTGAGGTCAAATAAGGGCACCGTTACAGGTGTTTGTGGCGGAACAGAGAGCATTACTGAAATGCTTCACATCTCTGCCTTATACTGTCTGCACAATCTGTGAGTGACAGCAGAAAAGCTCTGCTTACGGCCTGCTGCGCTGCCCCTTTCCTCTGTCTGTCTGTCTTTTCCTTTCACGCATACGGTTACAGACTTTATAGTTCACTCCTCTGTGTGGGTATATTCAGTTTCCTCATTCTTAATGCAGTTTACCATTGTCTACAAAACCACAGATGTTTGGTTTACATTCCTCTATTGAAGAACAGCAGGCTGCTTTGCTATTCTCTCTCGCTTTTTTCGCCCCAAAGCCATCCCACTTTTGGAAAGTGTAACAAATAGTTTTTCACAGCTGTAGGGCTTCAAAGGAGTGGAAAAGATAGATCTTTCAGAGATAAACCAGTGAGAAACATTCTTTAAACATTCATCTGAGATCTGTTTTAAAATAGAGGCCATTAACATTTTTTAAAATAGCACACAGTTGGCTGACATTTACGGCAAATGAAACTATTTTTGAATTGTTTATGCAAATCCTCTACTCAGCATCAACATTACAGATAAGAAAGAAAAGGGGTAAAATAAATAAATAAAAACATCACTTTTCTATATAGACTTTCTTAAAACTTAGAGAGCTGCCTAAATGAAAGAATCTATTTCTTGTTAATATTTCACGCTACAAAAAATACATAATATTTTAGTTTAAGAAAACAGTGTTTTTTGTTTTTCGTAACAATAATGTAATATATATTTACATGACTATTAAGCCCATTTTTTGTACAAATATTGTTTAACATTAAGTTGTTTTTTGTAATACCCATGATTCTCAGTAACATTCCTGATTAGTGTAATTCAATTACTAATTTTTAGCTAATTTTACCAATTTATAGTTTACGATTTAAGCGTTTTACTGTAATGAGAAAGTGCTTAATTGGCATGAAAATATTTTAAAAAAAAATCTTAATGGTCCCTAAAATATAATTAAATTTAATTAAAAAAATAAATAAAATACACTTTTTTTTCCTTTTTTTTACTTTTGGGTTAAATATCACCTGGTAATGTGCTTTTGTGAGATTCATGTAGAATCATGTAATCTAACTGAACTTCAGTAAAACTAAGAATTATTACTAGATCAAACTGCACAAAGAAGTTAAACGTTCTGAAGTTGGTCCTCAAAAGCACAAAAGCTGCTCTCTTCACCTCAGGTAACCACAATAAAGATCACATGTGGGACATCAGCAATACTATCAAGGGGCCATATGGTTTCAATCACTGCTGTTCGCCAGTGTATGTCACTGAGATTTCATAATCACCCCTACAATTCACACACGTGGTCCTGTTGGTTTTTAAGCATAGTTTGCTGTGATTCTGTCATCAGTGCACTGGAGGGAGGGTTTCAAGAGGGGAGGGAGAAGAGAGAGAGAGAGAGAGAGAGAGTGTGCTGGGGACGTTGGAGTGCGTCAGAGCGCACTGGCTCCCCTCAATCCAAACTCACTGCATCTCCTTTCCAAGAAAACTCCTCCAGATTTTAGGAAGCCTCCGGATTGCTTTGTTTGGATGTACCGACAAATATTACAAACCATTCAAAAGAAGGATAGCGGGAGTTTAGGTTGTTTTATCAGCGCAAAAGGAGGGAAAGCGCCGTTACGCGTCGATTTGAGAGATTTATCCGACACTTCTGGAAGCAGCGCTCAAGACGCGCGTAATGGATCGATAGTACGAACTTTTGGGAGTGTAAAGAAGCTCCTCTAGACACCGCGAAAGCGCTATTTTTGGTGGAATAAAAGCTAATTAAAGAGAAATCGTTAGTTATATAGTGTTAGACACTGTTGCAGATCGACGTGCGCTGTGATGGATGGAGCACTTATTTTGATATCGATGCTGGTGTTGGTTTTCTCTGGAGATGTTTGGAGCGCGTCATATCCTCAGCGGTATAACCTGTACGCAGGGACCCAGACCCAGACTCAGCCTTTAAACGGCGCGAGGGCAGCGAGCAGACACAGGTAATGACACTTTCATTTCACCCACTAATATGATGAAAGTGGAAAAGTCTGTGTGTGACAATGAAACAATGTGTGTATGTGTGGGTGTGTGCGTGTATATATATATATATATATATATATATATATATATATATATATATATATATATATATATATATATATATAGAGTGTGTATGTCTATATATATATATATATATATATATAGTATGTGTGTGTGTATATATGTGTGTGTGTGTGTGTGTATATATTGCCAAAGTATTGGCTTATAATGATACCATCAAGATCAAGAAATAGGTTTTTTACTAAATTTGATGACATTTTCATAAAAATCTAACTTTGGATTGCACAGAGGGAATAACAGTTGATGGACAGACAGACAAATAGACAGACTAAATGTTTTATAAGTCCCGTCAGGACAGTTACAGATGTTATGCATTTTTCTGCAATCCATTTATTGAGGGAAACATAACCTGAGGGGACTTTAAAAAGCAAATGTGCTTTTAAATGTGTGGCACAGATGACTACATGAAAGGAAAATCCTCCCTTTATCCTACAGTGAAACGACAGGAGGTGCATTGCTGTCCATCCAAACAGCTAATTATCACTTACTGAATGCAAGGCTCTGTTTAAAAAGAAGTTTTGTGGGACCCCTGTGATTTCCAAAGCTTTTCAGAATATGGTTATACTTGTCGCCACCCTGGTAATAATTACACTAAAAGCACCTTCCTTTATCTGTCAATCAAGTGGTTGTACAATGCGATGCTCTCTCTCAGCCACACACACCCACTCTGAGATTGTTGTTTTGTCTGTGATTGTCGGGGTGTGAACGGGAGAGGTTGTCCCAGCTCTGACGTGCAGACCGGGGCTTCCCCCTTCGTCTGACGCAATGCTTTCTTAAGGGACGGACACGCAGGCCAGATGCTGATGTTCAGAACTTGGAGTCATGAATTGTGGCCTCATATCTGTCTTATGAAGTAGTAATCAGTCATAGAAATTATAAGTAGCTATTTTAGTCCATCTAAACAAGTTTGGACTTATGAATAGCTCTTAAATATAATGCATTCCCCTTCACAGTCTGTCAGAGTAGTGAGGTAGTGAAGGGTGATGTCTATGATGTGAGAACCCTCAGTGCCAGCGGTATGAAGTATGTAGTGAAGTATGTACTGCCTGCTTGAGAAATCTGAGTCGAGTTACTGGGGATTAGCAGCCTGTTTGAACTTTTAGTTACAACAGATGTAAAAAGTATTCTCCGTTTTGTATTTATTTTATGGAAAAGTGAAAAAGTGACTGAAATCAAGGGAAGAAGTTGTTCTTTTTCTCTCTTGTGGCTTTTTCTCCTTTAGTTTTCTAAATCAACTGATTGATAGATTTTGACTCGTGTTGCTTGCATCAGATGTGTATTTCCAGGGAAAACCGCAACCCCTAATCACATTTATTAAGGAATGTGTGCCTCAAATTTAGCAGCAATTTTATGCTAAAAGATTCTGAAAGCTGAACTTTGCAAGAACTGGATCTCAGCTGCCAAATATGGGAACACCTAAGTCACCTCTTTCCTCTAAATTGTAGGCATTTTGTAAGAACACTTCCAGGATTTTGCGTGTTGGAATACATATCCTAATATGATAATTTGTGGTGTGTTTATCTACAAAATCCAGCACTTTAAGATGACACGGCATCTTTGAAAGTCAACCAAAATATGTGGAATTAGTGATTGTCATATGAAAAGGAAATTCTGGTTCATATTTAGAAAATATTGTACTGATATGCTCCAGTATGTGTATTAGTAAAGTTTTGGTCTGGATCTGGGCCTTGGGGGATCTAGTCTTGATCTGGATCTAGGAGGGTGCGGTCTTGACTCCAACTATGGTCTTCAGGTGATCTTGTATAGTTATTTTTATCCATTGTGGATTTTATCATCACTGATTCATGTGTACATCATTCTTTTTTGGCGTCATTATCTATTTAGCCTGCTATCTTAGCTAAAACAGCTACTGGATACTTACGATTATCTTATACTGTGTTTACTTTTTTGCTTATTTCTGAAGTTGTAGTTTCACAGAAATCAGTTTCAAAAATGTGTCAGATTTTGAAATGAATCTCACAAAATCCAGCTTTGTGAAATCAGACTTGAACTTTGCACTGCCGCTAAAAGGGAATGGCCGAAGCTAATCTGCTTTGAACGTAATCTCATTTTCAACTCATATTTTGCATGCTAAGATTTAAGTAGCATGTTCTTTGAATCACCAAATCTCACATTTTACCTCTATTTCCCTTTTTTCAAGTGTGGAAAGGTTGCCTTGCAGTGCTGAATGAGACATGAACTGGTTCTACCAATCTCCGAGCTTATTGAATAAAACACCTTTTCATTATATATACAAGTATTTCTTGTATAAGCAGAAATAATGTCTTTGTGTGTCTGTAGCAGAGACATAAAATGGTTTGGGTTGTGCTGTGTTGTCACAGCGTTTTAGAAATGAACTATGCTGATTTGCACATATACAGCCATAAAATTGGGCCCTTTTCTGCCAAACCAGAAGTCAAAAGTCCAAGCCTGAATTTGTGTCCACTGCTATTCAGGAAATCATGCTGGACAAGCTTTGATGAATGCCCTGAAGACTGGACGCCCATGTTCATGTTTGCCATCTTTCATTTATTTCTTGAAAACATTTATGCTGACAGACAAACAGACAGTGCTGGCATACAGCTCTTCAGAGGGCGACTATTAAACTGCATGGTGTCTGAATAATAAAACATGGCATAGTCTTGGATTGGTTCCATTATGTGTGACTTATTATGCATATTTTACCTCTATTGAGGGTAAGGTCCAGTGAATGGTAATTCCTTCAATAGCAGGCCCTCACGCAATCGGTGCCCACAGAACTTGGCAGAAAAGTCCTCAAATTTTCACAAAATTGGACCAGCCATCATTCATAAATTTCTACACCCTCGGCGTATTCAGTTAAAGTACTGGGCTTATAAAAAGGTGAATTTCACGAGAAAAATGGGTTATAAAAAATGAAGATTAAATACATTTTATTATTTTATTTAAGCTTTGCATTAATAAAAATTTGGAGGAGAAACTTTAACTATAATAAAAATGTCAGTGTAAAAATTTGTAATAGGTTTTGTTTTCTTTATACAAAATGTAATTTCTTAACCTGGACATATTCATATTTTTCACCCAAAAGCCTGCGCACACTATCTAATGGAAGATACAGGAATCCAGCCAATTAGAAAGCGATTAGCACAGCTGATATTTTATCATGCGGTCTACAACAGACAGTCTGTGGGCGTCCTGTCTAAAGATTGTACTGTGGTCAGTCAGGTCTAGGTTTGCAGTTATCAGTTTGCCCTCTGTAAAGAGACTGTGTTCAGAGCTCTGTTTGTATCACTATACCCCAAAGGCTGATTAGATACGGAGAGAAGTAAAGAGCCCTCTTAACAGGATAATGGAAAAGAGGTTTTCGTTTGATCTATTTTTGCAATATAGCAGACTAATGGGGCTTTATATAAAAGACTGTTCATTAGCCATTTTATGAGTTTCAACATTTGGGCTTATTTTGTACGATCCAATTTAACTTTACCACCCATCTACATTTCAGAAGCATTTTTCTTGCAACCTAATAGCTTTTGAGTGTGTTCTTAGTCAAAATTCAGACCCATGCAATGTCTTTGTTATCTGTAAATCTCATTCATGGATCCATGCTCATTGTTGAAGTGCCCATCGTTTTCAGGTCTTATTTGATGCTTTTTCATCCTTAGTATTTTGTAGCTGTTTCTTTTATGCCTTTTGTCCTGGTATGTCAAGAGGGTTTAAGCAAAACCCTCTGTGAAAGAAAAGCTCTTGGCCCTTGACCTGGGCTTTTTGAAGATGTGGCAGTGGTTGTGAAGCCAAGAGCTGCCTGTGACGGTGCCTGTCAGTCTCGGGCCTCATCCAGACCACCCCACGCCGTCACACACTGACAGGAAGCCCTCGGTCATACAGCGGCCCCTTCACACCAAGAGGAACTTCCTGTATTGGATGATCAGGACTCTGGCCTCGTTCTGAAAAAACACCTCTGATATGCAAAGTGCTTCCTGTGAACAAGTTTGTGTTTGACATGGGAAGCAGTTAGTCAATATTAATGGATGTTCAGACATGCCAAAATGTCTGTCATGAATCATTGTTTCTGGAAGACAAGCTTGAATGGGATTGTATCATATCCTTTAGCTTTGTTTGCTGTGAGTGGTTAGGTTTAAAGCAATGATTCCATCTTCTTGCTTCTTACTATTACGTCGTCTAACAAAAATATGCTCTGAGAATGTATTGTTATGTTTTTGCTAAACATTAATACTAGAAAACTTTTAACAAACATTCTATTATTGTTACTGGAGGAACATTAATTCATAACTGTGAAAGAATCCTCTCAGAACATCAGCAAATATCATTAGAACATTCCCTGTTAGCTGGGATGATGGAGCAGTACTTGTACAAATACATATAGCCTATCTAAACATTATTTAATGGCTTATTATCTCTGGAACTGTGATCACAGCAGCTTAATACAAACAATATCATACACACAGTCTTTTATAAGGGTGTTATGAGTAGTTACCAGGGTGTTGCTATGCAATTTCGATTGGTTATTAGCATGTTGCAATGCACTGTGCCACTGACATGAATGATAACCTGCTTGGTGGTTGCTAGAGTGTTGCTTGGTGGTTGCTTACTTACCCAAGTCAAAAGAGCACACCTATACGTCTATGGCCTGGTTACACAGAACATAGCAGGGTGAGCTGGGAAATGCTAACGTTAGCCTGCTAGCATTGAAAGCATACGATCCCACTCTCCCTATAAATCATCGTCCATAGCCAGGCCTCCTCCAAAACACATGAAGAAGATGCACGCACAGCTACTCTCAGCAAAGCGTCACAAGAGACGGAGTTAAACTACCTCATGTCACAAAGCACATAACATTACAATAATAATGAATGTAAACAATGACTGCTATAGATTCATTTCGGTGTTGATACTGTTGGAAAAGCATAATTCCGAGTCTAACGGGTAACGGGTTACCATCTCTTAATCACGGTAGTTATAGTGTGAACGCAGTATGAGCTTGTTGTTTTGATTCTGTAAGAACTGTAAAAGGAGGCTGCTGTTTGTTTATGGGCTTCCTGACTGATGTCTGTCTGTAATCTGTATAAACTGCATTGCATGAAATAAGCTGATGACGTATGACGTCTGCGCGAACAGAGTGCGCAAGGGAATGTAAAAACATACGCTGACAGGCAGGTAGGACATTGTATTATTTCATTCGAACCAAATAGAATAACTGGATGAACATTTTATGGTCCTATTAGACCTAACAAAGTGATTGCTATCAGGATATGAGGAGACTGTAAAGAATCGCCTACGGTATTGCACCTTTAAATATAGGACATAGTAGATTTTATAAATGTGCTTAAAAAACATTACTGGAGTGCATCTTGAGACAAAACAACGGCACTGACTTATTTTAAGATTTGTCAGTGCAAGTTGCTTTCAGTAAAGACAGTTCAATCATGCATAAAGGGTCAGTTCACCAAAAAATGAAATTTCTGTCATTCATTAATTTCGTTCTAAACTCATACACAGCAATGTCATTCCAAATTTAAAGGCCCAGAAAAGTAGTAAAGGCATTGTTAAAATAGTCCATGCGACTTCAGCGTTTCAACCTTAAAGCTGCAATATGTAAAATATCCAAAAACCACTAGGCCAGTGTTATATATTTTATTCAGTTGAGTACTTACAATATCCCAAATAGTTTCCAACTATTTGTAAATGGTGAGAAAATCGCAATTTTAACCAAGAATCTGGGACGTGTGAGGGAGTCGCCTGCCAATGGCGTCGTATCCGCGTTAACCTCGGTTTCCGGTTTTATTTAGTAGAAACCATGGAAACACCAAAGACGCTTTAATATATATTATATGTTTTATTAGACAAGGGAACATCTGTTTTGATGCATCTATAATTTTATCCATCGTATAATATGTTTTAAAATTAATTGCATGCCATTTATCAACACAAGGCATCCAGCATTTAATTTGATATTCTAATCGATCTATTTTACTGCAGTCTCACAGCAGCCGCCGGGTGAACACACAGAGTAATGTTATAACATCATTTTCAGCTCACTCATATGTATCTAATATGATAAACAGAGCTGCCTTACCTCATACTCATGGCCGGAAAAGCGCAAGCGGCCTCGGCGACTATGGCATAATAAAAGTTCTGCTGCTCGTGAGGCATGTGTTGCGTTTGTCTCTCATTAACAATCACTCCAGCGGCCTCGTTCAGCTCCCACAACACTCGACCCTGCTCTGCTTCATACTACAGTAACGTTAATAATCGTATCCATGAACATGATTTCGACCCGAGTCCCATCCCAATTCTTTTCCACCGGCTCAAACTTGGCGTCATCAAGCTATGCCTTTGTTTTGAATAGGTGACCTCAAGCAGACAATAAGATCTTAAATGTGAAGTGTGACAATAGTGAAGTTGCGAGTGTATCTCATAGGGTTGAGTGCCCAGAGGATAGATTCAATCCAAGAATGGCATGAATGTCTAAATGTTTTTAGAGAAGGCTCCTCTCCTGGCTTGTGTAAGCCACATCTGTGGTATTTCTGCTCAGAAGGCATGTTCCTTCTCCTTTTGCTTTAGTGGAGTTCCAAGCTGAGACGCCACAGATGTGCTGCTGCGGTCAAACCCCTGCAGAAACCGCTTTCCTGTGAAGGGAGCAAGTTACAGTATAACCACGAGGAAACATTTTTCCCACGAGCTTGCCCTTCCAGCATCAAATATGTGGCTCGTTTGGTAAAAAGTGCCCTGACATTCACTAGTGCATTACTTATAAGGGTAATCATAACATTGCAGCTTATCTGGAAATCAGAATGAGAAATAAAATTGGATGTGAACACCAAGAATATCTAAATATTGTCCCGAGCAGATAAGAGTGGGGTTAACAGGACATCTGTTAGTGGTGGTGTTGGATGTTGTGGAGGCTGAAGTCTAGTTGCTTATTCTGGCACAATGTGTGATTTTTTCCTACCTCTGCTTTATTTAAGGAGGTCATGAAAAAAGCATTTAGCTCCAGATATTAAATACATTCTGGAAGATTTGAGTCGCAAAGGGGTCTTGTACACTTTGTGTACTCACATGATTTGAGCTTTGTGTAGCACGTGATTATGGCTATTACAGCTGTTTCATGAAGATAAAGTGCTTTTTTTAAAAATAACTTTTCATGGTTTCTTTCATTCCAGCTTAATATGCAGAGACAATTAACCTCTTTCAATGTTGATTTCCCTGAAAAGTGGCAGTGTCATGTGACCTTCTGTACAAGCCGCATCAAAGTTATGCGCTTTTAAAAAAGATGATAATGACTCCCTGTGGCTTTATAGGACAGTATGTTAAAATCTTATCTTAAGACATAGCTTTTATTGGATTTTACTTCATTATTTTACTGTGATCTGTACACTATCGTTCATAAGTTTGGGGTCAGTAAGATTTTTTTAAAAGAAATTATTACTTTTATTCAGCATGGACATTAAAAGTTATAGTAAAAACTTTTTTGTAATTTTACAAAATATTTATATTTCAAAAAAATTCTGACTTTCTTAATTCGTCAAAGAATACTGAAAAAAACAATTAAGCAGCTCAACCAGTTTCAACATTGGTAAAAATTTCAAATGTTTCTTGAGCAGCAAATCAGCATATTACAATGATTTCTGAAGGATCATGTGACACTGAAGACTGGAGTAATGATGCTGAAAATTCAGCTTTGCATCACAGGAATAAATTACATTTTAAAATATATTCAAATGGAAAAGTTATTTTAAATTGAAATAATATTTTAAAATATTACTGTTTGTACAGTATGTTTAATTTAGTAAATACAGCCTTGGCAAGCATAAGAGACTTCTTTTAAAAACAGTAAAAATAAAAAATAAAATAAAGTTATAATAAAAAAAAGACCCCAAAAATTTAAACAGTAGTGTTTGTTTATATAGTCTAATTTTATGCTCTATGTGTGTATATATACTTCCAAGAAAGACCAAAAATGTTTATTTTTCAGTGTTGCATTAGTGTAGTGTTTGCTACCAGATGAGTCTGTTTGTGTACAGGCAGCAGTCTAATCTTAAATTGCTGTGTTGGAAAGAACTGCCTCACCGTTTGCAAAAACAGCCATAATGAGGGCTGTTTCCACATGATACGGCATGATTGCATTTTGGTAATATTTGTAAAGGGAGATGGAAACCATTGGCAACAACTACATGGTGCAAATTCATGCTATGCCTTACAATAGCAGTATTGTGCCTGTGGGTCAGTTTTGATATTGTATCTCTGTATCAGTGTTTTAGTGTGGACACAGTTGGGGTGGAACTGGGAGTGGACATGCGTTTCAGTCCGGTACCCTCATGGACAGTCAGACAAGCATGTGTCCCCTCCTAGGGAGATACAAATAAGCAAGGCTGTAAAAACAGGCTGTCCGTGCAGCCACAGCTGCTCTGACCACTTCCTGTTACATAGGTCAAAGGTCATGGTGTGCGGTGCACTGCCCGGCAGCATGCAGGGTCGCTCGGAGGGGAAGATGTGGGTAGAGACAGAAAGGAAAGAAGAACTGAAGAAAAGCAAAGCGCATGATGATTGAGCCTTTGTGTGAAGTGCTGGAGCACAGGAAGTGAAAATGGCCAGACTATTAAGTAAAACAAGAGGGAGTTTTGTCATTTGGATTGTGTTTTTATGGAGTTCAATATCAAAAGAATTTCTTTGCTGACAATCGTATTTTCTCGTTCATCTGTGTTCACTCTGTCAAACATACACTGTCTCTTTCTTTGTGTTACTCAATAGTGTGTTTCATTATGCATTCAATCTCAAGTATGCAGAGGCATGTTACTGATGGGTGTGTAATTGCATTGTATAATCTCCAAAACTGCAATTATCATTTCTTAAAGGAGTAGTTCACCCACAGATGAACGTCAAAATGTATTAGTTCACAAATCATGCACCATGGTAAAAGTGTTTGAGATCGTAACGTTGTCCAAGGAACTCGTGAAAATAAGTCTTTATTGTTTAATAATCTGTCCTGGTATTCATAATTTGTGTGAAAGGAATAAAAGTGGTTAGGTTTTTACTACCACTAGTATTTATTTCAGCTATAACTGCAATGAAATAGATGTAAATGTTTTTGGAGTTTTGCAAAATTATAGGTAGAGAGTAGGGAAAAAATTCTGTGATCATTTATTCACCCTCATGTCATTTTAACTCATATGACAGTTCATAGTGTCTGTTGAGCTCCAAAAATACACTATAAAAGTAGTTTATATGACTTGTGCTATTTATTGTAGCTTTATTTGAAAAACAGATTGAAATTTAAGTTGTTTTTTACTGAACATCTCCCATCTGCTTTTTATTCCGAATACAGACACAATTGATTTCTATGGAAGGTTGATTCTACCCCTGAATAAAAAATAAAAAAGGTAATTTCGACTTTTTATCTCACGATTCTGACTTTTTTTTTACTTTATATCACGCGATTATGATTTTATAACTCACAATTGCGAGTTTATACCTCACAAAAGAAGTCCGAATTTTAAGATATAAATTGCAATTGCGAAAAAAGATGGAGGAATTGCAAGAAAAAAAATCTGAATTGCAAGATATAAACTCACAATTGCGAGTTATAAAGTCAGAGTTGCCAGAAAAATTCAGAATTGCAAGAATAGATGACAGAATTGCAAGATATAAACTCACAATTGTGAGAAAAAAATCGGAATTGCAAGTTTATATCACACAATTCTGACATAATAACTTCAATTTCGGGTTTAGATCACGCAATTTTTGACTTCATAACTCGCATTTGCAAATTTATACCTCACAATTCTGAAGTCAGAATTGCAAGATGTAAACTCACAATTGCAAGAAAAAAAGTCAGAATCATGAGATAAAAAGTCGCAATTAACTTTTTTTATTTTTTATTCAGTGGCGGAAACAAGCCTCCACAGATTTCAGAGCTACAGTAATGGAAACCCAACCCCAGTTCATTGAAACCTAACCCCAATTTGTGAAGCTGGCAATGTTTTATGATGGTTGTTGTATGTATTACAGCAACTCAGAAATGAAATGAAATAGTGCTGAAAGGTTAATACTCTATCGCATATGAAAATAATGTACCACCTACACTAAACCCAATCCTAAACATAACCGATTGTGCAACAAACATGCCATTTTAGCTTGCTTTGAGTTCTTTTATTGTGACTCATATTTCACGGGACACCACAAATGTAATGCTGTACCAGTTGAGCTACCGAGCATGTTTACTGCATCAGAAAAGCCATACGTATGGAGCTGATTATGTGACGCAAACGTCAAAATGTATTAGTTCACAAATCATGCACCATGGTAAAAGTGTTTGAGATCATAACATTGTTCAAAGAACTCGTGAAAATAAGTCTTTATTGTTTAATAATCTGTCCCGGTATTCATAATTTGTGTGAAAGGAATAAAAGTGGTTAGGTTTTTACTACCACTAGTATTTATTTCAGCTATAACTGCAATGAAATAGATATAAAGGTTTTTGGAGTTTTGCAGAATTATAGGTAGAGAGTAGGGACACGTTTTTCCAATGAGCCTATGATGGAAAAACTGCTTCTGTGAGGTCTGAACCCTCACACAAAGCAAGCATGCAGCATTAGAAGACATAAAATATTACATATAAGCTGTATGGACTACTTAAGGTGCTTTTATGGAAATATATATATTTTTTTTTAGCTTAACATAAGCGGTCACTAAACTGTTTGTGTATTAAAAAGAACTATTTTAAGATTCTTCAGCATTTTTCCTCTTGTGTTTTTCTCAGATGGGAAATTAAATAGGTTTGGAACAACATGAGAGTGAGTAAATGACAATATTTTAATTTCGGGGTAAACTACTTCTTTAAACTTGGAGTCTCATGAAAAGACTGTTACTAGGGGCCATTGTTGTTGTTGTTCTTGTGACTTTTCCGTGAAGCCAAAAGAGGGTTTGTGGACAGATTCCAACCATGTGAGGACAATCAGAATCTGAAGTCATTCCTAAAAACATGAGGCAGCTAGTTTTGCATGATGTCACCTATTGCATCTCATACACCACGGGAATAAATCCAGCCTCTGTTAGTAGCCACCAGCCTCTACACGTGTTAATCATTGCTGCTTTGCTCTATGACTCTGTGTAAACATATCAGTATCAATCAGTAGGCCGAGTAGGAGAGGAGGCCTTATGGTTTCTAAATGGGCGGGGGACATTGTCTTGGCTCTAGATCCAGGATTACAGTTCATATAAGAACCGTTAAGACCCTGAATTGAGGTGACATGAGCATATAAGACTTTCCATGAAATAGGCCAAAGCTGAAGGCGATCATATAGAGGAGCACTCATAGAGAGTTTGAAAAGTTATTGCATACTAGTATACATTACTGTTCAAAAGTTTGGGGTCAATAAGTTTAAAAAAAAAAAAAAAATTAATACTTTTATTCCACAAGGATGAGTTAAATTGATCACAAGTGAGAATAAAGACAAAAGTTAACATTACAAAAGACTTCTATTTTAAATAAATGCTATTCTTTTGAACTTTCTATTCATCAAAGAGTTCTGAAAAAATTTGTCTCACTTTCCAGAAAAAAATTATGCAGCACAACTGTTTTGAACATTGATAATAATAAGAAATGTTTTCCGACCACCAAGTCATCCTATTAGAATGATTTCTGATGGGTCATGTGACACTGAAGACTGGAGAAATGATGCTGAAAATTCAGCTTGGCCATCGCAGAATAACTTATGTTTTAACATATATTCAAATAGAAAACAGTTATTTTAAATTGTAATAATATTTCACAGTATTACTGTTTTTAATGTATTTTTGATCACATGAAGAGACATCTTTCAAAAACATTAAAAAAAAATCTTACAGACCTCAAACTTTTATACAGTATAATTATATAGCTTTGTCAGTCACAGGCATAAAGTGTCAGTTTTACAGATTGAATACTCTGATTTATGACATGAGTTTATAAAGACATGAACAAGATATCGGTGTACAAAGCAAGATCCATATGATCATAAATGTATGATTATTCTGCTTGGATTTGGTACAGTTAAATTCATTTTAAATGACTTAAATTAGTTTCTTCCTGGTTTAATTGCTCTCTAGGTAATGGACAATTTCTGCAATCTGTTCTGCTTCATTGTAGGTTTCCTGGAGAAGGTCCAGGAAGTGATATCATAGGATTCTGGAGCGTGTTGCACACACGTATATTCATGCAGTCATTTATTTAAGACACATTTTTAACACATAGATGAAATAGGCCATGGTTAACCGTGCCAAATGTACAGTTGGACAAATTTTTATGTACATTTTGTGAATCCCTTGGGATGTTCATCGTTTTAAAATGTGAGAAGGCGGATATTATTTGATTGAATGTTCCTCCAAAACGCAACATTCATCTGATGTAATTTCTGTCCTGGGAGAAGCACTTACGGCCTTTATTGCTGGAATGATCGGAGATGACTGTTTTCAGCAGTGCTGAGGAACAAAGAGATCACTGTATCTTTATGCCAGAGACATGGATTATGTCACTTTTATGACAGATAATTAAGAGAATAGTGTGTGTGTGTGTGTGTGTGTGTCAGAGAGACAGTGACCGAGAGATAGTTCCAAGTGGCATTTATACACTATTGAAGGGCTCTGCAAGAAGAGAGTGATATTCATAAGTTTTTTACGTTTACTTTTACACATATGGCAGACACTAAGTGACTTATATTGCATTTAAAGTATACACATTTCATCTGTTTCTGTATACCATGAGAATCAAACCCATGACCAGGGCATTGCAAACGCCATGTGTTGGGAATTTATGTAAGACCTTGTGTGGTCTTTTTTAATGCTTTTTAAGCAACTATCACACCAATGTGAATTAAACAACACAATCAATGCTAACATCATGTGCAACAATGTGTTGCAGAGTGGGTCCATCATTTAGCTTTATCTTCTTCATAGTCTTATATTTCAGTTTTGAGTCTTTCACTGAGTTTTTAGATCCAAGTAAGAGACATAATATAAGATTACTTTCTTACTCTGAAATGTGCTTCTGTTTTAGCGTATTTCATTTATTCTGTCATGGTTTTAATCTCAGACGCAGAGCTTCCCAAACTTAAGAGGGGGTAAGGCCCCCCAAAAACATTGCAAAAGCTCCACGACCCCGCCGTTAAAAAATATATACAGACATTTACCTACAAATACATTTATTAACAAGTTTGTAAGAATTTCATGTGAACTATGATGTAAACATTCTTTACAAATATATTTAAATCCATAACACTAACTTTACATACTTTCAAAAAAATCACATTTTAGAACAATTGGAATATTTTAACTATTTTAATATATTGATTTGGACTAGCTACAGTCCCCCTGCAATACCGCTACGGCCCACAGTTTGGGAAGCACTGCTCAGACAATTACACAGACAGTTTAAGTCATGATGTTAAACAAACTGCTTTTTTTTTTGCATACACATGTTATGCAATGGGTAGGATTAGTGGTGTGGGGTAGGGGTGTATTATATGTACGGCAAAAGTGCGTATCATATGTATGCCAACAAACTGTGTATCATAGTCACGCCAATTGACCCTTCGCCGGCAGTTTGATTGACAGGTGATCTGACCAATCATAACCCTGAATCCACCATTTTGTCTGAAAAAGCAGTCAGGAGAGTTAGTAGATTAATGTTGGTGAACTTGAACTTCAGAAATCGTGTGTTCTCACGTCTTTCCACGCTTGAAACATCATTCCTTCTGATGTCCATTCATGTTTATTTAATGCTATAAATGAACTAGTATGAAGAGATGGTTGGTTCACAAGCCGCTTGAAGAAGCTACAGCGATCTGTCACAACACATTAAAGAGACACTATACGGTATTTATTTTTTAAACTCCTTTAAAAAATTACCATATTTTAAATATGAAACTGTTTCATATCAAAACTAACCTGCTCTGTCTTGTCTGTCGACGCATTGTCAGTGTCCTCTTTTCTCCACAATGTATTTTTCACTACGTGAGAACATGTGTGGCGTAAGAGCGCATGGCTTGTTGGACATAGCAACAGTAAGTAAAGGGTGCGGGTCTTTGTGAAGGGTCAATTGTAAATAGAAACAGAAAATCGTGCTATTAATACGCATCATGAGATTGGGCTCAGTCACTTATGACTGTAAAGCCATTTATTTTGGAAACCAGAAATGATGCAATGGAAAAATGTGAAAACATCCTCATGACAGGAATTACTATCACTTTTTGGGTATTGGAGTAAGCTCTCATTGGTTCAAAAATAGGCTAGACACACCGGGACACATGTAAAGCTGCCAAATGCACTTTATTTTGTCAGCTTTTTTCTGCATTCTCTCATATTTTCCATTCTTTTTGGAGCTGAAACATGTTGAGAGTCTCTGTAAAGTCATGAGCAGCATGAGTGTTCGATGAAAGCGAGCCTGAAATGAAAATTCTGCATGACAAATCTGCTAAGAATGTGGATCATTCACGGCTGGCTGTAGAGTCTTGGAAATACTGTGGTCGGGTTCACTGCGATCAACAGTTGAAAAACAAATACTAGTGGGCTGAAGCAGCCTGTCAACTTTGCAAAACCTAGAACGTTCCTCACATAAACAGCTACTATTACATGTGGTATTATTATGCTCTATAATAAGTAATGGATCGCCCACTGCTTAACACCATAAATTAGATAGGGGTCAATGAACCTTGTCATGTTACGATTAAGGATGGAAGAAGATTTTTTATTTTTTTATTTGTTGAAACTCTCTGTTGAAATGTTAAGTTTGGCTGGGATATATTAAAAGGGATCTTTCCCTTAAAAAAAAAAAAAAAAGCCAGTAGGCTTTTCGGATTAATTACTTCCTAGTTATCTGCATATGCTATGAGGGGTGGAGCTTTCTTATTCTAGAGAGCTTTTAAATGGACAAAAATCTATGTAGTTTAACATGAGTCATGAATATTTTTGATCTGTTTTCCTTGTGTATATCTATTAAAAGTTAATTTTACAAACTTAAGGAGCATACTAGCATACATATAGATGACCTCAAAGCTAACAGATAGACTAAAGACCACAAAACTCTCATTTTGTTCTTCGAAATGTGATTCTGATTTGTCAAAACACTGTAATTCATTATAAACATCTTTTCATTTAGCCAGCACAGATTATATCATGATGTCATTACTCTGATGTAGCACCATCTGTGTTTAATATCGAAGGCCAAAACATGAAATTGTGCTGGCAATATGTGCGAGTGTCCCGAGCAGCTGTGGAGGCAGGAAATCCACCATGGGTCACTGATGAACCATGCGCTATCAAAGCAGGAGTCAGGTGGTAATGGTCAAATGTGTCCACATGTCTTGGGAAAATTAAGTCTTTTTTTCCATGACAAGCCATTTATTGGCTAACTTCCTCTTATTATTACATTAATGCATTTGCAAACAGAATGGGTCATCTGTTGATTACTGCTTTGAAAAGACCTGATAGAGTGTCAAACTCTCAAAATGCTAAAGAATAAGACTGATGTATATGTACTGTGTGTGTGTGTGTGTGTGTGTGTATATATATATAGATCACAATATAAAAATAATAATTATTAAATTACTTTATCAGGTCTTTGTTATGCACTTTGAATTACCACTAAATGAAATGTGCTATTTACATAAACTTGCCTTGTCTTACAAGGGTAACCTGTTTTGTGATCTATCAAAATGATGTGACGTCTCTTTGGTCGTTTCTGATTAGCTGTCTTTGCGAAAAACCAAAACTTTTGCATGGAGCCACATTTGGGGGAATCCATGCTGAGTTTAATCCTAATGTCAAGAAATGATATTTATTTACTTTTTTGCAGCTGCACTCATGGTTGTCTGGTTTAACATGATTCAGAAGTATTGGAAATCATGTTTTGTTGGCTTCTGCAAAGAAACTTTTTGTTTTTTACTGAAGAGACAGCATGAGTCCAGTGTGCATTAATGGCAATATTTATTGCAAATGTCTGAAGTGTAACTTAAGTTTAATTCATGAGGGCTTAGCGAATAACCACAAACTGCTTCTGTGTTACACACAGCAGACAATCACATAGTTTGTTGCCCTTAC
This sequence comes from Zacco platypus, assembly GCA_038088235.1. Taxonomy (NCBI): domain Eukaryota; kingdom Metazoa; phylum Chordata; class Actinopteri; order Cypriniformes; family Xenocyprididae; genus Zacco; species Zacco platypus. Next base: position 13,572,424 of record CM076069.1, read on the forward strand.
TAGTAGACTAAAACAAAACAGGGGTGAAACCAAAGATAAGTGATGCAACCAACCTGCTTTTACTGCAGTCAGCGTGGAGCCCAACAGATGTTTGAATTCCCATTGCATGCAGCACAGAGATTGCATCAGCTTGATTCCTGAGCTTGTTGACATTGGTGTGAGGGACAGTGTCCACTAAGAGAAGTGAGAGACTATTTATTTGGAGAATTTATAAGGCCAAAGGACATAAGGACTTCTCAGACTGGGGGGAATCACTGTAAATCTAACACAGGTGCTAGTGTGAGGAGGTGCATTTTAAATTCGCTACTTTGGAGACCTCCATTAGTTCATGTTTTAAATGTACAGCTGTGAGTCACAGTTGTGGAATTTTTCGTATATCATTTTTAAAGTTCCATTCCTACAAGAAAGCTAACTACGTGTGTATTTTTTTCTTACAGAAACTGGTGTGCATATGTGGTGACCAAGACAGTGAGCTGTGTGGTGGAAGATGGAGTGGAGACTTACGTGAAGCCTGACTATCAGCCATGTTCATGGGGCGTTCAGTGCACCCGTGTTGTAATGTAAGTACATGTCCTTTTGTCACGTATAGCTTTTTGATTTCTGTTCCTGTTTTGTCTGCCTGATTTGGGATTTAGTTTCCATGGTTGTAAATTGGTTAACACCTGTTCTGTTTCAGTTAATTATCCCCTGTGTATTTAAGCCCTCAGTTCTCTGTGTTCCATTTTCCGCTTTCGTCGATGTTAAGTAGTTGTTTTAAATTATTTCTCCTATGAACTCTTGTGTTTTCTGTTGGTGGATTAATAAAGTCAATTTTGACTCTACTCCTTTGTTATGAACTTTGTATAAAGTCCAGAACATACCGAGTCGTCAGTCACTGCCGCCGTGAGCCAACCACGCAATCTGCTTTTGTCGCCGTCGGCTTGATGTGTTCTGTGCTTAAAGCTACCTCGCTACCCAACAAGTTTTATCCATATTTGACTTTTTTCGTCTTTAAAATTCTTAATGTTTCGTTTTTAATAACTTCCCTAAATTATAAAATAATTACCAGTATATTCAGTATGAATATGTGTTATTTTTTGTGCCTGTCAGAGCATCAGGCCCAACAGACATATTTTTCCATTTTTATGTTGCTTCATAAAAGGCTTATAGCTACAAAATCCATGTAAGCTATGTTTTGAAACATGGTAACTGGTTTCTAGCTGATAATTAGTTAGTCAAGCTGGTACATCATATGAAACTGTTGTCTCTATACTTCTGCTATTCACCTAGCAGATGGCCGGTTGCACCAGCTGTTCTTAAGTTACAACTACTTAGTTGTAAAATAACCCTACGTATAAACTATATATATTTATAGACGTCTTTGACCAGGCATAATGGATGAAATTAAACAGAATATAGATTAAATTGCAGCAATAAACTTTCTTCAATGTCTTCTCTAGTGCAGTTTTTTTTGTGTGTGTATTCCCGTGGGCAGACATTATTTAAATGAGTAACATTGTGACTTCACAAAACCCAGAAAAAACGAGTTGTAGTCCAAACGAGTTGTTCATTGTAGTTCTCGCCTGGTAGGGTCTACAATGAGCTTCTTCCCGCGTTAGTGACATCACTAACCCTAAGTTGACATAAACCCTGCCCCTGAGAACATGCTACAGGGGCCGAAGCCATGTTGGGCTGCTTTAGAGAAGAGGAAGTGTTTTTGTAGAGTGTTGTTGCCATGCCATCATTTTACGCCGGACTGCTTTAAAAACGAGGGTCAATTCAATGCTGAATTTGCACAAAAGATGAACATGATGGCACATGCTAATCAATGAGTTGAATCAACGCCACAGCAACTACATAAATTTATTCACTAACCGTTCAGAAACGTCCAGTTGCATTATAAAAGTTGTAACTTCTTCCTGAGTCTCTCCATCAGTGTCTGACACCGTTACTGACAATCATCATTTTGGCTGTGTGAGATTCTCCGTCTTTGTTGTTGTTGAGCAACCAAGGCTTGAACTGTTAAAGCTCCTGCCTCTCCGGGCGTAGCAGCTCATTTGCATTTAAAGGGACACACAAAAACGGCTATAATAAATTATCTGTGGGGTATTTTGCGCTGAAACTTCACAGACACATTCTGGGGACACCAGAGACTTATTACATCATGTAAAAGGGGCATTATCTCTTTAACAAAATAAACTGAAATTTACTGCATTTCAACAACTTTCGATTACAAATTTTGAAGGCTGCTAAACGTCACAGTAGCTTCATTCTACCTTAAGAACAAATGGTGCAATCAAATTAAATACAGCATTAGTTACAAACTAGCTAGTAGTTACTAAGCCTTTAGTGTGGACTCTATGATCTAATTTAAGTAAGAATTTATGAACGGCAGTTGCTATTTAAGGTTTAATCACACAGTATGAATGATGTAACTTGTTATTGTAGACGGCAAAATAGTCTGCTTTTGCGTATGCTGTGAAACAGACCCAAAAGTTGTGTTCCATTTTTTGAATGTTATTTAGCTTAATGCTAGTTGTATATTACTTTACCATGCCACTATAGAACATCCGCATTATGTATCAATTTGATGATATAAACATGCACCTATCGGACTTTAAATCAGTCAGAGCATTTAAAGTGAAAGCAAGTCTGTTTTTCTGGCCTTTATTTAGTACACTTTAAATAAGTGGAACCATTATGTACTACATCAGCTAACTTCAGACAGGAAACAGATGTTGAAAGCTACCACACCATCATAACATTCATAGACACCAGCATATATACCACATCACATTTTACTGGAAATCTGAGTCATTAAAACATAAGAAATACTAAAAACATTGTGCTTACATAGTAAACCTAATGTAAACAAATGGAGAGATAAACAGAATGTGGTTTGAGGACACCAGGATTAGAAAGTTTGTGCAGTTGCGAGGTGGTTTGCAGTTGTTGGCAACATACTGAACTCCAGCTGGAAAAGCTTAATCCAACTCCTTTCGATTCAACAGATACACGAACACACATACACAATATGTATGGAATGAAGTGGCATGTCATTCCAAACTCTACAACCAGTGCACCACAGGAATTAGGCTTAAAACCTACTAAAATACCACCACTTATTTTTGTACTCACACTGTAGAGTAGGGTGACCCCTTTTTCTCCTCTTTTTCTTCTCACGGGGGTCATGGAACAAACAGAGCGTGGAGACAAGAATTTAGTGGCTTAAGAACTATAACCAAAAGTCCTGGGGAAAAAAAGAAATGCTAAAATTGTTTCCTATTTCACCTTTTTATGGTGCTGATGTACGGGTTCAAGGCTAACCATATGTTTTACTTGATATTTTAGTTTATTTGAATGACACAGTGAACTTCAGACCTAGACAACAGGTCAGATATGATGTAAATAAAATGGCTCTGATGAGATGGTCTTATACCACAATTCTCTATTAGAAATGTTTTTAAAAACCCCTAGCCATAAGTATTACATTTCCACAAGTAGATTTATGTTTTCTGGATGATAAAACATACAAAAAGATCCCATAGCTTAAAGGAGTGGTCCATGCCATATCTAAAGATGCACACTGTTTCTACGATTGCTTCCCACTCAGCCCTTCATTGAACAAGACGTTTATACAGCTGGCCAGCATATGTCTGTGCATGCTGAAGTCATATGAATGTGTGGAGATGTAATTTTGAAACATATATGGTATGTCTTCCTCCATCTTAGGCCAACATTTGTATGCAATTCAATTTTTGCATATTGCAATACAATTTTTCAAGTGTTTGTCTATATGTGTGGGTCTCGCTCAAACAGCAATGGGCAGAAACTAATTTGTTGAGTAGAAAGTGTTGCAATACAACATCCCAGAAGGGATCGGTTTGTTTAAAGTGAGAGGTCTGTTTAATGTGGAATACATTAAACAATATGGTGACTTGTAAGGTAATGTGTGTACTAGGCCTGGATATTTTTGTTGTTTTAGACTGTATTGATTGTATTCTTTCTTTGTAGTTCGTATTAGCATATAATTTGTCTTGTTTGTTTCTTTCTGAGTCCCATGTATTTCACAATTTCAACTAAACATTGCAAGTTGAAATACTGAGACATGGCAAACTGTTTTAAAACCGTGTCCAAACTAGAAAATGTCAAGGTTTTATTTATATGGTTTTATGTGACTTACAGGTACAGGACATACATGAGGCCCAGATACAAGGTGGCTTACAAAATGGTAACAGAAATGGAGTGGAAGTGTTGCCATGGATACAGTGGAGAAGACTGTAATGCTGGACCAAACGGAGGATCTGATACTCAGATCTCAACAAGCAGACCTTGGCCTAGACCTTCACAGCCAGGACAAACTGGAACTGGTACTGGTCATGGACAGAGTGGAGCGAATGGTAAGTCAATGTTTTCCCTTTGATTAATTTTTTTATCTGCTTCATCTGCATCTTGATAATATTCAAATATAACTGAGGCTTTATGGATAACTAGAATTGTGTTTGATCTTTGCCTAGGGAGAGGTGACAATGACAAGATGAAACAACTGGAAGACAAAATCCAGAGGTTGACCAAAGACCTAAATGACCTGCAGACAACTCTGCGCGGAATGAATGAGAAATTCCAGGAGGAAATGCGTAAACCCGGTTTTAATGGTGGAAAAACACCAGCTGATGCAGCTCCACCTGAAATGAAAGAGACCATCCATAACATTCAGGCCAAGCTTGATCAGTTGGACAACCGTACTCAAGCTCATGACAAGACTCTAGTCAGCATCAATAACCACCTTGTGAATGGAAAGGGAGGAAGCAATGATCTAGACATTGGGGGAGTAGGAGGAAACAAGTTTAACACCTTGAAGGAGGAAATCCTCAGAGAGCTTGAACGTCGAGTGACACTTTCATGTTCTGCCTGTCAGTCTGGAGTGGAAGACCTGAGACGGCAACAGCAACAAGATCGGGAGAGGATCTTGGCTCTGGAAAAGCAAATTAATGCCATGGACCAACGTCACCGTCAAACTCTTGATGGTTTACGTCGAGACCTCAGCCGGTCTCAAGGCTGCTGTGACACTGTGACGGATCTTAGAGGACGACTTAATGACATGGACAGGAAGATAAGCTCCACATCAGAAGCCTATGACAAGATTCAGGATCGTCTGAACAGGGAACCAGGTGGAACTGGAGGTGGTGCAACTTTTGGAGGAGGAACAGGTGGACAAGGACAAGTTCCTATAATGCCAGAAGATCTTTTCAATGATAATCTAAAAGACCTGGAGAGAAGGCTCAACAACACTGTCCAGAGGGCAGAGGAATACTGTGCTTATATGGAGACTAATATACAGGACTCGTTCCAGCAGGAACTCAGAAATCTTCGCAATGAATTCAATAATCGTTTTCGTGACCAGGAATACAAAATTAATGACATGGACCTTGATATTGGAATTGTTAAAGAAACTGTATTTGATATTGATAAGCGTCTGTCTCGACTCGAGAATACAACATCGTTTATAGACAGGAGGTTAAGCGAATGCTCTGGGTGCTCAGGTTCAAGTTCTGGTTCAAGTCCGGGTGGTGGTAGTTCGAGTCCTGGCGACACGGTGAAGTCTTTGGAGTGGAGAGTTGTTGCAAATGAAGATGATATCAAGAGGTTTGACACACGACTCAAGGATCTCTCTGTGTCTGGTGACTCTCTCGAGGATAAGGTCATTAACCTCAGCCACGATGTTCGAAAGATCAAAGCTCTAACTGGAGACAATGGGGAACACTTCAATAGGATAGTTATGGAGATTGAGAACTGTGACGTGTGTAGCACAGTGGAAGATGATCTGAAGAAACTCAAGAACATCACAAGTCATGCCATGGACAGATGGCAAAAGGAAATGAACTACATTAAAGGGAAATTTGACTCTGGTCAGACAGGCTGTGTGGATGTGTGTGCCGGTTTACAGGATGAGATGGATCAGTTGAGAGAGGAGGTACAGAAATGCAGTGGTCAATGCAAGATCACCCTGAATACTCCTACAGGAACAGAATCAGGAACAGATCATCTGAATGACCCACAAAAACCACTGGATGGACACAGTGTCATCAGCAGTAATACCGGTGACCTCAGGTCAATCCAAGGAGAACTGTCTGAGGTCATCTTAACCTTCAGCTCTATCAATGACACACTAAAAGGTCTGGAGCATGTGGTCCAGAAACATGATAGTGTTATCACTGACCTTGGAAACACCAAAGACAAAATCATTTCTGAAATAGACAAGATCCAACAGGAAATGACCGAGCATATAGAAGATAGTAGGGTGCGCTTTGATAACATTGATCAGGATGTACGCCGCTTTGGGAACAACTTTGTGGTTGAGATGGGTGACTGCAAGAGGACTGGTGATGGTCTGGATAAGAGGCTCTCTAAACTCGAAGTTGTTTGTGGCCGGTTTGACTCTGTCTCAGACAATATTCAGAAGATCAAAGAAGGCCTGAACAAACACGTGTCTAGCCTGTGGAACTGTGTCAGTGGGCTAAACAACACAGTGATTTCACATAGCGAGTTCATTGAGATCTTCCAGAACACACATCTGGATGATATCCACAGCAAGATCAAGAGACTCAATTCCTCAATGGTCCATGTCCTCAAGGAGTTCCAGAGCTTAACTGAGAATGACTTAACAGGTCTGACTTTAAGTGCTTGAAGAAAGATTTTTATTTTATTTTTATTTGCTAACTTCTTAAAAGTCAATTTGACAGCATCTAAAAATATATTCTAAATTTCCAGCACCAGTAACTGACATAGCTCCTATATTTTAATGGATATCAGGGTTGTGCATTATTCTGAGAATCTGAGAATGGATTCCAGTTCATTTCACATAGAATGTATTTTCCAGAATGTATTACTTTGTGGTGAATGTGTTTGAAATGCAATTCAGTAAATGTGTTTTCCTACCATTCCAATTTAAATTCCAATTCAACTTCCTATATGGGGTGTGGCTAAATCAATTCAAATTCAAACTCCTGAATTGAAAGTAGGGGAATTATTGAAATTTGTACTACCCTGATTGATATGGAAAGAGGAATAAATCTGTAAATTTCTTCTGAGTATAGGTTTACCTGGACCACCAGGTCCCCAGGGAGAAAGAGGGCTCCCTGGTCCACAGGGGCCTCCAGGTAATGATGGACCACCAGGTATTCAAGGATTACCAGGGCCAAAAGGACCTCCTGGTGAGAAATCTGTTTTTATTTTTGTTCATTTATTTTTTGTCCATTCATTTGTATCATGTGGGTAAATAACCCAAAACGTTTTGTCATCATACTTAATTTACTAATTTGGAGGTCTGTATACTGTATTTATTTCTATATTTTTCTTACAGGTGCTGGTCATATGATTAGAATATCATCAAAAAGTTGATTTATTTTTCTAATTCCATTCAAAAAGTGGAACTTGTATATTATATTCATTCATTACACACAGACTGATATATTTCAAATGTTTATTTATTTTAATTTTGATGATTATAACTGACAACTAAGGAAAATCCCAAATTCTGTATCTCAGAAAATTACAATATTACTTAAGACCAATACAAAGAAGGGATTTTTAGAAATCTTGGCCAACTGAAAAGTATGAACATGAAAAGTATGAGTATGTACAGCACTCAATACTTAGTTGGGGCTCCTTTTGCCTCAATTACTGCAGCAATGCAGCGTGGCATGGAGTCGATTAGTCTGTGGCACTGCTCAGGTGTTATGAGAGCCCAGGTTGCTCTGATAGTGGCCTTCAGCTCTTCTGCATTGTTGGGTCTGGCATATCACATCTTACTCTTCACAATACCCCATAGATTTTCTATGGGGTTAAGGTCAAGTGAGTTTGCTGGCCAATTAAGAACAGGGATACCATGGTCCTTAAACCAGGTGCTGGTTGCTTTGGGACTGTGTGCAGGTGCCAAGTCCTGTTGGAAAATGAAATCTGCATAAAGTTGGTCAGCAGCAGGAAGCATGAAGTGCTCTAAAACTTCCTGGTATATGGCTGCGTTGACCTTGGACCTCAGAAAACACAGTGGACCAACACCAGCAGATGACATGGCACCCCAAACCATCACTGACTATGGAAACTTTACACTGGACCTCAAGCAACGTGGATTGTGTGCCTCTCCTCTCTTCCTGCAGACTCTGGGAGCCTGATTTCCAAAGGAAATGCAAAATTGACTTTCATCAGAGAACAGAACTTTGGACCACTCAGGAACAGTCCAGTCCTTTTTGTCTTTAGCCCAGGCAAGATGCTTCTGACGCTGTCTGTTGTTCAAGAGTGGCTTGACACAAGGAATGCGACAGTTGAAACACATGTCTTGCATACGTCTGTGCGTAGTGGTTCTTGAAGCACTGACTCCAGCTGCAGTCCACTCTTTGTGAATCTCCCCCACAGTTTTGAATGGGTTTTGTTTCACAAGAGCTCCGTGAACAGCCAGCCTCTTTTGCAATGACCTTTTGTGTCTTGCTTGTGCAAGGTGTCAATGGTCGTCTTTTGGACAACTGTCAAGTCAGCAGTCTTCCCCATGATTGTGTAGCCTACAGAACTAGACTGAGAGACCTTTTAAAGGCCTTTGCAGGTGTTTTGAGTTAATTAGCTGATTAGAGTGTGGCACCAGGTGTCTTCAATATTAAACCTTTTCACAATATTCAAATTTTCTGAGATACTGAATTTGGGATTTTCCTTAGTTGTCAGTTATAATCATCAAAATTAAAAGAAATAAACATTTGAAATCTATCAAAATCTATCTATCAATCTGTCTGTGTGTAATGAATGAATATAATATACAAGTGTCACTTTTTGAATGGAATTAGAGTAATACATCAACTTTTTGTTGATATTCTAATTATATGACCAGCACCTGTATATGCGCAGAACCTCTGATTTTTATGCATGATCTCCTTTGTTTATAAGAATGAGATGAGGAAGAGTACATTTCAAAATGACAATTTTAAATTTCGGGGTGACCGACACACATTCCATATTATTTAAATGATACTTGCATGTGACTCACATTTTACTTTCTCCTATTTTAGGTCTCAGGGGAGAGCGAGGTATGTATTCAATTTGCTTTTAATTTTTGTAGTAGTCATATCTTAGTCAAACACTGAGGTTATTTTGATGCGTGTCTGGAATGAAGGCAAGAATTCATTGAGATATGAGTAAAGTGTCTGTTTCTGAGAGCTGTTTTCTGTCTTGAGTGTTGCAGCATGTGTTCAGTTGTTATTGTCAGTACTGGGTCAGTAGTTGAGCCAAAGGTCAGCAGCTGATCACTAAAACTGGTTGTGTAAAGCATGTCTATATTAGATTAAGAATATAGGGATACATTTAGGGTTAGAAATCATTGATGTCAACAATTTGAAAATGCATTTTTAGGGCTTCCTTTTAAAAATATACTGTTGTTATCTTCATTTCAGGTATGGCTGGTGCAGATGCCAACACACCACGTCTTTCCTTCTCAACAGCTCTCACAAATCCCATGGTTACATCTGGAACGATAATTTTTGATAAGATCTTTGTAAATGAAGGAGACTTTTATAATCCACGAACAGGTAATCTTGGCACTGCCTATAAACAATCTATTTGCATTTTCAATTTTGCAAGCATCAAAAATAATGTATGTCTTTGTCTTCTCTTAATTACAGGTATCTTTACTGCACCACTGGATGGACGCTACTTCTTTAGTGCTATCCTGACAGGCCACAAAAATGAGAAGATCGAAGCTGTGCTGTCCATTTCTAACTATGGCATCGCTCGGGTAGACTCGGCAGGTTACCAACCAGAAGGGTTGGAAAACAAACCAATGGCCGAAGCCAAACCAACACCAGGTTCTCTGGCTGTCTTTAACATAATCCTGCCCCTTCAAGTTGGCGACACAGTCTGCATAGACCTGGTCATGGGCAAACTGGCCCATTCAGTGGAGCCTCTAACTATCTTCAGTGGTATGCTTCTATATGAAGATGTGTAGGGGTCTTTTAACTGATTAGCACTGAGATTAATCAGACTCAAAGAACCAGCAAAACGAAAGGGCTAGAAAGAGACACTCTAAATGACTTTATCCGCCTGGGATGGCGATGCACGCGCCATACATTGATTTTCCTTCAGTATTGTTTCCAATATTGTTAGATCTCTTATGAACTCCTTGAACAGAGAATATAGTTTTAAATGGAGGAACTGTTGCCCTTGATATGTAATCCTAACTCGCATTTTTGGAGAAGTGTTGTAACAAATACTACTGCAGGTTTGTGCGACCATTGTTGACAATGTTCTTATTGAAATATTTCCATGTTATAAGAACCATAGACATGAGGTATGAATAATTTCTCATGCACCGAAGATGACCGTGAGGTCTGTTCGACTTCCCATGTATGCAAGTGCACAGTAAATACTCTTCTGCCAAAGAGCTTGACTCACAGTCAGGGTTAAAGGTTAGGCTGATGGGTGTGGAATTTTTCTGAGATTTGATGAAAGGAATTCATATTTTTGCTGTGAATGTTTAAATCCTGTGCTCCTTTTTTCTGCTTAGAGTCAAGGGATGATTTTTAAATCTACAGTACGTGACTTGATTTCAATTCTTTCTATTTTGCTATATTGCAAGTGCCAAGTTTTCCAGGAATAACATCCTGCTCTTACCAAAGATTTTAATGAATTAAATATGTGCTTGGTAGTTAATGATTTCAGGAAACACGCAATGTTATCCAACCTGACAATCAGTGATGTATATCATTGCTTTCAATGCAAATTCTCCAAGTGCCTCTGGAAAACTGCAAAAGAGATGAATGCGAAGTCAACGAAGTCTTCGTACCCAAGGCACACATTTCTTCAATGGCTTCTAATCAACAAGAACATGCATCGTTCCGCATTTTGTGATCCTGTTGAAGCGTTTACAAAAACATCAGTTCTACTGGAGTGGTGGACCGTTGCATTTCGCTCCATATTCATATTTCCATCTCACAGCCTGAGCTTTCAATGGAGGTTATTATCAAACAGAGTCTGTCCTTAATGTGGTTCAACAAAGTGCCTTTGAAGAATAACAACGCTGAGGATTCAGAGGGTGTCCTTCATCAACCGATTCTATCTGTGTGGTCTCTCTTGTTTACTGTAAGACATCCCAAAGAATTTTGAACTACAGGACTTAAGCTTTTTCTTGTTTGAAACATGCTTGTGCAATTTCACAGATCATTGGGAAGAAAGATCTTTGTGTAACGCTATGAATTTTCAGACTTCATGTGGTCAAGAATGTCGAAAATTAAGGCTGCTATCTTTTATGTGCTATGATTCATTTATTATTTTTAGTTATAAAAAGATTCCCCAGCTCTTAAAATGGATGCTACGGCAGCAACGTAAGCATTAAAACATCTATTTACATATAAGAGACCAGATCTAAGATTTTATTGTTCCCTCTCACGGTTTAACCTGTTACCTTGAATGTGTGCATTGGCAACACGTGTGTTTCAAATAAAGATATTTAATTTTACACATTTTAATCTCTGCTGAGCTTAGTATTACAGGGGTCTGTCAGGTATATTGAATTACTGGAAGACATACCATTTAATTTAGCACCAGAACCAGCAAGCAAACTACTGTTCATTGTCTCAAACACAATGGAGAGGATTCTGGTACTCAAGAACTGTGATTCTGTTGAATAGAATTCCAGTCATTGATTGATGGTGCAGGTTTTGTCACTGTCTGCAATTTTTGTTTCTATTCAACATGGAAAATACCTATATTTGGCTCATTTGTCAAAGCAGAATGTGATTGAAAACATGTTCTCAAATAGAAAAGACCCACTGTTTCTGTTTCTGAGAATTATTTTTAGAGGCATGTGCAGAGAAACAGTCTGATTAAGGAAAGGAGTGCACAATGCATTTAATTTTCCACGTCGCAAGCCAGGGAAGTCGTTTGGCTTGTGATTTAATGGAAAGAAAAACATTTCTAGATGTCCATCCATAGACATACTGGTATGTAGTTTACAATGAATAATGCCTTTCGTTTGTCAAGTCACTGGTGTCTAGACAAAGTGCTGGTAAGTGAACCTCATGCCCTCTCTCCGATATGTGCCATCAAGGGGAGATTCCATGTTTTTCCATTTCTTCATAATATTGTATTTAGGGCCCAAGCCCTGAAAGGGCGAAGGCCCTATTGTTTTCCTTAGGATTATTAGGGCCCAAGCCACTAAGGCGCAGGGCCCTATTGTTCTTCTAAGGATTATTATTAGGGCCAAAGCCCAAGCCAACGAATTTATGGCGAGAAAACATAAACAGGAAGTGTTTTATAACTTCTGCATACATTTATTGATTTTTATGAAACTTCAGCTGTGTTGGTTGTAGGAGACCGAGCACATGGATATGACTATTATGAGTCAAAGTTATAGCGCCACCAACTGGCAGCAGGAAATGTGTCACTTTCAAAATGCCTTGAGATCACCCTCTTATTTTTACCCGATTTGCTTCAAACTTCTTCATTATAATGTCAAAACATTTCAGATGTAGACATGTGAATGTCTTTGTGATTTCTTAAATATTGTTGCCATGGCAAGACGTCAAACTTTAATAATATTCTTGGGTGTTTTTGAGGCTCTTAACATGCTTCAAATTGCACGAAACTCGACACACATGTCAGGATGGTCATCCAGGAGACATGGGCAAAGCCTTAAAAATGGGCGTGGTGGAGGGGCTTTATAGCGCCATCTTTTGACAAAAGTTGGGGGGTTAGTTTAACCTACAGTCACCAAACTCGGTACACATATTGTACTCATTTAGCCGGACAACTTTCTATTTTACAGTCATTAGCTCCGAGCAACAGGAAGTCAGATATTTTGGTTTGAATATGGATATTTTGAATAATCAAGCTCTGAATTTTTAGAAAAACGGTATCGTGGCTCCCTCTAGTGGACAGTACTGCACGTGTATCACATTATTTCTGTTCACTCATTGAAGCACACAAGCCCCGGTGTTCAGAAAGATGGGCTTTCGTTTTACAACTCAGGACAGTCTTTGTTTACATGTGTTTTTTAATTTCATTAATTAAAACTTTCAAGCGATTGTATAATATACAAGCAAAGAAACACATGAAAAAGATTAATTTACTGATCGCGAGTATTGACAGAAAGAGCCACTCTCATGTTATAGACGGAGAGAGCGCTGGCTTTCAGGCCACTTCGTCATGTATATGTGTTTTTTATGTATTAAAGAGCTTCATTTCGAGTTTGGAAGGTGTTCTGTGACAATTATAGACGCGCCGTGTCTGAGAACGATCGCTTGCCGAAGCTCGTTCATTCTCGCGTCTATCAGCCTCTTTTATCATTTCTTTTCATTTCTTTGTTTGAATGTTTATGTGTATGACTGTGTTAATGTGAAAGAAAGAAAGTCGTGACGTATTGTCAGGTATGGTGACCCATACTTGAAATTTGTGCTCTGCATTTATCCCATCGAGGTGCGCGCACACACACACACACACACACACGCGGCAGCTATTGCTACAGCGCCCGGGGAGCAATTAGGGTTAGGTGCCTTGCTCAAGGGCACCTTAGTCATGGTATCGAAGGTGGAGAGAGTGTTGTTTATTCACAATCACCACCTTCAATTCCTGGCGGCGTGGGAATCGAACCGGCAAGCTTCACATTACAAGCCCATCTCCCTCACCATTAGGCCACGACTACCCACAAAGCTGTGTTGAAGCTGTGTTGAAGCTGTGTGGCATCTGTGCAAACTTCATTTCCTAACGGATTAAACAAAGAGCTGCGCATCATTTCTCTGAAAGCGAGTGATCACGAACTCATGAAAGCGAGTGATCACGAACTCATGAAAGCTCCTCGTTTTGACATTGTTTGACTTAAATTAAATTAAGATTGTATGTTTGATTCATGCAATCGCCAGCAAACTTTCTGAACATGATGACAACATACTGAAGATGCTAAATTGCGAACGATTATAGTAAATCTCAAATGGTGTTGCCATGACGAAGGTTTAAATTAAGAACAAAAAGGGAATTTGGAAGTTGTCAATTATTCATGAATAATTGAAATACACACACCTAATTTCTATATTTAATAGTACAAATATCATAAATAAACACATTTTAATTTATTTTTTAATTTCAAGATGTATGTGTAAATTAAAATGAGGTAGATAAGTACTCTTAAAATAATTGAAATGATAATTAAATGTCATATATTTATAATGAGCACTAGAGGGCAGCATATACCTATTTTTAAACAGGGTTGAGAAGACATTTTTAACAATACTTATAAGTCTTATAATAATACTAATAAGAAAGTCTCTGATATCTTGTAAAATAGTTGTTTGACTTAAATTAAATTAAGATTGTATATTTGGAATCTTGATGAATTTAAAATGAATGTACAATTTTCAGATCAATATATTTGTTTTCTTTAATATGTTGTATTTTGAGATGACACTCAATGATAATTCATGACTCTAAACAATATTCTCCTCTGAATTATACACTGTTTATTTCTATACACATTAACACTAACATTGAATAAGAAATTCAAACGTTTTTTTTAATCAATGTAGTATGTTTAAATTAAAAATAAGCACAATAACGATCTGATTAAGGACAAGAAATAAAAAAAAGAAATGTAATAATAATCAAAAGATGGCACTATAGGGTTATTTTTAAACAAGGTTAGATACAATTCTGAACAGATTTAAAGTAATTTGTATTATAATCAATGTTTCTCCCATACTCTATTGGCATGTATATTTAGTTATCAAAGACTACAGACTCTGTGTGTGTGTGTGTGTGTGTGTGTGTGCACGTGTCAGTGCCTGTGTCTGTTTTACATCCTTGATCAGTTCTTTAAACCTTTGGAGAACTACTGTCCTTCAGAGTTTAGCTCCAACCCTAATCAAACACAGCTGAAGCAGTTAACAGGGTTGGGTAGGTTACTTTTAAAATGTATTTCACTACGGATTACAAAATACACGCTTTAAAAAGTCATTTGTAACATATTTCGTTAGATTACCAAAGTTTAGTATCTCAATGTAAATACTTTAGAATGCTAATAAGTATGTAACACAAAAAAGGTAATTTCAAGTTTTTGTCACATTTCTGACTTTTTTTTCTCAGAATTGCGTTATATAAAGTTGCAATTGCGAGTTATAAAGTCAGAATAATGAGATATAAACTCACAATATTCATAAAAGTCAGAATTATAAGGTATAAAATGGCAATATTGAGAAGTCAGAATTGCAAGCAAAGAAGTTGATATTAATTCGCAATTGCAAGAAAAATTCAGTATTGCAAGTTATCTCACAATTCTGATTTTATAACTTGTAATTATGAGTTTAAGTCTCCCAATTCTGAGAAAAAGTCAGAATTCTCAGATGCAAACTCGCTATTGTGAGGAAAAAAGTCAAATTGTGAGATAAAGTCACAATTACCTTTTTTACCATTATAAAGTGACTCACAAACTATCACAAAACATGAAAACAGTCATGGATCATCCACTGATGACAGGATAGTAAAGATTCAAGGGTATGTACAATTGTTTAAATTGGGCAATTTTTAAAAATCCAGTCATTTTTTCTTGTGGAGTACATGTAAACATCTGATATGTAAAATGGCTTATTCATATGAAACTTCTGAACAGAAATGAAACAGTTTTTCAGACTGTCAGAGTCGGACAATGACTAGTAGCGTTTTACATTAATTGACCGTCACAGTTTACATTAATGTTTAAATGACATTAAAATTCAAAGTAATCACTTTGGCAATCTAAAATACTTTTCGGATGTAACTGTAATTTGATTAACACCCATTTAAAATGTAACTAACGAAATACAGTTACTCAAATTTTGTATTTTAAATACGTAAGTTACATGTATTTCGCTACTCCCCAACCCTGGCAGTTAATCAAAGCAGTTTATTTGTTGGCCACTGACAACATTGTATTATAATCAGTTTGATAATTGTGTTTTTTTTATATTTTAATTAACCTAAGATAAATTCTGATATACTTATAAAAATTTTGAACTGCTAATGACAATTTCACACTCATTTGAAATTAAACTATGACACTATATCACTATCCGGACAGGACTAGTTTTCTAAATGATGTTTTGAGTTTAAATTCTTATCACCCAACATCTGTGATTTCATGTGCTGATTTAGGCCCAGATCACACTGAACATTTTTCGGTTCTGAAAACGCGAGGTGCACCGCACTATCCTTTTTTGTTGATTTTAGGAAAAAAAAGCAGTGTGCTGTGGTTATGTTGCTAGGCAACCACTGAATCAGCTGTCTTGTCCGTGTAGCTTGAGCGTTCTTTGGTTTGCTGTTAAACTTTCATATTAGCAGAAACTTAAAAAAAAAAAAAAAAAAAAAATGTGTTCATAAGCAAAGGGCTCCATCTTTGCAGTGTCCAAAGAACTGTGAACATTCGTCAGCATGACGGAAAGCCATCTCTCCATTCATTCGATTGGCCAATGGAAAAAAAACTTGAATGACGAAATGCTTTCTGCTCAGAGTTGATTTTTTTTCAACTTCAGGCGCTCCGAGCGTTCCTGCAAAAACGCGAGGCGCAGCAGGTGGTTAAAACGCGAGGTGCCCAGGGCGCATAAACAGCGCACAAAACGCTCTTTGCCATAGAAAAGAATTCAAAAAAGGCGCCTCTCACTGCACAAAACGCTTTCAGTGTGATCGGGGCCTCAGACGGAAATAAAATCAGTCTGTTTTTCACATGGGAGGGAGTGTGTGTTTTCTAGACATATAGGCGTTAGACAAGGTGTTGGCGAACATCACGTATGACAAATATGTCTTTAATTATTTATTGATGTAATTACATTTTATTAAAAAGAATAAATTTCACACGATTTTATAAAAGTGGCTGTTTATAATAATTTTTCATAAGTGAGCTTATTTGGCTCCATTTGTTAATTTTTTTTTTTCTTCAGATACCACCCATATTGGAATAAATGAAAGCATCCTTTTGGTGAATAAAATTGGTGCGGAAATATTAGCTCAGCTACACAAAAAACACATTCTGCACTCACTTGAAAGTGACATATGACATCCTATGAAATGAAAGTAATCTAAATTTAAATGATCTCATAGATGTGTCTATTGTGGTTTGTGATCATGTGGGGACCAACTGCTGCAGTAAATGTGGTGGATTCAAATGACTAGTCCTTTTATATTTACCCGTTTTAAATGCTTATTGCCCGTCGTGCACAGTTGCCTTGAAGCCACCGGTTTGGCGGTGCCACCGGGCTTGGGCCCATCATCGCTGCTTGCAGCTATATTTCTGTATTGTTTTTAATACTTTAACAACTCTAAATCCAGGCTGTACTGAATGCCAAACATATGCTTTTTTTTCTTTGTTAAAGTCACCATAAAATGGCATTCACAGCCTATATTACTTGCTTCTTTAGTGTAACACATTTACGAATGAAACAGAACATTCAAATGTAAGATGAAACACGATTTTATCCATCAGGAATTGCATCGTCCAAAGTACAGGAAGGAGATAAAGCTGAATGTGAACTGTGGATGAAACGAATTGGCATGCACATTAATAGAGGCTTTTTGAACAGTATATGGAGACTAACTTCATCCTTGAGAGCATCTTGACATATCCAAATGGTAATACTTTTCTTTAAATCTATAGTATTTTACTGCAATAATAATTATCAACATAAAAAGATGCATGACTTTCAACAACTATATAGCCTATTTCTATTTGGCTATTGGTTATTTTTGTCTACACAACTCATATTTATGTTTGCAGCAAAACGGAAAGTTGGTTCAAAGGCATAGTAAGTTATTACATTCTGATGAAATACTATAAAGTTTTTTTTTCTTTAAAATAATGTGCAGTGATGAATCTTTGCTAATGGGGTCATGTTGAGGCTGGATAAGTAAGACCTACTATTACAGCAATAAAATTATTTACACATGAATATCAGTGATTAATACAGATTTCTTGCCACATGATACAGTAAATATTTCCACAAATTTGAGAAAAGGGTGCATTATATTGTGGAGCCCCTTAAGGGACATGGTGGTGGAAAAAATGTGGGATGGTACATTTTTTACATTCTCTTGCAAAACTAGTACGTTCCCCCAAGAAACTTATATTTTAAATACATTTTGTATGCAAAAATATATATAAAAAAAGTATTTTTATGCATGAATGAAAAAAGTTTTGTTTGTGTAATTTTTTCCTATAACTTTCAGACAGATATTGTCCGACAGACAGGGTGTCATTATTGCATATTGGGTGTGGTAAAAGAATCCGTGTAGTGCTGGCCAGCTGTGTCTAAATGGGATTGGGTGTGAAAATGTCATGTATCCTGTTTGTCTTTCATCTTTGTGCACTTATATTCAGCTGTCTTCCTTCTTCTCTTGTTCTCTGCATACAGTGCAAAAACACAGGCTTGTGCTCCCTACTGATGCAGAGATGCTTGCCAACTCTACAGTATCAATCAGGGAACAATATCCCTGAATTCCTCATGTCTTAAGCATTATTAAAGCATTGCTGGAAAGGATACTCACTCTTCAATACAAAGCATTTGTAGTGATTTGATCATTCTAAATTCCCCGCATAAATTGCTTATTTGGCTCAAAGTATTTGCAATTAAGCTGGTTGAAATCATACCAGTTAAAAGTTTGGAATAATTAAATAATAATAATTATTATTATAATGTATTTGAAAAACGTCTCTTATGCTCATCCAGGCTACCTTTATTTGATCAAAAATAAAGTAAAAACGGTAATATTAATTGTAAAACAGTAATATTGATTTGGCTTTGATATTGATTTGGTACTCAGTTATCAGTGCTCAATTATTAATAATTGATTTTTAATGCCAATGTTACTTATTTAATCATGTAATTATTAAATACATTTTTCAGAATAATTTGATTGATAGAAAGTTAAAAAACACATTTGAAACAGAAATCTTCTGTAACATTATAAATCTTTGCTATTACTTTTGAAAATGTATGCATCCTTTCTGAACAAAAGTATTAAAGGGTTAGTTCACCCAAAAATAAAAGATTCTGTCATTGATTACTCACCCTGTTACTCACCAATTGTTGTTCCCATTCAGTCAGTCACGTTCGATGTTATGTCGAACTGACGTAAAGGGGTCTCGCTTGGGAGCCCAATCACCTCCAAGTGGTACAAAAACGAGCCAATGAGAATTGGCCAGTGAGATTTACATGCCCTCCCCCGGCATCCGGGTATAAATAGAGCGTAGTATGCATATCCCCCAGTGAGCCTTCTCGTACAGTTACTGTGCAAGGTCAGGGAGGACGAGGAGCAGGTCTTGCTAGTTGCGCCGTATTGGCCCAACCGGACCTGGTTCCCAGAACTGATGCTCCTCGCGACAGTCCCTCCCTGGTGAATTCCCCTGAGGAAGGACCTGCTTTCTCAGGGACGGGGCACCATATGGCACCCACGTCCCGACCTCTGGAACCTCGACGTTTGGTTCCTGAGTGAGACGCGGAGGACTTAAGAGGCCTATTGCTCGCAGTAGTTGACACGATCACTTCGACTAGAGCTTCCTCTACGAGGCGCGCCTATGCTTTGAAGTGGAGTCTCTTCGCTGATTGGTGTTCTTCCCGCCAGGAAGACCCCCCGGAGATGCCCGGTCAGCTCAGTGCTTTCCTTCTTTCAAAGTGGTTTGGAGTGGAGGCTGTCCCCCTCCACCTTGAAGGTCTATGTGGCCACTATCACAGGACATCACGATGTAGTCGATGGCAGGCCGCTAGGAAAGCACGATCTGATCATCAGGTTCCTGAGAGGTGCTAGGAGGCTAAACCCTCCTAGACCTACCCTAGTTCCCTCTTGGGACATTTCTGTTGCCCTAGCTGGCCTACAGAAAGCTCCTTTCGAGCCCCTCGAGTCAGCCGAGCTGAAACATTTGTCTCTGAAGACAGTGCTCCTGAACGCGCTCGCTTCCTTTAAGAGGGTAGGGGACCTGCAAGCATTTTCGGTCAGCAAAGCGTGCCTGGAATTTGGGCCGGCTTTGTCTCAGGAGATCTTGAGACCCCGGCCTGGATACGTGCCCAAGGTTACCACCACTCCCTTCCGGGACCAGGTGGTGAACCTGCAAGCGCTGCCCCTGGAGGAGGCAGACCCAGCCCTTGCGTTGCTGTGTCCTGTTCACGCTCTGCGCACTTACGTGGATCGCACGCAGAGCTTAAGAAGCTCCGAGCAGCTCTTTGTTTGCTTTGGAGGACAGCAGAAAGGGAAGGCTGTCTCCAAACAGAGGTTGGCCCACTGGATAGTGGATGCCGTCGCCTTGGCGTACCATTCCCAAGGCGAGCCGTGCCCCCTAGGAGTGAGAGCACACTTCACTCAGGGTGTGGCCTCCTCCTGGGGGTTGGCGCACGGCGCCTCTCTGGAAGACATTTGCAGAGCTGCGGGCTGGGCGACACCGAACACATTCGCCAGGTTTTACAACCTCCGAGTGGACCCGTGTCCTCCCGTGTGTTGTCTACAGCTAGATAGCCACGGGAGTCCGCTTGCTGCGCCATTCTCCTCTCACGAGGAGGTGCGAGTGCTTGTCTACTCCTCAGTTCAGTTCCCCAGTTGGTGAACCCTGTGGAGTTCCTCCTGCATCCTACGGCAGTCAGACACGGCGGAGGCGTCAGACGCCAGGTCCAGTACTCGTGTACATGCCCCAGTGGTCAGTCCTTGTACTGGGCTATATGCCCATATGTTGTGATTCTCTGCGGGTAATCCCATATGTGTATGGTCCACGGTACGGTTTCCCCGATGGTAAACCCGTGTCTTCCCTGGGCGGCCCAGCCCTGCCCCTGAGGTGTAGCGTTCATCCCCAAACTGGGTAGAACGTTCCGCAGGGAGCTCTCCATATGCAGATACTGCCCAGCAGGTCAGTGCATATGTGCTCCACATGTTACCAACCTTCGGGCAAGGTGTGGTCTCCGTAGCTTCCCCAAGAGGGACGCTTTCCTGGCGTTTTGGTCATGGCTGTAAAAACGTGGGAATTGAGTCCCGAAGCACTCTTCCCCTGAGGTAAGGAACAACAGCTTCGACCATCTCCTGAGTAAGACCCTGTCCACTCCATCCCCCTGGTATGGAAGACATCGTAGGGCTTACTCCGGGCGCTGGAAGGTTACGACATTTGCGGTAGCACTTGCAGGTGGCACGTCTAGGCCTGCCAGCATCTGCTTCCCCACCGCTCGTGATTCAGTTGCTATGGCGTTTTTCATTGGACCCCATTACGTCAGCTCCTCAGCAAAATATGAATGAAAGTGAGTATGCCGGCTCTATTTATACCCGGATGCCGGGGGAGGGGCACGGCATGTAAATCTCAGTGGCCAATTCTCATCGGCTCGTTTTTGTACCACTTGGTGGTGATTGGGCTCCCAAGCGAGACCCCATTACATCAGTTCGACGTAACGTCTCCGTTCCCTCCTTCAGGGAATGGGGGTTACATTAGTAACCTAGACGTTCCACACCCTAAGACCTTCATCAGTATTTCGGATTGCATATCAAACTATGAAAGTCACGCAAACCATTCAAATTTCAAAAAACGTATGACATCATGTGACTTTGCCAATTTATACACACTCCAAACCACTGATTCAAAACAAAAGATTCGTAAAGCTTCGACGCTTCATGAAGCAGTATTTTGAAATCGGCCAGATGAATAATGAACAAAGGTCTTATGGGTGTGGAACAACATGAGGGTGAGACAGAATTTTCATTTTTGGGTGAACTAACCTTTTAATAACAAAAAATTCTTAACTTACTCCAAACTTTTGAATGCTAGTGTATCAAAGTTTTATCAAAAATATTAAGCAGCAAAAACAATGTTTTCAACATTGAGAAGAAATGTTTCTTGAGCAGAAAATTAGCTTATGAGAATGATTTCTCGTGACACATAAGATTGGAGTAATGAAAATTCAGCTTTGTAATCACAGAAATTACTATAAATATATACTATACACACACACACACACTTTACTATACTCTAAATATATAAAGATAGAAAATAGTTATTTTAAAT
This sequence comes from Zacco platypus, assembly GCA_038088235.1. Lineage (NCBI taxonomy): Eukaryota > Metazoa > Chordata > Actinopteri > Cypriniformes > Xenocyprididae > Zacco > Zacco platypus. The sequence continues at coordinate 13,594,430 of CM076069.1, forward strand.
TGTAATAATATTTCACAATATTACGGCTTTTACTTTATTTTTGATCAAATAAATGCAGCCTTGGTAAGCATAAGAGAAAATATTTTAAAGATCATAATTATTCCACACTTTTGATTGGTATTCTACATTTTTTGTTTGAAAGCATCAGTGAAGAGTTCCAAAACAAATTTAAAACTTCAATTGATTTAATCATGCTAATACAGATGAATCAGTAGAATATAGCAACATTATTTTAACATCCTTTGCATTTACATTAGTCTTTTCCATGTGAAGCAACATTATTCAGTACTATCATCATGCCTTGACAATGACTAGTGGCTTACAACACTATTTAAGTTTCAGCAGATCGTGCCTCATGTCTGTACTACATTCCAGCTGTGCACCTCTGCTCCATGTTCAGTGCAAAATTCCATCATATCCATGGACACCGCATTTTTTGCCTGCAATCTGGCAGCCAAATGTGATAGCATCCTGTAGGCTGCCCCCTGCAGAAAAGAGAATTAAACCAGCTTGAACTGATTTACACAACTTACAATAACCCATTAAGCTTTTGTGTTTCAGAACCTTTTGAAAGGGAATAGATCACAGAAGCATTGAACGTATCCCCTGCTCCAAGTGTGTCCACAAGTTTCTCGGGTGGAAATGCATCTGAATGGATGACTACGCCATCGGGACCCATGGCATCAGCTCCCTTTTCCGCCCAGGCACAAACGAGGGTAGCTCTAGACACACAACCAAAGTCACATAAACACATCAAATGCCTATTATTTGAAAAAAACATATCCCTTAATTAGTTATTATGAATGTACATGGTCAGTCAGCAGTTTTTAGGAGACTACTGACATCTAGTGGTTGTTTTACTCACCCTTTCTTCAGACGGCCACTGAATCCCTTCAATGCAGCAGAGGCTGAGTCAAACCCAAAGTGCTGTGAAACATCCTTACTTACAAATACCTGAGTGAATGCAGTCACAAATAAACAGGTTGTGTAGTGTTCAAACATGTGTCTAAGCTTATCAACCGGCCTACAAATATTCCACTGAATTTCAATGCATGTTCCTTAATTAAATATTTTGTCATATATATATATTCATATTTATATTTTGTCTTCAACTCCCAGTTATAGTGCAGTATTTTCAGCTGTTTAACTGAAGATTTTTCACAATCACTGCCTAAAATATGTATTTGTATAAGAGGAAAAAAAAAATCAGACATATATTTTTACATTTTAAAATACACTAAATATTTTATCATAATGTTCTAAAATGCCAAAATATACTGTAACGTTCAAAATTTGGTGTTGGTAAGATTTTGATTAGAAATACACTAAAAACAGTAATACTGTGAAATATTTACAATTTAAAGTAACCGTTTTCTATTTTAATATATTTTACAATTTAATTTAATTAAGTCTTCAGTGTCACATGACTCTTCAGAAATCATTCTTATATGCTGATTTGAGGCTCAAGATATTTCTTATTATTATCAATATTGTTGTAAAGTTGTGCCGCTTAATAGTTTTGTGGACACTGTGATACATTTTCTGGATACTGTGATAAATGGAAAGTTCACAAGAACAGCATTTATTTTAACTATAAATCTTTTGTCAAATTATGTCTTAATTATATTATCAAAAGTGATAATATTCATCCAAAATTAATTTTAAATGGTATATATATATATATCTTGTTATATTTTATATAATATTAAATATAAAATATTTAAAAGTTTGGGGTCAGTAAAATTCAATTATTTTTCAGCAAGGATGAAAATTATATTATCAAAAGTGATAATAAAGACAAAATTTTAATATTTTATGTGATCTGAAAACTCTATAAAAAAAATATATAAGAAAACGCTAAAAAATTCAATGAGCACTTAACTATGTAGTTTATCCAAGTTCAAATAATTCATTTTATTCTGTCATATTTGAAGTCTAAAACATGTTCTGAGATCATACCAGATCACCAAGAGGGAAAAGCTGGTAGAGAGCTTCCCTAGTCTTCTCAATTTCCACAGAGATGGTTATTCTGTTCTTCTCTTCCTGTTTGCTGTTGTACTCTCTCACCCTCGCGATCATCTTCACTTGTTCATCAGCATTACGGCCCTGACAATTCATTCATAAAACAATCAGCTCTCTACTTTTGGAATAACAAAGATCAGAAGGAACTAAATAGTGTGACTAGTCTGAACTTGGGCTGTTACTATGAAGAAAGTCAAAGATATTTTGGCAGACACTCTCACCTCCCAGTGGACCCACTTGTACTGGCTCAGGTCCACCTTTGAAAAGTCTTCTACAGAAACATCTGGCAAGTTTCTGATTAAACAGAGAGAATAGCTGATAAAAGTTCTCTTGTATGTTGGACTACAACAATCAGTGTTCAACGAATGATCAGTAAATAATGAGTAATGACTGTACTTTGTGTACATGATAAGTCACTATTACTGCCAATTATTGTGACATGATCTGCTATAATCATGTAATACAAAACTGTTTATAGTCACAAACTGAATCAATGAAGGTCTTTATAATGGAAAAACCCTAGATTATTCCCTTAGACCGGATGCCTGTCAGTTTGTATACAGTAAAACATTTGATAACAGTCCTCAGCAGAGAGAAATAGTCAGCTTTGGGCTGTTATTATAAGATAATTATGATTATAAACCAAAGTCTGTTTCTCAGCATAGAAGGAAAAGGTTTTGAAAGTTCTCAAAACAGCTTTTAGAGACAAGAAATATTATTTAAGGCCAAGATGAAAATAAATGTTGTTTTATATATTAGTTTGCTACAAACAAAGCAAATAAAACTAAATGATAATGTACAGTAAACCAGTCTTAACCACAAATATAAACCTCAACTGGCCGATCAGGACCTTGACATGAAGTGGAGAGGTTTTGTATCATTCTGAAGGAGTTTATTTTGTGATGATGAATGATTAATTGTACATTATCTCACTTATTACACGGCTACTTGGCAAATAAATAAATAAATAAATAGATATGTACAAATACATAAATATAAACAAATACATATTCATATTGAGCTGAAGTTATTATTTTGTGTAGTATATAGTATGCTAAGCTGTGTAGTAAAATCAGTTGCCAGGGACAATAACCAGATAGTTAGTGGTCATTATTCATAAATATTTTGCCACACAATGTGGAAACTCTTCAAGTATTTCAGAGAGCCGTGGAATAAGCTAGTTACCTAGTAAGCTTTGACATTGTGTGCTGTTGTGTGTTGTTTAAAACAGTTGATTAAAATAATCTTCGACAAAACAAACATCTAATAGGAAAATAAATTAATGACAATAAAAAAAATCCTTGAAAAAATAAGCACTCAAATTAATGCATGCAATGTCGAATTGTCATGATTTGTTAATAGAATCTACTTTAAGACTAACGGTACGTTTACACAACAACGATGTACTAAAAACGGAAAAGTTTTTCATAGGGTTTCTCGTGTGCAAACGACAACGTTCTCGATATGATCGCCATTCACACAGATCTGCGAAAATGACTAAAAACGCTGTATTACTCATGCCAGGCCAGTAGTTGGCGATGTCACTTTGTCAAGAAAAATTCCGCACTTATAGACTAACACGTAATAGGCCTACGTATGCGCATCACGTCACCATTTTCACAAATTGACATTTTTGTAGCTCACATGGAGACAATATCGATATCAAAAACTTGCACAAATTTGCGTTTCAGGCACCCAAAATGCCATTGTAATATTAAGGGATGGCCAAAACACAAAAAGTTTTCAGTTTTTAGTTGAAAATGCAGTTGTGTAAACAGCCCCTAAATTACTGTCAATTACAGCAGTGCCACTGGAGAAAGACTTTATCAGATTGATTGGGAAGAACTTTGACTATGTTATGATTACTGTGACTTTGGATGCTACTCTTACGTGTCCGAGAGCACGACAGTGCGAGAGCCATTGGCAGGACACACCACACAACAGGCACACGGGGTCTCACCCCACTGCTGCCAAGCCACACCAGATATGTCCACCCCACGCTGTGCAAAATCCCCCACGATGAAACTAGTACAGCAAACAGAGAGGTATTGCAGTGATCCATATGCACTACGGACGGATTTGAGCAGGAAACATTTAGCAGGCTTACAGAGCTTGCCAAACTGAGCTTCAAACCATGCACCTTCAGTGCACCCCTTAAAACAGAAAAAGCAATAGTGTATTTTCACTTGTTGTTTTGCATCAGGAATATGTCAGCTGTCCTGTGAGGAAAGAGCGTCGTAATACTTACACATATACTCTCACACACACAAACCTGTTCATATGCAGAATTGTACGGCTTCCTGTCGTCACGCTGCTGATTACTACAGAGGCTGGAAAAGAGCATTCAGCATGCTCGAGAAGAAGAGAGATGTCAATCTTGTACATTTGAAAATCATTCAAGATGAAGCTAGAAGAACAAATTAGCAAGGAAAAGTATGCATAAAGAACTTAAGTGTGAAGCTAATGTAAACTAAGAAAAGATGTGACTTTTGGGAAGATGAGTAAGGGATATGGTAGAGTATTTCTGCTTGCAAAAAACCTTGCAGGAGTAAGACAAGATGAAAATGCATCCAGCGTACAAATATCAGTATGTCTTGGTGTGTTATGTTGTAAGTTTATTACACACACTCTGTCATTCTTAATATATTTGTATCATTCAACGTATTACGCTAAACATGTTGTTGCATAATAATAGGTAGAAAACACTTACTCAGCTACTGGTCCAGAAGCCAAAGACCCCATAAAAGCACACTGGGCCCCAAGTAGAGACAAAACAGTGCACGTGTTTGATGCGTTTCCTCCCCTCTGCCATCTCTGAGACAAACACCTACAAACCAGTTGCGTTATTTTATGACACCTGTGATGCAACTTTAACTGCAGGGTACTCTATATGTTCAGGTCGGTTATGCTTTTGAAATGCTAACACAAAAGTCCATCGAGTGCATCAATAGTAATTGTAGAATGTTATCAGAATTTCCAACCTGGTATCAGTATCTTCTTCCGGGTATTTATCCACAACATTTATGATATCCAGACACACCAAACCAATGCTGAGTATCTTTTTGTCTCCCATATTCTCCCTGCGGAAAGAAATCCTGGACTGTGGACTTCGGAGGAAAGGTCATAACGTCACAATATTCCGAAGAGGAGCGGGAGAGCGTTTCTCTTTCAAAATGAATGGGACACGGTAAACATAGCAACGAAGTGTAACGGCTTTTGCCGAGTGTGGCCGAAAATGCCAGCGCGAGGACACGAAAATTCCCGACTTTTATCGAGAGCAGCCGAAACTTGCTCGAGCGCTTTCCGTTATGTTTTTGCTGTAACGTTAAGTTCTAAAATGTATTTTTGCTGCTAAACAGTGGACTTTTTAAATGTCAAATTAAACATTTTACTTTAAAGTACATTTTTAAATCATATTTTAATGAAGAGCTTCTGCCATGCTTTAAAGAAGCACACTTAATTTGATGTGGTTACTAACAAAAGGACCAACAAAAGTTAAATTATATTTGATTATAATTTTAACTATAGTTTGTTATTTGACATTACAATTAAAGGAAACGTATTTTTAATGTATAAATTGCGAATTCAAAATTTAAAAACAAATGTAAGCAAATGTATTTAAACACATGACATACAAGTTTCATTATAAATGAAAGTCTATAATTAAAGTCAATTTCAGACTTATTTTAGTAATTATGGAATTGCATAAAAGATGTGCTTAAGCACTCTTAAATTCAACAATTCTGTTTAAACTAATGTAAGTTATAATACATTTAATTTCGACATTTAAAACAATATATTTAAAACATTACATTCAGTTCATATGTATGGTATATGTGCAGTATGCAGTATACATATGCACAGTATATATATATATATATATATATATATATATATATATATATATATATATATCTTTTAAAGTATATTATTTCCACAGCCTTTTATAGTTTTATAGTGATAATACTCTTTCATTGTGTACTTTTTTATCAAGGAATATTAACCAGCCAAAATAAAAGTAAAATTATTGTATATATGCAAAATATGTTTCATTGAATCTCCAGTGACTTCTGTTGTTTCATTTGTAGGGGTTCTGTTCTACTGTATCTCTCCATCCAAAGAACATGCTCTCTGCCTGCAGATGGCGCTCAGCAGCAATGCAAATGTCAACAATGTTTCTAACTCAGGGAAGCCACTGCTTGTGTTCGCTTGTGAAAATGCAAAGGACTGCGAAGACTTATGCATAAACATATTGGAGAAAGGAGCTGATCAAAATGCAGTAGATCAGGTCTCAGATCTAGTTCAAATTAATGTTCCCTGATCTAATAAAAGTTATTTGTATCTTTACTTTAAAAGGCCTGTGTACCATGCCCTGAAGGACATTTTTAGAATTATACTAAAAGGCCTTTTACCTGCTAAAAACGTATATCAATCAGATGACAGAAGGCATGTGATAGATTGTGTACAACAGGGTTTTCAGCAAATTTTTGATCATGTCAATAATTTAGAGGCCTTCGATATTTGTGTATCCAGTAGGCTTTATAAGAAAAGGTCAGCAAGAAAATGTGTTTTTTGATGGAGTTAAATCAATATGTTTTGTCTCCCCAAAGGTGACACAATGCTCTGCTCTCATGGAGGCATCTAAAGCTGGTGCTGTGAAGCTTGTCAGAGCCGTTTTACAAAAAGGAGGGAATCTCTTATCAACTTACTTGATAAAGACGGACAGTGCGCTGCCCACTTTGCTGCAGAAGGAGGTTTCCTTGAGGTGATGCCATGGCATTCTGAATAGCACAAAATTGTTTAACTGTCTTGTATCTTGTTTTTACTATCTCTGCTTTATACAGGTTTTACAGGTGCTGTCTGCATGGGTATCAGCACGACAAAGGGTAACACACCATTGCACTTTGCTGCTGCTGGCGGCTTCAATGAGTGCTGTAGATTCCTGGCCCAAAGAGGAAGGCTGGGTCTTTCCATCATTCACAAGAACAAGTACTGCCTTCATTAAAGGGGTCATGAAATGACTCCCCAGTTATATATAAATATGAATATTTATTTGTTTTCCAAACTTCTTCAACGCCAAGATTTGAAATCGCATGTTAACACACCCTTCAAAAGAAAAACTATTAGAAATGTGCGATTAAACAATCTTTTTTTGTTTTGTTTTTTTTGTGTCATTTCACACTGGGCAGTTTTCTTAATTATTCTCAACATGCTGTTGGTTTTGCTAAATATCTCTGGTTGAAATCCACAGCAGTGGCAAGTATTTTGAGCACGGAGGAAACGCCAGTAAGTACATTTATTTATGATCTTCAGGTATTTTTGTTATAAACTTCAAGCCAGTTTTTAATGCTATTAAGAGACCAAGTGCATCAAAACGTACATGACACATGTGACCGGTGTTTACTTGTGTTTATGAAAGCAGTAATGCCCCTTGAAATGAAGTGTGGTGAAAAAAAAAACTTCATGAGTTCATGACTTCTAGAAATGATCTCGGAAAAATGCATTGCATGACCTCTTTAATAATCCTACCGTTTTACATTAGGAAGTTTGCATTATATATTGAATTAAACATCAGGAAATGGCTCCTTTATTCAAAATACTAAAAATATTTGCTGCCTTATTCACTCTATCTTATCTGCAACAGGATACCATCCCAAACTCAAGAATCTGGAAGGTCTTCTTCTAAGCCAGGTCGCCAAAAACAATGGCCACAAAGCTGCTCTGAAGGATCTCAAGGAAGCAGAGAAAATGCACGTGAAGTTTTCTGCGCCTGATGCCGTAAACCCCAATGAACTCTGGGCTGTCACCCTTCACGACTGGTCTTGTGAGCATGAGGCATCCTTGCGCAGAGCCTTTGAAATCACTGAGGGACTGGATAAACCTGTTGAAAAAGTTTCTCTGGAGACATTTATGTCTTTACATCAATGTAAATGAGTTTTTCAAAGGCCTCAAGTACCTCCAGAAGGCATTTGTCATCTCATCCTACGCTCCTAAGCCAGCTAAAGATGAAAAGGGTGGCAAGGTAAGAAAGAGTGCCAAATCTGCCACGCCATTGCCCATATGCACAAAGCCACCTGAGCTGATTTGCAGAAGAGAGGACAGCAGACTACCTTGCTACATGATCGAGAGCTACCGGCCATTCGCTGACACCAAACGTTTCAACCAAGACCGGCCACCAGTTCATCCCATTGAGAATGACTCTGCTTGGTATATTGATGATCCTGAAAAGATCTATACCAACATCAATTACTGTGTAAAGACTGGAGATCTAGATTATCTTAGCCTGGCATTTACCCTACAACTGCCCGTCGATATCAAAGATCAGTTCTTTAAGACACCACTCATGAATGCAGCTCTGGCAACTACCAAGTAGCTAAATTCCTCATTTCACTTGGGTAATGCTACTAAGAAAAATAAAATATCTTCTTTTCTTTACACATTTAAAGTAACTAGATGATAGAACATTTTGTTTCTGTGACTCTTTAGGGCTGATGTCAATGCAGTCGACCAGTTTAACTGGACGCCCCTCCACCATGCTTGCCATGCAGGTAATGTAGACATTATGAAGATGCTGGTGCAATCTGGAGCCAAGGTGGATGCAGTGGCAATGAATGGAGCAACTCCACTCATGAGAGCTATTGAAAGCTGTCGGTTCAGCTGTGTAGAGTTTCTCATCAAAGCTGGAGCCAAAGTCATGGCAAAAAACAAGAGGGGTACTGGTTTTGATATTGAAATATTTCTGCCTGTACAGAACAGTTTTGTAAAAAGTTTAGGGTTGTGGTTTTTTTTTGGTTTTTTTTTTACAATGTTTTGTCTTAAGGTTGCGTTTATTTGCTCAAAAATACATTAAAAACAATATTATGAAATATAGATTTTTACAATCGCTATAGGACCATTTTTTCAATTCTTGTGTCACCTTTTTCAAAACTCTTCACACAGTGTGCAAAACAATGCACTATGTAACAGAACCTGATTTCACCAAGTGCAACATGTTCCTGGAGGAACATCTTTGTTCTTATCTTAATATATCCTCACTGAATAAAAAATATTAATTTCTTATTTACCCCAAACTTTTGAACAGTACTGTATACATTTTTTCATTTTTAAGAACAGCAATGCATTATTTTTGTGCTCACAGGGCAAAAATGCTTGGACGTTGCTATAAATTATGGTGATGCTAGAATCATTGCGTTGGTTAATGCCAAATCCAGGATTCTTCAAAAAGATAAAGACAATGTGAAAGGAAATGAAAGGAGACCAGAACCAGCTTTGAAGTCAGCTTCAAAACCAGCTTCTTCAGTACAAGAAAAGGTAAAAGAAAAAAAAAACTCCATTTCTTCCTATATTTAGGTCTAGTTGGGATGTTTAATGAGTTGTCTTCGTCTTCTGTAGAAGGATATTCGATCACCATCACTTTCAGCAGCTGTGAAAATAGAGCTGAGAGAAAATATCATAGTTAAGAACCCAAAGTTCACCATTCAAAGTCTCACAGCAATAGCTGATTTCCATTAAGAGCTTTTGTCTGTCTATCATTTCTGACAAATTAGTCTTTCCCAGACTTGTCTGACTTTTGTCAGTTGAGCAAAAATGAAAGATCACGGAAGGACCACAGAAAAACCCCTCATTTTTGACACGGGATATAAATAACCTTTCATAGTCAGTCATTGAGAGGCACAGTGGTCATCTTAGCGTGCTGCCATTTGGATTACTGCTATACAAACCCCTGACCGAGAGCACCACCTGCTCTAGGAGACATTTTCCTTTACGCGTCTCCTGTGACTTCGGCTTTAATCAACAACCCCCACTGAACACAGGGAAAGGAGATGACAGTTATATATTTCAAGGTAACACATTAATCATTGCAGATGATTGTGTAATTTGAATTGACACCATGCTTACACACATGCGTGTTTTAAACCATCAAATTGGCCAGTAGGGGGCGGTCATACACAATAAAATTATTATATAATACAGTTCCCATCGACGTCATGTCGAGTGAACCGACGAATTGGGATGTCTCAGTTTCATCCTTCAGTAAACGATGGTTACATTTTCCACAATTGCAAAGACACTAAACCCCATTCTCTGAAAAAAATTCTCAAAGACCTAAACCCATTTGTCAAATAAATCACTCTCTAAACCACATTTTGCTCTGTGATGCACTTGTGTTTCAAAAGGGTAAACACAAGTGGCAAAAGTTAAACACAACTACAACACAGTTGTCATCGTTTACACGCAACTGCTCAAAATTGTTCACACTTGTTTCTAATAATGTGTTCAAACCAACTGTACAAAATATAAGCCAGCTCCGAGTGCACAGGCGACACAGGTGCACTGAATTTTGATATGAACAATTGATGGAAACAATCTGAGAGGGAGAGGAGGAAGAGTATGTGTAAGAGGTGGTGGATGAGGAGGATGAAGAGGGTGAGGATGAGAAAGAGCAAGCTGTGGAGTGTTGTCAAGGCAGGATCCTGCACACCAGGGGGCTTTTCCTCTGCCTGGCAAGAAACAACATTGCCTGTAATGTGGACAAAGCCCTCAGGCCGGAGTCAACACAAAGATGTGATTCTGAATGAGAATGAATATCTCATTGACTTTTTTTTGAGGTTGCATAACTTTTTTGAGTGTACTGTAACATGCTTTTCATTTAGAGTTTTCTTTGACCTTTTGGGCTTTTGCATTTGGCCTACTGTATTTTTTCGGTATGCAAATGCTGAATATACAGGCATTCAGTACTATATGCAATATTCAATGCAATACAATACTTAGTTGCGATTACTATACTTTTTAAGTAACCAAATTTTGTTTTGAGTATACAAAATACATTTATTTTCTGTATCTAAATGATCTGGATGCTGTGTTCTCCATTTTTTTTATGTTGTGTTTAATGAATGATCTATGTTTATATATTAACCAGTTGTATGTATGATCTGAAAGTATTGTTTGATTTTGAGTACATGTGAAATGGTTTTGAGACGATTGTTTGATTTTGCTAGAAGAGTCAGAGATGTTGTGAATGTAGTTTGCAGATTTGGTTTTGTGTTTCATGTTGTTAGAAAATGGGAGACAGTTGAAAAAAATGTGTTTTAGCAATTGTGAAAAACTGTAATACATCATTTTAACTGGGGGGAACAACAATGTTTTGGTTGACAAATACATCAATGAATAATATAAAGATTAACATGAGTATCTTGTGTGAGTTAGTGAATACTTTGTTGTTAGAGTTATTTGCTTTGGTACTATTTTTACAAGTAAGGTTCAAAGCTCTCAGTAAAAATACAAACTGATCACACACAGCTAGTCACTCTTTCAAAACCTGATCCCATACTTTCAGCACAGTTATACACAATTTCACTCCACATTGTTTCAAGCACAAGATCATAATATGTAATGAGAACATTTGGTCTAATCACATAAACACAACAGTATGATAGTTAACAATAAGTTAATTCAATAGCAACCCATGCAATATACATGTTTCTAATCACACTTGTTGCTGAAATAATTACAGTAACACAGGCTACAGATTTTATTTTAGAAAATACCAGGTAAGTGTATTTTCTAATGTGGTATCTGTAGCCTGTGTTACTGTTACTTACATAACATAAAATCCATAATGTTTGTAATAGTATCTATTCAGAAATTGCAAACAAAGTAGAAACTATATCTATAGAATCTGTATCTGTAGAAATCTATAGATGTACTAAATGATTCATTGATTAACCATTGTACAAATGTATTAAACTGAATGATAAGAGATGAAAATCAATAGCTTGAAATTGACAACATTATGAAAGGCAGTTACTGTGAATGAAAAGTTTATATAGATGAAAAACAGTGTTGTGAAAAGGATACTTTGTGATTGGAAAACATGCTGAAATGTTTGAAAAAGTTCATTTTTGATGATCCGTTGTGAGTTCTGAAAATGTACTGCTTGCTTGTGAAAATTGCACCAAACAAGTTTAAAAAACCTGTAAACTACTGGAAGAATTCCATTTTTATTTTTATTTTTTGTGCTCAGTGGGAATTTTGTCAAGCATGCTAAAATGTAGATGGAGAAATTAAATTAAAAAGACTGTCTGGGCCTAGAGTAATGAGGATGTGATTCTGTTAGTAGTGCTTGAATCACTTGCTATTGCCTAAAAGACTGTAGAAAACACAGGACACACTCTTTCTATATATCTATATCTATCTTTATCTATATCTATATATATATATGTGGAAAAACTGGATCCCTCTGAAGTCTGTACAGAGACGCAAACCAGCTGTTTAAACTGGACATGTTGATTCACTCTTCCATTTGCCCTGTTGTCAGCAGACTCAAGTAGTGTCAGAAGCTGAACGCGCATCTGCATTCTGTATCCATGGTTTGATGACGATAATGTATAACTATTTGCTAATGTCTTGCTCTGGATTCAGTTGTATGCAAATGTATTTGCCCGTGTGATGTCACAGGTCACTCAATATCAAAACGAGCCATTTTTGGAGCTCGATTAAATAATGCTTTGTTTATAATGAGGAAGATGTTTTAAGCTGTATAAAACTTGCATGTTTTAATGGTACAAAGATTTTGATTTTCTTAAAAAAACACACAGACCACTACATAGCAAGTTGGCCATATGCTTTCCATAAGATATAGTTTTAAAGGATTAGTTCACTCAAAAATGAAAATTCTGTCATTAATTACACAAATTAAGATATTTTTGATAAAATCCGATGGTTCAGTGATGCTTCTATCGACGGCAAGACAATTACACTTTCAATGCCCAAAAAGCTACTAAAAACATATTTAAAACAGTTCATGTGAGTACAGTGGTTCAAATTTCATATATTTTTGAGACTTTTCAACAATATCTAGTGATGTCAAATTTCAAAACACTGCCTTGAAGCTTTACAAATATTTTGTTTCTAATATCTGGGTGAACTAACCCTTTAAGTGTTGTTGATCTCACATGAATGTAAGTTCTGCAATCCTCAATAGCAATTCAGAACACTTGCACATTGTTATTCCAAGGCTCTGACTCGGCACATTCATGTGAAAGGAGACAAAGCGGAGTCAGTGGAACTCTATCTGACATTCCATACCATGCAACGGGATGTGATGATAATTCAAGTGGCTGTTGGAGAAAGGACAAGACATTGAAGAATCAATTCTTCTGAGCTACAGACAGAGGCAGGACAATCAATGAACAGGTTGTTTTCCATATGAAATGACTCAATCATACACTGGGACTGCTTAATGAAACAAAACCTTAAAAGGATGAGGAAATGATAATCGGCTCCAGCACAAGAGGTAATTGCCTTGGTGATGTGGCACTCACAGACACACTGACCTCAGCTCCTAATCTTTAGCTCCAAAGGAAAAAGGAAGAGGAGGGGATTTGGGAAGGGTGTAGTGCAAATGAAGATGGATGAATATGTACTGTAGATGAGCAGTATGAAGGTTAATCAAGAAAAGAAGGTGAAACAAGTATCACTAAGTCCAAATGTTATTCTCAATTCTTCTTCTTCTTTTTTTAAATGAGATTTATAATTATGTTCCTGAAGGCTGATTGGTCAAAACAACATTCTAGAGTTCAGCACTCTAAAGTGCATATAAAAGAAACAGCTATTATACAAAAATAAACGGCATTCAACAGAGCATTGACTACTGTTACCCACAATGCAATATACCCGACTCATTATTTGAGCGGACAAACAAATGTTAAAGCATTTTACACACACACAAAAAAAAAGCATTAAAATGTAAAATTACAATTTTTGTTTGGAAGACCATAACTGCACACTAAATTAAATATGCAGCTTGATGATATCATGTAACAACAGTACATTTATCAGCTACACTTCATTTTCATAGTCCCCATTAGGCATTCTACTAACTGTAAGTAACTACATTTCAGATAACTCTCATTAATTTGCGACTACATTAACTTTACATTAACATTAACGACTACTAACTCATTAGTAGACTGTTAGGTTATGGTGAGGGTTTGTAGAATAAGTTGACAAGTACTTGAGAAAAATATTTATATTTGTTAGAATGTCTGTTGGGGGAACATCAAAATAATGTGTTAGCAGATATTAAAGGGTTAGATCACCCAAAAATGAAATTTCTGTCATCAATTACTCACCCTCATGTCGTTCCAAGCCTGTAAGACCTTCGTTCATATCCGGAAGACAAATTAAGATATTTTGATGAAATCCGAGAGGTTTCTGATCTCCAAGAGAAACCAACGTAATTACCACATTCAAGGTAGAGAAAAGTAGTGAAGACATCATTAAAATAGTCCATGTGACTACAGTGGTTCAACCTTAATGTTATGAAGCAACAGTGCAGTGCTTCCAGGTTCTACGTCAGAACGCAGAATCATTAGTCAACGCTGTTCATGTGCAGAAGTCGGGCAATAATGAGTTGCCGTTTTGACATAGAACCTGAAAGCGCTGCACTGTCTATATGTAAACAGCATATACTGTTCGCCAAAGGCATATACATCTTCTGATAGGGAAGAGAAGAAATTAAGTTTTGGTTTTGCGCACAAAACGTTTTCTCATTGCTTCATAACGGTAAGGTTGAACCACTGTGGTCACATGGACTATTTTAACGACTACCTTTCTGGACCTTGAATGTGGTAATTACATTGCTTTCTCTTGGGGATCAGAAACCTCTCACATTTCATCAAAAATATCTTACTTTAGACATTCTACTAACTTACAGTTGGTAAAATGTGTAAAGTGTACTATCAAAAAATTTTGGTAACCATTTGTTATGAAATAATGCATACCAATTTACCTAGTAGTAGTAAAAATAGAAATTGGATGGTATAGTAGATGCCGATCTCTGAGTAAAAATTAAATAAATAAAAAGTTAATTTCTCACAGTTTACAAAAAGTTTAAGTTTCTATCTCATAATTTGACTTTCTTTTACTATATTTTACAACTTACTTCTTTTATTTTTACTCTGAGTTGGAAAATCTTTTCGATTTTGTGTCTGTAAAATAGCAGAGCCTTTTTGATTAGGCAAAAAATACAAAAATAATTAATGCTTAACCAATCATTTACCATTGTTACCTTAATTTTCCATTCATCGATCCTTTATTTGACATCTTCAGATACTTTACTGCTTTGAAACAGTCTGTATTGTAAAAAAGCACTATATAAATAAAGGTGACTTGACTTGATAGTCTTTAAGTCCTTTAAATTTTCCAAGCTGCAGTAATATGCTGGATGTCATATCTATATAAATTAAGATGCACACATGATATTTAGGGAGGTGGCTCTCTGTAAATGTGCCTCTTTTTATTATTTCATATGGATTTTCTCCTATATAATTATCTACATCTGCAGCAGTGTGATTAAGCCTACACAAAGATGTGGATATTGTTTCCACAGCTTATTCACAGTTCAGCATGCAATCATCGATGGTGAGCAAATGATGAGGTTAATGACAGATTTCCCACCTTTTTTACCATGAGCCTCATAGGATAAGGGCTCTTTTTGACGTGTTGTGGGGGTGGGTTCTGGCAGCGCTAATTGACAAGAAAGACTGAGGGGAATCTGGCTCAAATAAATGAGCTTTAATTGGTAACAGTGTGGGTCCTGTAAATGTGCGCTTGTGTCACAGAATTCAGCACTAATCAGCACTCCACTGCTGGTGCGAACAGAAAGAGCTGCAATGTAAATCGCATCTCATAATAAAAACCTAGCTGAATTTAAATGTCATCAAGACATCAATATGCCAAACAAAATGAGCAAATAACTTCATCCTGGATGACAGCGGCATCTTCAGACGGTATAAACGGCTTGGGTGCTAAAGACATGGATTTTTTCTTTAGCAGTAATAGTCTTGTAAATGTAAATCAATACAGTTAGCAGGGTTTCCTGTTTGTTGGTTGTTGCACTAACTAGAATTACTGTCTCATTTGTATGTGCTGAGTCAATATCGGCTCCCTCGAGCAGTTCTTTTCTCCTCTGCTGTCTTACAGGGTGTGTGTGATTTGTTGTACAGTGCAAGTTGCTCATTCTAGTTGAACTGCTGTTTGGACAGTATTTTATCACCGAAGAATCCTGACCTTCATCTGTCCTGCTGAATTTTATGTCTTGATGTTTCTTAGCATATTGAAGCACTTTGCCAGATTGTTTTCTACTACTAGCGTACCGTTTCTCTCTCTTTCAGGTCCTCCTTCGCCAAAGTCAAGCACAGTAACCTTGTCGAACATTTCTCCTCCATACAAAGAGATACACATACCAGAAAGAACAGTTAGCAGCAAACCTTTATGAGTCAAAAGCCATTAAATAATCAAATTAGTGCTATTGATCCTTGCCCCTTATCTGAATCTCCAAGACTCGATGGCTAAAGCGCTTTTATCTGATCTTACTGCTATTAGGAGATCAGGGAGGCTTGATGCTTGGGGCACGTAACAAACAAGTGATTTTTTTCTCTTTCTTTTAAAGATATATAAACAAGGCATACATTTCAGAACCCAATATATAGTTTTATAATGTAATTCTCTTTTACACACAGTAACATGAACATAGTTCATGTACTCTTCTACTCCATACTGAGAGCATTTTGTATAGATTAACACATTTTCTCATTAAAATGAAAGGTTCTTCATTGGCAAACGTTTAACATCAATGAAACCTTTATATTAGACAAAATGTTCTTTATAATGTAAATGTTCTCTAGGCTATTAAAATGTTCTTCACACTAAGAAAAAATTGTTCTTTTAAGAACTCTTCACAAAACTTTTCTTTATACGGAACCCAAAATGGTTCTTCTATTGTGTCGCAATGAAAATCCCCTTTTGAAACTTTTGTTTCAACTTCAACTGTCTTTAACAAAGTCACGGGAACTGACAACCTGGTCAGATTCAAACAAAACGGTCAAATTTGTAATCCGCCTTCTCAACAACTGTCATTCAATGAATAAGCAGAAATATCTGGAATGACCGAAATAACTCACAATTATTTATTTTAATCTGGAGATGCTCCTATGTCTCGGGTTTCCTTTGAATATTGTCTTGAACAGTGGGTGACTTTGGAGTCAAAAGTGTTGATGCAGTGCTCTGAGGCCACAATCTATTAGGTGAACCCCAAGGTCATTAACCTGAATGTTAAACGAAAAGGAAAGTGCTTCATTTCGCAAGCACAATAAATTACATGGAGCCACTACCAAGCGCGTGCACTCCAATTGAACATCCAGAAGGGATCAATGAGTGTTAAATCCCCGGTAGCCTCGCCCTAGTGTTAAGGGTTATTATGACGTTAGACGGGCTCGTCATCCTGAATGAGGGCGGGGTTATTTACACTTACTCCGGGGCTGTGTGGGCACGCCCTAGTGTTGAGGGTCATTATGACGTCGGGGAGGGGCACGCCATCTTTGATGAGGGATGAGGTTTTTTCACTCACTCACTCCAGAGCTGTGTGCACGCGCAATAGGTGACCCAAATCAGTGCTGAAGGAGGCAAGGCGATAGTAACATCCCCAACGTGGTTCATCGAGTGCGCGGTAGGTGTTTTCCTTTTTTTTTGCACGAGCTTTTGCTGTAGACGCTTAACTCCCACAGGTTTACTTGGTTAATTTTTGTTATGGTGCAATTTGCGTTTTTATGTTCGAAGAAGTTTCGGGGATATTTATCAGAACTGTAATTGAGCCGTTCAAAGCGTCGGCTCGTGCTCGTGCTTGTTGTGTGAATTTCAGCACCACGGAGAGCGCTCGTTAAGAGACGCGCGCCAAAACATTAAAAATGGGCTGAACAAGCGCGAAACTAGTTATTTTAACACCGATTTCATTCTTTTGTGGAAGTCAAGCCTCCATGTTACAAAGAAAATGTCTTCTTTCGAATTAATCAGAGATGTGTCCTAGTTTTTGAGCGGATTGAAATAATGAGAATGTCCGTTTTTTTTAGACTTGCAAGACGCGCATTATGAAATTAATGTTTACTCAAACAACAAGTAGGGCTATTCTGAAATCATACGCTGTAGGGGGGAGGGGGATTTTTCTAAATAATGGTAGAGTGAAGGTATAAGTAATTTTAATTTAGAAGTCATGCTAAAAACCAATTAATTGGTTAAATATAGTTTTTAATAAGAAAAAATCACTGGCAAAAGGGAGTTCCCAGAATTTCCTGTGCAAAGCATCACATTTGATGGATTTTATTTAAAATGTTCATTCAATCTTTTTTATACTTAATTTGTTTATCAGTTTTTGTGCATTGGAATGTTTTGTAATGCGTTTATTTTATGGAATTATTATTTATAGCATTATTTTGTGATTTTATGATAGTGTTTATTGTTTGTTATTAACATTGTGCTCTGTTATCATTGACCACAGTTAAAGGAGAGGACAGTTTAAGTCATTGTGTTACAATACAGTAAAAACTGATTTTAATGGCTCATATGTTGATATATTAGCATTACACAATTTAATGACATACAGTCAGCAAAATGCCATCCTATAATGCCTGTTGTTTACTATAAATTTATAATTATACTAAAAATGTATAATATATTTAGTATAAATACAACATTATATATAATGTTGTTTATTATATATAAGCTTACCCTACCTGTTTTCAAGGCTGTAACCTCATAAAGCAATACTATAATTGGTGTAATATAAGATTTTATAAGTTTGTTGATAGATGATAAATGTGATTGAAGTCACAAATCATGCCATAAAATAAAAAGACGTAACCAAATATATCTCTTGGCGGGGCATTTACAAGTTTAGCTTTTCTCAATGTCAATCAACACTGCCAAAAGTTTATCACACCTCTCCATGCGCAGTGAGCCAACAGACATCAATTGTTCAAGCAGAGCCTTGGGACTTGTAATGTTGGCATTGCTCTTCTGTTTTGGGGGGGAAGTAGCCAGTACGGATTGCATAACTGTTTATCTAGGCCAGGGTGTGTTTTCTTCGTCATCAGGTCTGTTTACAGCTTTATATCTTCCAACAGGATGTTGGCACCGAATGGTTCCCTCGGAGAAGCTGGTGTCATTGAGCAGAAAGACACTTTGTTTTAGGGTTCATGTGTGGATGTTTGAAGAAATGTGTCGTATTGTTGCTTTATTTTTAGATTGCTGTCAGTATGATCCAGTTTTAGAAAATAACTGAGGTGCTTGAAGCAGGTGCAAGTGAAATTTTGATCACACACTCTACCTGTATGCATTCTCTTCCGATTGACAACCCAGCGTGAAGTCTAGAGCTGTTTTTCCCAACCCAAAGTGTTTCAAAAGATGTGATGTGTTTCTCTAGAAATGATTTGGAGCGTTATATGCAACCTTGAAATGTTTCAAGATTTTTTCCTTTTTAAATTTCTCGAAATCGCTTCATGTTGAGCGCTGACGTTACATTGTGACTTGTACAGAAACATCACATCAGTCAGAGATTATGATATAACACGTTCCTTAGGCTGCATATGACTTTATTGGCCGTGTGGACGGCGCCGTATGTCAAACAGTCAGCATACAAATTGTCCGTTCGCTGTGATGTTCTCTTCCCTTGATGACTTTCATGGTGACTAATGCCGTCCATGCTGTGCATACGGGCTGTGCACATGACAGGCTCATGTTCTGCTCTAGGCGCGCAATGCTAATATGTTCAGACTCCTCTGTAGGGTCAGAGAGATAGTTAGCAGTCCACATAAATGACTGTGGCTGGTGGCTTTAATGGATGGCTTCGTACAAGCTACCTCCGCTCCATCAGATTAGTACACTGGGCTTTATCCCTTCCTGAATGGGACACTCACTTTGGTTTTAAAGCTGTAATCCCCTCTGGTAAAGATGATTGCTTTGAACCTCCCGAACGCTGCTGCACTACACAGCCAACGCTCTGACACAAATATGACAATTATATAATCGTGAAGTTTTCGAATAATCATTCCATACTTGATTTTTTTTTTTTTTTTTTTATAGTAGCATCTTTCAGCAGGTTTTATGGCGTCCTTTCGGGTTGTGTCACTTGTCTGTGTGCAATCTTTGGCATTTACCCAGAATAGTAACATTTTCTAAGGGCACACTTTCATCTTTTTTTCTTCTTTTCAAAACAGGACATGTGGTCTTTGATAACATAGCACATTTCACGGCATGTTCTTCGTAACCGTATCATATCTGCTGTGCCTGTTCTGCTCGTCACGGGGCAAAACATGGGTTTCGTCCTTTAAACATATGTACTGCTTTTATGAATATTTTTGCTCCTGCTGCATGTCAAGTTGTGTTGTCATTGCAGGCTGGATTAAAGGGATAGTTCACCCAAAAATGAAAATACTGTCATCATGTATTCACCCTCATGTTGTTCCAACCTGTATGAGTTTCTTTCTTCTGTTGAACACAATAAAATATATTTTAACCAGACAGTTGGCAACATCTTATTGACTTCCAGAGTATTTTTTTTCTTACAATGGAAGTCAATTGATCCTTCGTAAACAGTTTGATTGACAGGCGATCAGGGGAGTTAGTAGATTAACGTCGGTGAACTTGAAAAATTGTGTGTATTCACGTCTTTCCACGCTTGAAACAACATTCCTTCTGATGTTCATTCATGTTTATTTGATGCTATAAATGAACTAGTATGAAGAGATGGTTGGTTCACGAGCCGCTTGAAGGAGCTACAGCGATCTGTCACGACACATTACAGAGCCACTATATGGTATTTATTGTTTAAACTTCTTTAAAAAATTACGATATATTAAATATGAAACTATATGTCTGTTGGCGCATTGTCAGTGTCCTCTTTGCTCCATGTTGTATTTTTCACTTCGAGAGAACATGATGTGTGAGAGCGCATGGCTTGTCGAAGGGTCAGTTGTTGCCATCAACTGTCTGGTTGCCAAAATTCTTTAAAAAAATCTTCTGTTGTGTTCAATGGAAGAAAGAAACTCATGCAGGTTTGGAACAACTTGAGAGTGAGTAAGTAATGACGAAATTTAAATTTTTGGTGAACTATCCCTTTAAAGTTGAGAACAAGTCTTAGGAGGTTGGGCATTGTCAAATTTTCTCAATTTCTTTTAGTGCCTTTCACAATTACTTTGCACATTTTTATGGTTTCAATGTCATTCGCAACCCATTTTATTTTAGTATTTCTGAATGAAATAAGACTTCTCATTTAAATGAGAAGAAATGTAGATTGAGACTTGATTTCATCCCTTGGGAATTGTTTGGCTTGTGCAAAATATACCATTTGGAGCTGTGCAGTTGGAGGGGAGAGGTTTCAAAAGTCAAAAAGATCCATGATAAGAAGCGAAAAGGAATATAGTTGCCGACGCGGAACAGGATATTAATTTTTGATTAAAGATTACGAAGACAAGCATTTTTTTTATTTCAAATAACATGCACTGATGCTTTGTGCATAATAAGACTCAGGATGCCTAGAGAGAAAGCGAGTAGAATTGAACAGAATAGAATAGAATACATTTTAATAGTGATCTACATATGTTGTTTATGTGACCCTTATGGTACAATGTTTTTCTGCCTAGTTTTGTTTGCTGCTGCACTTTTGGCTTCATGTTTTATTCACCCTTTCTTCAGTTTTAAAATTCCTGCCATGGATTTTACACGCTCTCATGGACTGTATCAGATTTTGCATTGATAATTCTGTAGAGTTTTATATATTAAACCCCAGTCACGCTATTGTTAAGCATGTGTTGTTGTTCCTCTTAAAAGCTTAAAAGGTGAGAAGTATATTTCTTATAGGAAATATAATGCATTGGTATATAAAGTTTATTAAAATGGTGTGTGTTTGCATGGTTATACAGATCCTTTGTTGCATTTTGAGCTTTATTCATGACTTCCACATACAAAGCCTTTAAGAAAATGAATTGTTCTTCTCTTGAGAATACCTCCTCTGGCACACTAAAAGTGTTCCCTCCTTTTATTAAAGCTATTTGATACACAGTCAAAAAAGCAGGTAACGTAATGAATAATAAAAAAACAGGAATTACCCAACACAAATAACTCTGCCTGTGTCAGAAATGAATTCCACCTTTCTACATCACCTTTGGTTGCCGGCCCCATACTTGCCTTTGGCAAGGAGAGAGAAAATAGACTCATAGCACAAATATATCCCTGGGTTAAACTCTCCATTTTTCCACTGATTTAGGACCAATTCCCCTCCCACAGATTCTGTCTGCAAACATAACGAGAAAAATGCAAATGCGATGTCACATTTTGTTTACAGACACAATATCTCCAAAGCGACACATAGGAGCATGCTGGTTTGGAGCTCTCTGATGAAGAAAGTTTCTCAGTGGAGGGCCGGCCACTGCTTCAGGGACTCTCCTTGATCCTGGGATCAGGGTTTTAATGCAGATAAGCCTATGGTGTGTTGGAGGCATAGCCCGGGGGTTTAAGGGTCATATGTGACCAGATGGTCCCTTGCGAACTGAACAGAATGAACCCATACATCTGAGCATGCATGGGAATCATTGGATGCTATTGGAGGGCGGGAGCTTTGGAAGCACAGGTCGAGGTTAAATATGTTGACATGGACATTTTGGTCACAGACTTTTAGAATTACATTCCGTCTGCTTTCTCTGATGTTTGTTTTATGTATGTAGCTGTGTATTGTAACAGATTTGATTTTGCATGCAACATATACTATACAAAATAGTTACTAATATTAAATAGTAGTACATTTATTCATTTGGCAGACACTTTTATCCAAAGCAACTTACAAGGGGAGCAATTAGGGGTTTCGTGCCTTGTTTAAGGGCACTTTAGGTATGGTATCGAAGTGCTGTTCATTCAAAATCCCCACCTTCAATTCCTGCTGGTGTGGGAATCGAACCAGCAACCTTCAGATTATAAGCCCAACTCCCTCACCATTAGGCCACGACTAGTAGTAAATAGTTACTTATATTATAGGAGATGTTTTTCCAGTGTTGATATTCCTGAAGGGCTCTTAAAAGCATGAAATGGGGCTTATGTTTTCCCATGTCTGCTGCCTTTGATGTCACAGCTCAGGATTGTCACTAAAGGTTTGAGACTGTGTCTTTGGGATGAATAGAACGGATAGCTCTCTCAAAGTGTTATCAGAGTCCTTGGTTGAAACAAAGAAATGAAAGGTGAAAAACATCGCTGTAAACAATCTCCGCATGACGGTGACCTCATCATCTTTAAAAGATAAAGTCATAAAACATTATACGATTTAAGATGAAGTCTTATGATTTAAGATGAAGTGAATAGTAAGATGTCTAGCAGTGAGATAAGAGTTTTCACCACAGGTGAAGGGTGTTTTTAGGATTTAATCTTAAAAAAATAGCAATATCAATTTGATAAAAGACCAATGTTCAATAAGAAGTTTCATTTTGTTATTATATATATATATATATATATATATATTTATTTATTTATTTATAGTCACACAGATATTTTCTTTAGTCTAGATCTTAAAATATATATATATATATATATATATATATATATATATATATATATATATATATATCACTATTTTCACTATTTACAATATATTGAAAGTGAAGGAATACTTGCATTACTTGCAAAAAAAATATTCCAAGACTTTTGGACTTTTGAAGCCATATAATAGCTTTTGTTTGAGGAACAGACTGAAAATCAAGCCATTATTCAATGAAAAATCAAGCTTTCGCATTCAAGCTTGAAAACCCCTGCTGTCATTCATTATAATTGCATGAAAAAAGTGTTTCACAGAAGAGAGAAAGTCATATTGAAATAGCTTTGAATGTATAAACGGAATTTAGAGTCTGTGTGATTAACATTTAGACCTGATATTATGCACAATATTAAATACCACAACAGAATCTCATTCATTGTGTACATTCTCATGCATTGTGGGTTTTATAAGAGCCAGTCATGTCCATGTTCAGCCCAGTGTCTCCACACAAAAACATTGTTACATTAATAATCTTGACCTCATAGTTCTCAGTGAATAATGTATGTCTACAGTGCACTGTGAAGGCAGAGATGGATGTGACAGTGTGCAGCACTGACATTTCCACTGTCCTTGACATAGAAACAGTTGCATCTGAAGACCCACAATGCACTTATGAAAGCTTCACCATCTCGGTCATGCTATGTGTTTTTAAAGGATTTTTAATTAAATTCTCATTTTTCAGCAAAATTAAAAACTGGAGGCCATTGTGATGTTAATGACAGAAAAGCATAAAAATAATTGGGAATATTATAATAGTCAAGCTTTCTTTTATTGCAAATATGTTTTATAAGAGCGGAATATCAAATTGGAAAACGTATCGTTGATATAACAGTTTTAATGCGTTTTACTGAAACAAAGACGAGCCGCTATACGTGATATCCTCTCCATCACAGGGTTGAGATCATGATCGTGCCCTACTTTCAGAGTCGACTATGCCTCTCAAGTGCAACTCCTAGCATGAGTAATGTGTTTCAGTGTGTTCTCCAAATGGAGGTATTATATCAGCTTTAACTGAAATTCTGTTGACATTAGGAAATTAACACTGCCAATTCACTTCCTGCTAACGTACCTCCTCCGGAGTTACAGGATTCAATTCTCCTGACATTTTCGTAATTTTAGACGTGTACGTTTGGGGATCGGTTATAGCCGATCGACGAAAACGTCAAAACAGCGGTCTGAGGAATGGGAACTGTCAACTTCGTGACAGCTACATTCAAATATTTAATCACACACTTCGCAGACGGCTGTCTCATGCTAACTACCCTACTTTCTCAGTTTTTTATCACACCAGAGCTGTTGTCTTCTGGAAGGTGTCTGAATGGCTGATTAGGTTTGATGAGCTCTGTTTTTGTAATTTAATAGTTGGTTATTAGAGGGAACGGAGCACTCAGGGGGTTCGTTGGTGCTGATTTTCACTTCTTCTGACCATCTTCCATGGTGCATTTGATGCAATCTATTTTTAAAGTGATAGTTCACCCAAAAAAATGAAAATTATGGAATCATTACAAACACGACAGGAGGTTTTTCTCCATGGAATACAAAAGCAGGTGTTTTAAAGAACATTCACACTGTTAGTTTCCATACTGGATAAAAAAAGGTTCTCGATTGTCGTTTATTGTTCCATGTAGAACGTTTAACATGGAGACGTTCCATTGCACAAAAGGTTGCAGATTATTAGGAGATTAAAATGTTCTTTTAAAAGGTTCTTTTTAGAACTGCTCACTGAAAGCTTCTTTGGGAAACCAAACAAAGGTTCTTCCATGGAATCTCTCTGGAAACTCCCCTTTAGAACCTTTTTATCTCTTTTGTCGATGTGGAACAAAATGGATAGATTGGAATGAAGAGAAATCTGTTTTCTAGAGTTGGATGGTTCTTCAGGTAGCTTGGTATCTTGCAAATTACCCAACACTTGTCTGAGCTGTTTGGATGTCCCACCATTTTCTCGTTCTCTCTCTCTATATATTTTTTGTACTGTGCCTTATTGTTATTTTGAGTTGGCTTGCAAGTTCAACATTTAGATACATCATTTTTTAAATCTTGTTTGTAAAAGTTTGGTTTTGATTTCTGTTGTTTCTCCTCTTGTTCTCCTCTTCTTTCCTGGTTGTCATGGTTATCAAGCTCCAAACTGAATGGGATTTGCAATCTAATGGCTGTCTAGCGAATGTGAGATCAGGTAATAGAAGAAGAGAGACTGACATACATGGAAGTATCAGCTTCAGGATGGGAGGTCACAGCTGGAATATCCTGTGATGCGGTTTTGCGTAGAATGAGATCTGATTATGCTGCACATTAAGGGAACATTTGGTGTGGCATGAGACTAAATCATGCATAAAGGCACTTCTGCAAGAGTAAACATCATATATGACTATAATTAGACCCGTGACTGTGCCAGATAACACTGCTGGAAGTGTTTTCTGGGGAGCAAAATCTTTAAAAGTTTCGCCCTGGGTCACAGTTCCTGTCATGCCAAGTGAGATGATCTCAAATGTTTTTACAGAGCATATATACATTAACGCTGTATTATACAAAATATTTATGTAGAAATACACTATACACTACTTTATTTATCTAGTCTATACACTGCTATTTATATAAAGTCTTCATATATATATATATATATATATATAATGTTATTAGTCAGTTATTGAAATGCCTTATTTTAAAAAATGTCACTGATAAGAGTAAAATTAAATTCACAAGAACGCTCATTTGCGCAAGGAAAAATGTCAGACGATTTTAATTCATATATATACTTCATATATATATCAGAAGGCCAGGTCACAATGCATGATTTAGTAAATTGGCTTGATTTTTTATTATTTAAAAATGAATACAAAAAATAGTTACTTGAGTGTGTTTCTGCAACACTTGAATGTGAGTGAGTTTAATAAGCTCCTTTTTTAGTCTGTGTTTTGATCCTGAGATGCTCTTTCATAGCGCCCTCCTCCCTTATAACATTGAAAAAAGGAAAGCCGTAAAATTCCATCAATGGCGGGGAAAGAGTTCATGTGTTTAATTGACAGTCCGAGTGCATGTATATGAATGAGATTTCTTTCAATGAATCTCATAATTTGTTCTAGTGAATTTAACAGAAGGGTGGGAGTCAGAACGACACAGTACACTTGGAGTAAAGAGAGCCAATAGGCCATAAATCCTCTTTGAGTGGTGGGTTTAATCTGTGGCCCTGTGTCATCTGGCATGGCCGATGTGACGCAACCTGACGGGTTTAATACACATCAGGCAGCAGGTCTCTGGAGGGGGCAGCAGTTCGATCTTCTCACTGAAATGCTGAGTGACAGGCTCTGTTTAACTCACTGATCTCTAACATCCATTTCTTTTTATGGGCTCTGTTTTGATATAAAAGAGACTCATTGCTCTCTTCGTGAGATTTGGAGGTAGACGTGGTAACATCTGGCCATAGACGACCGGGGTCACATTCATCTTCTTCAAATACCTCACATTGTGCTGGATTCTCAGTGAACAATTTGCCCTTCATCAGGCAGTCTTTTTTATTGTATGTTTCATCATTGCAAGCTATTCTTAACTGTGCAGGGTGACACATCCTGCCGAGCAATGTGCCTTTGGGATTTTTACTGGGATGTGTTAAAAAGAAACACCTGGTCTTTTCTTTGTCAGCACTTACCTGATATTGCTTACAACATGAAGATTCGCTTAAAATGTGCTCATTCGAGGTCAATATGTCATCACAATCAGGACCAAAAAATACTATAAGTACTCAATATATATATATATATATATATATATATATATATATATATATATTTATTTATTTATTTATTTATATATATATTCACATACAGTAATTCAGATATATACAGTAAATATATATTCAGTAAATCTGATTCTGTTGTTTTATTTTTGTTTTTTTCTATTGTATAGTTGCATTAATATCTCAAAGTCAGACTCAGTTGGATGCTGTTTATCACATATTGTAAATGTTCTGTGAAAATGTCAGATCACTCTGAGTACTCAGTGTTAATTATTCTGCTTATTTTATATTCACAATAGCAGCTGAGTCATTAATGTGGTTTTGGTCTGCCGTTAACATTAAGCATCGCATTTCGAGGGTCGTTTTGCATTAGCTCTTATCAAAGGTGTCTATGAAAAATCTGCTAAAACATTGAACTGAGGGTTATTTGATGCAGAAATGAAATTACGTGTCCTTTTCAGTCGAGATGGATTTGATGCCTGCATCAATATATTCAAAAACCAAGCCTTTTGAACCATGTTTTTGTTCAGTGCTAGTTCAGGTCTTTATTTATAATAACCATCAAGATTCACCATCACATTGAATGCAAATGGAGATGGCAAATGTAGTTTGGAAGCAACAGCACAAAAGTGATAATAGCCATATGCAGAGACATTAAAGATTTTTTTTTTCTCTCAATTATATGGACGTGTAAATGGATGTATAGTTTTGTCATTTGTGCAACATAATGGTATGCTTTCATTAATGAATATAAAAAGGCAATTGCCTACAAAATAATAATCACAAGACACATGGTATATAATAGAGCGGTGTTGCTGTTTTCAATGTGGCCAGAGTTCAACAATCCTATTTCTCAATGTCAAGGTTGCAGTATATATCAACCTTGTACTTGCCCTTCACGTCAGAGGTGGTTTGCACATCACAACACTTGCCAAAGGGCTAAATGAAATGACCTTTTGCATGCTAAAGAGAGAAATGCAATCCGCAGGCCCTTAAATCGGTATATGTTGGTGTAGTTTGGTTAATACAAATGTTTTCATTGAACCTTCATTCTTGTAGGTCGCATGGTTTTCCCTCAGAAATTGATACAGATTTATGACAATAAAGGTTTGCATAGTCTTTATTCGAAAGTATCTCTATGATTGAAATTTGAACTGCCATCAAATGCACTGTAGTTGAGTAAAAACTGGCCAAAATTGGTTCTGATACAACAGTCCATGACTGTACGCCCACAGCTTCCATGTTTGGCAGTTTTCTCTCGGGGTGTGGATTAGCTGGTTTGGCGGATAAGCCACGTCCTTGAAGAACAATGATTTACAAGATGGCCTGTGCATCCATGGCATTGTAGAGACAAGGCTGGAAGAAAATGCTCGCCAATGAGAAAGCCATTGCTCTTGTTCGCTATCAGACACATCATCCATTATTAATGGAATACTGAATTAGGATGGCTCAGGAGAGATAGTAATGGAGTGAGGGATGGAGAGAAAGCACATCAATGCAACTGACATTCTATACAGTGTAACTGGACCTCTAATTTCTTGTTTATCACCTGGTAAAGATGCAGTTTCCATTGCACCCTTTGAGAAAAATCACACCAGTGTCCTTCTCAAAGACCGTGCAAGTTCACTTCTGTTGGACGTTGCTTTAAGAATTAATATTTTAGGTGCTTATATTTGCACTTTCACCTTTGTTTTTACATTTAACTATAAGTTGTGTATTCAAAGTAATATGTCTTTTGTGATCCTTGTAAAGATTAAAAGCAATATGAATCCAAATAAAATGAATCAAATGCAATAATTACAACACACAAAAGTTTGGGGTCGGTAAGTTTTTGTAATGTTTTTAACAGAAGTCTGTTACGCTCATCAAGGCTGCATTTATTTACTCAAAAGTTTTCTATTTTAATTTATTTTAAAAGATCATTTATTCCTGTGATGGCGAAGCTTCCTTCAGAAATCATTCTAATTTGCTGATTTTGGTGCTTAAGAAACATTTCCTAATATTATCTGTTGAAAACGGCTTAAATTTTTTTGTGGAAACCGTGATACAATTTTTCCGAATTTTCAAAAAGACATACAAATGATTTAATGAAACTCTAGATGGCACAGGCTGATAGGTCTTTAACTCACCTGCTCACATCATTCTCTATAAGGCACAGCTGATTGGTTCCTGCTGTGTCAGTAGCCAATGAGCTCGCTGCTCAGCCTTCAAATACTTGATCAGCATTTGTTGTAGCAGTTTGAGCACACCTTCCCCAGCTCCACCTGTATAGATCTGCTATGGGTAATTAATGTACAGCAGCA
The DNA here is from genome assembly GCA_038088235.1 of Zacco platypus. Lineage (NCBI taxonomy): Eukaryota > Metazoa > Chordata > Actinopteri > Cypriniformes > Xenocyprididae > Zacco > Zacco platypus. The sequence goes on from CM076069.1 coordinate 13,623,900, forward strand.
TGTCTTGCTGGATTAATTCTGGGAATCAAATTCTGGGAAATAAAAATTAATGTTGAATTAGTCATTAGTTGTATTGTCAATACAATCATAATTCTGAATGCATAATAAGTCAAGAAAGAGATTTACCTGTACATGTGTTCATGCTGTGCATACAGAAAACATGCAATATTGTATAATCCAGAAACAGTATGAGATTCTGAACACAGCCCGTGTCAATGATGTGTTTGGACAAGGTCATCTGTGACCTTCAAATTGAACTGTTACTAGCCGTAAATGTCAAGTTCAACAAGAGTGCTTTAAATAACCAGCAAGTACTGTTGTTCTCTCCGGGGAGTACAGGGATGGATAACAAATCTTCTGATATAGGTCAGAGATGACTGTAAAATTTCATTTGGTTTTACTCAGCTAAGGTGTTCGACAGAAAGAACAGCACACGCCATGGCACACTCTCTAGGGAGTGTGTAATTATTCTTGCCCCAACTTCTGTAAATTGTTTCATTATTTTGTGTTAGATGTTTACGGATCCACAAACAATTCAGACACTGTTCACTACACTCACAAAAGAACAAAATAAAAGCATAATTCATTTTTCATGCGCTGCACTCCATGCTGTTTTATGGCCATGAAACATTAAATATCTGTCGAGTCATGAAGCAAAAATAGTTCTGAACCCCCTGCTCGTACCCGATGGTGGATTTCAGCCTCTGCCACATAAAAATCAGTCTGCATAACACAGCATGGGTTTGACCTTAACATCCTCACGCATTATAAAATCACACATTATAAAATCACAATGACAAACTTTGCTGTAGGCTTCTGTGGTGCTTTTAGATTCATTTCTCATCCATCATTTTCATGTACTGTAGATGATGAATGTCTGTCAGTACGTCTTTATGTATTGTTGTAAGTTAAGTTTTGCTTAGAAATTTCTTTTCCCACCTTAAGATGTGGCTCTTTCTGAACGTAATTGGCACTTGAGGAGTCTTGACGGTTACTTTTTAGGCGTTGCGTTTCCAGTGTGATAGTGAAAGTGTGAGACATTGCAGTTTGAGGTTTCCTCACAAATGATTCTTTTATAACAGCTTCTATAGAAAGAACTGGAACGAAAAAGAACTACTGAGGATGGCACAGGGAGTGGGAATCTGAATACCATATGTGCTCCATATAGACTGACCTATTTCCACTTGAATAGATTTGTATGTTGTCTTGCCATGCAGTATATATGCAAATATTAACATGCTTTTGAGTTCATCCAGACTCAAGAAAGATAACTCTGATCTATTAAAAGTTATGTATTCCCAAAATCTGTTATCTTGTACTTTAAACTTTAATAGTGCTTTAAAATGATTTACATTTTAGCAAATCTGGGAGTCGAAAATATATTTAAAAAAAAAAAAATTAAAAATATATACATGTAGTTGATCTATATCCCAGAAAAAGCCTACACTTGGGGATGATTTTGATTCATTCCAGTAACTTTGAATTGTTTGATTCTGTTCACCAAAAACATTCGTTCAATCAATTCTGTGATCATTACAATATAAGGTGGCAACAAGTGTGTGACCGAGTGTTATGAAAGAGTCACCCTACAGATTCGTTCAATTACATCAAGTTGTTCACAAGTGAAATCGCATAGCAGCACTTATATAAAATACATATTTTAAAAGGACAGCACGAAATGTTTATTCATTTCCACTAGTGCTCCTTTAGAGGACACAACTGAGCCTGAAGCTGATAAAGTTTTAAGGAAAAGAGTCAATTGGTAAAGTCACTGCGTCACTACAGAAGCTCCGTTTGATATAGAAACAGTCAGAGTTCTGAGACACACTTATGACTGCACATGCGCATTGGCTGGTCCAGCCTGAAAAATCCATTTAGAAACAAAATTTATGAGGCAGTCATGAGATTTCATTGGCGATTTCAAATATGAAATTTAATCATATGCTTGGTGAACAGTTTTGGAGAATTTGATATTTCACCATTTAAAGAGATAGGAGCTGTACTTGCATGACTGAAATAGCTGTCCGAGAGGAGTTTCAAAGATGGCTGCCGAGTGAAATGACTTGCCTTACAGGGACTTTGGTTTTAATCGTTGCATGAATGTTAGTGGTACATTTTAAAAACTCTGCATATGATTAACTGCCCAATCAGAGCAGATATTCAAATGAAGCAAACTGAATTTACATAATCAGTCATTGTCAGAGGTTACCATTCAAACCAATCAGCTTTCAATATCACATTAGTGCGTCATCAAACTCTTGTTTGTTCAGTTAAGATAATGGGTGAAGAGAAATTCTGAGTCAAGATATTGATGAAATACAAATTATTAAATATAAATCTGCCCTAATGGGCTCTCCATTCAATTATATATAAATGTTTTTATACAGATCATAGGCTTTATATGACACTGCTATATATATTTTTGAGAGATTATAATGCATTATTTATTATGAAGACTATTTTAAGATGTCATGGGGATATAATCAGTTTATGGGAGAGTAATTATCATAACATGTATTAATACAAAACCTACTACAATCATTTTCAGCCTGCCCGAAAATTCCCTCACGAGCCACTTTTGTTTTTTTATGTATTTTTTTTTAATATCTTGTTAAGAACAATCATAGTAGTATAAATTATACTTTATAGCACATTGGCCTTTAAAAGCCCTTATTTCTCTCATCAAGAAAATCAGCCTGGAATCAACTCTAAGAATCACATCCATCAATTCTGAATCAGAATTGGAATCAGTTCCAAAATGTTTGGAATTGATCAGGGTAACACTTTATTTTGATGGTCCCCTTTAGACATTCTGTTGCAACTACATGCCAACTAACTCTCATTATAGTATTAGTAGACTGTCTGCTTAACATCTGCTAACAATTTATTTTGATGCTCCCCAACAGACATTCTACTGATTATCAGGGTGCTTTCACACCTGCCTCATTTAGTTCAGTTGAATTGCACTAGAGTTCGTTGTCCCCCTTGGTGCGGTTCGTTTGGGCAGGTGTGAATGCAGCAATCGCACTTGAGTGCGCACCAAAAGCAGACCAAACAAGCGTCCCGAGACCTCCTTGAAGAGGTGGTTTCAAAAGATCTCTGGAGTGGATCGCTTGAGATGTGAAAGCAATCCGACCCAATGAACCAAACAATATCATAGTTTATAATGAGAAATGTGTTATGAATATAAAAAGTGAGCACATTAGTTACCTTAGTTGAAAACCAAAGAGAGCCTCTTTATCTTAAAATGTTGTGTAATTGTGCTTCTCCATGCAAGAATGCTATCCCGACAAAGCCTTGATTTTGGCTCTATCTGTATAATAACATTCATATATCTCGACACAGTTAGCCTATTGGACACTGCTGGGAGATCTAGAGAGAGCGTGTTTGACGTGTTTGAGCATTAATACGAATGTAGCATATCATTTAACAGAGGGAATGATGACTACATTCGTATAGTGTTTTTTGTGTGTGTCCACAGTTACAAATAAAGCCACGATAACCTCATGGAGCTAACTTATCATTGATTTTGATGGATGATGCTGAGAAAACTCTGACCAATAAGACGACCGTTGTACTCACATGGGACTTTCATAAACACATTTTGGTGTGCTTTGAAATGTTGCCTTGTGAAAGCAAACCGAACCAAGAAGACAATGCAACATTATGACATATTTACTCCTTTTTTCGGAACAAAAGAAAGAATCCATGAGCGTGAAAACACCCTTAATTTGCAACTACATGTCAATTTATTATACTAACCCCAACTCTTTCCTCAACAGTCTTCTAATACTCAACTAATATTCAACTGAGAGTTTCCAAGGCTGATAGTTCAGCTGGTTCATTCGTAAAACAAAAGAGGGACATAAGAAGCCACAAACACCAGCCTCATGCTACAGCATGGCTTTCAGCTTGACACTCTGTATAAATGTGATTCTTTAGTTAATCTAATTGTCTTATAATAGAGAAGAGAGTAAGTTAATTACTCATGTTTTCTCTGGACCTCTCACCACTGGAGCGGAGAGAGAAATATATAGAGCAGGCAGAGAGAAGATGGAGTATCAGAGGTCTGCTGCCTTTTCCAGTTGGCACAGGATGAATGCCTAATGACAGAGAGCACCGGCAGCAGTTCCAGCAGATTTCTGGTGATATGTTTACATGACTTGATGCCAACTTACGCTTGATTAAAGTACATTGCAAGGACTGGTGATCATGAATTCTTGGCACCACCCAAGCAGACAAAAAAAAGTGTTGACTGTTGTTAGTTAAGCTCAACTGGCATGATGCTAATAATGCAAAGATCCTGAAATGACTCATTGTAAGCACTGTATGTCGTTTTGAATCAAAATGTGTGTAGAATGCATAAATGAAATGTAATCTATTGTCTGTTTAAAGTTGGCAAGGTCTTTTCTTCCCTTTTCTCTTTTTGTGATGAATATCTGAGCTTCTTGAACAAGAAAAAAATTTGTATGGGACTTGACTTTGACATCATGAATTGATTGGATGGTTGGATAGTTCTGGTTTGCTATTGGTCAATCTCATGTGAGTGACAGGTTGCCCCGCCCTTGTGCCAGTAAAAACGTCATCAGAGAAGAGAATAGATGTCACTGCAAGAGGGAGGGGAAGTTATTTTAATATTAAATTATATTACGAGAGCACATGAATTTTTAAAAATTATGATGTGCACAGAGAACTAATTTATTATACTGCAATATTCGATAAAAACATTTATATTACTTAAATGGTAAATCTTGACAAAATCTTTGATTGGTCCCTATGACGATCAGCAGTAGGCAGATCAAGCATCTTCTGTGCCAGGAGATGAGGAATATAAGGGAAACATGCCAGTTCCAGGATGCCAAGATGATGCTGAAGCCAACATTACACACTTGTATCCAATGCTTTTCTACATTTAAACTAGATTATAAAGACATATTATATGTTTGTGCTTGAGTTTCAGTGAAAAGAATAAATTATCTCAAGGTACATGAGACACACTGTGGCATTTATAAAAGCATTCAAGGCCTTTAACACAGACAGTTGTGACATATGTATAATTTCAGCGAACAATCTTTAAAATGACCCTGTGGTCAGTCTAGATAGAGCAGTTGTCTTTCAAGTCAACATTAAAAGGTACTAACGACCCATTTTATATCTGTTAACAGATGTATTTTTGACTATGTAGGATGGTGCTTAATTTTATCCATCATAGTTTGACATCAGCCAAAAGTAAAGTTGTTTCTTTTTTTCTTTAAAATAATAAATTGTGTCAGGAATGTGCATTTAGAAATTTAATGGTCGGTTTTGTTGACCATATGTTGGCTGGACTGCGGTATTTTTTATAGTAGCAATGAATTCATAATGTAATTCTCAGTACACATCTTGCAGGATATCTCTATCTTTTTCTCTCTTTTGTGAGCTTTGAGAAACCAGAGTCCTTGAATTGATGAGTCTATTTCTGAGAATGAGTCTAAATATATTGACTGCCACACAATACTTGCCCGATCATTGTCTTCAAAGAGAAGTGGAATAAAATGTGATGCACATTCATGTTATTCAGCTCTTTGTGAGTCACTTATAAATTCTGATTGTTCATTCAACACAATGTTATTGAACTTTTTGTGCACCAGATCTATCTGGAGTACTCGTTTCGGTACGTCTTTGTTGACATAGCCTAACACATAGCATTTTTCATCTCTTTTCCAGCCTTCAAGTAAGAGCTACACTTCCCATTTAGAGGCAAGTACCTCATCCCTCCTACAGCCATGGCAGATGATTCGGACATGCGCAATGAGCTGACGGACATGCAGGCCAAAGCTGATCAGCTGGCCGATGAGGTAAGTACACCTTCAACCTCCATGGGCGGCACACGTCTAAAAATAAACCCTAAATACGACAGCATCTGTATATAAATAGACCCGTCCCAGCGTGAAGGAGAACGAACACACTGTGACTTCCAGACGTGCAGTAGAAGACAGAACCACTCTAAAGAGCATCTCTGAATTAATAAATCCGTTTTGTGCAAAAAGAAGCAGCTCTATATTAAGACTACTCATCCATTTGTCATGGAGCAGGGGAGGCTGCTCAGTTACCAGGCAGAAGCTGTGGTGATCAGTGAGAGGTTCTCCACACCACACTCATTTCAGACAGAAACGGCCTCCCTCACAGCACCTGCCCAGTGGGGGTTCTGCACTAGCTTTGATAGACGACCAGTGTGATTACAGGTTTATCAAAGCTAGTGCAGAACCCTCCTTCTTCAGGGAGCAATCAGAACTTTGACACACAACTCCATGTGGGAGGGTTAACACAGGTGATTGGCCATGTCATTAAAATTTTAGTGCATATGGGATTATTATTAACATGGCCAATGGTCTTATTATATTGACACAAAAAGACATTTCACCCAGAAATAAAACTCACACCCTCATGTCATTCCAAACCTGCATACAACAAACAAAGATATTATCCATAAAATGAAAATGACGCACAAAACAACACTGGACCGTCATCGTATGGAAGTTGTTCCACAGAAGAGAGAAAGTTATATGGGTTTGGAACAAACTTGAGAGTGAGTAAATTCATTTTTGGGTGAACTATCACTTTTTTTTATCTCAACCAATCCAAAAATAATACAATTTTTATTTTAGCACTACTTGACAGTGTTGAGGAGTAGGGTGAACGTGATTTCACCAAGTCCATCATGTTCTTGGATCAACATCTTATCCTTTAATAACATTCCAATCAACCAATCAGATTTCAGGGTTGAGTTCACAGTTTGTGTACAACAAGGATTAAGGGCTTCTGTACCATTCTTATTCTTATTCATTATATGTAGAGTTAGGTTTAAGGATAGGGTTAGGACTAAATATTTGGACAGGAATGTTGTTTCAGGATCAACAAAATATGTTGATCCAGGAACATGTCTTACTTCGCAAAATCACGGTGACCTGAGAAGTAGCTAACTACAAGTAGTGATACTACTAACTTAACTACAATTTTCAGTAGCTTGACAGTAGCTGAGTTGCTTTTAAAAAAGTGTAGCTTTTCCAGTAGCTAACTTATTGTTTTATCATGCCTCTTGCGGCTTTACGGTTCACTGAGAAGAAATCGTGTGATGATTGCGTAAACGACGGGTGGGTTGATATTTTACATAAATCGACTGGTAAAGGTTACACTTTTGTATGTAAGCTATGCAAACCAAAGATAAAACGCTATCTACATCAAAGGCTTCAAGCTCAAATTTTAGGACGTATATACAGGTGAGTAATAGAATAATTATCCTGCTTTATTGCACTCTATATCCAATGTGTGTTTCTGTTTTAATTACATTGATGAATCAGTGTTTCCCATAATTACATAAACTAATCTGTCCTGCCACAATTTTGAAATGAACCTAAAAGATCACTAACGTTGTGTTTTGTGCCATCTGTCAACTGAACAAAAAACAAATTTGCGATCTGACCAATCATAATTCCGAATTCGCCATTTTGTCTGACAAAGCAGTCAGGGGAGTTAGTAGATTAACGTTGGTAACTTGAACTTGAAAAATGTGTACTCACGTCTTTCCGCGCTTGAAACAACATTCCTTCTGATGTCCATTCATTTTTATTTGATGGTATAAATGAACTAGTATGAAGAGATGATCGGTTCACGAGCCGCTGGAAGGAGCTACAGCGATCTGTCACGACACATTACAGAGCCACAATACGGTATTTATTGTTTAAACTTCTTTAAAAACTTACGATATATTTAATATGAAACTGTTTCATATGTCTGTCGACACGTTGTCAGTGTCCTCTTTGCTCCATGTTGTATTTTTCACTTCGTGAGAACATGATGTGTGGCATGAGAGCGCATGGCTCGTCGGACAAAGTAACAGTAACTAAAGGGGGCGGGTCTTTGCGAAGGATCAATTATTTAACTTAAAACATTCTTCATTAACAATTATTCAGTTATTTGTAATATTCAATCTTTTATCTTGTAGTGTTGCTAACTATTTTTTCAGCTTGACTGTATCTTGACTACTTTGACTTATGAGTAGCTTGTAGCTTGTCCAACTACAGTTTCAGAGTAGCTTCCCCAACGCTGCTGCTTGAAGGTGAAGTATGCAATGTACGCACCACTAGAGGCACTAAAAGGAATTACAAAATATACTTGTTTCCAGACAGGTGTCCGAAACAAACTCAATCCACTGATACAATGATACGATGTCCTACCATATGTATATTTGTCAACGTATGTATATTTATAACTCTCTGCCTCCTGCTCGCGCAGATATTATTCGTCACCAGCGCGTTTCATGCTATGCAGAGTTAGACAGACGTCAGTCACGAGCACCACAACCAAAACAGCAGCCACCTTTTACAGTTCCTCCTGAACCAAAACAACAAGCTTATGCTGTGTTTAAGCAATAAATACTGTAATTTGGAAGCCGTTGACGTTGTACTGCGGGCGGTTTGTGACTCGAATTTATGCGTTTCAATGGCAACGCTATCAGTGCTGAAATGAATCTGCAGCAGTCAGGTGGTACAGGTCAGTGCTCTTTAAGTTGTTTATGTTCATTATTATGGTTATGTTATGTGCTTGGAGACATGAGGTAGTTTAAAACCGTCTCTCGTGGTGCTTTTGTTTGCTTCCTGTTGTACGTTTTCACGTGTTTTAAAGGAGGCGTGGCTTTGGAGATGCTATGAGGGGATATGTTTGTCTTATGTTTTCAAAGCTAGCTCGCTAGCCTCTCTGAAAATTGCCTACCCTACCTTTAACTAAAATTTAAAAAACACAGTGGAGGACATACGAGTCATTACATGAGATAAACATAGATGCCAACCAGTTTTTTCTGGAGGACTTGATGAGTTAGAATGACTTCTAGTTGTTTCCGCACATAAAAATAGCCTAGGAAACAGTATTAATATTGAAAAAATTACACACCTCACCTTCAAGGCCTCACATTGACTAGGTGGTGTATGGTTCCATATGATATATGGTATGAAGCTTGATGATAGCTCTCTAAAAAGAAAATCAAGATCACAATAATGATCTTTAATCCCGGCCTGCTATCGAGCGTCCTGTGGCGCTGCGCAGTCATATTTCTTCAGCTCAGATATGTACACTAGACTGGAATGGGAAAGCTTTAAATATTCATGAGTGGATAATACTATCTTGAGCTTTCTTTGAAGGAACAGGAAGGAAGGGAGGGGGAAGAGAAATGGCTGTACATTCAGCTCAGTCTGAACTTGGCAGCCATTAGTAACATGCTGTCAGAACTGACATTATGAACATTATGGCCTTGTATCAACTGTAGTGCTGAACACATAGCATTCAAATAATATACAATATGAAAAACAAGCAGGATCATATTAGCTGTTTTGGTTATTGTGAGTAATAATATGTATATTTTTCTTTCCACAGTCTTTGGAGAGTACTCGCCGCATGCTGCAGCTGGTTGAAGAGGTAAGATATTGACTTAACTGAGTAATAGCAGAAAACTGGGAATTATACACAGTGATCATTAGGACATATTCTAACTCAGTTTGGCTATATAATGAAGGGTGTAGGTGAAAAGTCGTTTTTACAAAGAGATTGTTTCAGTGCTTGTTTTCAAGGCCTCTGAAGGTCAGAAATCGAGACAGTGAAATAGCACCAAATTTCCGCTCTGTGATAAAAATCAATAATGATTTCAGAGAAACTCCATCTATGTGTTACTGATAGGGCAGCGGTGAGACACACGAGAGAAAATGAGTCTTTCTAGTGTCTAATAGGGATCAAAAACTCCTTACCCCACATGTGGAGATACTGTTCAGAAAAGATTGTGGTTGGTTTGGCATTATAGATAAGAAACCTGAAAAATATAAATCATATGGTTTATTTTATTTTTATTTAAAGTGATATGATAGGATCAACAATGATAGAAGCTCACACACATAATAGAAGATACTTTATTTAGAGGTCAAATGCAAAGACAATGTTTTCAATTCACATGGTCATAGTGTTGTAATAGACAATAGCACACTTGATTCTTTCCTTCCTTCCATCTTTCCTTCCAACACTAACATTCATAAGTATAAACAGACTGTGCAAAAAAACAAAACAAAAACACACGGTTACAAACTATTACAAAATGTACAAAATTTATGTAGAAATTATACAATGTCACAAGTCAGGCTTGAACCGGGGTCTCTAGGGTGAGGGCTGAGAGATCTACCACATAGCCACACGTGGTGAGTTTAGACCCAAATGATAACACTCAAGCCAGTCTTTCAGGGAATGTAGATTTATTTATTTTTTTTTAAAAAAAGGTCTTTGCAAGAATAATCCAACAAAGGTTCTTCTAAGATCGAGGTATAAATAACAAGAACACAAATGAGAAAATAAAAACTCCACAAGGGGAGAAAACAAACCCAGAGAACAATTTCAAACAAAGCAAGGAACTCAAGATACCTTAGCTAGAGAGGCTTCAGTGATACCAGGCAGGAAACACAGGGCAGCGACTCAAAAACCGAGTGAGGGACCAAGGGAAAAATACTCAACTTAAAAACATTGGGGAGGAAATGGGGAACAGGTGAGCTGGATAACGCTAACAAGGTTACATGAGGAAGAACTAAGGCAGAGGAGAACGCAGGAGACCTCTAGAGGCACGGAGACACACTATAGGAGGTAGGATGCTGACATACAAAGGTTGCATCTTTTACATTTATAGAAGTTGCATTTGGCCTCTGAATAAAGTATTTTTTGTAAGAAATCTTCTACTATTGTGCAAACTGTTTTTTGAGCTTATGCATCTAAGTAATTTTTATTTATATAACTTTTTAAATATTTGATGTCGAGGTTCTACAGCTTTTCAGCTGTTTTTGCTCTTTTGTTTTTTTGTCCTTGCTGTTTTGCAAGGTTTTCTGGGTATTTCATAATGATCAAATTATATCAGAATACATATTTGTTCAACTGATGTAACTGATGTTCAAAATCAGCAAGATTTTGTAATGATTTTGAAAGAAGTCTCTTGTGCTCACCAAGGCTGCATTTATTTGATCAGAAATACAGTAATAACTGTTAAAATAACTGTTCTGTATTATTTTAATATATTTAAAAAATATATATATATATTTCTATGTTGGCATAGCTGAATTTTTAGCATCATTCCGTCACATGATGCTTCAGAAATCATTCTAATATGCTGAAAGAAACATTTATTAGTATTATCAATGTTGAAAACAGTTGTACTGCTTACTATTTTTATTTATTTATTTTCCGTTACTTTGTTCAATAGAAATAACAAATTATTATTTAAAATAGTTTTTTTGCAACAGTGTGTTTACAAAGACTTTATTGTATTTTTTCAATCAATTGAATGTATTCTTGCTTAAAAATTAATGACTGTATATCTTGATGGTTACTGAAAACAGTACCAGATGTAGTAAATTACATCATGAAATTGGTTATTCAAAGTTGTGAACAAATCATTCACCCGCTTCATTTTAGCCATTGTTGGAAAAAAAATTGCATACTTGGCTTGCTAATGAACTTCAAAGTTCAGCAATGCTGAACAAATATCATGTTCCCATCTGGCACTTGCATCTGATATCATATAAGGCGCTTCCAGTTTCCATTATGCCACATGTCAATTTAAAAGCTGAGTAAATGCATATACCTGTTATTATTAGTATAAAATGAGTTGACAGACCTGAAAATTGGGTATGTTTGACAAAATGAAATCAATTTTTATTTCATTTCATAAAAGGAGATTCCTATACATACTTGCTGCTATGATAACATACCACAGCCGGGCTTGATCATCTAGTTAAAATAATGAGGTGTTGTGGGATTCTGAATAGGATAATCAGCTGTTTTATTTAGGTCAATAGAACCTGCGTGTGCCTCGGAGAACAGCTCGCCATATTGCTCAAACATCCTCTAGTACCATTAGAGTTCAATCCAGCGCTCTGTTTACAATCCTGAACTAATTTTAGCTCCATACTGTCTGCCACCTCGTAGCCTTCTTTTAATTACCTGCCAAATGATAAAAAAAAGCACTTATGAAGAATTTCAATAGTTGTGATAATGCTGCTTACAGTCGGTACTCTGCCGAGATCCTCTTTTATTCCCTGCTGTTCTTTTCTCTTCTTATATCTGACCTGAATATGTGTAAATGTCATCTTCACCTGTAGGCTTCTCTCATTTGTATGTTATTTCCTCTTTTTTCTTGCTTTGCCATTCTTGATGGATTAGAGTAAAGATGCTGGTATCAGAACTTTGGTTATGCTGGATGAACAGGGAGGTAAGTTACGGCGAAAAACACATTGTGGAATCATTTAATAAGGTTGTGCAGTAAGTCATTTTTATTTGCTTATAGTAATTTAAAGGTTACGCATAATGCTTTTCAAGAATATCTATTTTGCAGATTAACGAAATTATGCATAAGGACGATTTAACATAGTTTATGATCATAAACATCAGGCCGTCTTGTCAAAAGTGAAGCTTTGAGAGTCACGTAAGAGGTAAATTGAACGATCGATGTTGCTGGTAATGACAAACAGTTCTCCTCTTCACCAGATGAAATATATCTGTGTACAATCCCTGGGGTGAAAGACTTTGCAGTTAACACTCATTGCTATTTTAGGATAATTAGGCAAACACACTCAATTCCACAAACAGCATAGGCATTTTAATGAAAAATAAAACAATAATTGATTTATCAATGATGTGACAGTTTAATAGAACCAGTCACATTTCTATTGATAAATTAAGCCCTTATTATGCTTCAGGCTTTATTCAGTTTTATGTGGATAATAAGAAGTGTAGAGCTCCTTTCCACATGGAAGAGAAATTTTAATTAGTCTGTCAAAACAACATACAGACCTTCCTCTCATTGTGTTAAATTATAGATGTTGTGTTCCTCAGACTGCCTCGGGACAATCCATTTCCTGCCTTAAATGATCCCGCCACCTTTCTTGCCTCCAGTTTTAGAGCAGAAAAACAGCACATCCCATACGTAAAGCTGTGCTCTGATTGCTGCATGCAACAGTCTCCTAGAGCTCAGGAGGGTTCCAGTTACCAGTTTACTAGTCATATAAAGGGAGCAAACAAAATGTCTTTTTTTAAAGGAAAAACTAAATTCCCATTCCTGCTGTAACAACCTGAAGTCAGTCTAACTCAAGGGCAGAGTGGTAGTAGCTCATTAATCACATTTTCAGCCTACAACCTCTGGGTAACAGCCTATGTTGTTAACCATCCCAAAGGAACGCTACACCATCTGTTTTATTTACAGGTAGAACATGTTGAGATTTTCACTATTCTTTGAAGAATCCTTGCATTTAACAAGCAAGATTTGTATAAGAAGGTACAGTTTAAATTTCTTTATCATATAGGACCCACAAGGACATGCATCCGTTGGATCTTCAGTCCACCAACTTAACCATTTAAAGTGCCTGTTTTTCTATAAGATAAAGCAGTTTTTTCCTATATTAATTCATTCTAGAATTTCCTACCAGGAGTGGGGTTTGAACCCACGAGGACATTTGTCCATTGGATCTTAAGTCCAACGCCTTAACCACTCGGCCATCCTGGTGACTTTAGAACTTTCAGTCACATATAGACGAATTCCTATAATCTAACCTATCTATCTATTTATTTGCATTTGTGGCTAAGAATGCGGAGTTCGAACCCACAGAGACATTTGTCCAGTGGATCTTAAGTCAAACTCCTTAATTACTCAGTCATCCTAGTCACTTTATTATACTACAAAACACCATTGTTCTTGAGAACTGCTTTGTTAGTAACACAACAAGATAGAGATCCATTACTGTAATATATTTAGATTACACATTAGTCTACCAGGAGTGGGGTTTGAACCCACGAGGACTTTTGTCCATTGGATCTTAAGTCCAACGCCTTAACCACTCGGCCATCCTGGTTGCGATAGTTTGTTTGTCTAATAGACTAAAAGACTTTTCCTGGATTAAGTCATTCTAGAATTGACATTTACTACCAGGAATGGGGGTTTAACAACTGAGGGCATTTGTTTCTTGGAGATTATGTCAACACCTAAAGCACTCAGCCAACCTGGTTAATTTGAACAGGTTGTAGTTGTAGAAACTGCTTCTCTAATATGCATTTAAGAGTCTGGATTTCTGTTCCTATATAAATTATATATAAGCTGGACTTATTTGCTACCAGGAGTGGGGTTTGTAATTGGTCTAAATTGATATAAATATCCACAATTCTGTTTTCTCTCATCTTTATATTGTGAAGCAGAATTACTAATTCAGTTAGTATTATGTTTCAATTAATTGTCCTTGTCATGGCAGGCACATCTGCCAGCCTATTCTCGTCCATTTAAAAGGGTACTGTTGGTTTTATCAGTACCATTTACTGACAATATTAAACAAATGTTACCAGGAGTAGTAATTGAACCCACGAGGGAACCAGCCCATTAGATCATAAGTCCAACGTCTTAACCACTCAGCCGATTTCTAGCTGCTTGGAAAGGCACTAAAGCGGCTAGCTGGATGTGCCACAATCTGTGTGCCATCACACAATAGGCTCAGTCCTGGTATTCTTCCACTTACATGCAAAAAAGTAAATATATGCACTACATCACTATCAGCCAATGACGAGATGACTCCCTCACTGTCTCTTTCTCACCCCTTCCCCCTCTTTCTTCAGTCACGCTGCCGCTCATGGGATTAGCAGCAAAGCCCAATTAGCCGTTTTTCTTTTTGTCGCTATAAGGTAGTAACCTCGCACTAAACCAAGTCAGTTGTATTTAAACTAGAGGAATAAAATGAAGGGCAGATGAACATGAATGAAGTGATTCTTATTATTGTTATTCATTTTCATAAAATTGCAACATCTGTTTTGCTCCCCCAGGGATTTTACAGTTTTCTAAAGCCCTAAAGGAATGTTTATCCCTTCAGTCAGTTGTTCATTTCAGTTCATGAATGATCAACCATTACATTCTCCAGACTACTTCCCCTGCCACACAAAACTAATACTTATGCTTCATATTTCATTCTCTTTTGTTCTGTATTTCGGTTCTGTTTCTGATCATCTTCTCTCTTTCTCAGCATTTGCTCATGATGCCATGTTCATTAACACACTGACTGTTTTTTTCCCAGTTTAGCTCAGACAGGGTGGCTCAGTTACTCAGGGCTGGAAAGATATACTAAGTAAAAATATACTAAATTAAAAGTACTATTATGTTGCCATGGAAATGTTGTGTGAGTAGAAGTAAAAAATGAATTACTCTACTTGAGTAAGAGTAGCTTATTTCATGAGTAGTGAGTACTGAGCTGTGTATTCTGCCCACTTATAATAAACACTGTACACTGCAGTTTAAAAATGTAGAAAATAGTGTACATGCTGTAATTCACATTATCTTTGTTGTGTGTCAGATATATCTGTCAATATTTTTCATAGCTATCATATCTATCAATATTTAACAAGAATATGTATCATCCAACAGTTTAACTTTTGACTGCCAACCTTTTATAATACTTCAAAACAACACAGAAAGACTTTTTTTTTATTTTTAATAGGTTAAAAATCAGCTGTAAGGCCTTACACTGAGCAAGCTATTGTTGGACATAAAATAGTGTAAAGAATACAAAAAGAGTCCAGCATCACACACCAGAGATGGGTTAAAATGAGAGAGAGATTTAAAAAGAGCCAATTTCTTTGCCAGTTTTAGCGTTTTGTGATAAAAAAAAAAAAGAGAATATAATAGTTTACCTCAGTTTAATGTACTGAAATAGGCTATAGATGACACAGAATATTGTAATTCCATTCCATTGTATATGTTATAATTATAAATGCACATTGTTCTAAAAGGGGGTTGGATCATCCTCTACCTTTTACATAGCTACATTTCAAATTGTTACACTGACAAAATAATTTGTAAGGAAAAAATTGCATTATATATGGAAGTATTTCCAGGGAAACTTCTTCAATAAATAAAATACCCCATATACGAACGCACATTTCAAAGAGCTGCGGTGATCTCGGCGAATAACTGAATGGAACCAAAAATGTAGAGTTTAAAACAAACAAAGTTTTTTGTGTGCAAATGTACTTGTTAAATGAAAGCAAATTGTATGAAATGGATAAAACAAAAACAAAAAACATTGTTTGTAGCTTGATCGCATCACGTGCTGATCGAGATATAACAGAGTATAATTCCATTGGTCATCAATAAGGTACTGAATTTGGTCCTCCAATTTCAGTACATTAAGCCGTGGTAAGATGTTTTTCCACATTAAGCGGTTTAGGATGTACCCAACACACTTTTTCTAATACTGGCGAGTGCTGCAGGACGCATGCAGTAGAGAGTGTAGATCGCGTCTCTCTATATGCTGAAGTAAATAAATGGGAGTGGAATTCCCCACATTATGAAATTGGCACTTCCGAGAGTTGTCAACATTGTACACAATACCTGCAACTTCTCAACAATTTCAGGCGCTATAGATAGGTTAGCCTATAAACAGATCATTTAGTAAAGGCACCCTCACACTACAAATTTAATTAGGTCGCTTCTGACAATCCAAGGTAAAGCCTGATTATCTTGATGGTTCTACAGATTATCGTATCAGATTTTCCTGGTGTGATGTGTGTTAAGAGTCATTGAATCCGCTTGGAAGAACGATCTCAAATCGTTAATTAGAAATCCTGTTGATTGGAGGAAACCGCGAGCACTCTGTAGATTTTCATGTGGAACGAAATGATACTCAGTGATAAAGGATAAATGATGACGGAAGCATAATACAAAATCATCCAAACAGTTTTCTTTTAACAAACATTATTATCACCATTTCTTCTTGCCCATCGTCCGCCATGTTTGTTTACTCTAAAGTCACGTTTCGAGACTCCCGACCACAAACAAAAGGAAAATGGCGGAGTAAAAGTACAAAAGCATCATTTAAAATGTACTCAAGCAAATGTAAAAGTAGACAACTACTTTAAATTGTACAATGTTTGATAAAAACTACATTATTAGCCTACTGTAACATGTGTATTTGTAATTCGTCACTTCACACCCCTGCAATTACTGCCTAGTCATGCCAAGCCTGTATGCCAACAACCACTGGATTCCCTAAAGCCATAAACTTATTGCTTTTTAAAAACAGATAGTTCACCCAAAAATGTTGTTCTGAACCTATATGTCTTTTTTTATTCCATGGAAATGTGATGCTACTCTTACAGTGTTTTATTTATTTTTTATTTTAGAAATTTTGAAGCTTGACAGCCCAAGTTTTTCCCCTTTTTCTTTCATTATGTGGAAAAAAGCGATATTTTAAATTCCTCTTTTTGTGTTATATGTCATATGGGTTTGGAACAACACGAGGGTGAGTAAACGACGACAGAATTTTCATTTTGGGGTGAATTATTTCTTTAATTACTGCTGTAATTCAATTGAGGCAAATTGTCAAGTTGAGCATGAATTAAACAGGTAAATGCATTTGGGTTGAAAAGACACTTATTATTTGCATATGTGCTCTACGCCTCATAGACCATCTTCTCTGCACCACCTAACATAACCACCCACCGCCATCATTCAAATGTCTCACACGTTTTGAGTAGATGTGTTTCTGGACAACTTAGATGTCATTTGTCATCATCGTTTGTCTGCCAGGATGCAAAGTCTCATTTCATTGCTGTCACCCCTTTGTCCTGACCAGAACAACTCGAGCGTGTTGAAGATGGCATGAACCATATCAACAAAGACATGATGGAAGCTGAGAAAAGTTTAAAAGATGTAGGCAAATGCTGTGGACTTGTATGTCCCTGCGACAAGTAGGTACTGGTGAAGCGTCCAAGGCTTTCACCTGTCTGCTGCTGTCTGACTGTCTCTTGTCACTGTGAATGTTTAAGCCTCTCTCTTTCTTTTTGTCCCTCTTTTCCTCCTTGCCTTTCCTTTCTCTTTCTCTCCTTGTTCCTTTTCCGCACTCTTTAATTTCTTTTGGGGGCATAATTGACTAATGTATAAATCAGAACAACTGGAACGCATCGAAGAGGGAATGGATCAGATCAATAAGGACATGAAAGAAGCAGAAAAGAATTTGACGGATCTAGGAAATCTCTGTGGTCTATGTCCGTGTCCATGTAACAAGTAGGTGATGCCTGTCGCCTGCCTGCCTGCTTGCCTGCCTGAACCCGACAAATAGGAAATAAAAGCACGTGGCCAGTTTGCACGCTCGCTCCTGCTCGCTCCGTAGCTGCGACTTCCCCCACTGCGCTCTGCCTGGACTACTTCTCTGTGTATGGGGATGGTGGTAGAGCTAAGTCCGTCTGCGGCGGCACTGGTTAACCCATAGTTGTAGCTGTAGGCCCTGCTCTCTGCCGGCTGAATGCGCAAATATGCTGGGCTCTATGCTTCAGTGATCCGTTGGGCAAGGACTGTTGTACTTAAATGTTAAGTGCCTGCTTAATATGCATGTGCTACTTTTCGAAATGCAAGCATTACACATTCCTTGAATGAACATTGTGGACCGCAGATTAGAAATTCACGCTTTATTTACTCAACGCTGGCAGAGCTGGCTTCTTAGGGGTTTCCTTAAAAGGCATAGCATGTCACTGCATGTGGTGAAAAATGTTATCTTGGCTATATAAATGGCCAATGTAATTGATTATAGAACAGATGATTTCTAATTATGTGCTATTCGTATCTTATTAAAGGTGCACTTTAAGTCATTTTTTCTTTTATTTGAAACAGTTAGTTCTGGTCCTCAAATCTGATTGGTTATGTGGCTTTATAAAATTCGCCGAATGTTCAAAAACACTGATTTGTTCAGGAACAAAACAAGTGACTAACTACAAGTGAGTCTTTGAATCATTTTCTCAACTGATTCATTCAACACTGATGCATTCAGTAACAAAACAATTGACTCTTTAAGTGAGTCATTGAATCATTCATCCAGGAACTAAACGTGATTGTCTTAATGAGAAAGCCATTAAAACGTTTTGTTTTTTTAAACTGATCCATTCAAAAACACTTATTTATTCAAAAAAGAAACAAGTCATTATCCAAGAGCCTTTTATTGGAAACAACAGCGTGATGTTGCCTAATTTTATGGCTTCAAAGTGGCTTTGACAACAAATTATTAAATATTTACACTGTTATATACATTAGGTCATTCATAATGCTTTAAGGGAATAGACAGTACCAGTTTTTTCTGATTGATGGATATTGCTTGAGCGCTGTGGGTTGTTTAACTCTTTACTGGGAATTTAATCTGTAAAGTTGGGTGGAAAAAATGACTTAGTGCACCTTTAAACCATGTGAATGCACAGCACATTCAGTCACGTTTTCAGTAATATCCAAGTGGACACAGACGTTGGTTCTCATTATTCTGTGTTTCATGAGTTGCAAATATTATGTTAATGATATTCTGTGTTACCAACTCTTGCATAATGGTGCAGGCACTGCATAAATACTCATGTGAGCAACTGTCACTGGCTAAAAAGTGTTGAATGACCATCAGTAGTAATGCAGGCCTTCGCCAAACGCCAGTTGTTAGATGAAGTATTTATGAATTTTAACTGCTGGGTAGTTTGTTATGCCTTTTATGTATTTGGGGTTGAAATAATCAAAGTGTAACAGAATAGAACATTACATGTATTTTATTTTGTACTTTTAAAGTCAACATGAAAGGGAATTCACATTTTTATTTCTGTGATTCAAAGTTTGTATATTGACTACCCAATGGGCAAAAAAATGTTGAGTTGGTGTTTGATTTTTATGCATCAGTAATTAATTGAATTGGGAAAAGTGATCTTTACATGACAGGTAGTTTGATGGGAGGGCTTGTCAACTGAAAAGAAAAGTCGTTTCAAGGGTGATGCAAGTTATTACATTTTGATGAATAATAAAGAAATAATTGAAATAATGAATCATGCACAGTAAGACCAGAACATGTATTAAGAAAATAAACATAGTTCAGTTTAATATCATGTTGACTTTAAAGTATGGGCAGATTAATTTAAAGAAGATTTTGGCTAACCTCAGAACTTTTTATTCATGGTTCTTTTTAAAGACACGCACCTGTTTCTGTGTCAGTAAGGATTAAGGTCACGGTTGAGTCTAACTGCCTCTGGTCAGAGCATTTCATGTCATCTCCTGTAATCACGATGGCAGTGGCATAAGGCAATGCATACCATAAAATCTATATTAAAAAAAAACGAAAAAAAAAAACAGCCCTATCTTACATAAAAGGTTGAAATAAAGGTAAGAGCTTATAGCAAATCACTTGCATTGCTTAGAGAGTTGCTGTGAACTTAAGCTTTGTTCAGACAGAAAAAAAACGTAAACCTGTATAGCAGGTGACATCCAGTTTCTACAAACTTGACTCAAATATATATGGTTCGAAATCTAATTTAAATCAGATTTTTTTTTTTTTTTTTTTTCAATCTGTTTTTTTCTTATTTGGCTACTTAAAGAGCCTGAGGGAGGGTGGACTCATCAGTAAAATTATGTGTATATATATATATATATTCTTGGCCTTGTGAATTTTAGCAACATCTCGCTGTAGTTGTGGAAGATTCTACTGAATTCTCTTGGGGTCATGTGACACTTAAAGGGATAGTTCACGGCAACATGAATATTCTGTCATCATTTACTTACCCACATGTCGTTCTAAACCTGTATGACTTTTTCATCTACACAAAAGAAGATATTTTGAGTTCAAACTCTTTTTGTCCATACTGATAAATTATTGGCAGTGTTATTTACATAGTAAATACTATTATAGTATTTATTAACATTTAGATTTAGCTTTTATTTTTATATTTTCAGTTTAATTTTACTTTACGTTTCAGTCATTTTGGCATGTTTTTGTTATTTTTATTAGTTAATATTTCTGTTTAGCTTTAATTTATTTTTATTTCAGTTCTAGTTTTAGTAATTCTAGTACTACCAGTCATTATATGGGAAAAAAAACAAAAAAACACTGAATCTTATTTCAAAGTATTTTATTTTGTGTTCCACAGAGTCTGTAAACACAGGTCTCTAATGACATGGGGATGAGTAAATGGTGACAATTTTCATATTTGGTTGAACTGTCCCTTTAAGTGATATATTGACTGTCTGAACAAAACAGATCACTTGCTAAAGATGGTATTTGAAAATTGGGTGCGGTGTGAACAAAGCCTACTGTATGCATACTGTTACTAAACACAGCCTAATTCCCCTTCCCTGCCTGAATGCAATGCATGTTACTTGTTATTATAAAAGCTTTTTATTGGTCTATTGATTTCATTTTAGATCTAACAAACTGTATCTAAATGTTTAATGAATGCACATTATATGTTGGGAATAGGTCTATTCTGTACCCTCACTGAGAACATGTTACTTCTGAATGCTTCTCTTTATCTCTTCACCTTTATAATTGTTGTGAACCTCCTTCAATTAACTTGTCACATCTCCATCAGTGTCAGTGTAATTGTCTGTCATGCCCCACAGTACGTGACGTGTGTACGTTAGTTCCAGGAAAGCGATACGCTATGTGTCGTTCATTTATTCATGAACACCTTTAGTGCATGTAATTGCATAAAATGCAGATAATCCTGACCATTTCCCGTTTTAAGTGTTACATCTTCATGTAGTTCCTCTCAGTGCATGTCTAGTAGTCATTCAGCTTCTCACCCTCTCTCTCACTTCCTGTGGTTGCTCAGGCTGAAAGGTGGTGGCCAGTCCTGGGGTAATAACCAGGATGGGGTGGTGTCCAGCCAGCCGGCCCGTGTGGTCGATGAACGTGAGCAGATGGCCATCAGCGGAGGATTCATCCGCAGGTCAGTTGCCTCTAAGAAAAAGACTCTAAATATATACAGTAAAATTCAATGGACTTTGGTTATAAATAGACTTATATTTTGACAAATTATATAATTTGTCATTAGGCATTAATATATATATATATAATGGCATATCTATCTATCTATCTATCTATCTATCTATCTATCTATTATTTAATAAATAAGGGGATGACTTTTTTGCATTGAGACCCTTTTTTCATCACAATTAGGCAAAACTCCAATAATCATGATGAGGTTGATATCTTCTTCACATTAAAGGGTAACACTTTATTTTACAGTGTCATTGTTACATATGTTACATGTAGTTACAGTCGTAATAACTATAAATGAGGAATAATTGCATGCAACTAAACCAAACCAAACCCTAATCTTAAACCTATAGCAAGTACATGTTGTTACTTAATATTACTCAGTACTTAAATGTATAATTACAGTGTAACAAAGACACCTTAAATTAAAATGTAACCCATTAAAATAATGTATAAAAAAGATGGTTACTCTTTATTGTAAGGTGTCAGTATTACAGTGTAATAATACATTTAATTACTGAGTAATAATAATTAACTGCATGTACCCTATAGGGTTAAGGGTTAGGATGGGGGTTTGGTTTAGGGTTAAT
The DNA here is from genome assembly GCA_038088235.1 of Zacco platypus. Taxonomy (NCBI): domain Eukaryota; kingdom Metazoa; phylum Chordata; class Actinopteri; order Cypriniformes; family Xenocyprididae; genus Zacco; species Zacco platypus. The sequence continues at coordinate 13,646,314 of CM076069.1, forward strand.
TAAATGCAATTATGCTTAATTTTCTAGTTATTACTACAGTAACTACATGTAACATGTGTAACAATGACACTGTAAAATAAAGTGTTACCAAAAATATTTATTATTTAATTGTTTAATTGTAAATTTAAAAACTAGGTAATATTTGTTATAATGTCCTAAATTTGTATACAGATTTTTAAAAAGTGTAGTGTAGCATTTAAGTGCAATAAAAGTGACTACAAGGAAAAAATAAAACTGGAAAGTTGTTGAGAGGATGAAAGCAGCAGGAGTGTTTGGAAAAAGATTAATATATGTAATATAAAGTCTTGTGCTGCATCCCAAATCGATTACTTATCCTATGCCCTAAAAGAATGAACTATTTTTGTGAAGAAAAACTACATGCTTTTGAGTGTGTAGCAGAATAGTAGGCAAACTTTGGCACATACTTCATAGTTCATAATTACGTCTTTAATTGACTGCTCTCTCACTTAATTACGGTATGTGCATTAAACTCCCTAGTGAAAAATGGATACCAAAATGTATGTGAATTTATTTTATGCTAAGTATACTATAAATACATTTACATATTTATGTAATTAATATAAATCTGATAAATTGGAACATCTAATTTTGTAATTAATGCACTTTAGTTAAGTAGTGCTGAGGTATACTGAGGTATATCTGATTGTGCTACACTTTATTTAAAGACTGATATTATACAGAGATCATACTATCCTCACTAATAGTGATATTAAAACACATTTTAGGCTTGATATTAAGAAATGTGCATTTGTGCAGTAAAGAAGTCAGTGGATTTGTACTATAAATGTATTTTAAATACATTTTGGTAAAGTTTTTTTTTCACTAGGGCTGCCCTGTTCATCATCTTGTCACAGTTAAAATCCTCTATATTCAATTTAATTGAATTTCCTACCATTTTGGAGAGAAATGTAGCATGTTGATCTGCCAGTCATCCGTCTTTCATGCAGAGAACCCTCACCATGTGTTCGCATAATGATGCATTTAAAAGTTACACCAAACGTATCTTTATAAAAGTTCACAATGTTATTGCTGATGAAATATAATGTGAGTAGCAATGAATAAATATTTTTTGTTTGTAGTTCTTATAAAATCCAGTGTACAATGGGTTGAGGGCAATATTATCTATTTAGAGTGAGCGTACATAGATCTGCAGAAATAAACCATCTGAGTTTCTTTGGAATACTTATTTCAACATACCATGATTTGGGAGACATTCTAATTTCATATACTATTTAGGACGGATTTTATGCGAATTGGAATACAACATTGGTATTTCCACACTAATTAGAGAAGGGGACTGACTTACACAGTCACCTGTTCTTTCAGATATTATCTGATCATCAGTTTTTGTCCGGTGTTGTGTGGATAGAACCATTTAAGAGACATGTTAGTAAATACAGCTGTCAGTCAAAGAAGCTGACTGTGAGAGCATGGCCAAATAGTACTGTTGTTGTTTTCATCTATCTAGTGTATCGGCAGTAAGTGCAGTGTACTTCAGTTGTCAGTGAGTCACAAGCATCTCTATAATTGTCTGTTGAAGACGGATGTCCGCTTTTGTGCCAGACTGTAGCTTCAGGGATGGTCATGAAACCACTGAGCTGTTGTTGGTCCTTTGTCTCAAAATATCCCATGTCAGTCCGCAAACAAAATGGGATGTTCAGTTAGAAACCATATACAACTTAATTGGTTTAGACAGTTCAGTGTAGACAAAATCCACAGGAGAGATAATGTGAGAAACAGTATCATTCTGTGTTTAATGTCCTTTTTCTGTCCTGTACAACCCATCAGACAGAATTAGATCAACATGAAATCAAAATTGACAATATTTACTTATATAATACCATTAGTGCATGTTATTTTACTAGAAAAAAAGTCTTTCTTTGAAATCAGAATATATTAACTAAATGTTTAAATATATCACATTATGGACGTAAAATGGGTTGCGAATGGATTTTCATGTTGACTGTAATGTAGAAATGATCCTGAGGATATTGTGCCCATCTCAGTCAGTGCTCTCAATAAACCCAGACTGTTTTTTGTGTATCTTAAGGGTAACAGATGATGCACGAGAGAACGAAATGGATGAGAATTTGGAACAGGTGGGAGGTATCATCGGTAACCTACGCCACATGGCTCTCGATATGGGCAACGAGATCGACACCCAGAATCGTCAAATCGACAGGATTATGGACATGGTAAGATCAAGACATTGTAATATTGCACAGTTATTACTTAACACAAGAGCCTGAATACTGACTGCAAACTCTCTTGTGAGATAAGACCTTCTAATAATAACTAAACATGCTTGTTGGTGCTTGTACACATCCCACTGTAAAAATAACTTTTGAGATGAATGTTTGCTCAGAGTCGTGCGTTAATGAATTCTGGGTCTTAGATGTTCATTATTGTTTAATAAACTTTTAATAAAATTTTAAACATTAATATTTTTATCAGACATTTCATGAGTCTCCCGTATATTGATAGCGGCCAAAAATCCCTCACCTTCAAGTTGTTCTAAACCTGTAGGATTTTTTTTCTTCTGCTGAATTTTGAAGAATGTCGGTAACCAGACACTTCATGAGCCCCATTGTCTTCCACAGTATTTTTTTTCCCATTAGTCAGTGGGGACATCACCTGTTTGTTTACCCATATTCTTCAAAATATCTTCTTTTGTGTTCAACACAAGAAATAAATTCATACATGTTTGGAACAACTTGAGGGCAAGTAAATGACGACAAGAATTTTCATTTTTGGTTGAACTATCCCTTTAAGATGTGTTTTCAGTAATCTGATCACAAGTGGTCAGCCATGAAAAATCACACATTTCAAATACGTCTTCTGTGACCACTTGCGTTCATATTTTGTCATTACTATTATTGTTATATTCAAGTACTCCGTCTTAACTTAAATCTGAAGAATATTTTTTCTTTAAAACATCTAGTATCACAACGTGAATCGATGTTAATTAATTTAATCTCCCCCAGTTTCTGTTTGAAAGCAGTTTTTATTGAAGAACAGCTCTTGAAATTTCTGCAATCACAAAATGAACTGTGGTTAACTAATTTAATATATCAACTCTCCCAGTTTATGTTTGAAAACAAGCAGCTTTGTCATAATACTGGAGAAAATACCTACTGTATCTATTATCTTTGACTTCCAGGCTGATTCCAACAAAACCAGGATTGACGAAGCCAACCAGCGCGCCACAAAGATGTTGGGAAGTGGCTAAATCCATACAAGAAGTGCTTTGTCACCTTTTCCCCTCCCTGCTGTACCTGCAACAGTGCACATGTGCTTTTACCACGGTACTCACCCGACCGGTTTGCACATATGCACTTATCACCCCCTCCACGCTCTATCTAGAAAGTGTCGTCGTGTGTCTGTCTTAACTGATAGTCTAGTAAATGGTCACATTTACTCTGTATCTTTCTCTCCAAAGGTTAAATGTACATAGTGCATATTTGATGGCTAGAGCTCACATGTGAAGTTTCTTCTTCTTCTTTTTCCTTCTTTTTTGGTTGGTTTCTTTGTTTTTTTTAAAGTGTATATTTATTAAATATATATACACACATTTTTTGGATGAAATTTCTTAAAGGTTTTCAGTCACCTGTGTGTCCATGCTCTGTGTTTTACTCAATATAAGCCATGCTTCATATTCACATGTAGTGAGACAGGAGACGAATTAGACTGTGAGGTGCAGGAGATCACATGACTGATTGCTTATCTTAGCCTGCTATTTTGTAATCGCCTTTAGACAGTGTCCAGTAACGATTATTCCACCTGAAGTGGTCATATATGTATTCAGCGTGTCACTTTATTATTATTACCCAAGTCGTTCCCGATGTGTAGACATTACTGTACAGCATGGGCATGGTCAGTACATGCGTTCGGTTTGAAGTACCACAGTTCTGCATCATCACGATAGTGCCACACTTTTTATTTCTGTGCATCTGCAAAAATGTGTCAGTTGTTGTAAAATAAGTATAAGAAATGCCAATAAAAACTAATCAAACCTGAATCTATTGTTTGCTTGATCTGATTTAATATCTTCCTAACACAAGTGGAGCAGAGACAATAGCGAGCGTTTGGATACAAGAGTGTTAGAGTATCTGTACGCTGTACTAACCGAGATCCTCTTTGAACCAGAGGCTTTACATGGATTATGCCTGGCAACGTCACTAAGTACATCCAAATGATGAAATACACAAGTACACACACACTGGTTCAACACACACAGCATGGATAAACACTCACATGTGTAAACTAGGTGTTAAGGGACTGCTGTGCAATCGTGATTACTCAAGTCAGCTGCCAGTAATGTACAGCAACATTATTAATGGGCTGGAAAAATGTAAATAATTTGGGAAGATTGCAGATCATATCCATAATCATGATCGAGATAATAATCTTTGATAAAATAATTAAACTCATAAAATTAAAAAGCAGAAATAATTTATGTTTATTGTATAACAAATAATTAAAGTAATAATATTTGAAATTATTTTTATGTTTGTTGTTTGTGTGGTGCACTAATTTGTAACAAGAAAAACAGTGCAGTTTCATGTGCTATCAGAAATTTCCTACTCAATATTTTCTACTAGGAATCATGATGGACACCAGATTTATTCTTGCCTATTTATTGGGAAAATCTTATTAAATCCAAAATGATTTTTATGCCATTATGTCATATGCCATTTTTAAAGTTTATGGCCTGCCCAATTCTGGAACATCAATCCTGGGGCTTCCCAGTCGTAAATACATGGACATTCATGTCCAAATTCTAACTAGGAAACTGGTATTTATGATCATTCTGACAGCACACAAACCCAGCATTAGATTTGATGAATCAGCATATCAGCATATTACTGTCAGGATTATGTGTTTATGTGTTATTCATTGTATTTTGGTTTGGTTCTTTTCTATTTCTGTTACCCTGTCATGTGTATCCTGACCTAGTTTCCCTGTGTTTGTCTAATTATAAGTTCATCTGTTGATCATTGCGTTTCCTCATTTACCTCTCTGTATTTCAGTCCTGAGTTTCCCTTGTTTATTTGTCATTCTATGTCATGTATACTGGTTGTTTTGTTCCTCAGTGTTCCTATGTTTTCAGTTCTGTCAAATAAATACCATATTGCTGCAGAAATATCACTATTTGTCCTTCGTTGCAACCAAATTATGACAGAAGAATGGATCTTTAAAATGGATATAGCAGCTATTAATATAGCCCCAGTCGGAGGTTTTCAGAGGCCAAAAGGGGCTGGTCATTTTATTTTTCAAGATGGCAAATCTGGAGGTCTATGTGGAGGAGTTTATTAACATCAGCCACCTGGCCACCCTTGTGGAAGGTTTCAGGTGCGGTCTGGGATCCGGGATTAGATCTGACTGCTGATACCAAGAGGGGATCCCTATTGGACCTTGGCACAGCGCATTAATATTGCTCTGTGATTGAATGGGTCCTCATTTACAGAGGGGGAAACGGAACACAGAGCACAGCCATGCATCACCTGGCTGCACGGATACGACACCAGAGCCCACCGCAGACAGAGAACTCGAGCATGCCATGATGCATGAGCCAGTGCCAGTGGAGAAATGGACTAAGCCAGTCATGTTCCAGAAGCCTATATGGCTCCATCTTCCCTCTGGCTCCACCTCTGTCCTCAGTTCCACCAGCTCCACCTCAGCCCTCTGCCACACTGTATCTGCCTCAGACACTCATCGCTGCGGCTCTGCCTTGGCCTCCAGGTCCATCAGTGTCACCTGGTCCCATCTGCTCTTCATTATCACCTTGGGCTCCACTTCCATTGGCTTTGTCTCCCTGAGACATCATTGAAAACAAATGATAGGCATATGATTTATTAAGTGATGAAAATGTAGACTTAATAAAGTAAAATTATCATAACAGAATAATAGAAACCAACTTCCAATATCTCTGAAATATTGAACTCCAAAATCTAAGTATCATCTACGAAAAATGTCACAATCTTAATCAAAGGTCTAGTACAATGTTGACCAAAAATCCAATTAAAACATTACCCAAAAATCTAAGTATAAATCTATAAGTAAGTCTATAAGCATGTAAATCTATAAATCTGAGCAAAATGCTCTTGTCTAAAGAAAGTAAAGTTTGACGAGATCTCACTGGTGCAAAATGCAAAGAGCAAAAATCGAGTGCAAGAATGCAAGACTGAATCGAGACTGAACATAGAGGAAGATTGACCTTCTTATATACTATAAAAACTGGACACATCAGCAAGTTCCATTTTATGCATGTATTCAAAACCAGTAAACCACAAAAGTTATTAAATTAAATTTAAGATATCAAATTGTAGGTGTATCAGCATTTTGGAGGTCCAAAGTACAATTTAATCATGGTGCTAGATGACGTGATAGAAAATTGAGGGGTTGGTTCTCTTTTTCATGGAAGTCAAATGCACCTGTGAAAACATAGTCCTATAAAAACGTCCTCTGTGACCTTTGTTCAAACCATGCACATGTCTACTTCTGCAGACGTGGCCTTTAAAAATATCTATCTATGCATATGCCAGTGGAAACGTTCAGAAACCTAATGTATGCGTGTGCAGCAGAATTAGAAAACTAACAAAAGTCAACTGTATAGCTTTGAGAATCAGTTCAAGAAGAGAAACACTAAATGGATATTTGCTCCATACAAAAATATATATTTCTGTAAAAATATAATTAAGATGTTAAAACATAAACACAAGGAATATTAATTTTCTATTAACCTTCGTCAGTTATCCTGTCATGTGTATCCTGACCTAATTTCCCTGTTTTCCTGTTTGTCTAATTAAGTTCACATGTTGTTCAGTGAGTTTCCTCATTTACCGCTCTATATTTAAGTCCTGAGTTTCCCTTGTTCATTTTCCCATTCTGCATCGTGTATATTGCTTGTTTTGCACTTTTCAGTGCTGTTAGATACTATACTGCTACAAAATATCCTTATTTTTCCTTTGTTGCTACAAAAGTGTGACAATTAGTTGGTTTGTTAACATTATTTCATCGCGTTTGATTAAATTTACATAATCTGGAATGAGATTCTTACAATTTAAAAAAAATAAAAAAATAAAAACAAAAACTTACCTTGACTTCCCCCTATGCAAATTCTCAATGACAAAGAAGAAAAAATGAAAGGGTTACTTCACCCAAAAATTAAAATTCTGTAATTTATTACTCATCCTCTTGTCATTTCACACCCGTAAGACCTTTGTTCATACACAAATTAAGATATTTTTTTATGAAATCCAAGCGGTATATGACTCTTCCATAGACAACAATTTATGTTTACGCTCAGCGCTTCCAGGTTCCACACATGTGTGTGATGCTGGAGCCGGCCAATACTGAGCCCTTCTGTTGTAGAACCTGGAAGCGCTGTACGCTGAATAAAGTCATTATTTTTGTTTTGTTTTTCCACACAAAAAGTATTGCTTCATAACATTAAGGTTGAACCGCTGTCACATGGACTATTTTAACGATGTCTTTAGTACCTTTCTGGACCTTGAAAGTGGTAGTTAAATTGTTGTCAATAGAAGAGTCATTTACCTCTCGGATTTCATCAAAAAAACCTTAATTTGTGTTCCGAAGATGAATGAAGGTCTTACGGATGTGGAATGACACGAGGGTGAGTAATTAATTTTAAATTTTGGGTGAACTAACCCCTGAACATACAATACACGAGTATATACAAGCAAGAGTTCATTGTTAGTCACCAGCAGCACACACTCAATACCAATGTTACTCACATATGGAGCAGAAACAATACAAATGTTTTAGAGTCCATTTTCAGGCCTTAGCCTTGAAAAGCTTTTAATATTAAAGCAGGCCCTAAAGCTCTGGCCTGATCATAACCCTTCTTTTTTCAGTGATATTCCTCTGACCTTTTCCTCAAATATCTCTCTTTCTCTCCCTCTCTCTTACTCCATAATGAGAGTAAACACCCTTCTACTGCGGAAGTTTGTCGTGGTGCTCGGTTGGATCCATTTTCAACATTGTTTTTCAAAAATCGCTAACTAAACCTTTAAAGCTGAGCAGCACAACATCCTAGAACACAATCTTTTGCTGGTGACCATTTATGCAGCAACATAAATCCTGTTTTTTGTTTTCCTCTTTGTTGTGGAGAGGGAAACACAATGCTGCTATCGTCAGACGGAGATAATGTCCTTTGCTGTCCAAGCTGAAAGGGACTTTCTCAACCATAGCCTGACCTTCATATGGCACACTTATCGCACAACCTGAAAAACAAAATGCACATGAAAGCACTGTCAGCCAAGACTGCAATATCAGAGCCGTACTTCTGCTCTGCATTCTCTTGATGATTTTCTTCTGCCAAACCACATTTGTGGAAATGCATTTGGCAGATGCATCAGTGACTTGTAGATGTACACCGATACAGTATTTTACAGCACTAAGCTGGAAAATGGTCTCTAGAGGATGCTGACATCAGACCACAAAATGAATTCATGCAAGTACAATAATCAAGTGGTTCCGTTTTCATTTCTGGAGACTGATTAGGCATAATCAAAAGAGCCTGTGAAATCCCTTGACAAGCACAGCTTCTGTTCTTGTGTTGTTCCTATTGAAAATAGTCATTTCTTTAAATAGCCGAAAGGGTTAATTCACGTCACAGCCACTCTGCAAAAACATCAGATTCTTAATGAATATTGTCTTCCATTTTCCTTTTAAAAGATTATATTTCCTCTCATCCTTTGAAGGAGTGTATAACATATTTTTGTGAGAAAAGTATTTTCATGCTGGTTCTGTTCAATTTTCCAGGAAAAAAAAATCATGATTTCTGTCATTTATGGAAACGTTATGATATTTAAAAACGAGATGTAATTAAGATGCAATAATGCAAAATTAAAACTTGTGTCATGTCAGATTGTCACTTTCACCTGTTTTGAGAATGAAATGTGCTTATATTCAAGATACAATGAATGAAAATGAATTATAATAACTTTTAATTAAAATAATTTTAATAATTATATAACAATTTAGTATATATTCATTAATTTTGCTGATTTGTACATATTTTTTCTGGAAAATAAAAATGCATTAGATAAACAATATAAAATAGTCATTTTTGCAGTACATAAAATTTGCTATTGCTAGTCAGAAGCAGGCGGTCTCGTTCATATGCGTGCAAAATTAATCAGTATTTTATCATTTTTAAATGTGTATATCTGGTCAACTTTTAGAAGCATGAAAGCCAAAAAATATTTCTCAGGTTCTTCAAATGCAATATCAAATTAAGTTTTTGCTAAAATTCTTCAATTAATTTCTGGCAGAGATTTCTATTTGAATACTCCTGCTCTCTCAGGCTGAAATGTCACCTGTGATCGGTAACCTTATTTCGTGTGAGAGGCAGACGGGATGTGACAATTCTTTGATACATAATTTGCTCTTCAGCGTGCAGGTGCTGATTGAACAGGATCATTATTCAAAGATTGACACCCACTCTCACCACCCTCTCCTCTGAGTCACAGCCCTCCGCTGGCCTGTTCTTCATCTCAAAGTGCAGTCTCTCCCAGCCCACCTCCTCATCGCCCCCTTTACATTTCGCATCCCCTGTTCACGCTTCTATACACATATACCGTCTCCAGCGTCCTTTTCGCCAACTCATTAACAAATGCTGACAGCAATTCCAAAGGCTCTCCAACTCTGACTCACTGGGTTTTTGCAATAGTCTGAATGCATTTGTACATCATATATCATTTGAATAATCATTTAAATACACAAATACTTGCATATATATCCATCATTTTAACACTGTTCTTATAGATATATTATTGCATCCTTCCTGGGATTCGTATTCACTCACTCTGACAAACCAGTGATGGGGAAGACGAGGATGTGTGGGGGAAGGGAATCGGGAATTGCATAACCTTGGAGCTCCATCTTAGCAAAGTGGTCATAAGAAAAGGAAAAAAGGAGAGAACACAGAGGAGAAAATAAAAAGAAAAGCAGGAGAGAGTATGAGAGAGAAAGAGAGAGTCTCCATTTGCCCTTTATCCTTATAGTGAAAGGTGCAAAAATAAAATTAGGCTACAATCAGAGGTGTGAAAAAGGGATGACTGGGACAATAATGTACAGTTCCAGAGTGTTTATTCCAAAAACCCATCTATCTAACTATCTATCTATCTATCCATCCATCTATCTATCTATCTATCTATCTATCTATCTATCTATCTATCTATCTATCTATCTATCTATCTATCTATCTATCTATCTATCTATCTATCTATCTAACTATCTATCTATCTATCCATCCATCCATCTATCTATCTATCTATCTATCTGTGCATGCAAAAATATATTCACAGTGCAAAAAAAACAGTTTTATACAGCTTAGCTCCTCCCACCAAGAACCATTAAAAAGGTAAATAAATACAGAACAGAAAGAAAAAACACATTAAAAATATAATTATGTGAATAATGTTTCCACTCTGTAAATTTATTTTCATTATTTATCACAACATTTATTTCTTTTGTCAAATCAACTTAGATAATTAACGCAGTTCAGATAACATACTATTTAAAGTTTCTATTGATTAAATCAGTCGCCTTCATATTACAGTAACTCAAATTTTTAATTTCAAAGAACAACATTGTAAGGTAATTAAGTAACTGACTTTTTACAGTTAAACCAACCATTCTTTTTTACAGTGCATAAGCAATTCACCAACAATTTACATCACACAAAGTGTTAAAAATGTTAAAAAAAAACATTTTTTTTTTGCGTCAGAGCAGAGCCATGATAATTGATAATAAGCTTTATCAGATATAATATGACTTTGTATTGTAATACTGAATGCTTGCCATATATTATGCTATGGTATTTACTGTACGTACTACTCCAAAATAATTTTAAGAATACCATTTATAGTATACAGGTCAAAAATTTGGGATTTAAAATCTAATCTCTTTTTAAGTTATTTTTTCTTTATGCTATTTCAATGTATGTACAGAAACACAAGTTCCAACCTTTTCAAGTGATGTTTGCACATTAATGTGTTGGGGACTGACATCTAGTGTTCAAAGGGACTAGTTACACAGGCAACTTCTAACATCTAAATTAATGGAACCAATTCAGCCACCAGATATTTCTTGAATATTTTCACAAAAACTGAGTAATTGAGAAAAACTTTACTTGAAATCACCAAGTAAAGATCATAGGATATAAAACTATTTGATGTGTATATTTACTGTTTTTATTTATTTTTGAAGTATACTTGGATTTGTATTATTAGTATTATTAGAAGTGTTAGTAGTTTTGGTAACACTTTACAATAAGGTTCATTAGTTAACATCAGTTAACAACATTAGTTAACATGAACTAATAATGAACTGCACTTATACAGCATTTATTCATCTTTGTTAATGTTAATTTCAACATTTACTAATACATTATTAAAACAATTAATACACTGAACTAACATGAACAAACAATGAACTGCTGTATTTTAATTAACTAACGTTAACGAAGATTAGTAAATACAGTAACAAATGTATTGCTCATGGTTAGATCATGTTAGTTAATATATTAACTAATGAACCTTACTGTAAAGTGTTACCGTATTTATTTGTATAAATATATTTACTCAGCTAATTATTGAATTTATGAGTTAAAGCAATTAATATTACTAAAAACAAAAGCACATTAAAATGTTATTATTTGTACAGCTATAGTTTTGATTATTATGAGAGATGCACTCACATCTTTTATTAAATAACTTCATTATTAAACGTGGAGGCAAGGACAGGATATGAAAACCCCCGTAATTTCCCTGGTCAAGGGCAGCTGCTTAAAATCTCGCGATACTATTTGTGGCGCGGGATTTGGCTGAAGCAGATGAATGCGCAGTAGTCGTTCTGCAGCGCTATGGAAATGGCGCCTGCGTTCAAGCAGCAGTAGTCGGCAGTTATAACGTTTTACACTGAAGTCACTGGAATTTAAGTTTTCTCTTTGCTCCTGCTTTAAAGTTTAACACAACTAGACTACGAGATTTTATCCGTACGAGCGGAGTCCGGATTATGACCGGAAAAGAGTTGCCACGAAAGTCGTGTTTGAAGTATATGCAGTTTTCTTGAGGGCCGTCATCAGCACGCAGGTACAACGCTGTTGTCTGTGATCCTTTTCAGCTGTCTGTGTCATATTAGGATATTCTACAGCATTGTGCGTGTTTCTGTGGCTCGATGCGATTTAACGCTCATTTAAGTGGTTTCTTTAGTGTTGAAAGCGGTTCTGAGTGAGTCTCGTGTTGTGACCGTTAGCCACGGTTAGCCAGTGCTGCTAATCTGAAGGGCTCATGGTAACAGCCTGCGTGGGCTTAACTCGCACAACAACACGGTGTACCAGACGAATGTTTCATTACACATTGCAGTAAGCTTTTTAAATCAGTTAATCTCCAGTCGTCCTTGTAATTGGAGTCTCTTGTTTGTTTTTTTATGTATTGTGTGTTGCTATTAACGGAACCATTTCGTTGCTAGCGGTGCTACTGACGAGCTGTGCTTGACAGAACAAACTTTCCAGCAAAGCTATATTACAGACTATGCAAAATGAATGTTTTATGTAAACTTTACAAGGGACAGTAATGAATGGACGCTTTTATTTTGCCTGGAGAAGACCGCTGTGTTTGTCAGCTATAATTTGAATGTATTTGAATGCACTGTGAAGAGTTGTCTGCTAAGATTTTAAAGTGACAGTTCAAGTAATGACAAAGCATAACGGTTGGTTTATCATAATATTACGAAACAGAAATTGCCGCCGACGCCTGCTTTAGTGTACTTGGTGTAGTTTAACTTACTATTTAAATATTTTGAATAAATAATGAACAAAAGTGGATTTCAGGTCGCGGTTTCGCCATGTGAGTCTCAAGCATGGGTGGGACATGCAGGCTGCGCGGGCACATGGATGAGTCCTATAGGCTGCATCTGTTTTCATTAGATGACCATCCTTTTCCAGGGGGCAGTATTGCATGAGCCAATGAATATTAACCTTTACAAACACAGACTGTAAACCAACCCATGGGCTCCAGCAGAACGTGTAATTACTCATTACAAACGTTATTTCATGTTTTTTTTTTTTTTAATCTTCAGTCATATGATCATGTTTTTTTTAATGGATGTCTAAGCTATTTCACTAGTCGAATAGCTGTCCTTGTGGAAAATCTTTTCCTAGTCCAGTAGTCATGTAATTCAGACTTTTAGCTAAGCTTATTAGTCATCATGTGTGTTTTTTCACGATAGTGTTATCATGGCTATGCCACATATCTTAAAGCTGGTAAACATAAAGGCAGTGTGATCATCCTGGTAGTCTACACTAGGGTGATCAAATACCTGTCCTAAACATTACATGTTTTTATTATTAATAATTTCACTTTGTGGTTTTGAGAATTTGTAAAATGTTCTCTTTGATGCATTTTATTAATAGCAGTTTTATAGAATATCATCTAGCAACGTTTTTAGCTGTGAAACATGAGCTAAATGGCAATAAACACATTGTTTATTCCTAAATAAGTCTTTAAAACCGAATATTAAAATGTATGAGTATTATTACCATAAACTTTAAAAGGATTTACTGTTTATTTTCTAAACATCTTGTGAATAATTCACTGCACGCAGTTAATTTTGGTTGGTACAAGACTGACCTGTAATTATTACTGTAGTGTAGTCCATTTATGTTGTTTTACCTTGATTTATATTTTTGAGAATGAAATCTTCCATGTTGGTTAATTCCTAGCAAACAGTGCTATTTTAGTATTATTTATATATTAGTATTTATACTACTAATATTTATTAAAGGGATGGTTCACCCAAAAATAAATTCTATTATCTACTCACCCTCAAGTTGTTCTAAACCTGTATGAATTTCTTTCTTCTGCTGAGCACAAAAGAAGATATTTTTGAAGAATGTGGAAGAAAATTCTATGAAGGTCTTTGGGGCCCATGAACTGCTTGGTTACCGAAATTCATCAAAACATCATCTTTTGTGTTCAACAGAAGAAAGAAATTCATACAAAGCTTCATGCCTTTTTTTGTCCACATGAGTATGAAGCATATTTGGAGTTTCTGCGCGAGTGCGCTCTCAGGCTTCTAGTATGAATGAAATGTGCGTTTAGCCCTCAGTAATGCTCACTCCATCCTATTTTGAGTAAAAAAAAATAGGAAAAATAATGCTTCTATCTAAAAAAAAAAAAATAATAAATTTATATATTTTTCTCCAGTGTAGAGTTATTTTTCCCCCCACAGTGGATGCATAAGAGGGCTCATATTTCAGTTTAATGACATGTACTTTTTCCATACTTACTCACAAAAATTTAGAAATTGTCACTGATTTTTATTATAATATAATATTTTATAATAAATCCTTAGACCTAATGATTTATTGTCAAAGGCTGCCTGCATGTTAACAGGTAGACCTTACCCTGCAGTTTTTTGTTAAATAAGTTTATTTCTTTAATACACTTTAATATTTTTATTTAGCAATAATAATAATTAGTCTAGTCATATTAATTACCATAAGCACACTAATACTTTAGCTTCACTTGGATGTGCGCCGAATAATAGTGTACATTCATCTAGGTTAACGTTAGAGCGAGCAGCCATGGAAAGTTGCTACTTGCATGTTCCAAATGATAAGCTTTATTTGAGGGTGATGGGTGAACATTTGGATTTCCTGCACAAGATACTGTAATTACAACAAGGACTCGCCGTTAAAAACAATCTCACCCTCATAAGGTCTCATTTGTTAACATTTGTCAATGCATTAGAACATGAACTAAAAATGAGCAATACATTTGTTACAGTATTTTTTATTTTTTCATTTTTGTTAGTTAATAAAAATAAAGTTGTTCATTGTTTGTTCATGTTAGTGCATTAACTAATGTTAACAAATACAAATGTTTAGTAGTACAAACATTAAAGACTAACGTTTAGTTGACCATAAGGGGCCAGCCCTAGTTAGTCGTTTTATTTTTATGTTTTAGCAGTGTTTTTCGCCCCCTGGATCACTGACCATGAGTTCATCTGTACAGACCCACCAGTTGATGATCACTGTTTCATTGTATGTTTGGAGGAAACACAAGTGTAGCACCTGCTCCAATAGAGCTGACAACTGCTGTAGTGTGTGGGGATCTATTGAATTATATTTTATGCCTGATGTTTCAGGGCAGACAGATTGATTTTAAGCATGTGTTCTCTCTTCAGTAAGCATGCGTGACCTGGCAGCCCAAGTCGCTAGCAGCTTGCTGCGCTTCCCAGAGGTAACGATAGACGGTCTAGGGGAGGATGAAGTTACTCTCGACTCTGTGCTGCATGGGAGATTTACTGTTGGTGAGTGTTGTTTTACTCTGTCTTGAATTATGAATCCATTTCATATTGGGCATGATTTAAACTAATAAAGGAATTAATAATTATATTATCTTAATTATAATTAAGTAGTATTAATTTAATATATTAGAAGCCTTAAATTTTCCTTTTATCTTTCGCTGATGTCTCTTATTTCTTGTGTGCAGGGAAGAGTGGACTGGCCTGGCTTGCTTGCGGGCCTCAATTGGAGGTCGTCCATGCCATTTCTGGAGAGCGTTTCTCTGCCTACCGCTTCAGCGGGGTGTCCGAGCACCAACCCACGGTGTTGTCTGTACGGGACTTCTCTTGGCTGAAGCGCACAGGGCTGCTCATTGGTTTGGCGGAAGCAGAGGGCAGTATGTTGTGTCTGTATGATCTTGGTATTTCCCGTGTTGTCAAGGCAGTGGTCATCCCAGGCAGAGTGAGTACAGTGTTTGTTATACGAGTATCATTGAGGTCTTATTATAGGTTTAATATTTAGATTTTTTTTTTCACATTATATATTTTGCATTTTTTAAAATTTATAGTAATTTCATTTTGTGTTTTTGCCTCTTTTTTTTCTAAATATATTTAGCAGCATTTGATTTGAAAAGAACATCTACTTCTTCCACAGATCACAGCCATCGAGCCCCTGGTTAGCTATGGAGGGGCCAGTGCTAACACACAGCATCTGCATCAGAGTCTGCGCTGGTTCTTCGGTGTGGCTGCAGTGGTGACGGACATCGGTCACGTTCTGCTGGTTGATCTCTGTCTGGATGACCTGTCCTGTAGTCAGAGTGAACTGGAGGCTTCAGGTGAGACCCAGGGTCATATTAATTCAATTTGTTGATTTTTTTTTTTTTTTTTTTCTCTCTTTCTTTAGTAGGATGATAATCTCGAAATATTGTATTTTTTTGCTACAGATCTGGAGGTAGTCAATAAGTCTCCGTCTGAGATCCCTCGGTTACGGGAGGGTGTGACACAGCAGGGTAGACACCTGTGTCTGCAGCTCAGCAGCCCCACAGGTACTGGAGCGACAGCCATGCAGTACATCCAACGCACCAACCAGCTCGCTGTCGGCTTCTCAGATGGCAACCTGCAACTCTGGAACCTTAAGACCCTCAAAAAAGAGTGAGCGAAAGATAACAGCAAGCTTGACTTGACTCATTTTTTGCCCATTCTGTTACATTAAAGTAGGCATGAAATTAGTTGTCAACCAGTTTATCGCCAAGGCCAAAATATCAGCATCGATTGATAAGAGTTTTTGTTTGGCTGATGTGTTGGAAGTGGAATTTTTATTGACTGCTCTGAGAACGCCAGCTCCTGAAAAAACAGCGCTCCCGTTCTCCTTCATTTGTTTATGGTCACTATTTAACAGTTCTGTCTAATACGTTTTTAGATGGCAGTATTGTTTAATTTTATTTATTTTAAAGTATTATAATATTCTATAATATTATAATAATAATTATAATAATAATAATAATAACAACAAAAATATTAAATATATATATATATATATATATATATATATTTTTTTTTTTTTTTACTTTTTATGAAAAGTGCTGTATTAGGATTACAGAATCAAGTTGCCATCTCAAGTATAACTCTGTTTATTTTACAGATTTGTATAATTTTTAAATTTAGTTCTAATTTATTGAATATTAATGGAATATATATTTATCAGATTTATATCGGCCACCCTGCTCTCTAAGATATTGGCATCGGCCATCAAAAAATCAATATCGGTCAACCACTACATAATCTATTTTCAATAATACATTTCAATTGGATGTATGTCATGATGGGCACGAGGTCTGTCTCTACCTCTTGTTTTATCCCGACTATAATGTATTATTTCACCAAATAAATTTGTTTCTGAATATGTCCTCTTACTCTCTAGATATCACTCCCAGCTAGAGGGTGGCAGAGTTCCTGTCTATGCATTTACCTTCCAGGAGCCAGAAAATGACCCTCGGAACTGCTGCTATTTGTGGGCAGTGCAGTCTGCACAGGATCAGTAAGTTTGCTGTATAATGTGCTCATATCGACATAATCATCTGATTGTTTACTTTATCTGTTTTTGTACTGATTTTATTTTGGTGTACTTTGTCTTTGCAGGGAGGGGGATGTGGTCAGCCTCCATTTGTTACAATTGGCCTTTGGAGAGAGAAGGTGCTTGGCTTCAGGGAAAATTATTTATGAGGTACAGAGCTATGCAGGATTCTACATTCTCATAGATTTATCTGAATGATGGACAGTCTTTACATCAATTTACAATGTTGTTGAAAAAAATTATTGATTCTATGTGTGATGTTTGACTCTTAAGGGTCTGGAGTATTGTGAGGAGCGTTACAGTCAGGACTTGAATGGTACAGCGTTTCCCATGAGAGCTCAGGCCACCAATACCCGTTTGATCAGCTGTCAGACTATAGAAAAGTTTCGCCACCACCCTGATCGGGACGACAGCATGAATGAAGGTGTTCTTGCATGTCTAAAGCCAAATACTTTGCAGAGTGATTGACATACTTTCTATAATATTTGTTTTTCTCTTTCTTTAGTGGCATCTCCTGATACAAGTGTGTCAGTTTTCAGCTGGCAAGTCAAATCGTACGGACAAGGCCAACCTTCGACCTTTGTAGGTGTTTTTGACATTAACAGATGGTACCATGCTCAGATGCCAGATTCATTGAGGTGAGTATGCAAGGAGCAAAAATTAAGTGTTGCAAGGGACATGCAACTCAAGTCCTTCCATATTGGCGCATGTAAATAAATGTAGCTTGCATTAAAGTCCTTTTCTCTTTACCTGTCCAGAGCAGGAGAATCTTTACGGAACTGTCCATATCTGGCCGTGTGGTCTCTTGACTCTGTGATCGAGACGACAGCTCCCTGTACTCTGTTGGACATCCTGATTCATGAGCGTAGTCTTAGCAGGGGTCTGCCCTACACCTGCCCTCCACCGGAACAGTTCTTCAATCCCACCACTTACAACTTTGGCAAGACATGTTTATTTCATCTACATTTATTGCATTTATAATGGCTGTGTTGCGCTTGATTAAATAGTTATTAACCTTCATCTTTTTTCTATTCTATCTAGATGGAAGTTGTTTGCTTAATGCTGGAATTGTGCACTTTACTTGCTCTGGCTATCAGAAAGAGGTTAGATTTTAGCTCACTGTCTACTATGCAATGCTGAGTCTTTATTCATCTGCTCCATTAATCTCTTACTGTTTACTCTCAGACCCTTAGCTACTTGAAGACGGTGGCACCGAGTTTGGGTGAAAGCATTTCTAATGGATACTCGCGCTGTCTCATGTCTGGCCTCCTGTCCTCTTGTCTGGCTGATGTCCAGCCCTCCAGCCTCTCACAGGTAATGCAACCTTTGTTTAACATTTCAGTAATAACCACACTCTAGTCTAATTTGTTTGCTTATTTGCTAAATAGATTTCACGCACATGTAGAACTATTGGTATCTAAATGTTTGTTTGTAGCTGTACATTTTTCATTGAATACCATGTGATTTGATTTCAGGAAGAGCAGCTTGATGCCATTTTGTGCACTGCTGTGGAGACAAGCTCATTGGGACTCATCACTGGCTGTATTAAACAGTGGACCACTGAAGGTGAGGATGGGAGAAGTAATGCTTTCGTAATTTATAAAACCTTGTTTCATCCCTGAAAAGTTATTGTTCAAAAGTTTGAGGTCGGTAAGGTGTTTTTGAAATGTTTCATATGCTCAAAGACCTTCTTTATTTGTTTAAAAATTTTATGAAAGCAGTAATGTTGTGAAATTGATTAAACTTTAAAATATATATTTTTTGTGTGTGTGATGGCAAACCTGAATTTTCAGCATCATTACTGGAGTCTGCAGTGTCACATGATCCTTCAGAAATCACTCTAATATGTTGATTTGGTGCTCTTAATATTAAGGTTAAATTGTGCTGCATAATATTTTTGTGGAAAACAGTGTTTTTTTTCAGGATTCTTTGAGCAGTGAATTAATAAAATTGATTTGAAATAGAAATCTTTTGTGACATTTTAAACATCACTTTTGGTATATATTTTGCCTCCTTGTTGAATAAAAGTCTGTCTTTCTTTCAAAAAAAAAAAAAATTAAACTGCCCCCAAACTTTTTAATGGTAATGTACTTCATATAACTTCCTTTGCCACATTTCTGCACACAGAGCAACCAGGATCAGCAGTCAATCTGCGCTATATACTGGAGTGGGCCTGGAATAAGGTTGTGCACACCAAAGAAGAACTGGATGAATTATGTGAGTTTCCTGCACATTTCTCTCAATATGGTTGTATTGCAAATTTAACAGTGTTCTGATCATGTGCTTTCTGTGCATCCAGGTGCTCCGCTTTTTGACAGCTCGGCAAACTTCACAGATCCCCAGACACTGCAGCTGCTACAGCACAGTCAGCGCTTGCTGGCAAACCTCAGCACCATTTTCCACTGTTTGCTAAATGAGACCCAGGAACTCACACAGAAAGGTGTCTGAGTATACTTAGAATCACACTTGCATATGTGAAGTTGAAAATCACTAGAATGACTGACTATTTTTGGTTACATGCAGGGTTGATTGGACTCATGAACAAATGCATGGTGTCTAGTTTGATCTCCCAGTACGCTCAAGTGGTTTTGTGGTTCTGCCGGACTGGTCTGCTTCCAGAGGGCTTTGGTATGACCGTGTTCAAAGCTTTACTCAGACTCTCTGTGATTTTTAAACAAATCTGTGCATTGTATATGCTGAACTTGGTGATCTTCTGTCAACAGATGATGAAGATGTGTTGCAGATATCAAGACCCTTTTACAGTCATTCTATTATAAAGAATTACTACATCGGCCAGAGGGAGGAAATGCGGAGACTGGCTAAGTAAGTTGCTGAATTTCCAAAGCACCATTGGGCTTTTATTTATTTGGCCTTTTATTTGTCTATTATGATTGTAATAATATAACATAATCATCCTTGCTCCTTAAGTCATTAAAAAAATCTTTTCCTACCAATAGGGACAAGTGGTGTGCAGACTGCCTCCTGATTGACGGGCTGGTGAGTCAGTGTGGGGAACGCCTTACTGAACTTTGGAAAAGGGATGAGGGTGGAACAGGACTGTATCCTCCCCCATCACTTCACGTAAGTTAAGACTTAAAAAATGTGTATACAACATTATGCTCAGCTGAGCTTAATTTTCTGTTTGTTTTTTTTCTATGTCCCTGGTTTAGGCCTTGCTGGATATTTACCTCCTGGAAAACATTGAAGAATCTGCCAAACATGCTATTGTATCCTTTGGAGGTTTCTTTAGTACATCTAAGCTTTCCATAAATATTGTGCTTTTTGCTGCTGGTTGGAAAAGATTATTCCTTGACTCAACCTCTTAGGTTATTTACTTGCTACTGGATGTGATGTACTCATTTCCCAATAAAAGTGGGGCATCAGTGGAGTCTTTTCCCACAGCGTTCGCCATTCCCATTGGGTTGGTGAAACTGGTACAAGGCCTATGGTTGCTAGATCATCATGATCACGAGGTATAAAAATCAGTGTTGAGCTGCTTTCTCATCGATGCTCTTATACTAGTATTTTTAGAAGAAACTTTAATTTGTGGCTTGATTTTATAAATGGTGTCAACTTTGTGAATATTTTATGGTGTTTAAAAGTTGTCTACTTCCAGATGTGGGAACTATATCAGTTTAAGCACTATTGGTATATTTTGTGTGAATGCAAGAGGTACAACATGATACTTCATAAATTATTTGTATCAAATGGTTTTCATCTCCACCAGAGCTCTCTTGAGCTGCTGTTGCACCCAGCCACAAGTCACTCTCTGTGGAGCTGGCAGCATGAGCGTGTCCTGCAGGCTTTGATGTGCCAGCAGAAACACAGCATCGCCCTGCGCTACCTGCATGTGATGAAGCCTCCCATGTGCAATACCAGCCAAGCCAAGCTGTGCCTCTCTGTCATGCTTCATAACAGGTACAAACGTAACTAACCAGGTAATTAATATGTCAGCTTATGGTGAGTTTATTTATGGTTACTCGACTCTTACTTTTGGTTTGTTTTGGGCTGGCCAGGTGTATTGTGGAGGCCTGGGCTTTGCTAAGGCAGCACTGTAATAAATTGAACATGGAGGAGATGATGAGGTTTCTCTTTGAGACCTGTCAGGAGCTGGGACTGATGAAAGAGCTGCTTAAACTGCCCCTTGGACGTGCAGAACAGGTGTGTAAATCTTTACAACACATAATATTTAATGGATGTTAAAACACAAAATAAATAGTTTAATTCAGCAAGGACACAAACTTTATCAAAAGTGACTGTAAAAACTTCAGTTCAGACTGATGGTAAATGTGGCCCAAATATAATTTTTTTTTCATATGTGATGCATCTTTTTTGTCATGAGAGTGTGAACAGTAAAAGCCACATAGAATATGATCTTTTCAATTCCAATTTGGGCCAGTTCCATGTATGATCCTTTATCTGAAACCAGTCAGCTATTTTGCAATGTGACCTCAGTCTGAAGAGCAACATTAGTCACAATTCTATGTTCATGGCAGGCCATTAAAGTCTTTGCATACCTGAAATTATCAAGACACTTGCGAAAGGTGTCTGTGGAAAGACAGTGACGCGTATAGGCTCGTATCATAAATGTTTTAAAAATTCCCCTTTTTTTTTCTCATACTTTCAAAAGCATAAAATCTTAAACCTCAAACTTTTGAACAGTACTGTATATTAGCACTGTTTTGTTTTTAAACTTTAATTCAAATCTGCAGGAGTGTTTGGAGCGGTTCCTTCAAACCACCGGAGGTTTCCAGAATCGGGAGCTGCTCATGGTCCACTACCTCCAGCAGGCAAATTATGTGCCTGCCCTTCAACTCAACCAGACCCTCAAAGTGAACCTAGCAGTATGTTCAATTTCATAGTATAGTCTACATGTGTTTTTGTTTTCTCTAGTTATTTTGTTTAAAAAGAATTCATGTTCATTTTATTTTTAATTCAGGCTGATCGGGATCCTAAAATGAAGGAAAGGTCAAACACAAGGAACTCCATTCTCAATCAGTATGGGAAGGTTCTTCCTCGGGTTCAACGGAAATTAGCCATTGAACGAGCAAAACCTTACCAACACCCTGCTACAATTCACAGAGAAGGTATGGATGAAAGTCATACTCCCTGGGACGCAATTGTTAGAACTTGAAGCTTTTAGCTATTGACCTTAAATGTGCTCTTCTCCTCTCTCACCCCTAGTTAAAAGACCACAGCCTCTGTCAACTGTTGCTAAACGTTCAGCCACTGAAAATGTGATGACCAGAGCAGCCTTTATCAATAATGTCCTCTCAAAGATCGAGGAAGTGTGGGTTGGCAAGAACACCACTCCCGAGTCGTCTCCTTTCAAAAGGTATTATACTAAACAGTTTTCCACAGACTTCATTTTCTGTTTGTAAGCTATGAAATATTTTGTTTTTAAACTCTTCTGCTCTAAATATTTTGTTGGATTTCCTGTTCAGCCCCAAAGAGTCAGAGAAGCAAATGCCTAGCCTTCACCCTTCCTCTCCAAACCGATCTGAGGCTTTTGTAGGAACTCCCATCAACATGCTAACCAAGAGAATGTCTAGGTAAAACAGTCAAAGACTGGTTTGTATTGTAGTTTGTATTACTATGTATTTTAAGTTCCTTTCGATACATTTTACAACTAAAAAACAATCCACCTTATTTTTAATGTAAGAGCAGGCAAGGCTGTTTGTAACTTGAATGTTCAAAGGCTTCCAGTTAATTGTAATTCATCATCATCATCAACACTAGTTTGTAGTGCAAATAGTTTTACTGTTTTCAGTACATTGTTATTCTTTTAGTTTACCTATAGTGGCTAATAAATTGGAGGTCTCATACAAAATAAAGTGGGTGGTAACAACTCCCTTGCTTTGTCACCAGGCTTCTGGATTTGGTTGTGCAGCCATCTTCCCAGAATTCTCCAGAAAGCTCAAATTTTCCTGGCACTCCTACAAGGTCCATTACCTCGTGGGCTGGCCCAAAGAGTGTCAGCAAGGCTCCGGAGCTCAGTTTACTGCAAACTCCTCAAGTGGTAAAGGTGAGACCCTATGGTTTTAAAACTTTGTACAAAACCTCACTGAAATATTTGTAACTTAAGATTAAATGTGCTTTATGTACTTGACGTGTTTATTACCCACCTCATTATAAACTTTTTGACTTTAGAGAGCTCGAGCTTTGGCATCAGGCCCGGTTTTCTCAGCCTTCACTCCACAGTCTATTCTGAGGAGCAGCTTACGTCCCACTCCTGTGGCTTCCCCTTCTGCCTCCCCAGGCAGATCAATCACTCCTCCTCTCCGCCCCAAAGAAAGCCGTATTACCTTCATAGAGGAGGCTGATTCTCCAGAAGTTCCCAAGGGCTCTGTCCACTGGAACAATGGGGTAACTCCTTTTCAACATTTAAAATCAAATATTAAGATGAGCTGTCATAGGAAAAAGACAGAATCTTATAGATTTGTGCAGTAGTAACATTGTGGTTCTTTACAGATTACGATTAACAGGAAGCTCAATGTGCCTAAGAGATCTTCCCCTCCTCCGAAAGCAATTGAGTCCTGGAGTGAACATTCAGATGCTGAAGAGGAAGAAGCAGATGTAAAGAGGATGCATATACCTTCTCTTGAAGAGAAAGAGAATCCTGATGTAGAATCTGAGAGCGGCAACTCTGTCAAAGAGATCCCTGCAGCGGAGTCCACACAAGTGTTTCCCAGTCTTGTGCAACGGCCTAGTCTGGGGCAAGAAGCAAGTCTCGTATCCAATCAGTCCGATACCACTCTTGAGTTCCATGACGCTCCTACTCCTGAGGATCTTGTGGAAACACTGAAAGAACATCAAGCCAACAACAGCATGGATCGGGAGGTGACTGTAAGACTTCCAAACACTTCAGAGGAACATGTGCCTTCTGTAGAAGACAAAACAACGTCAGAATTACCTTCTGTTGCACTCCCTGAGAAAGAGCTAAATACAACTCATGAAAATGATGCCAAGGAAGACTTGTCCAATGGAGAAAGACCTTCAGACATACAGGAAGCCCAAAATGAGAGTGAGGAGATTGAGGAGCAGGTTAATATTGAGAAAGATCTTGTGAGGGAAGTAACTGAGGAGCAGCTTAAGGAAACTTTAGAGGCTCAGGTTCTCAAGCCAGATGTGGTTGTGGAACCAGAGCTTGTTCTTTCAGTTCAAGAACCAAGCTTAGAACCTTTGACTGAAATTTTAGAGCATCCAGAGATCCAGAAACCAACAGAAGCTGAAGAATCATTGAACACATCCTCAATTTTTGTTGAAGCTCTCAGTTTTCCTCCTACTTTAGAGCCTGTAAACAAATCTATGGAAGAAAATGCGGCTTATGACACTATTGGTGAATCCGCTGTCACCAGGGTATCAGAGGTAGTACCAGAAGAACTGGTCTGTGAGGCCTCGGTGTGTGAGATTCCAGTGGTAGAGTTGGTGAACCATGAACAAATGACAAGTGAACCTGAGATCAATGAAGAATGTGAAGGGGAAGCTATGGAAACCTCAGAAGGTGTTATTCTTTTTTTATTCCTTAACATACAATACTGTTCAAAAGCGTGGGGTCAGTAAGGCTTTTAACACTTTATTTACCAATCTTCGTTAACATTAGTTTGCGATAATACAGTTGTTCACAGTGCATTATTGCATACATACATTATTAACAAGATTTTAATGATGCATTACTGAATGTTGACGTTAATATTAACAAAGATTAATAAATGCTGTATAAGTGCAGTTCATCATTAGTTCATGTTAACTGTTACTTATTGAACCTTATTGTAAAGTGTTACCATTTTTATTTTATTTATCAAAAGTGACAGGCATTTATAAGGTTACAAAAAAAAATTGTATTTCAAATATGCTGTTTTCTTGAACTTATTTATCAAAGAATCCTAAAAAAAAAAAACTTTTGTAAAACATACCAACCCCAAACTTTTGAATGGTACTGTAACTTTCCTGTTTTTTTTACAAAAGCCGATTATAACTGGTAGGAAATAAATAACTAAAACAGATTTATTTTGTAGATTTGGATGCCTTTGTGGAACAGCATTTATTTGGCCCTGATCGGTCTCCAACTTTGACTCGGTCCAGTATTAGGGAAGCCTCAGAGGGCGCACTCAAATGGTACTTGTTAACGACGTGTCTTATGTTTCTGTTGTGCTGCTTTGCATATGTTTCACAAGTCCTGACATTTTGCCTTTTATGACTTTTGTTTGTGCTGTGTACACCCTATAGTGAACCAGTTTGTGACCTTAAGGAAGTTCAGCCCACTGAAGAGAGTGCAGCTGATTTGAAAACGCAGATGTCAGAATCTGCTACCTCAGAGTCTAGATGTAAGTGCATGTCAAGAGTCAGCTAATGTCTTTTAAACAGCATGATGATAATCTAAATCTAATTTTAATATTCTTCCTATAGCCGTAGTTAGCTTAAATGACACAGATGAGCTTACGAGTACTGAATCGTCAGAGGATGAAGAGGATTCTGAAGATGGGAAGGTGGAGGACTCAGGAAGTGAGGTTGAGATTATAGAGGAAGTCAAGGGTAATGGCAGGAGTATCCACCACCCTTCTCCTGCCCTTTACATGGATGAACTTCCTCCAAATGAGCAGTACCTCCAGGATCAAGCCAATGCAGTGCTGTCACTGGTCACACCTGAGGCACAGCTGAAAGTGAGTGCACCAATGAAATCTTATTTTGATGTTAAAATGAAATGAAAATGTAGTCATTTAAACTACACTGTCCTAACCAGGTGAAATGCAACAAGTTTCCAACATTTAGTAAATTTAGCATAATGACCTAAATGCAGCCGGACTACTGTTGCAAATTTTCAAAAGTACAGCTCTATATTAAACCGTAACTAGGACCAGAATGACCTGATAAATGGAAGCTAGATGACTGACAAAATATCCGCAATTCAAGTCTATTTGTCTTGTGCTTTTCACAATACATGTGGCTTCAAATCAGCTGTAAAATGCTTGTTTCAATTAGGAAATATTCAGTTATCAGCTAGAGATTGGTGTGTCCACTAAAGTAATGTCCATATGGTAGTAATATACAGCTAAAATATAATACTTGTTGTTTGGTTAGGTAACATCATTTATTTAGTTAAGCAGACACAACGAGCGAGTTAAGCAACAATTATAACTTGTGCTCGTCTTGATTTATAGATGAACAATTACAGAATGTCATGGTTGTAGAGAAACTCAGATCAGCACTGAAGATATTGCCCTTGTTAGGACATCTGTGATTTTGTTTGTTCTAGTAATGTGTTTGTGTGTTTATGTGTTTATAAATGGGTTCATTCTGCCATTCTGGCTTTTTTTCTTCTGCAGGTTCTAGACACTGACATGCCAGAGGATGAAGGTGAAGTGGTAATGGTTGGCCTTCGCACTGCAGATCTAGATGAGGAAGATGCTATGTGTTACACAGAGCTTAAGACATCCACCACTCTTCTGGTACCTGTAGAGCTTGCTGATGAGCAGCAAACGCATCATATAGATGAAGGGACTTTAGGGACCCTCAGCAGTGCACCTGATGGAACACAGCCAGAAGACTCTGGCTTCACGCTGATGCTTGATCCAGATGTGGACGAACTGCCTGACGCTTCAGAGTTGGACCACAATGCAGTGCTGCTACCTCTACATGAGCCAGAAGAGCCCCAGGATGTGGATCAGCTTACAGCTAACTCTGAGGTTATTGTCTTGGATCATACTGTTCAAGTTCCAGACAACAAATTGGAAGAAGTACAAGACTTGGTATCAGACACTAAACCTGTTGTCACTGGTGTCACTAAAATTGAAGAGCAACCAGATGAGGTCCTCCAGACAGCAGAACCATTTATCACACCACAAAAAGAACCACCTTCTCAAGAAACAGAAGGTCTTTTCAATGGTGAAATGACAGGATTTGGTCCTCCTGAGGTGCAGGAAGAATCACATACGTCTCCTCATAGGGAAGTATTGGAGTCTTCTGTGCCAGAGAATGATTTGCCTTCAGAAGAGCTTTT
Organism: Zacco platypus; assembly: GCA_038088235.1. Lineage (NCBI taxonomy): Eukaryota > Metazoa > Chordata > Actinopteri > Cypriniformes > Xenocyprididae > Zacco > Zacco platypus. The sequence goes on from CM076069.1 coordinate 13,673,727, forward strand.
AGGTAAGGTCAATGAAGTTGCAATGGTTGACACGTCTGTGTCAGAAACAGAAAAAGACAATATAACTGAATCTATCCAAATAGACACTACACCCTTATTGGCTGGAGAAGTTGAGGAACTTTCCACAACAAAACAATTGGCAAGGCCAAAGTCACCAGGAAGGCCAAAGTCACCAGGAAGGCCAAAGTCACCTGCAAGAACAAAAGTCGAAAGAGCTGGAAAAAATACAGAGGAAATTTTGGAGAATAAGGAGGTGCACACCCCATCACGGAGAACAAGGAAAACCGTAACATTCCCTGTACCCAACCTTGATGTGGAGAAAGATCTTACTGAAGAGGAACAAATGGATTCTCAAGTACCTTCTACACCAAGACGTATTACAAGGAGTGGCAAGCAGCTGCAAGACTATCAAGTTCCTGTTACACCCAGAAGAAGCACAAGAAAAGCAGATGTAGAACAACTCGCTAATGAGAATGCCCAAGCCATGCCTTCTGAGAAAATATCAAAGCCTGCAAGTCCGGCACGAAAGACCCCACAGAAAGCTACACCTACTAAAGGATCCCGTAGAACCAGAAGCACAGCGGTTGATGATCAGGCCCTGTCCACTGATCCTGTTTTTAGTGTTGACTCTGAAACACAGGCCAGACAGAGTACCAGAAAAGTCAGAGCACCAAATGTTGAAGTTCCAGAAACTCATCAAGAAGTTCCAGAGGAGAAGCCTGCCAAAGCACAAAGTAGTCCTGGTAGGGTTACTCGCAAGTCTACCCGAGGTCTAGCAATAGAATGTTTCCAACAGGATCCTGCAGAAGATGTCACAACTCGAAGTCAACCTCTTAGAACTCCTCCAAGAAGCAGGAGGAAGACCGTGACCAGCACTGCAGAAAAAGCAAACAACGTAACCTTTGTTGTTGATGATGCACAACATCAGAGTGATTCAAGACGCCTTACAAGAAGCCGGCACTGGAATCGAGGTGAGGATCTTGGCAAAGAAACGCCAGATTTGATTCCCCTGGAAGTGGAGACTGAAGCTCTTGAGGCTGATCCCCTTGTAAAGCGACTCAAAAACGAGGAAGCCAACGAAGAGAGTGTTCCTGTTGTAACTGAAATTATACGTGCCAAAAGAAAATCCAGTATATCTGCAGCACCTCCACCATGGAATGAAACTCAAAATGCAGAAAATGAAGAATCAAAATTGATGTCCGACGAAATTCAGGAACATGCAAGCAAGTCACTTGCAAGTGCTAGACCTACACGGGCGAGAAAAGCATCTGAACAAAACTCTTCAGCTGTTGGGGATTCAGTTACTCCCATAGCTGACCTGAAAATAACTAGAGGTAGTCAATGTTGTAATGCCTCTTTGCAATAGTTCTCAACTCTTTAATGTGCCTTCAATTCAATTTATCTGCAATCCTTTCTTTATAGGAAGGAGAAAAGGAACTTCTATACGAAATGAAGTTCTAGAAATTTTGTCTCCTGTACCACAAACAACAGCCTCAGGAGATGAAACTGATTCTCAATTCAAAGAGGTAAGCGGCGTTCTATAAAATGAGTACCAAAACAATTGTTTAATTTGTGCTGGATCTCAGTTTAAACTTTATAATGTCATTTGTTGTAGGACATTGGCCCTGTAGGTCATGTTGCTGTTGAAACTGAGGTTGTCAAGCCCAGAAAGAAGAGGACAACCAGGTGAGTTGTCCATGTTGCATGTAGTCCTATTGATATTGTAATATAAGAAGGATGCTTACATTGTTATAATCAAGGCAGGTTTTTGCGTAGACGGGCAGATTAAGATTGTAGCTTGACTTGCGTATAAATGAGCACAACTACAAGATTTAAGTCTGAATAAAGTGTTTATATTACCTTTTCTAAAAGGCAACTTATTGCTTTAGTCTGAAACTTTCATTTTTTTAAAGTGCGTACGAATGTTCTTACTGGCCTTTGTTTTATCATCATCAACCCTAATTAATTTCTTTTCTTTTAACAGAACAAAAGCTGCCCCAGAACCTCCACCCCCTGTTGAGATAGATTTTCTTTCTCCCCTCGCTAGTCCAGTCGAACCGTTAGCTAGATCAGAAAAGAGAACCGAAGAAAAGGAAACCCCTTCGCTGAGGATGAACCTACGCCGTAAACGCATGATGGATGCCATTTTTCCTAAACCTGTAACAAGGAGGAAGAAGCTCTGATTGTGAACTCTTTGACTGGACTCATTTCCCAATGCACTTTGTGCATTTTTGTTTTCTGCTCCCTCTGTTTCCTAAGAGCTGAGAGAACCTGCTGTTTTCTAATTAAGATAATCAATGGATAATGTTTGGAATAAATAATCTAATTTGGAATAAATAATTTTGTATTATAAATTATGCTGTTTACGGTAAGGAGCACTGAGGGACTTGAGCACCAAAAAAAGAGAAGGTTTAGTTTTTAAATGTTTCTACTAATTGATGCAAATGTAAATAGCCTTTTAGGTATGTTATAAATAAAAATTTGATACTTGTGAATTTTGTTACTTGTTTTGTTTACAGGAAAGATTGTGCAACATGTAAAGTTAATGCAAACAATTATAAGATTTATGGTTATACCACTTGGGTGATAATTCATGAAGATGAATAATTTACATTGTTTGAAAAAGTGTAATAAAATCATCCATATTACATGGGTGGACTTCTCGCTTTGATGCTTGGCACATGGTCCCCTCTATCTTGAGGTCTTAAGGTGGTGAACACAGAGTTATTTGTTCATTGCAGATAATAATGTACATTATTTTGAAGATCATTGTGAACTTATTTGTATTGCTGGTTTGCTTTCAAATACAAAACAAGAATTTGCAATCTTGATATTTTGTAGTTCTTCAGAGGTAATGATTCAATCATTTTACCACAACTGTTTTCCTGCAAGAAATAAAAGACATTAAAATGGCTGTTGTAACCAAGATGCGACATCCTGTGTGCATGGTGGTTTTATAATAGGGTAGTTGACAGGACATTGCAATGCGGTTGCTAATGTTATCCAAGTCATTTGTGTTCTTGGTTGTGCTTTCATAGTCCATGTCAACCCTAAGTATAAGCGGTACAAGAAATGGCTAGAAGTTACCGCTAATAACCAGCAATTATACAAACTGCTGTCGAACATTAGGAAAAAGAACCGTTCATCAAGTAGCTGCAGTGTCCTAAATGAGAAGAGGCTAAAGAGCCCTTCATCCCAGTGTTTACTTCCTTTTTTTATCAGCATGGAGACTGTTAGAAGTGATCTTTACAGGAACTAGGGGTACTCTATTATTCATCTTGCTGGGCCTGGTAGAAAGTGAGTGTAACAGTGCTCAGGTTTCATCCTGTTGCTCTGCTGCTCATTCTGTTTTCTGTGTTCGAAGAATCCACGTGAGCATGAGGGTGAGGGGAATCGAAATGGCCAGCAAAGACTGTGTGAAGGTGGCAGTCAGAGTCAGGCCTTTCAATAAGGTTAGTACGGCCAGATCATCTCAATAACTGCAAAGGCATGTAGTGAGATGTGCATGAATGCATTTTAAGGTTAATTTGGTAGGGTTCGTTTGGTTGTCCTCTAACAGGTTGACTATTGAAAATGGAAGAATAACTTTAGGACTTAGAAGACTTTAAAAATGGAAGCTTCTTCTTGGTTATACAGAGGGAGCGGGATGCAGGCAGTCGCTGTGTGATCTCAATGGCCTCGAATAACATCAGTATTCAGGATCCTCGTAACCCGCAGAACAGCCGCACCTTCACTTTCGACTACGCTTACTGGTCTCATAGCGGCTTCAATAGAAACAAAGATGGTCTGTTTGTAGCTGAGGAGGCAGGTGGGCGCTATGCAGACCAGGTAACATATCAGGTTATATAGATATTATCTCACCTCTCAAAAGACAATGCATCTTTGTGCATGCTTACAAAGATGTAACAGAAATGTGTGCTGGTAAACAGTGTACTAACAAAGTTTCTGTTTGGTTCAATCTCTCTGTCCCCTGTGGTCCTTTACAGACAAGTGTGTTTTTGGATTTGGGGCAAGGCATTTTGGATAACGCATTGCAAGGCTACAATGCCACATTATTGGCATATGGGCAGACTGGCTCTGGGAAGAGTTACTCTATGGTCGGTTATGGTCCTAACAAAGGCCTCATACCCACCCTTTGCGAGAGACTATTTCAGTCTATCCGGAGCATGCAAGACAGCAGGCAGTGTCAGGTATGTCAATCATATTCTTCAAGGTTATCCATTTTGATTCATGTTAAAGAATGCAATGCATTGCAAAATTCTGTGGTTGTAAACCCATATATACAATCACTTTCAATGTGTTGCTTATTACTTTTGACAAGTAGTTGGCGCTGATGGAATATTTATTTGGTGTGGTCAACGTTAGGTGGCACTGGCAATGACACACACAAAGTTTGGTTTCGATATGCCAAAGCCTTGCAGAGATACAGCCTCAAATGTAGTTTGACATCATGCCAACAAATTGGTTGATGCAGAAGAAAACGGTTTGTTTATCGACATAAAATCCATCCAACTTTTTGCCAGCATAGTCTGAAGGTGATCCGAGTCGAATTTGGTGAAAATTGGACAGCGGTCTAAGAGTTAGAAAAAGTAGGTATCGATGTTCTCAGCATGATCCAAGTGATCACAAGACTCATGATAATAGGCTTCTGTAAAATATAGCTTTTTATGACAAAACTCAAAATGGCTGACGTCCAAAATGGCTGACATGGGAAAATTGGTCTCAATACAGTTAAGTGTTTCAGAGATATAGCCTTATGTTCACTTTGGTGTCCTCTAGAATTCGTTCGCAAGTTATTTGAGAACAGTTTGACTAATCACCATGAATTCCATTTTTTTTGAAAAAGTAGTTTTTTTCAGAAAAATGACGGAAAGTTTTTTATGATGGAAAATTACACCATAGGGAGACATAGGGCATAAATGTGAGTGCAACTTTGTGGACAGTTGGTAGCGCTGGAGGGATTGACTTAAAGACTCCAAAATCGCTGTGGTTAATATTCAGACTGTCCTCTGTGTGCCATATTTCACAACTTTTTACCATACGGTTCTATGAGCTGCCATAAACTCGACCAGGGTAACATTTCCCAAAAGCATCGTAAGCCTAAGTTGATGTTTAGAACTATTCCCACCAATGGAGCAACCATCAATTTAGACTTACAATGCTTTTGGGAAATGCTGCCCAGAGGAAGAACACTAACAATTATAATCGGTGATTGGCCCCTAATACAATTTGGTGATTAGCCCCTAAAAAAATAAATACATTAAAAATACCATTTTACCTTAAAAATACTGTTTTTTTCAACCAACTACAGGTATTTTTCAGCATGTTGGAAATCTACAATGAACAGGTAAGAATTCATCCTTATCTGATGTAAATTCACGTATAACAGTTCTACTGTAACTCCTCACGGTCCAGTCCCCAAATTATTTGTTGTAAAGTGTATTTTGGATGAAACTGTCTGCTAAATGATGGCTTTCTGATGTTTATAGTGTTTCATAGTATGTCATGATGAAATGTTTTACATGACTTGAGTAGCACTTCAAACTGTGCTCAGGTTGTGGACCTGCTATCGAAGTCCAGCCGATCTGCGGGTGGTCTGCGGGTGCGAGAGGACCAGCAGAGGGGTTTCTATGTTGAGGGGCTGAGGCGGGTGCCCTGTGACAGTGCAGTACAGGTGGAGCAGCTGATGGAGCAGGGAACACGCACGCGCACCACTGCAGCCACACACATGAACGCCAACAGCAGTCGCTCACACATGCTCATCATTGTCCAGCTCAAACAGGTTTCCATTCTGCCAAGCAGAACGCGCAACTGAAGTGACTAGCATTGTTTACACTTGGCATTAACATGCGTTCGTTCGTCCAATCAGAACACAGCTTGTTTACATTTATCTATGTTAAGTTGCTTCTGTATTGATATAACAGATCGGATCTGTTTTCCCCAAGCAATATTTAAAATGTGTAGTTTCATGATTAAGTTAAAATAAAATTAACTAAGGCTGCGTTTCAATGACAAGTGTAAACAAGGCCTCATATTCTAGATGTTCTCACAGAATATGAGATGATTCGTTTACTCATATTCTAAATGATTCTCACAGATTCTTTACTTGTATTTTCACTGTGCTTGTAGATCTTCTCAAAGGAGTGCATCACCAAACAGTCCAACATTTACCTAGTGGACTTGGCTGGTAGCGAGAGACAAAGGTCATCAGGGTCAGAGGCTGACAGGCTTAAAGAGGGCACTGCCATAAATCTCAGTTTAACTACACTTGGAAATGTCATCAGGTCAGCAGATACATACTATAGAACCTATAGTGTGTGTGTGTGTATACATTCACCAGCCACTTTATCAGGTACACCTTTTCAACTGCTTGTTAATGCAAATATCTAATCAGTCAATGAAAGCAACTCGATGCAGTTAGGCATATAGTCATGGGGTGCTTCTCATTTCTTATTTGTGAATTTCTTATTTTTATTTTCCTTTCCTCATGCCTTGGCTCCGCTCAAATAGGATGCAAGGGAAGGATACACCTGCCTGTCCTCACTCCTCACCTCTTCGTGGGGCAATTAGAGAATTTAGATGTCTTTTGAGATGGCTGAGTACGATCGGTTTCAAGGTGATGGGCTGGAAAAGACGTAGGACAGAGGAAATGAGGAAGCATTGATTTGAGTATTGAGAAGTTCTCATCATCAAGGCAATCTCTTGAAGTTTAAACTGAGCATCAGAAATGGGGAAGAAAAGGGATTTAAGTGATTTTGAAACTCACATGGTTGTTGGTGCCAGATCTGAGTATTTCAGAAACTGCTGATCTACTTGGATTTTCACACAGAACAATCTCTAGGATTTACAGAGAATGGACTGAAAAAGAGAAAATTTCACCAAAATTGGACCATAGATGATTGTAAAAATGTTGCCTGGTCTCATGAGTCTTGATTTCAGATGTGACATTCTGATGGTAGGGTCAGAATTTGGTGTAAACAACATGAAAGCATGGATCCATCGTGGATCCAACAGTTCAGGCTGGTGCTGGTAGTGTAATGGTGTGGGGGATATTTTCTTGGCATAGATTGGGCCTCTTAGTACCAATTAAGCAAGGTTTAAATGCTACAGCCTACCTGAGTATTGTTGCTGACCGTGTTCATCCCTTTATGACCACAGTGTACCCATCTACTTCCCACAGGACACACACCTTATCACAAAGCTCAAATAATCTCAAACTGGTATCTTAAATATGACAATGAGTTCACTTTACTTAAATTTATTTATTTATTTATAAGTTTAATTGAATAGGGACAGTACAAAAAACATGATTCCAGTCGACACCTAAATATGTATTGTACATCAAGAGTATAGCATGTGCTAATTTGCATCTCGGGTCCCTAGAAAGGCTTTTCAAAAAAACAAAAACAACTTTCTTATCATAAAATAAAACTAGCTAATGTAGCATATAATTTATACAAATAACATTGAAATAACCTGTATCTATATTAAGGATACTTCCAACCCCGGTAACATGAATAACTAGTTAAAACCAACAATTATTAAATTTAAATACGTGTATAGCTCTGGTTTGCTTTAGACCAGCGCTTTACTGTCAATGTGAACGACTTAAAATCATGTATTATTTTAAACTCAATAGGCAACATATTCCAGAGTTGGGAGCCCTTTACAGAAAAGGCTCTTTGCCCTTGTATAGTTCTGCAAAAAACAATCCTACAATATTACAAAATGGCCTCCACAGTCACCAGATCACAATCCAATAGATCAGCTTTGGGATGTGGTGGAAAGGCAGATCATAAATGTGCAGCTGGCAATTCTTCAGCAACTGTGTGATGCTATCATGTCAATACCATATTGGACCAAAATCTCTAAAGAATGTTTCCAGGACCTAGATGAATCTAATCCATTAAGAATTAAGGCAATTCTGAAGACAAAAGGGGAACCCAGTAATAGTAAGGTGTACCTAATAAAGTGGCTGGTGTGTGTGTGCGTGTGTGTGTGTGTGTGTGTGTGTGTGTGTATGTATATATATATATACACAGTGTGTCTGTGTTTCATACAAACAAGATGGTGCATTCTTCTATCTCTGATATTGAACACTGGGTAATATTAGTTAACTACAGGGGTTAGGTTTAGATGGAGGTTCAGGGTTAGTACCTAGTTATTGTAATTACTGTAATAAGTATCTAAAGCTAAGTATCTACTGTAAGACTATAAAATAATTTAAATTTAAGTCAGCATGTCATGCCCCACATATTTATTTATTTATTTAGTGGTTAACCGTATAATAAGTGGGACCAGGATTAATTTCAGCTTATAATTTTTAAGTGGCCTGTCCAAATAAGTTTTTAATGTGCTGTCGTAAATTGTTTTGCATATATTTGTCTATAAAGTGCTCTAGCAGACATGGCTCTTGGGAAGAAAGTAGTTCACATCCCTTATAGAGACTCAGTCCTCACCAAATTACTGCAGTCTGCTCTTGGTGGTAACAGTCGAACCGTCATGGTAAGTAACTTTGCCTGTAGTTTTCTCGATCTATGGTTCAAGCACACTAAACTAAAACAATGTAATTGTGAAGATTTAGAACTAAAGAATTTGCATTGAAGTGTTTCTTGTCCTCATGCACAGATTGCAACCTTAAGTCCTGCAGATATTTGCTATGAAGAGTCTCTTTCTACTCTTCGATATGCAGAGAGGTTTGTTCTTATATGAAAAGTTACATTTAGCTATTAATGAACTGGTTCACTTAAATGTGTTACCACTATATTTCATGTTGGTTTTGCTTCAGCCTAATATACGTAATATATTCTAATAGACACACTGTGGAATATCCATCTTTTCAGGGCCAAGCGGATCCAGAATAAAGCTGTGGTGAATGAGAGTCCGACAGAACGACTGGTGAAGGAACTCAAGGCAGAAAATGCAAAACTGCTTGTGAGACTAAGCCGACTGGGCCAAGAGGGCCGTAAAGCCGATGATGAGACGAGTATGTAAGGTGATAGAAATACAAGGAAATTTTAAATGCAAGAAACATTGCATCTAATTAAAAGTGTTGTTTGTTGTAGGGGAGCTGCGGCGATTGTTGACTCATAATGAGCTGCAGATTCGAGCCATTCAGACATTGTGGGAACAGCATCTCCAAGAGGCCCTGAAAGACTGGGAAACTCAGTATGCAACTATAACACAGGTAAACAAAGATGCTGTTTTACATGTTTTACTTCGAATGCATAAGCCAAATTCATAAATGTAAATGTTCTCCAAAATCACTTTTTCTATAGGAAATATACACAATAAATGGTGTTTTATGTCTAAAGGTGGCCTCTAAAACCAATTAATGATCTCTGAGAATTCAGTTTAAACTAAATTTTTACACAAATTTATTTTCCAGGGCTGCAAAAGCTGACCATATTACATTAATTCAACACTGAAATGTTGAGATGTTTGCATGACCTATAGATGCATTTCATTTTGACACTCCAGAAAGTCTTAGGTACAGTATAAAGCATCACATAAATGCAGTACATCAGTTGATGTACAGTAGAGAGCCTGCTGGAATGAGTAAATAATGAGCCATGTAGTTCTTTTATCTAAAGTGATTGTTTATATTTTAGAATTCATTACTAGTTTGAAATGGCTTTCATTTATATATTTTCAGGTTTTATTTCAATTTTAGTTTAAGTCATTTTGTTATGTGCTTTTGTCATTTTTTTAAATAATCTATTTAGCTTCAATTTGCATCTATTTCAGTTCTTTAATATTATATTCTATTATATTTCAATGTGGACAGACTGTTTATTGCAGCTCAGAGATGCCATGAATGCATTTATACTGCATTTTGAATAACAACATCATGAGATTCTTTTTTAAATATAAAATATACTGACTAAAGAAACGTGTAATAGTGGAAAAAAATGGCATTTTTTGAATGGATCATTGAATCATTGACTCACTATATTTGAATAGTTTTAATTAAAATAACAACATGGAAAATTATTTAACCACCAATCTCTTCGTGCTTCAGGAACGAAGAATGATGCAGATGCATCCGTACATAATGAACATCAATGAGGATGCTCAGCTGTCTGGTGTGGTGAAGCTTTTCATTCAGGATGGTGAGTTTGTCTTACTATAGAGCCATCAGACCAGTTATATCATATCCATATATTAACTAAAGGCAAAATATAATTGATGTCTTTCTATGAGAAGGTGAATGGGATATTGGTCTGGCTGACAACTCACCCAGAGCGCTCTCTATTAGGGGTCTAGGGTAAGTCAAGAATGAGAAATATGAATAGATTGCTTCCCAATATGATATCCACCCCAAAATGAACATTTATGCTGTATATTAGCATGTATTCAAAATTTTTGTTTTCCTATTTTCAGCATTCAGGAAAAACATGCCGTGTTCTCAAATCAGCAAAGGAGAGTATCAATTACTCCTGTGTCCGGGTCAAAGGTCATTGTGAATGGAGTGCCGGTACCTAAAAGGATAGAGCTGCAGCATTTGGTGCGTTTCATTATCTGTATCTGTATTTCTACTATATATCTACTATATGCACTTGAATCATAAAGAAATTCATCATGCTGTGCATTTTCAAATATGAACTAGAAAAGTAATCTGTGTGAATTACCAAGTGGAGTTTTGGTTTAGTGTTAACCTGCCTTTATGTTGAAGGACCGACTTGTCCTGGGTTCGAACAGCACTTACCTGTTCATTGGCTTCCCTTCGGAGCGCTCAGGAGAGGACTGGAGTCGCTATGACTATGATTACTTCCAGTCTGAGCTGGCAGAGGCGGAGGGCTTCCACATTCAGTCTCTGTGTGAAGATCAAGGCCATCGTACGTGTGGATTTAAATCAATTGAAATATATAATATTTTTTTATTAGATATCTTTAGGTTTGGTCTAATTTAGATGCATTTAATATCATTGTATTATTTATATAGTATTAATATTTTGAATCAGCTTTTGTTTTTATAGTTTCAGTTTTCATTTTAATGTAAGCTTAGTAATTTTGTGCACTTTTTAATTCTTTTCTCTTTTTTTTTTGTTTTGTTTTTAGTCATTTTAGTACTTATTTCAATAAATGCCAAGGCAACATTTCTATTTTTTTGTTTTGGTTTGGTTTTCTTCTAATATTTATATTTTATTTTATTTTATTTCAGCTTTATTTCCATTAAAGAAAATTATTTTAATAGTTTCAGTCACGGAAACACTTTAATAGTTTCAGTAACATCACTTGCAGGGCCACACCAGCCTGACCCCAGTCTACTGGCTGTGTTCTATGACTATATAAAGTTGATGCCCATGGTGACAGAAGCTAATCAAATGAGTAAAGAGTTAAAGAAGGTGAGAACAGTCACTAAACTTGCAATCATATCAAGTAAATCCATTCATTTTGTAAGGAGATAGTAAGCAAGACACACAAATTAGAAATACTACAGTCTTTTATTATAAATGCAGGCGATTGTTAGAACAACACAGGGTAAACAATACATTACGCATTGACAATAACCGACAAAGAACTAAACTGAAAAGGGAGTATATACAGTATACAGGGGATAACAAGGAACTAAATAAGAAACAGCTAATAATAATTAATTAACCATAGAAACAGACAGGGACATATTCAGAAACCAAGGAAACTGAAACTAAATAGAGCAGGGAAACAAGAACCAACAGAATATCAAAATAAGATTTCAAAACTGTGACAGATTTTTGACAAGCAGTAGCTGAAAAATGCCTCTTAGTATGAAATGGAGCTTAAGGATTCACTATGGTGAAGTTTAACCCTTAAAACAACAAGAAACAAACAATAGTACCTTTTTAAAATCAATTTGGGAAATTACTTTATCACTCTGTTTCCTGAGTGCTTTATATTTGGTTGTGGAGTAATCATTCATGCATAAAAACATATGCCATTGGGTATTTCCACAATGGTGGAGTTAACTGAACATTTTTGTGATGTTGCATCCACAGTATATTGAAAAATAATGCAATGCACCTTAAATTGACTTTTATCTTTTCAGGGAGTTGAATTCAAATTGGAAATCAAGAATCTAGCAATGTCAGACTCTAAGGGTCATGACCTGGAGAAGGACATTGCGGTAAGAGTGACATCTGTAGAAAGCAAACAGGTGAGAATTATGATTTTGTGGAAATTTCAATTACTGTTAAAGCTCCTTTCATTTTTGGATATGCACAACACAGAAGAGTAGCAAATAAGAGTGTGCTCTGCAATTAGCTGGAAATAGTGTCTCTTTCTCAGATTACAGAATGAACTAGTCAAAAAGAAATGTACAGATATCTTAATGCCAACCAGTGTTTGACACAGATGTCAGGTGATATGGTTTTCCAAAATGGAATTAGATGTTTTTGAAAACATGGACTGGTGTAACTGAATAAGGGACTAATGCAATTACAGAATCAGATGTAGAGCAGAATCACAAGGGCACTGATGTTATATTATCTCACAGCATGCACATAAAGTTTCCATGCCTCACCCGATATCAATTTAGTGCTGAAACTTTTAGGAACCATAAGGAACCATAGTTTTGTTTTTTGAACTTTTATTTAAGTTCACTTATAATACTAGTCAATGTTTTTTGCACCAAAAACAGTCGTAGTTTAATTTTATAAGCATATTTTCAGCCCTCTCTCTGACCCTTGTATTTAAACAGGCTTTTTTTTTTTGCTGCTGTGCTTTTAAGACTTTTATTTATATATATATATATATATATATATATATATATATATATATATATAAACAAGTTCTGTTGGGTGGCCATTTGTCTGATTTTAGGTCAGGCAGTCCAGTTTTGTACCATGTCTGGTATCTGGCTCCGTCTTGAGCCAGATGATCATTTGTCCTCTTTTTAAGATCATCACTATTTGATACTTTATTTGGTGGTATAAAATTAATAAATAAATTAAAAACCAGTTATGTTTAAGTTAATATTAAGTGACATACATTTTACATTTACGTTTATATTTAATCATTTGGCAGACGCTTTTATCCACAGCGACTTACAAGTAAGGAAAACAAACAAGCGATTCTTCATGAAGAGGCTAATAGTCACAGGAAGTACTCACAATACAAGTTTCAGACATTGCTCAGAGTAATATAAGCTAGAGTAGGAAGGGAAAAGGAAAGGATAGAATTTTTTTTTTTTATGAAGGGGTTAAGTGCTCACGAAAGAGATGAGTTTTCATCTGTCTCTTGAATTTTGCCAGGGATTCTGAGTTCCTGATGAAGGTAGGGAGATCGTTCCACCAGCAGGGAACAGTGAACGAGAATGTTCTGGAGAGTTATTTTGTGCCTCTCTGTGACGGTACCACAAGCCTTCGGTCCTTTAGTGATCTTTAGTTCTGGATCATTTGAAGAGGTTTGATTGCACTTGACGGCAGTCCAGTCAGAAGAGCATTGCAGTAATCAAGCCCAGAAATGACCAGGGCCTGGACGAGAAGTTGTGTTGCATGCTCAGTCAGAAAGGGCCGGATTTTCCTGGTGTTGTGAAGTGCAAATCTGCATGACCGAGCTGTCTTTGAGATGTGGTCTCTGAAGGTCAGTTGGTCATCGAAGATAACTCCAAGATTTCTGGCCGAATTTGATGGGGTAATTGCGGATATACCTAGCTGGATGTTGAAATAATGTTGTAGTGTTCGAGTGGCAGGGAAGACTAAAAGCTCAGTCTTTGCTAGGTTGAGCTGCAGGTGGTGTTCTTCCATCCACGTCGAGATGTCCGCCAGACAGCTTGAGATCCGTGCAGCTACAGAATCTTCTGGTTGGAAGGACAGGTAGAGCTGTGTGTCATCAGCATAGCAATGGTAGGAGAAACCATGTGCCTGTATGATGGGACCCAGTGATAGATAGGACTGTGAGATAGGACTCAAACCATTGAAGTGCAGTACTTGAGATGCCAAGAGACGAGAGGGTGGACAGAAGAATTTGATGTAGAAGGCAGCAGATAGAACCTATAGAATGAGAACAGATGATTTGGAATCAGCCTTTGCATTCCGCAGGGATCCCGTGACCGACAGTAGTGCAGTTTCGTTGAATGGCCGCTTTGAAACCAGATTGGTTGAAGTCCAGATGCTTGTTCTGTGTGAGGAAAGATGAAACCTGGTTGACACAGCTTGTTCAAGTGTTTTCGATATGAATGGTAGGAGAGAGACAGGTCTGTAACTGTCTACAAGTGATGTGTTTAATATGGGTTTTTTAAGCAGTGGGTTACCCGAGCCTGCTTGAATGCGGTAGGGAAAGTGCCTGTGTGGAGAGATGAGTTAATAATGTGTGTAAGTGCTGGTAATTGTAAACAATATTGTCAGTATCGACAGCAGAACTGTTGGCTCTTCAATCGACAGCAATATTTTGTTCCTGAATGATTAAACATTTTTGAATGAAACGGGAGAGTCAGTGATTCAATGGCTCATTCATAAAGACAGTCATTCCTGAATGGATTGGGCGTTTTTGAATTCGACTGAATGAATAACTCAATGACTCACTCATTAAAGGGTTAGTTCACCCAAAAATGAAATTTCTTTCATTAAGTACTCAATGTACAGTGGTTCAACCTTAATGTTATGAAGTGACGAGAATACTTTTCGTGTGCAAAAACAAAAAAAAAAATAATACCCTGAGGAAAAATTTTTCACCCTGTCATCAATAAATGCCACTGCAGATGCTGAATCTGTGCCACTGCTGCAGTGCAAAGTCTTTTTTATCTTATTATAGTCTTATTATTCTAATATCATTTATTGAATATATTTAAGAATTTACATGAAAAGAAACCCATTTAAAAAGGTTAAAAAAATTGCTCTTATAAATGTAAAAGAAATTCTTATGGAAATCAATGTGTTCTCAGGTGTGGATGTGGTCCAAAGCCAAATTTGTCAACCGTAAGTTTCTGATGGAAGAGGTGTACCAGCAGCAGGTGGTAGGAGGAGAGGGGGCAGACCGAGCTCCTCTTCACAGGGACAGAGATCCATTCTGGGATCCTCTGGAGCCTCTGCACCTGGGAAGTGCTCACCTGTGGCTGCAGTCCGTGGCATTCCGCATCCCTCTGGAGGAGCAGGTGGAAGTGGTGGGTCCGGAAGGAACAGAGGAGGCCATACTGCAGACCCAGCTTGTGCCCTGCAGCCCTATGGGATTGTGGGTAACATTTTTACATGTAAATGAAAAGTTTGATTAAATTTGATTTGTAGTGCAATGCTATGATATTTATCATTTATAGGCCTCTGGGTGAAGATGATATCCTTATTGACCCATCAGAGCTGCATGGGAAGCGACTGGACTTTCAGCTGGTTTTGGATCAGTGCTGTGGCCTACGCTGGGTTAAAGAGGCTCGAAACCGAGGCGTGCAAATTGGGTTAGTTTGGATCAGTGCTGGAATTCTTCTTGAAGTATCTGGAGACTACTTTGTATGGATTTTATTAAAGCTTATTTTTTGTTTATATTATTAATAATACTTATCCCTATCAAAAGTGTGGATTAACAAACGAGATTTTTAACTGGATTAATCCCCATATTTATTTGGACCTTAATACACTAATCACACTGCAGTGCATAACATGTCTGAATTCAGTGCTATTTTAGTATTATTTATATACTATTATTGTTTTTATTAATATATTGCTTTTGTTTTTATATTTTTAAGTTTTTATTTTAATGTGAGCAATTTTATTCAGATTTTGTAATATTTTTATTATCTTTTTTAATAGCTTTATTACTATTTCAGTTAGTAATTCAAGCTTATTTCAAAATTTTAATTTAGTTTGCTTTTCCATCTAAAATTTATATATGATTTTATTTCAGCTTTATATATATATATATATATATTCAAATAACAGTTTTTAAATATATATATTTTAGTTGTAGTTAACAATAACACCATTTCTTTGCATTCCTATTGACAATTGAAGTTAAATTTTATTTGTGCTAAAGAACTTTGGAACTCTGATTGACAGGTTTCGTGTGTTTGACTGCCCGAAGCCTCTCTACACTCCAGCGATGTGGCACAACGTGAACCCGCTGATGGACCACAGAGTCCAGTTCACTGCATTGAGAACCTCTCAGGAACTGCTCAACTACCTGCAGAGCAATGCACTGGTGTTGGAGCTGTGGGGTCTGCAGGGTAAAAGTCTCTGATTTTATACAAGGAATATTACACTCAACCATTCAAGAATTTGAGGTTGGTAAGTTTTACTTAATTTTTTTGAAAAAAAAAAAGTATCTTCTCACCAAGGCTGATCAAATACTTATTCAATGAATTTTGTGAAATATTATTAATAAAATAACTTTTTTTATTTGAATGTATTTTAAAATACTTTATTAATTTATTCCTGTGATGCAAAGCTGAATTTTCAGCATCATTATTCCAGTCCTAAGTGCCACATGACTCTTCAGCAGTCATTCTAACATGCTGATTTGTTGAAAACATTTTTTTTATTTATGCTGCTTAATATTTTTGTGAAAACTGATACTTTTTTCAGGATTCTTTGATAAATAGGAAGTTCAAAAGAAAAATATTTATTTGAAATATAAATCTTTTATAATATTATGAATGTATTTACTTATCATTTTGATTAATTTAATGGATCATTGCTTAATAAGAGTATTCATTTCTTTTAAAGCAAAATCTTACTGACCCCAAACTTTTGAACGTAGTGCATTTTTAGATTGACAAAGTCATTTGATTACAGAAAATACAAAGAAGCTGTAGAAACTGGAGCAAGAATTAAACCAAACCATTTGCCTTTGAGGCATTCTTGAACTTCTCCAATAAACTTGTTTGTGTTTGTAGAAGGATGTTCTGAATTAGTCTCCTGTATGGATGGATTGAAGATGACTCAAGAGGACAGCATTATTATTGACAAGATCAGTGCATCAGAACACTCGGTATATAAACAGACCGTGTGTATGTTTCAACTAAATTTGCATTGTTTAACACCCAAAATGCTTTGCATGAGCCAGGCCGGGGTTATGCTGGTATTCTCTGAAACTGAATTATTTTATGGAAGTGTATTTATGTTTGTTTAGATGGCAGAAACTGCAGTCTCTGACCTCAGCTCATCTCTCCGAGCCCTTCATCAAGACTTGGAACAGCTGAGAAATGTTAACGCAGCACTGAGGAAAGAAAACGGCACTCTGAGAGAACAACTCAACTCAGCCAGAAATGGCGAGTACTTTTGATAAGACATGCAGTCAAGATATTGTAGCTTCTTTGGTCAGGGTGTAACACAAATTGGGGGCTCGTCCGGGATATGAAACATTTCCTCTTGCAACCAATACCAAAAACATGCAAGAACACAAATGTATTCACACCACAGCTCAGCATTTCTACAAATATGACCTCCTGCTCCATTCATAGCATTGTTATTCTCCCACATATCTGCTGCAGGTGTGGAGAATAACCGCGGTCGGCAGGAGCGAAGAAGCAGTCTGAGGCCCAGCTGTGATGCTGAATTTGCTAAAGCCTTAAAAGTGTTCTACCACAGCATGACCTCTGTTAGGGGGCAACTTCAGCGGCTGCGCAGACACAAACCCAGTGTAAGTCCCATCCTATCAGTCATGCCAATCGGCCTCTCTTGTTCAGCTGTTTAACAATCATTAGTGTGAAAGACTTTATATAGGTACCAGCAAAGTCTTTTTGGGTGTATAATTTCGGACCGCATATATTCAGAGCATCGATACATTGTGCGTTTGTGTCTCCATAGGAGGAAGCAGACCTGTTGGGTTTTAGACTGTTTGTGGATGAGCATACCTATCTCTTGAAGGACTTTTCTGAACAGTTGGAACAGTGCGTTACCACTCTAAAACAAGATGTGGCTGCCATTGTACGTAGAAAGAGAGAAAAGTCTGGGATTTGGTCCTGATACACCTATTAAATCAATCATACTGCATTATATTGTACATTTATAAGACTGAGTCTTGTTGATTAAAGGGTTGGCAAAGTGCTATAGACGTATTTGCTTGCATTTTTATTTACTTGTGCTCTGATTTTGTCTTGAGTACATTTGGAATGGGGCACTATCTACTATTATTAAGCAGTTAAATGGAGTATGCGCCATACTGTATGTACTGTGTGAAAATTGTTTCTGAACTGGAATACTCCGATAACTCACTGTATTTGTACACAAATACACCAGAGCACACTGCATTGAATATTACAGTTTTTGTTGATCACTATGGTGCTATTTTCACAAGTAAGGTGTACAAGTTCAGCTAGTCATTCTTGCAAAACCTGATGTAATGCTTTTATTTAGTTGAACATATTTTCAGTCCACATCATCATTGTTTCAAACACAAGATTATTATAATATGTAATGGCAACATTTGGTTTAATCACAGAAACACAACAGTATGATCTTCTTTCAGTACTTTTAATCAGTTCATTTAATAGCAATCAATGCAAGATACAGGTTTCAAATCGGCCTTAGTCCTGAAATTAATATGCTTCAGTACTGTTAAAGACAGATTACAGTTTTCACATTAGGCAATACACTTACATTACCCATCATTTACAGAATCTATAATTTCCAAAATATCTATCTTATGTGTAATCAAGTGAAGGATCAATGAAGACATCCTCTACAATCATTTACAATAATCATTTATAATTTTTCAGATATAATTGTAACATAACATCAAGCCTGTCTTGATCATTTGGCCATAGATTCTCGTCCACATCACAATAAATGTCATCATTGTTCATGCACATTGGAAAAAACCTTTCGGCATGGCGAATCCATGCTTGACATTGGTCTACATTGATGTCATCACATGCCTCATCCATGGCCTGAAGGCGGGTGGCGCGCTCAAGGGGTTTGCGATCATAGACCTTCCACCTCCATGCTGAGAAAAATTCCTCAATAGGGTTGAGGAAAGGAGTGTATGGAGGCAGGTAGAGGGTCATGAATCGGGGATGGGCCTGAAACCACGCTTGAACGACCTCTGCATGGTGGAACCTGGCATTGTCCCACACAATTACATAGGTGACCCCTTCACCTTGACAGGCCGGCTCAATTTCATTGAGAAACTCAATGAGATGTGCAGTGTTACAAGAGCCCAGTAATGGCTTACCTCCTACGACACCATCTTCAGAGATAGCTGTGCACATGTTTCCTCCACGTTGTCCAGTCACTTGGACAGTGGGCCGTTGGCCGATGATGTTCCGTCCATGGCGAGGAGTTTTGGCCAGGTTAAAGCCCGCTTCATCAACAAATATGTACTTGTGATGGTTCACATCAGCATCAAGCACCATCACCTTCAAAACATATTTCGGTTAATTCTTTTTACAGTGTAGTTCCAATATACATATGAAGTAGGCGATGCATCAGATAGAATCAGTAATACAGTGCTGTAATCTAGTGCAGTATCTGAACATACTCAGCCCTTGTTTCACCCGGCCATTGTTTCTCTCAAAAGGCACCAGCTAAATGTGCTTCATTGACACCTGGTGCCTCTTCAAAAGGCAGTCTATTGTTGGTAGGCTGATGGATGCCACATTGGCAATGGTGTCATTATTCTCCTCAATTGCCTGTATTTCTGGCTCTCACCATTTCTACCACTGCCCACTCCTGGGCGGTCAGCACACGGCCACGGCCAACACTATGTTTTTTTTTTTTTTTTGTCAATTCTAAGCATAGAACAGAGTATACTGTCAATAGATACTGTAAGAATACTGCAACATGTTTGATGGAAGTTACATGTATTACAATAACAATATACATGTTACATGTATTACAATAAAACCTCCGCTTTTGGGAAAGTCCAGGAAGGTAGTCCTACATCCTACCAACATCCTTTACCAGTGAACCGGGTTGTAGTACGCCACCCAGATGCCCCTCCTCCACCACCTCTACCTGTAGATGGCTATTGGCTGGAGCTCACCAGCTGTCAGTCTGTTTGCAGTCACCAGCAACACCTCCATCTACAGTTGACATGGCAAGGAAAATAGAGGTTGCCACCAGAGAGCAGCGCACCACTGTAGAGTTGCACCGTGTCAGGATTATGCATCATTCATAATAAATAATATTGTGTTCTAAATATATTGCCTTAAATGTGCTTCTATGTGTGGCCTCCTCTTAATGCCTTGAGCCAGATGTGTAAAACAATGCAGACCTCTATCCCATCTCATAACAAGCAGTGGAGGAGGGGGTTTAAAGAGTTCATATATGTGTATAGTTTTGTTTGAAAATAATTACCTTTTTAATAATGTAAAAGATGTCAACAAAAGACTGTTTATTAAATCAAATTCTAGTAAGTAAATGTTTAACAAAATTATAGAACATTCGTTAGAAGGTATTTACAAGAAACTATTAGATTATAAATACATTAATTAGATTGTATTTCTAAAATAATAGTTTCTTGTAAATACAAATGTATTTCTAATTGTAGCTGTTAATAGTTTATTGTAAATACTGTCATTAGAACGCTTCTATTATAAAGTATTTTAGAAATACATTCATTAGAAACTATCAAGCACAGAATAAGCAAAAAGTGAAATGTGATTAATACATGAGTCCAGAGTTATTCATCGAGTTTAACAGTGGTCCGTTCTGGTAGTTGACCAGCCGCTGCTTCCATCTCGAACTCAGAGTTTGAAGTATTGAACTGGTAAAGCTCCTTTTTTTTTAATCTCCTCAACACCCAAGCAGTCACTGCGAAGTCTTAAAATGCCTGCTACACACACACACACACACACACACGAGTAATTTTCGTAGCGTTGAAGATGTCCCTACGGATCTTGCTTAGCCAGTGGGCCGAGTGAAAACTTATTTGTTATAGCGTGACGAATTACTACAAAGTGGTACACAACAATGTAATGCCGTCTTTTTCACCCGTTGGACGGTCAGTCGCCTTTCTTTAATCCTGAATCTGCTCATTTGTAATTAGTAATATTAGCTAGATCTTTGTGTCGATGTCAAAACTCTTGTTATTGGCAGTGCGGAAAAGCTCAGAACGGAAGTACTGACGCGCTCACTCACAGCCCGGACGTTGATAGACGCCATCTTGTGCACCTAGTCTAGTCCATAGGCACAACTATGTTTAGTGAAGTTTTCTTCACACATCAACTGAAAACAGCATAGACTAAAAGTTAATCAAAATGCAAATCAATTAAAAAAAATATCACACAATCAGTACTGCCAACCCAGCCCAAATCATTTGATCAGACAAAATTGCATTACTTAAAAGTGCACTGTTTCACATACGAAAAATATAGTAGGCCACATACAGTTAGCTTGTACTACTTTTTAAATACATAGACACAGATAAAGATAAATACTTTCATCCCAGACTACGATTAGATATGTTCTTTTATTTAGTTAGAAACAAGCCAGAACAGCATTCTGCAATCTTTCAGAAAACTCACAGATTCACTGGTCTCTAAAGCATTTTTCTCCTTCAGTTCTTGTATTAGTTTAACTATCCTGCTACAGTTATAGGATTCACAAATATAACAACTTGTGACAATATTACAAAAACTTTTTCTTTAACTTAAACTATATTTTTTCAACTCTGCATGTGCTTTAAATACATTTTTAGAGATGTTGGTCATCTGTGAGAATAAGCTTTTCTGTTAGTGATAAAAACATTCAAAATTAAAGTTCCAAACTTTCAAAGTGAAACACGTGTGATCAGAGGGATTTCAAGAGTGTTTGTGCCACACTTGTAGTGCAAATATCTCAGCCATTTGGGCAGAATGCATGCTAATAAACATCCCAGTCTACTGTGCACAAGCCAGGACACTAAACTGGAAAACAGCAATACTGCAAGATAGCCGAGGAAGCTTCAAATAGCAACAAGATTTCTGTACGTTCAAGCAAGCAATTTAATAGGCGCTTCAGAAGAAGGGACTTAAAGGACAGAGAATTGAATGCCGTGTTTGTTCAGGCGGTCGATGAGGGTGGTCTTGGCAAACGTCGCTCCTGGAGTGTATACGCCGCCACTGTAGAGAGTCACCAATAACATACATTCAGGATGTGACACTTAATAATACAAACTGCTTATTTAGGTTTAGTTTTTAGGTTATTTGACAGTGAGTTGGCAGAACCTACGTTTTTGGAAGAGAACTGGATTCATTCAACATGGTAATGGCTGCTTGAACCATAGCGATTGGTGTGGCGATATATCCTGGCTCTGGAAACACCACACACAAAAAAGGGATATGAGAAATATACAGGTGCAGCTTTTTATCTTCACCAATATGAGGCCGACGTTAACACGGTACCTGGTCCTTTGACCACAGTGCGGATCTTGGCATTGGGTTTGCCCTCGGTGGGGTCCTGATCTTCAGAGTAACCCTCTCCAAAAAAGATGAAACGGAAAGAGGAGTCCTCTATCTGCAAACATCACATTTAAATTAAGCTGGACATGTGATCATGAAGATTATACTGTAGCTGATAGGCTGGATGATGACATGATTATAAAACCTGTTTTCTAGTTGGACCCTCTTTGGAGAAGTAGCCAAATGAGAAAAACCCTGGAAACTGCAGACGAAGTATATAACTGATTAGAAAACAAGATCCACAAGCTACAATGTAGTCATCAAATTACATGCATTGTGTTGTGGCTTTCACAAAATGATGTTTTACCTTAATAAGGAGATTTCTGCCAAAGCTGAACTTTACAAGGAACCAGAACATCAATCCAGCGAAGACAAGTTTAAAAATGTTAGAAATACCGCCGACACCAACATACGCCCCGTACTGGACCTGCAAGAATCATGTCAGTATATGTAAAACTTGTAATATTTATCACAGTGCAGGTCATTTTGAATTAAATCGACTTCTAAAAGACTTCTGAAAAATAAATCTACGAATGTAGGAATTACTGCTTTACTCTTGTTGCAGTCATTTTGTTAAAGTTATTTTAGTACTTCAACTTTTTCATCTAATATTTAATTCATTGGTAACACTTTACAATAAGCTTCATTAGTTAACATGAACTAATAATGAATTGCACTTATTCAGCATTTATTAATCTTTGTTAATATTAATTTCAGCATTTACTAATACATAATTAAAATCTTGTCAACAGTTTATGCACTGTGAACTAACATGAACAAACAATGAAAAACTGCATTTTCATTAACATTAACGAAGATTAGTAAATATAGTAACAAATGTATTGCTCATGGTTAGTTTGTTAGTTAATACATTAACTAATGAACCTTTATTTCAATTAATGAAAGCTATATTTAATAGTAACTTACTGGTGTCTCATTGAGTTCTTCATGCAAGTAACGCTGGGTCCTTTTCACCACGGATGGGTCAGTACCCATGAAGGGAATTGCATATTGCTGCACCTCATTACTATAAAACAGCGCACCCCTGTAAAGAAATTCAGTTTTTGTTCATTTCCATGAGCATATCAACATCTTACCATAACATTGCCTATTAAATAACTTTAACTACTTGATGAACGAAATTGTGCTGATACTCAATCATAACGGGTAATTTACACTACGATTCAAAAATTTGGGGTCAGAAGGATTTTTTTTTTTTAACTAATAGTTTTATTCAGGAAGTATTCATTAAATCCATCAAAAGTGACGGCAAAGACATGTATAATGTAACAAAAGATTTTTATTTCAACATAAAAAAAAACTTTGTACCAATCCCAAACTTTTGAGTGATAGTGCACTACAGAGGTTTTAAAGGTACAGTGACAAACAGGCCGTTTCATTGTAAAGGTCAGAGAGAGGGTAGAAAATAGTCATAAGATGTAAATTACAACCATTTTTGATGCAAAAAAAGTTTTTGACTTTTAGAAATACTGCAGATGAGCTACAAATTCTGCTTGTTGTTGTACAAACCTCCTTTTAATTTTTGCCCCCACCACGGGAAGAGGCTTGTGACCAAACTTCTTCCTGAGGCTCCGCAACTTTTGGCTGTCGGCTAAGCCATAGATGGCCGACTGCCAGGTGCCATCGTGGAGGCTGCCTCCCTGTGGACACACACGAGAATGTGGGTCAGCAGAGACTTAAACACAAAGGCTTTTTAAAAAAAACAGTCTATTCCAGTGTTCAGAGCTTTAATTTTATATACGTTTTAAGTTAAAAACATAAGAGCACCAACCTCTGGCCCTGCACTTGCAGTCAAAAAGCTCTCAATAGCTGTTAGCTTCCCTGGTAATGAACAAAAAAATCCCCAGCATATAAATATTACTCAAAATATTAGTATTTAAATGTTTAAAAATATATCTTTTTTATTGTTTAATATAATATCATTTAACATAATATAATACAATAATTACATGACACCATACCTTTAAACTGGTCCCTGGTGTAAATGACACCCATGTCTGCAGGAATGGAGTCAAAACCACAGCTTCCCACAATGTAGACGCCCTTTTCAGCAGCCTGGTCATGGTAGTTTAGCTGCATACCCTCCAGGAACTACAGAAAAAAGAACATATTTGTAAATTGAGATTGCAGTCAACATGACATCAAATGACATCTTGATACCCATCCTTGTCCCGTTTATGGATTTATGGTATATGAGATAATGAAATAAGAACAAAGTGTCAGGAAAAGCACCTGTGGTTCTCCAGAGATATCAAGGCAGTGTGCTCCATTCTCCACACAACATCTGACAACAGGTTCACCAAAAAATCTATACTGTAGTAAAATATTAAAAGAGTTGCATCAGTACACACACGCTAATATATATAGACAAAAATCCAACATTGATAATAAGAAACAGCATCACAGGAGTAAATTCTTTTAGAAAAAAAATCAAATATTTGGAATAGTAATATTTTACAATATTACTGTTTACTGTATTTTTGATCAAATAGATAAAATGTAAATGAACATTTATTTTATATGTATACTATGGTCTAAAAATAAATATAAAATAACAAAGCAAAACAATCCATTCTTTTAGACATCCTTACTATTAGAATGCAAGAATGCAAGATCATCTGCATTTATCATCTGTAATCATCTGTAATTATCTTTTTTTTTTTTTTACAGGACAGTATTTCAAAACCCCATAATCACACACTGTTATCAGTCTGATGTAGCAAGATGGGTAAACATGAGGGCCTTAAAATTTCAACAAGTCATTTATCAATGGCTTAATGTTTTATGACCAATCATATAAAATGCTGCCAATACACAAGCGATTCTGTGTCCCACAGTCAGTGTACTTACAGGCCCCACACAGCTGAGCACAATGACTGCCTGTTTGCACATGGCAGCCAATGAGTCCGGATCGCTGACATCCGCGATGAGGACATCTACCTCAGACTTCAACTCCGGCTTACCTGAGAACAAACATTTTAAACATGTCATGATATTGCACATACACAGTAATTATGCAATTATGCAAAGAGTGCTGGATTATATGTCATATTTAATGCAAATGTATATGTTTATGATACAATGTACTGCATAGATGCAAGATAGTCGAGGCCAAATGCAGTATTATGCATAATTCAGTTTGTCCATGAAGATAAAGTAACTTCGAGCATAAGAATCCTAAACAGTCGTGTCGTTATTCGGCGGCTTGTCTGCCTACTTTAATTTTTAGTGAAATCTAAATATAACTATGAGCAAATGTTCTGTTGCCAATGAGCCAATCCATTCAAAGCTACATGATTAAAGGCACGGGATATGTCAATGGAATATAATTTTCCATCAGCTGTTTAGGATTAATGAAACCATCCCAAAAGACAAGCATGACCAAAGAGCCTATTGTCTAAAAAAAATAAATAATTCATGTACATTATCCAAGCTAAACAAGGAGGCATTTCTTTGGTCAAAGCAGAAAAGCATCATCCCTTCAAGAAAATGAGTTCACTGGCGAATGCCACGATGTGGGTCAAAGTCAAGTCCAATCCAATGTAGTTGGGTCATCATTGCAACCTTTCTAACACTTTCACATCTTTGCCAAGTTTGCTGCTCTTACAGTCTCAAATGTCTCCTCTTGTACTTCTGAATGGAGAACATAATTCAGACGCACAATTTGCAGATATTCTCGCGAACTCAACATGCCCAACAATCCCGTACATTTTTAAAAGAGTAAATATCTCTGGAGTGAAAAAACAAAAACACAAAACTTGTTAATAGAAATGTTTTACAGCCCCTCAGTTAAGAACCAGTGTCATAGAGAAGTGTTGTTTCAGTATTATTTGTGTGATATTACAGTATTTTAGTTTTTTTAGTCATTTTTTAAAATGCTTTTATAAATTGTAATTTTAATATTACCATTTATATATTTATTTAGTTAGTATTGTTATTGTTAGTACTAGTTTGGGGTAAATGTTAAATTAATACAAATCAATGCATGCAAAAAAACTAAAAAGTTATCTTTGACTCTTGCAACATCTACAAAATTACCATGATAACCAAAGTTTTGGCTAAAATACCATAGTTTTTATAGTTACTACAGTAGTCACACAACAATACATGAAACCAAACAAAACATTTTCTTAACTAGTTTAAAAGAGGATTTATTTATTATGACTTTAGAAAGCTATCAATAACTGGAAGCACTGTGGTATTGTCGCAGACTATGGTTACCATGATGATTTCTGGTTCGCGAGCGGAGTGAACGATTTTATCACTTCATTAAACTGAATGAAAAACAGAGGCGGCTTCACGCACCGAGAGCTCCGGCGGCCTGCTCTACCACTTTCTCCAGCTTGGTTCTGCTCCTGCCGGCCACGGCCCATTTCAAACTCCCCTTGGGACCCTCGGATGCGGTGCGAGCCACCTCTTCCACCACAAACTGTCCAGTGAAACCCGAAGCGCCAAAGATGATGATGTGGTAGGGTCTGCTGGATGAAGTGCTGAACGTCGCCATAGCGCTGCCGAGCTGCTGTTCGTCCGAGCGGATACTGGAAGAGACGGACTGCGAGCAGCGCGAGGAACACCTGACAGTTAAACGACTCAAGCTACTTCCGTAGCGCGCGCGCTGACGCGTTCAACTTGAAGTTCACTGAAGAGGATCAACTCTGAGTGCGCACCCTCTAAAACAATCGATGAAATGAGGGAGGAAGATGGATATCCTGGAAAAATTGCGTTAAATAACAATGTAAGACGTTGTTGTAACTACAAAAATACGCAGAATCAAGCAAAGATACTCTGTATTGACCAAATATAAATTGCGTAGAATATACGCATACAAACTTCTAGAACATAAACGTGCAACGTCTCCCCTCCTCGTTTTTGATTGGTCTGCTCGGTTTGTTGGGCGGAACTGGATAAGAAGATTCTTAGGATTCCAGTATAATATTTGTTTTGTTAGGTAATGTGTTCACAACCAGTTATTATTTAGTGCATTTTTAAATATGTTGTTTACATAGTTATGGATGGAATATTCAATTAATATAATTACTGCACAAAACAATATGCAAATTAACATATCTACTATTTTTATTGTTAATTTTTCCATAAATTACATGCAGACTTTGGCATGGAGATAGAGCATTTAGTCAGCATAGTAAAACACTGTTCGCAAACACATTTGGCCTCGATATTCAATGAGAAAAGTTTTTTTTTTTTTTTTTAATCAGGAATTGTGAAAAGTGGTGAAAAGTTATTATACATTTTGAAAAAATATAATTAAGATTTATTAATTTTGGATAATATGCACAGGAATGTGTATTAAGAAATGTTCCTTTTCGTTTCATCTTGATTTTAATGATTAACGCAGAACACTTTATTCAAATAATACAAAGACACTTCAGTCCCAACAATAAGATTTATTCACCAAGTACATTTGGTCAAAAACTTCTCATTGCATTTTCCTTTAAAATTTTCTCCCGAGACAATAACTAAACAGATCTGAACCACACAATTAGGAAATACAGCAATCGTCACATGATATATACACAAAATCAAAATTAGGAAAAACAAATATAGGATCCAAAGTCTCAAATGGTCTCTGTACAGACAGTAGAAGAGAGTGCATGCAGCAGAACATGTGATTCTAAAAGACTTTGTTTTGCATTAAATAAATACTGAAAACTCACACAATAAAGACATTCAATGGTTATCTGAACCAGCCAGACAACATACATACAGACACACACACACACACAAAAAAAACAGAACACAAAAATAGTTTTACAGTTCCCGCCAAGTACTTTTGTGCACTTGAGCAGAACACAGCAAACTGACAACTATGTGTTCAATCTACACATTACTTTAACATTTACTGCAGACTTATGTTGACATCACCAGAGTAAGACTGTGCGCCTCAAAATGAAGTTCAAAAATGTTCAAGACACAGATTCGGTAGAATAAACACAGGATGCACCTATGACAATAATCAAATAAGAATAAACGTGACTTATTTAACACAGGAGGTCTTGTTATAATAACAAGAAACTAAGTATTTGAACACCATGATTACAATAACTGTTAAGTTTATTATCAATAGACATGCCTGAGCAAATGATATTAAAATCATATGACATTCTCGTTCTAGTACCAATTTCGTTTTAAAAACCTTTCCATTGGTAAATACAGTCATATACTGGAGGCCTAGATTAGAGGAAAACAAATCCTGTGATCAATTTATTTCTATGGGAAAAATGAAATATTAAATAGATTTGGCTATTTTTAAAGTCACCATGAAATCAAAATGACAATTATCGTTTTGTTTTTTAATGGAATATTGCAGTATTTATTATAAATGATTTATCAGTGCACATTATTATATTTTAAAGTCATGTGCTCTCTAAATCTTTAATCAATATAACATCTCCTCTCTCTTGCAGCGAGATCTTTTCTCTGATGATGCGTTTAGTGGCGTGATGGCGGGACAACCTGTCACTCAAATGAGATCGACCAATAGCAAACCACAATGATCCAACAATCTAATCAATTCCCAATGGACAAAATCAAGCCCTGTCCTTCTTCTTCAAGAAACTGCTTACGTGGATATACGTTCAGTGTTGCCAAGTCCATGCTTTTTCAGACTTCGGTACCAAGTTGATACTGAAATTTTAAAATGTGACGATACCAGTATTTCCCTCTAGCATTTTGAACGCTGTTGAACGGATTCTGAAACACCTGATTGGCCGTTGTGTTCACAAGCTCAACAGATATGTCTGTGATTGGCTATAATGATCAACGCTTCAAAAACATGTTGTAAATAGACGTATTTGAAGCTTTTCTGCGACCGCTTACACAGTTACTAATATATCCACTTATAGACGCCTGCTTTCAAATGCTTCCCTGTGCAAGATTTTTTAAATTTCAGTACTGACTTGGTGCCGAAGTTGGTACTTTTGACAACACTTCCCCAGAACGTGATATTTTACTGGGGAACCCACTCTGAATGTGATTGGGCTAGTTTTGGCTGTGATTGGGCGGGTTTTGAATAGCAATTGGGCTTGTTTTGCTACGCAAACCTGGCAACCTTGACATATGTCCGATATGGCTATCATACTTCCATTTCATGCAGACTTTAAAAAAGAAAAAGAAGTCAGAAAGTTTATGTGTGGACACTTGCATTTCAAATAAAGAAAAAAAATAATATTTTTGTCTCTGCCATGTAACTGAATAAAAGTACTGTGAATTTAAGCAATTTAGTAATAATATTTAAAAAAATATATATGTAAAGTGAATTCTGTCTGAGGGTTTGTGTTTGACACTGCTTGTTTTAAATATCAGAAAATCTATTGATTATTAATTAATAATCAATTTGAATGAAATAATGAATACATCAATGCTGTGTTAATAATGATCAAACTATTGCCAAATCTACCTGAACATTCTCTTTGTATTTCTATAATAATTAATGGGTAACTATAGTAACTGGGATATGCCTCCTTGCTGACTGTATGTTTATATAATATCTATATCTATAATTCCTCAATATACATGTATTGCTTTCTTGTCCCTATAAACATTTTTTTTTCCACAAGACCATCCAAGCCCACCACAGGAGAATGCTACGTCCAGGCTACAGATGGATATGTCCATTACTATATGTTCAGTACCATGATGATCATTCACTTTTTGAATTAATAAGACGACCAAATATTACGATTTAAGATTTAAGACTTTAAAAATGAAGTCTCTTCATATGAGGTTCAGTTGATGGCAGTAAACAGTGGGCTACTTGAGTCAAAAACTGGCCAAAGTGGCTTCCTGTGACTTCCAGGGGCCAGACGTCCCCTTTAGGACCTGACAGACGGGCTCCTTTGAGCTTCTTCTGTGTCAGTGTGACCCAGCAAAGGCGTATTTATGAGGATTTCTCAGCATCAAAGATCACGGTGGCTACCGAGAAGAAGAAACAGAGGCAGATAATGACTCATACTGCACTTCATTGTCCTGCTATGAGCTGGGGGACAGCCAGTGTTTGAGCTCGTCCATTCCCCTCTGCACCCGTCCGATGTAGAAGTCCATGTTATGAGAAAAGTCTGTGCACACACTGGATTGGGCGTCTCCGAAGGTGCAGTAGAGAGCAGTCCCGCCCACACTGATCACCACGGTAGCCAAGCACAACAAGAGGAGCAGCAGCCAGGAGTCCCCGCCCACCTCATCTGCATATCGGGCATAGCAAATCAACAGAGTCAGAACATGATCAATGTGAATAGAGAACACAGAAAAAATGAATTTTTAGAAAAAAATACTGATTTTTACCTTGGTCCAGGCCTTCGTCAGGTTCTTGGAAACGAACCTTCCTTTTAGAGACGGGTTTAGGGGCAGCAGAGGTAGAGCTGTTAGCTCCTTCCAGAGAAACTCTTCTCTTTAAGATAGACACAAGACCAGCAGCTGGAGTGATCTGAAAAACAGAAGACCGTTTATTGAGAAAGATAAGTGTTTGGAGGCTTGGAACGAGGATCTAATTCAATTTCTCACAAAAATTAGGGAAAGCTGTGCACTAACATACTTTACCCACTAGATGTCACTATGAGCTGAGTGGGTGATACATCAGCTTAAAATATAAAGTGTTACAAAGAATGGAACACTTTTTATCACGTTTTCAACAAGCTGGTTTCTGGTTTTTAACTGTGTGGATCTGAGATGTAATAAGTAAAATATAACATTACCTAATTTTGTCAGATTATATATGTGTGTGTGTGTGTGTGTGTCTGTGCATATGTATATGTATATATGTATGTATATTTATATATATAAACAAAAATATTTTAAGTCTAACAAGTCTATATACAAGTTTATAAGCACAAAATACCTCATAATAAATCTGTATTATCTCAAGAAAGTATGTTTAATAATATATTCTCTTTAATATTCAACAAAGAGCTGAAATTCATTTCCCAGAACTTCATCTGAATTGGGGTTACCCCACCTCATAAATTATGTACATGAGAATGAAAATATTGGAGATGGTCGGGAAAGAGGAGTCAGTTAAGTTACATCACTAGCCATTGAGGAATGGAAAAGGTCACGGAGGGGCCAAACTACTAAAGACCAATGAGCACTGAGAATGAGTAGACATTCTTAAGTGCTGCCCTCAGGCCAATCAATACTGAATTCCATGAATAAATCTGAATATTAATGCGATGAGTGTGGCTGCATAGCAGTGTTATGGACTTTAACTAAACGTTTTTTTTTTTTTAATTGAAATAAAGAATTTGAAATGTTACCTTGGCAAGTAACTGAAATAAAAGTAAGTGCTAAAAGTACTAAAACTACTAAAACTGAAATAAAAATAAATTTAAGCTAAACAGAAATATAATAATAAAAAATAATAATATAACGGATAAAAGCATATAAAAAATGACTAATACTTTAACTAAAATTAAAAGGAAAACTGAAATATAGACATAAAAGTTAGAGAAGTACAACATTATTGCACTAAAGTAAGTAATATAGGAAATTAATTTGATTGAGAGGGGAATAACTTTATTAGTTTGTGATCTTATTGAATTAAGACTTAAAAAATGATAACTATAAAGACAGTGATAATGATAAAGATATAGTTCTCAATATTAAAGAATAGCAGAGTTCACACCACAACTATAATGATAATGACACAACAAAACGATATGGTTGCAATCACTTTCAGAACGATTTTATCCAGCTGATGAACGATAAAAACATTGACAGCCAATCAGAATCCATCCTGCTGAAACAAGCTCAAGTATTTAAAGTGACAGAACCACACGCTTAGAATAAACAGATTGTTATCGTCCACTGGTGTGAATGCAAATATAGTTATCTTTATAGTTATGGTTTTTGGTGTGACATTGTTTTTCACTAAAAAAAACCTTGGTGTCGACTCACTTCACCCAGTGGAAACAAATGTTTCAAGCACTGTTATTATAGTTCTCTATTTTTGCTCCATAACAGCCATTTTATTTGTAAAGTAACCCTTTGCAAAGACCTGCGCTCAGACCATGCGCTCTCACGCCACACATCATGTTCTCACGTAGTGAAAAATACATCCTGGAGCAAAGAGGACACTGACAATGTGACAAAGCGTCGACAGACATATAAAACCGTCTCATATTTAAAATATTGTAATTTTTTAAAGAAGTTTAAACAAATACTGCATAGTGGCTCTTTAATATGTCGTGACAGATCGCTGTAGCTCCTTCAAGCGGCTCGTGAACCAACCATCTCTTCACACTAGTTCATTGATAGCATCAAATAAACATTAACGGACATCAGAAAGAATGTTGTTTCAAGCGTGGAAAGACGTGAGCACACACAATTTTTCAAGTTCAAGTTCACCAACATTAATCTACTAACTTCCCTGACTGCTTTGTCAGACAAAATGGCGGATTCGGGGTTATGATTGATCAGATCGCCTGTCAATCAAACTGTTTGCGAAGGGTCAATTGAGACTGAAACTCTTTATGGAACGGAGTCAAAATCTTTTAAAGCAGGAAAACAGACCTCACTGTACCACTTAACATTGAATAAAATATCCAAATTGAGTAAATGAGACGTGTTTTCACCTTGGGTAAGGGTGTGGTAGGAACATACATTTTTTTATATTTACAACACCTCTAACCAGATTTTATGGACAGAACTATTTATTTTATTTAAAGCCTTCATACAATGATTATAGAACACTAAGTAGAAGTTGTTGAGATAAAAGATTCTTAATTTTATTTGAGGAATACAAACCAATGTGTTCCTAGAAGTCAACAACAGCAAAAAAGTCCACTGCATTACTACATTAAACTCAATTTTGTTTTTAAGCTAAACTAATTTTTTTATGCAGTACAAAAACACATAAGCAGCTTGACAAATGGGACAGAAAAAAACAGATGAATTAATCAGTTGAGTAAATAAACACTTGAGTAATTAGACTTCAAAACACACCACATCGTGGTGAGCCGATAAAGTGGGCCATTAACAGCGAGGATCAAAATAACAGCCCGAAAATAACACATGCAAATGAAAAATCAGTTTCAACTACTCAGATGCACTCTGACAGCCCTCTTATACAGAAAAACATCACGTTTGAGGAGTGTGGACATAAATCAGTCAGGTAATGTTTGCTCTCTCGCTCTCTCTGTGGTCATTCAGAAGGTCAGATAATAACTCCTTCACTGACCAGACCAGGAAGACATTCTGTTCATCGACTAAGCAGTAGACCTTCAGAATAAATCCACTTCCAGGACGCTGTGTCATTCATTAATGACTCATACTTGAAATTAAAGAGGGAACGAAAAGCTACCCGATTTACTCGGCTAGCAGATCGATCCTGCAAATCATCTGTTTAACTAGCTAATAGCTGCTAATATTTGGTCATTTGACATTATTGGCATTGATGGATAATGCAAAGAACATAAGCATGCTTTAAAAAAATTGGGTTCATTTTCAATGAAATATTGTGTAAAAACAAAGAGTTTGCTCACTTTTAGCCATTTTGTTTGCATCACATTAGGCATAAATAAACTTCATTATATTATGGGTATTCAAGTCTAAGTCACACTGCTCTGTAGATATTGGCACTGATAGTGGGGTCAATAATTTGTTTTATTAATTATTTTCAGCAAAGATACATCAAGTTAATGAAAAGTGAGAGTAAAGACTTTTCATTTACATAAAACAAATCTATTTCAATGTAAACGTTCTTTCAAACTTCTTTCAAATGAGCGCGACTAAAGGCTGGAGTAATGATGCTGAAAATTCAGCTTCGACATTATAGGAATAAATTACACTTAAATTGTAATAATAATAATAATAATAATAAAAATAATATTAAAAATACAGCCTTGGTGGGCAGACCCCAAACTTCTGAATGATAGTTTATGCATGTCTGTTTTGATTGGTGCTCCCTAATAAGCGTGATTCTGCAATACATGAATTTATTAACAGATCCCAATTGTGCTACGGAAAAAATGGCTTATCCCATTCTGGCAGAGCTGCGTGTGTCCAGTCTACGACAAATGACCCAATAAATAATGTTTTATTTGAATATTGCAAGTTATGATACAAATAGATTTTGATTTCATTTTCCAGGCCAGTAAGCTCTGTCTGGTTAAAAAACTATCAAAATTTGGTCCTACTGAGCACAATTGGGTTTGCGCTCACACCATATTTTCTCAGCATGTTTTTGACCTTTCCAAGAAAAGGGATGTTCAAAAGTCAAACCATTTTAACTAGCCCAACAGAGTTGACAACTGACGATGAAGGCTGAAGGTCAAAATCCAATGCATGCTGATAAACATGGCCATTGTTGAGTCACAACTCTGATACAATGCAACATTTTGACACACAAAAGAAGATATTTAAAAAAAATGTCTCCTAAATCGTCCATACAATCAGTCTATGGGATACCAACATTCTTCAAAATATGTTCTTTTGTGCTTCACAGAAGAAAGTCATACAGGTTTCGAATTAAATGAGGGAGAAGATTTTTCTTTTTTGCGGGGGCAACTATTCCTTTAACAGAACATTTTTGGCCCAATAAATTGACAATACACTATAAGATAATAGTTCACACAAAAACTGCTCCCAAATAAAACATAAAATGTCAGGGTCTAAACCCATTTGATGCTTTAAATTTATAAGTGAGAGTAAAGACATTTATAATATTCTATTTCAAATAAATTCTGTTCTTTTGAACTTTTATTTTTAAAAAAAATTAATGGTATCATGATGGTCTCCACCAAAATATCAACCAGTACAACTCTTTTCAACATTGATAATAGGATCATGTCTGAAGGATCATGTGACGCTGAAGACTGGAGTAATGATGCTGAAAATTCAGCTTTGACATCACAGGAATAAACGACATTTTAAAATATATTAAAACAGAAAACTGTATTTTTGAGAAGCCGGACTAAACACTATTCCTGAAATCAAGATTCGCCCCCCAAGGAACGGCACATGACATATTTGGGGACACAGCACAAGGGCGTTTAAGACAAGTTCATGAAAGCCTGTATTGTGCTGGCAGAGATCAGTGATCCAGATTCCATTGTTGATTGTCTCATCGAGGGAGGAAGTGTCATTATGACATCACACATGGCTGCCTGTTACAATCATTCAGCTCTGACATTCAGGGGAAAGGTCGCCCTTCAGGTCATCCAGTTCTCTGAATCACTGCTAAGATTCCGATATCTATTATGTATGTTCTTATCAGGCGCCTTCTCACAGTAACTTACAAGAAAGTAAAAGAGGTAATTACCAAGCCAGGGAGCGGAGATCACACAACACGCTGAGCTTTAAAAAAAAAAAAAAAAAAGAAGTACACCAAGAAAAAAAAAACAAGGGACATACAATAATCACGAACACATCATGTTTCTAAACGTGTTTGCCATAGACTAGTCCTTAATGACGATCTCTGGGTTGAATACAAGTTAAAGTTCAAGATCGTTCAACCAAAAATGAAAATTCTCCCATCATTTCTGGCCATTTCTTCTGTGGAGCATTGATGAAGATATTTTAAAGAATGTCTTTTGGTTCGGTAACCAGCATTCTTCAAATATCTTCCATGTAATTCCACAGAAAAAATAATAATACAGGATTGGAACAACATGGGAGTGTGCATATGATGAAAGATTTTTAAATTTTGAGTGAACTATCCCTTTAAGCTTTATTCTGACATGCGGCCAATTAACACAATCAATCATTTTGGCTTCCTCAGTTTTGGAGTCAATTGAATATGGATATTTTCCATGTATATTGATCTATTTTTCATTTTATGTTGAATAAAAATCATACAATTTTATTACTTTATATATTTTATCATATTATTATAATAATGCTGATTCCAGCAGTTTGAGAGTTTAAAAGAGAGAGACTTATTATAATTCTTTAGTGCAAAAGGATGTTATTTTGATACATTATTGGCTGCAAAATCGTCCTTTAAGCATTGGGACAACAGTTATAGGTAGAAATCAATATAAACAGGGTTCCCTTTTCTATTCTTACAGATTTAGCGGGATTGAAGTAAGTATTATATTACTGCATATACAAGGTTTCTGTTTCAGTCAATCTGTCTCAAATCAAAATTATTGTATTGTTTAACTTGCATTGAACCTGGAATATTACTTTAAGTTAATGACTACAAGGTGTAGGGTATCCAATGTGAGATGACATCACTCTGACATCACTGGATGCTATCATAGTGATGCCAGCAGCTTCTAAATCTTAAAGGAAATGAAGTTTCACAAACGACTTTAAAGGTGATGAGTGGAAGTTTTCCCAAATTTAATATACATTTTCTTCTCCCAACTTACTATGCAGACAACTGCAAATGTAGGTTGATTTTTTACATTTAGTTATGGTCATGCTTAAAATTCTCTGCCAAATTTTCATACTATTCATAATATATTAAACATTTCCAATCTAACTTTGATTAAAAATCATCCTAATTCTCAAAACAAAGCCATGCCAAGCAGAAAATAATACATAAGCCTCCTTTTCATGAACTAAATTAACAGAAAAATCTCTGTTACTCACCTCTTCCACCTGTATGCGCTTAGCCATGTCATCCAGGATGGACACATTCATAATTTCCAGCCACTCTACCCCATTCCCATTCTCCTCTAGCTCCAACTCTGTTGTATTCTTAGGAATTTCCTGCTCCTGAGGCTCATGAACTTCTCCTCCTTCCTCCAGCTTTGGAGCCTCTTCCATCTCCCCTCCATCTTCCTTCTTAGCGTGTGTTACGGCCTCCACCACATCCTGCCCCGTATCCACAGTGTCCCCCGTTCCCTCCATCACCACTCCGGGGCCAATAGTTTCCGTCCGAGGCAGCTGGGCCTCCACGTTGCCTGGTTGAACAGCGTCCATAGGTGACTCTGGTGCGGCATCCCTGTGGGAAGCTGCCACCCTTACGCTCTCCTCTTCTGCTCCTGCATCCTCGCAGGCTGGAGAGGAGGAGCTGTCGGTCACTGTTGAGGACAAGGAAGAGGGTGTGTCCGAGGAGGGGGAGGGGTCATGCTGCTGTTCGCTCTGGTGGGATTGTGAGGCAGTGCTGCTACAATCTTCAGGCTGGATGACTTCCTGTTGTGCCTCATATGTACTCTGATCCTCCATAACCTTCCCTGTTTTAGATGGAGAGACAGAAGATGGTTCATATAACACCAATGAAACTTTCTTTAGAGTAAAAGGTTCAGGATGGAACACAATCATACTGCATACGGTATATACTGCACAGTATGTATTGAATTTTGCCTGCTTCTTTGTTAAAATGACATATGAAACATTTCACTTCATGCAAGTGGAGTACAACTATAATCTCTTGAAATAAATATTATTATTATTATTATGGGGAACAAATATTCACTATTAACCACGACTTTTGCCCCAATAAACTCTTAATTTACTGCTTATTAATTAGTAAAGTTTAGGTATTGTAATAGAATCTAGGGATGTAGAATAAGGTCATGCAAAATATTAATATGTGCTTTAGAAGTACTAATAAACAGCCAATATGCTAGTAATAAGCAAGATAATAAGCAACTAGTTAATAGTGAGAACTATTCCCCATACTAAAGTGTTATCATTGTTTTTAATGTACTGTTTTTATATTTTATGTAAGATTTTATGTAATTTTTATATATAATATTATAGTATAATATATTTGTCCATCAGTGGCCCTTGTGTACAACAGAACAGATCAATCACTATCGATGCATCAAGGCCCTATTGCCTGAGGTCATGCGGATCAATAATGCAGGACTCCAGTGTTGACTGTTCTCTGCTCCCTCTGTGGTCATAAACACACTGTTGGTCAGAGACAGGATCTAAGTGATGACAGCTCACTGCAGTCAGTCAGAGCTCAGAGAAAGACACATGACAACCGGCGCTGGGCCTGATCCAGTCAACCGCTTATTTTCTACAAAACTGCGCTCTCCCTGCTCTCTACAGTTTGGGACTCGTTTTTCAGAATGTCGATCATGCATCGCCGTCCAATTTATTAGTCACTTTTATGTGAATCAGATGCACTCAAGTGTCACTCTTGAGATATATTTCCTTTCCTCTTTACCCTTCAAATGCTATGCTTGGAGATTCCAGTCCCAAGCAGGTGTGTTTTTATGCGGCTGTTCGCAGGTGTAAATGTGTGAAAATGCAAATGTGCGAAATGCGATAGTTACAAGTCAACTATCGTGGTTATGGGTTAAATAAGATAAATAAAAATTATTTATAAATTTGTATATTGTACATGTATATTAAATGAAATATGGTCATTTATATTCATTTATAAAAGTATATTATGGCACCAAACCTTAAAGGGTTAGTTCAACCAAAAATTCTGTTATTAATCACTCACCCTCATGTTGTTCCACACCCGTAAGACCTTCGTTCATCTTCAGAACACAAATTAAGATATTTTTGTTTAAATCTGATGGTTCAGTGAGACCTGCATTGCCAGCAAGAACACTCCCTTTTTCAATGCCCAGAAAGCTACTAAAAACATATTTATAACAGCACATGTGAGTACAGTGGTTCAACCTTAAAATTATAAAGCGACGAGAATACTTTGTGCATCAAAAAAACAAACAAACAAAAAAAAACTATTCAACAATATCCAGTGATGGGCAATTTCAGAATAGAGCTCCAAAATCACGTGATTTCGGTAAATGAGGTTTCACTACATCATAAGTGTTTTGAAACTGTAATAGTTCATGTGACTTTGGCAGTGTGATACGTGCTCCAAACCACTGATTTGAAAAAAGATTCGTAAAGCTTCGAAGCTTCATGAAGCAGTGTTTTAAAATCGCCTAACACTAGATATTGTTGAATAAAGCCGTTATTTTGTTTTTTTGGGGCAAAAAAAGTATTCTCGTCGCTTTAGAATATGAACCACTGTACTCACGTGAACGTTTTAAATATGATTTTAGTAGTTTTTTGGCCTTTTAAAAAGGGGAGTGTTCTTGCTGGCGATGAAGGCCTCACTGAGCCATTGGATTTTAACAAAAATATCTTAAATTGTGTTCTGAAGATGAACGAAGGTCTTACGGGTGTGAAACAACATGAGGGTGAGTAATAAATGACAGAATTTTTGGGTGAACTAACCCTTTAAACTCCTCTATTATGTACGACTTGAGTTTCGTCTATGTTTGATGACACTGCAGGGTGTTGTGAATGAATGCATTATGCTAAATGAAGTGACCTTCAACAGATATCCCATGTTCAGGGAGTGAACACCGAGTAGGGACCCTGTCAATCGGGACGCAGCTCTCTTCTAAGGAGCTGATGATCTGAACCAGGTGTGTCAGATAAGAGAGACACACAAACTGTGGAGAGCAGGGAGGCACGAGGACTGGATTGGAGAACCCTGAAGTTGGTGACAACATTGACTTTAACTGATACAATTTTTTTCTAGCAATTAAATTAAGCAAGGATAATTAAAAAAATAAATAAATTTATATATTTTTTTTATTTTATTTTATTAATTGTAATAAATGTATTTTATTTAAATAAATTTACTTTTAATTAAATACATAAAATGAAAAATATTAAATTAATGCACTTTATTTAGAAAGAAAGAAAGAAACATTTTTAATTTCTGGAAATCATATCTTTATCACATTGCATAACCAAATTAACCTGTAGCATGTATAATTTATATTAAGATTAATGAGTTTTATTTATTTTTTAAAAGACAAAACAGCACAAATTTGTGATACTAGCTATTGTATCAGTTATTGACCATAACATTAAAATAATTATCATATAAACTGAATTGGCCAAAACATTTTTTCTCTGTGCATCCCTGCCAAAGCCACAAGTTTATTTCTTCTTTGAAAAGTCTGAAACACATCAGACAATTAGAAACCACAGATCACATGCACAGTGCCATCTAACAACAGAGGCCATGATATTAGGATGAACTTTGGGACCAGAATTCTGCATGAATGAGCAGGCTGCGGGAATGCAATCAATCTCTAACTCATGTCTCGGAGGGTAAAGTCGCAGGGCGAAATGCACCTGCTGCTGGAGTCCCAGCCAAGCAGAGAGAGTGCTCAACAGACCCCAGAACAGGTGGCCAGGCAGAGGAAATGTGTGTGTGGTGCTGCCAGGCCTGGCTTGTAAAAGTGAAACCGGGTCATGGAACTCAATGCGAGTAACACAGTGTTCAGGTAACATAGCCCAGCACCACATCAGCTGCGAGAGCCAGTGAGAAAGAGAGGTCTCATCAATAAGGCATGATCTGGAGGGACACGAGGGACTTTAACTTTGTGTGTGTGTGTACTTTAAGAAGGGGACATGGGGATTGTCCATTCATAGATGATGAAACAATGTTTCTGGAAATGAATTGGTAAGGCCTAAATGTACGATCGACAAGGTATTAACTTTTGTAATAAACATTAAGTTGTTTTATTCGCTACAAAATTCAGTGAAAATTTATTTTCATAAACATTTATTAAAATATTACAACTTTCTCCACCTCTGTAACAAATTATTGGTTTTATTTAATTAACTATATTTTTATTTAATTTAAATTAAAATCTATTTGTTTCTTGAAGGGAATCTGTACGGTCTAATCTACTAAACGAATGGTAGACCATGTGTTAACCTCTAATATTAAAATATGAAATGAATTAAATTAATAAATTAAATAACTAAAATGTTTATT
The DNA here is from genome assembly GCA_038088235.1 of Zacco platypus. Classification (NCBI taxonomy): domain Eukaryota; kingdom Metazoa; phylum Chordata; class Actinopteri; order Cypriniformes; family Xenocyprididae; genus Zacco; species Zacco platypus. The sequence goes on from CM076069.1 coordinate 13,714,708, forward strand.
TTGTCAATTTTATTTACCCTATTTACTTTCCTAATAGTTGTTAAGTAAATTTATTTGCCACAATTCAATTTTTTATAAACATTTATTAAAATGAAGCGTCCTTGAGCAATGGAAAGGCGCTATATAAATAAAACTTATTATTATTATTATTATTAAAATGCTATAACTTCGTCCACCTCTGAAACAAAATTGTGCTGATGAAAACAACGTGAAAAATATTTATCATTAACATCACAGTTTACCATGTTTTGATCCAATCCTTTCCAACATTATTCACGCTGAATATTCTGTTTTTCCATAGAATTACATCAAATTATGGTAATTGCTGAGATGATAGGAAATTTCCTTATTATTTTAAAATAATTAACATGTTAAATAGAAAAAGCATCAAGTCCAAGATGATGCCCTCCTTCCCCTGTAGTTCAAGGTCTATTTTATGTGATCTGGTCAGCCACCGGAGAAATAAACTCACCTGAGCTGAATGAAAGCACTTGCGTGTTCAGGTTTTGCTCTCCTCCCAGTGTTTCTCTGATCACACTGTTCCTTTGCACTTTGGACACCTCACACTATGAACACACACAGACAACACACTGAATTTCACCCTCTGTTCTTTAAACATGCCCCCCCATTATGATTACATACATATCCACATGCAGTCCCAAACATCAAAGAGGCCTTACCTTCTCAATGCTCCGTGCAGGTCTAAAAAAAGACGAGAAACAGTGAAGTGTCAGTCAAAATCATCTTAAGGTCCTGTAGTATCCTTATTTTTTTTCCGCTCCATCTCTCTCATAGAGGGACGACGTGCGTAAAAGGGGACGCAAATCTAAGGTCGCTCCGCTCAGCGGGAATCTAATATTAGCACGGCACATTTCCCATACTGAAACTCTAGCACTTGTCTCAAATTGCTGAAAGCACAGCAACGGGCCATATGCTTAAACCATTACAGGACAGCTAGAGCGCAGAAATGAGAAACAGACTGGCTAAATTTAGGAGGGGAAAGAGAGAAGCTCAGGTGCGGCTGCCGGTGAAAGTGTCTGGCCCAAATTAACAGGACGGAAAGACGCAGCTTTTACCCCGTATTTAAATTGTGTAGTGGCTCGAAAGGTTAAACATTTACTTGTACTCCATTTACAGCACTGCTAACATATTTTTATAGAGCTCAAGCTCCATGGGACACCTGATCTAAGAGAGTATAGACTATAAAGAGAAAAATGTTGGGGGAGGCAACATTTTTTACAAAGTAATTTAGAGCTGAAATAAATAAAAAAACAAAATAAAAATGGTGTTTACCTGATGTGTGTGGTTAAACTAATGTAGTATGCAATCAATCAATAAACCAATAAATCAATCAACCAACCAAATCAATGAATTAAAATAAAATAAAATTGTGTTGACCTGATCTGTGTGACTAAACTAATGCAAACTAGGGTGCAATGTAGTGCAAAATAAATAAATAAAATAAAAATAACAAAAAATAAAAAATAAAAGTGATTATGTGGCTGGACTAATCTAGTGTGCAATAAAATAATAAATAATAATAATAATAATAATAATAATAATAATAATAAGTAAGGTTCAGTAAAATTAAATAATAACAAATTAAAATAAATTAAAAAATAAGTTGACCTCATCTGGGTGACTGAACACATGTAGCATGGAATGCAATAAAATGCAATAAATAAAACAAAATAATAAATTAAATAAATAAATAAATAAATAAATAAAAATAAAAATTGTTGACCTGATCTGTGTGACTAAACTAATGAAGTGTGCAATAGAAAAAGTCGCCCTGATCTGTGTGAATTAATTTAGCGTGCATGTGTAGTGTGCACTCACTGCCTGTGCGTTCTGCAGATGTGTCTCAGTTTCTCCAGATGTTCAGTATCCAGGTCACCGTCTCGGTCTTCTTGACTGTCCTGACACCGGCCAACCGAAGTCCATCTCCTCTCTGATCACAGAAAGCAAGAGTAGTTTAAAAGGCGTTCTTGAGAAGAACCTCTGAGTAACAGAAGCCACTTACCCCACTGTTGCTGTAGAGCGGCGAGGTTGGACAGTATACGTTCATGATAAATTCTCTCTAACTGTATGAACCGGACTGCTCTCTCATCTGGAAAATACTGTGATTCAGGAAAATCCACAGGAAGTGGGAAACCCCAAAGCACCAATGCACTTTACAACACCGAACCTAAAGAATCCTACAGTGAAATACTATCATATAAGACAATGACTGGCTGCAGTAATGCACTACATGTAATACAATAAACAGCTCTATATCCATAAACACTGCAAGCATCCCTGATTCTGTTACAATAACAAAGACAATAGGGTATAAAATAGGAGCTATAACGGAACAAGCATCAATAAAACACCAAAGGCTGTTCAAACACACCACTACGCAGTGCCATGTATATTATTTGATTTGTGAACAAACAATAACATTAAGGATACAGTCCTCCTCATGCATAAATGACTCTGCAATCTGTAAAGAAATGATTTTAGCCTTGAGTTATTATGCAATAAATTACATAGTGAAGAGCATCATTAGGTAACACCCTACATTAACTCTAAACCATAACAATGAAAAATTGTATTGTACTTTATATTATGTAATGCACATCATTGAAATGCATTCAGTGGTGATGAAATGTTGAAGTTCATATGATATTTGAATCTATATGAACTGATCTGTTAAGCATTATGATTGTTAATGACAGCTATTAAAAAGTATTACCGACAATTATACAGATGAAGCACAGCTAAAACATGCAGCATAAGCACTTAATGTAAATTAATAGATGTTTTATACCAAACAAGTAATTTCACCTCAGACAGCAATTATTCAAATACACCTGCATGTATATTGTTGATATCTGAGGTGCAAAGACTCGTTCCCATTGAGTAAAACTCCTGACATCAACTCTCTTTAAACTCCTAGTACAGTGAAGCCAGAGACAGGCAGTTGTGAGTGAAGATGGCCTCAGGCAGGGTGAACATCACTACAGCATGAGTGCAGTCAACTCAATACAACACAAGAGATGTCCCACTGAGTGGGTGGCAGTAAAACCTTGTGACCTTTTGTCTTTACAACACTTGAATTCTTTTTGCATAAATCAGGCTCTTTCTATCTCTCTTTCATTCCTCATCCATCTAATCTGCATAAGGCTGATCAGCACCAAGAGATCTACACAAATAAGGCACTTGCTTAAAAGGTTCATATTCTACATTTTCATCATAATTTTTCCAGCGCTGTACTGAACCGCTAAACTGACAGACTTGTGTTAGTCTGTTGTTGCTGTAAGCTTATGCTGATTACATTGACTGATGGTAGCACATGAAGTATCTGAAAGAAAGCAGAATAAACTTAAGTTTAAGTTGTATTTTTTTTTTAAATTAACACTAAAGTAAAACTAAAACTAAAAATGATAAAAATGACAACACAATTTAAAAACTTAAAATATACATACATTTATTATAAAATATGATCGAATGAAATTATTTCAAAATATTAATACATAAAACTGTAATTTAAATCATTCTAAAGCAATACTGAAAATGATGTATTAATATTATTATTATTATTATAGACAATAAAAAAAATAATCTCTCTCTATATATCTATATCCATTTCTATTTCCAGATCTATATCTATACACACACACACACACACACACACACACACAGGTCATATAATTAGAATATCATCAAAAAGTTGATTTATTTTACTAATTCCATTCAAAAAGTGAAACTTGTATATTATATTCATTCATTACACACAGACTGATATATATCAAGTGTTTATTTCTTTTAATTCTGATGATTATAACTGACAACTAAGGAAAATCCCAAATTCAGTATCTCAGAAAATTAAAATATTGTGAAAAGGTTCAATATTGAAGACACCTGGTGCCACACTCTAATCAGCTAATTAACTCAAAACACCTGCAAAGGTCTCTCAGTCTAGTTCTGTAGGCTACACAATCATGCACAGGTTTGACACCTTGCACAAGGAGGGCAAGACACAAAAGGTCACTGCAAAAGAGGCTGGCTGTTCACAGAGCTCTGTGTCTAAGCACATTAATAGAGAGGCGAAGGGAAGGAAAAGATGTGGTAGAAAAAAAAAGTGTACAAGCAATAGGGATAAGCGCACGCTGGAGAGGATTGTGAAACAAAACCCATTCAAAAATGTGGGGGAGATTCACAAAGAGTGGACTGCAGCTGGAGTCAGTGCTTCAAGAACCACTACGCACAGACGTATGCAAGACATGGGTTTCAGCTGTCGCATTCCTTGTGTCAAGCCACTCTTGAACAACAGACAGCATCAGAAGCGTCTCGCCTGGGCTAAAGACAAAAAGGACTGGACTGCTGCTGAGTGGTCCAAAGTTATGTTCTCTGATGAAAGTCAATTTTGCATTTCCTTTGGAAATCAGGCTCCCAGAGTCTGCAGGAAGAGAGGAGAGGCACACAATCCACGTTGCTTGAGGTACAGTGTAAAGTTTCCACAGTCAGTGATGGTTTGGGGTGCCATGTCATCTGCTGGTGTTGGTCCACTGTGTTTTCTGAGGTCCAAGGTCAACTCAGCTATATACCAGGAAGTTTTAGAGAACTTCATGCTTCCTGCTGCTGACTAACTTTATGGAGATGCAGATTTCATTTTCCAACAGGACTTGGCACCTGCACACAGTGCCAAAGCAACCAGTACCTGGTTTAAGGACCATGGTATCCCTGTTCTTAATTGGCCAGCTAACTCACTTGACCTTAACCCCATAGAAAATCTATGGGGTATTGTGAAGAGCAAGATGTGATATGCCAAACCCAACAATGCAGAAGAGCTGAAGGCCACTATCAGAGCAACCTGGGCTCTCATAACACCTGAGCAGTGCCACAGACTAATCGACTCCATGCCACGCCGCATTGCTGCAGTAATTCAGGCAAAAGGAGCCCCAACTAAGTATTGAGTGCTGTACATACTCATACTTTTCATGTTCATAATTTTCAGTTGGCCAAGATTTCTAAAAATCCTTTCTTTGTATTGGTCTTAAGTAATATTGTAATATTCCGAGATACTGAATTTGAGATTTTCCTTAGTTGTCAGTTATAATCACAAAAATTAAAAGAAATAAACATTTGAAATATATCAGTCTGTGTGTAATGAATGAATATAATATACAAGTTTCACTTTTTGAATGGAATTAGTGAAATAAATCAACTTTTTGATGATATTCTAAATATATATAATAATTATATATAACACACACACATAATTATTATTATTGTTAATAATATATACACACATGTATGCATGTGTGTTTGTGTGTGGAAAGAGATTTTTAATGTTATTATGTAACGATGTTAGATTGTATTAAGGACTCATCTGCCTGCGCCATCTAGAGTTTCAAGACAGAACTTTGTATACATACAGTACACAGATATATATAGCACTGACTTGACTTCCATTGAATGTTCATTATTCAAAATCTCTTCTAACAACATTTCAAATTGCCGTTTACAGCCTAAATAGCTATATAAACATAGGAAGATATGTGTAACAAGATTATGGATTATATGACGATTTCTGAACGACCCACTTTTGCAGCTTTCAATAAATGATCCGGGTGGGCTGGGGAAGGAGCTTTGTTGTTAATGTTAGAGTATGTCTACATAGTACACTGACTGTTTTTATGTTAAAAAGAGCAAAGAAAATCCAGTTATCTACGATTTATTCCCTTTAAAACCTCCACAGGGGAATAAATGTGAGCGATTTCGACTGAGTCGTCTTTTAGCTTCATATAAACCTCTCCTCAGGAGGATACAAAACCAGCTGAGCATCTGAGCATGTTCTTGTAAAATAGGCTGAATAAGGTCAAGCTCCAATAAACATTTAATCGGGCTTGTCCATTTAAGGTGCTGGTTATTCTGCTTCCAATCAGATACTTCATGTTCTGCTATCAGTCAATGTTATCAGCATGGGCCAACAGCAACAACAGACTAACACAAGTTTATTAATGAAAAACATGGAACAGTTCAGGCAAATTCATGTCATGATCTGGCTCATGCACATTAGTGAGGCTCAGATGGAAGTAACAAGTCTTGCACCATCTACTGGCAGCAAATGAGCTAACAGATGCAGTTTGGGGTCAGTAAGATTATTTTCTTTGAGTAAAACTAATGAGCAAAGACACATTAAACTGATCAAATGTAATCTTGCTCATGATTTCTATTTTAAATAAATGCTGTTGTTTTAAACTTTAAATTTATTAAAGAATCCTGAAAAAAACATTTTACACCAAATATTAAGCAGCAAAAATTGATGAAGAAACACATTAGAATGATTTCTGAAGGATCTTGTGACTCTGAAGACAGGAGTAATGATACTGAAAATTCAGCTTTGCCAATGCAGGGATAAATTACATTTTAAAATATTAAAATAGAAAACCGTAATTTTGAAATTGTAATAGTATTTTTTTTAAACAATATTACCGTTTTCACTATATTTTTGCTCAAATTATGCTAGCAAAAATCTATATCCTAACCAATCAATGTTTTTATGATTAATTATTTTGTACAACATACTCAACACCTAAACATCAATCGGTTATGGCCTTGTTTTCATTCACGTGAAATGAAATCCTGCATCAAACTGAACTACACTCCTTTGAAACAGACAAGCATGCACTAATGAAAGAATGGTGAGAGATGACATTTACTTGTTAATAACATCTAATTTAACACCTCATTACTCATTTTGAACAGAGACAAACACATGAGGGCTTTTCACTCTTGAAATAGTTAATAATTAACCCTGGGTCATTCTAAAGCCCAGGCAAACAGAGTCTTGGGTTATCTTGAGTCACGTTTCACACTGCTCATAACTTACCCAGTGTGAACAATTAATCCAGTTATTCATAATGCTGTTTCACACTGTACATTCCTTAACCCTGAGTAAAAGCCCTTATTTGCATATAAGTGGTGTCAGTGTCATTGATTGGGCAAATGCAACCTGTTTACATAAAAGCTCTAGCATATTATATATTGCCAACTGTACTATCAAGTTTTTTTCTGACTAAAAATGTAAGAATGAAACTGTCTCTTCACTTTAATTGACTCGTTTTCTGTTGCCATTTGACATTTTTGTCCCCCCATCAAATCCTGAAATTACTGTTTAAACAACACCGTTGTCTGTTGCTAAGCATCTAGTCGATACATTCTAACAATGCATCATTTAACACTGCACATGTTTTTTAACCCCGCAAAAGCGGTGCTAATCCTGTTTCGGGGCAGGGTTTTATAAGCCCAGGTAAAAATGGTGCTAACCCTTCTTTTAAATTACAAGGGTGAAATTTTTCTTTACTCGAGATTTAAAGCAGGGTTAAAAATGACAATGACCCGGGTTAAGTGCTGTGTGAAAAGCCCCAGAGAAGAGACGTGCAACATTAGTATGAGACCTGATGGAGACAGTGTGGCAGAAGTGGGTGGTCTCCCCGCTCCCCAAGCTCCTGGAGAGATGTCGCCAGAGAGCGGCCGAAGCCCTGGGGTGAACCAGCATCACCGAGAGGGGTTCCTTCAGGGCTCACAAGCCCTTCTGACACTGAAAAGACAAATATGACATCCTCTTTAAAAGGTGCTGACACTGAAACTTAAATTAACACTAACTGTATGCATTTTAGACTTTAAGTCTTTAAGACTTTAAGTGGTTCAGTATTATTTTAGTATTATTTATACACAATTAATATTGTGAATTGTCTTTTATTTTATATTTTCATTTTTAGCTTGTGCTTTTATCAAATATTATTATTATATTATTATTATTATTATTATTATCATCATCATCATCACTATTTAGGTTTAATTTGCTTTTATTTCCGTTTTCATTTTTAATTTATTTCCATTTTATTTTTATTCCATTTTAAAATTTTAGTGCTTCAAATTAAACTTGTTTCAATTAGTTGTCAAGGCAAAATTTTATTTTAAATTTTCATCTAATACTTTTATAATTTATTTTATATTATTTCATCTTTGCTTTATTTTATTTGAGCTTTATTTCAACTAACACATTTTTTTAATAGTTTTCATTTTAATAACGTTATGTGATATGGTTATCTAAGGGTTTGTTTACAGGACAATGCACTAAAAATGGAAAAGTTTTTCCTTAGCATTTTTCATGTACAGAAGACACTATTGTAAAAGCTATTGGTCCCGCTCACACAGACCCTTGAAAACGACTAAAAATACAGTATTATGCATGCTAGGCCAGAAGTTGGCAAGGTCACTGAACATACGCATGTGCATGATGTCGCTGTTTCCACGAATTTGTGTTTTTGTATTTTACACTGAGGCGACAACAATATCGCTTTCAAAACTAATTCTCAAAAGTTTGCATTTTCACGCCCCAAAACGCTGTTATGTAAATTAATGGCCAAAGTGCATAAAAGTTTTGTTTTTAGTTCAAAAATGGCGTCGTGTAAACGGCCCCTCACATCTAAAGCGCATTTTAATTTCATTTTAACACACAGGCATCTAAAATGTTCCTTTAAATTCAATGGAGCGGCTGCACACAGTGTTTGCACATCAACACAGATATATCTCACCCTAGAGTTAGGCACGTATTACTCATGTCACTCAAACCTGTCTGAAAGTTGCATGACAACAATGGGACACAGTCACTCGCTCTAAAGCAAAAATAGACGCCCAATTACTCAGGGAGCTCGACTCTTCAGACAAAAGACAAAAACAAATAAAAAAAAAACAAAAAAAACAACTCTTCTCCACCCACAGCCTGATCAAGCCAATGACAGGTTGACACCGTTTTGGACTGGGTTGTGCCCCAGAAAATATTTAATGTCCAAGGACCATTCAGTATCAGTCATTTTTGTTTTTGTTTAGAAGTGTGACCTGGTTCCAAGTAGAGCATAGGGATTACTAATCTTACATTTTTTAATAGTAGAATTTAATGGATTTATCCTAGCAAACTTTGACAGAAAATCCATCTGACTGGCATTTAAAGTTACAGAGCACAATTTCTTTGTGTTACTTTATATATAAAGAATAGTTCAGCCAAATATGAAACAAAAAAAACTTGTCACCAGACAATTGACGGCACCCACTGACTGCCATGTTATTTTTTTTTGTCCTACTATGGAAGTCAATAGGTGCCGTCAACTGTCTGGTTACCAACATTTTTTAAAATATCTTCTTTTGCGTTCAGCAGATGAAAGAAACTCATACAGGTTTGGAACATCTTAAGGGTGAGTAAATGATGACAGAATTTTCATTTTTGGATGAACTGTTCCTTTAAGGGAAGGATTATACAGGTATGCTCAAGGGTTGCTCATTGACTTGCCACTGATTCTTAGAACTCTTGAATATGTTGTAATGATTCAATGCCACAAACTTCACAATCTCTGCCAAAGGACAAGATCTTCCTCAGAAAATTCTCACCATAGCAGATGAGAACATGACTGAAAAAAACCCTGCAAAGAAGACTAAATGCTAGGCGAGCTAGTGATTTGTATTTGGTGTGAGAACTGTGGGAGTACATTCACACACATGCACTGACACATGGCTCAAAAACAACCATTTAACTTGGGATGACTGATTATAGGTCAGAACGAGGAGAATTTCACATTGTGCCCTCATTCCGTGAAGCTTGGGACTGATTAACTGACTCTGCTATGGGCCTTAATGTAATGTTGAATCTGTTTTTAATAAGGAATGACATGTGAAACAAACCAAAATTGGTTTTTGCATGCAAAGCTTATTCATATATTTAGCCATGGCACTTCTGAACAAAAAAGTATTTTACAGGAATTTATGGAAATAAATTAATGCTGTGATATGATAACACAGCTACATATGCCATTATCCAGAAATCATTGGATTCACACTTTGGGTAGATTACACATTTCTTTTTCATTGTTGTTTTTTAGTATTATTGATATACTACTGTACTATTTTGAATGAGCATTTTTAATATCTCCAATTTTAATTTAGGTGTTAGTAATTTTGCTGTGTGTTTTATTATTTTATATTTCTATTTAGCATATAGTTTTAGTCATTTTAGTGTAGTCAGGCCAATGCCAAGGCAACATTTCTAAAATTCTAAAATTTAAGCACCTAAGAGCAAGTCATTTTTGAACAAAATACTGTATATTTAATTTAATTCACCTTTATTTCAATTACCATTTACAATACCTTTAATAAAAAAAATTGGTAACACTTTACAATAAGGTTTCATTTATTAATTAACATTGAAAAATACTCCTAAATCATATATTAAATGCTAAGGAGTATTTTCATAGTTCATTTATGCTAACTAATGTAGTTATTCATCTTAGTTCATGTTCATTTCAGCATTTACTAATACTGATACCTGTGGGACTGGGACTGGGTGTTGGTGAGTCTCGGATGTGTCCATCCAGCTCTGGAGAGTATGCGCCACTATTACTATCCGCCTCTTCCTCCTCCTCTTCTTCTTCTTCCTCTTCCTCCACCTTGGAGCTGTCATAATCTTCATCATCATCATTGTTATTATCCTGTCGGAGGGGCTTCTGTCCACCACTGGGCCCCTGTTCGACCTCCTCCGCTTCCTCCAGCAGTCGGTTCTGGTTCTCGTCTGGGCTGCGGCTAGACTCAGAGTCATTGAGGAGATCGGGGTCGGTTGGTCCTCCCCGCCTCACTGGGCCATCACTCTGCCACTGTCCGTCGTCCATAAGGTCCAGCTGATCGAGAGCATGAAGATCCACTCGAACCCTTGCAGGCCTCTCAGCCACTCAACGGTGCTCCCGCTCAGCCGCTGGAGAACAAATCAGATGGACACTTTTATGGCTGTGAGCCATCATGAAAAGTAAAGAGCTTGCTGGCCTTTAAGAGAACTGACTCATAGTTTACCCATAATTCCACTTCAAGCTGGTTCAGTGCATGAATCAAATGGCCAAATTAAATGTGTTTTTTCAGCTCAACATGTTTTCATATCGTTACAGATCTTTCATGAAAGGAATTTTAAAAATTGGTTTTTTTAACAAAAATAAATATTTTATATACATATATATTTTTTTTCCAATTCAAAAATACACCAAAAATACACTAAAAATCAAATTAGAAAAAGATTCTCTAAATAAAAGGAAAAAAATACATTAAAGTAGTTTCATTTATATGTATCAATATAGCAATTCATATAAGATTCATCAATAATATCTTAAAACATTTTAGTTTAAACTAAACATGCTTAAAATTACTTGGGGTTAAATATTTGGTTCATACTCATAACCAAACAGAAACAACAAGAAAACAACAAAATTGTGTAAAATGAAGAACGCCATTCACAAACACAGATATCAGCACCAACCTGCCGTCCTGTGTCCCTTTAGTCTGCTGTATTAAACTGATGTAGAAAATGCAGTATACAGTCAATATTCTCTCTCTCTCTTACTCTCTCTCACTGATTGTTTGCTTCCCCTGAATAGTGAATTCATACACCATGGAGAGTTTCCATGATGTCCCCACTGGGTTGTTATATACCGTCTCATGACAGAGCTTATGCAATATCATACAGCATCTTACAGCTCTTAAAGCAGACTGCCTGTTTGTTTTTCATCTGCTAAGGGGGATTCTGCAGTGCAGACACGAATAAATGAATGAATGAATACTACTTACAGGTCACTGCGTGCACAGCACATATTGCACATTGTTCTGCCCGAAGCATTAAGTGAACAAACTGAGCTAAATCCAGTGTTGTATTGTTAACTAAAACTATTAAAATTATTTTCATTAATTAAAAAAAAAAAAAAAAAAAAAATTACATAAAAAAAAAAAGAAATTGGAAATGTTGCCTTGGCAAATATAGCTGAAATAATACATTTAAACTGATGTACTAAAATTATAGAAAATAAAGCTGAAATGAATATAAATGAATGCTAAATGTAAATATGTAAAAGAAAAAAAACCTAATAAAAATAACAAAATAACATACTAAAAACTTAAATTATATATATATATATATATATATATATATATATATATATATAAAACTCAATTTAAGCAAATTTCTATTAAAATAATCACTATCGAATACTGCACTGTAAATTTAATGATCACCATTTTTAGCACAGAGGTTGAGGGATTAAAGATTTAAAGAAATATGGAACTGGCTGATGAGTAAGTCTGAGTACATTTAAATTCTGAAATAATTTCAATTTCAGCAATCTGAATGTTGTGTCTCAGCCTGAATCAGGAAGAGCAACTTTCAGCTGTATTAGGGGCTGAACATTCTCATTCTACAGAGCATTTGATGAATAAATAAATAAAATAAATAAATGAATTAATTCTGTGTAGTTCAACAGGAGTTATCAATAATTTTAGTCTCCTTTTAGGAGTACACTAACATTTAGATCATCCCAAATCTAACGGATATGGACTTTGTTATTTGTCTCAACCCATTTTTTTGCACTGATTATGTCATTTTAAATCATTTTTATGTAATTCACTCTTTTATTATTGAAACATGCTATATAATCAAACCTGCCTTTTGTTCCCTTAAACAATAAAACTCAACCATTATGTTACAATTAATAAAACAAATGAAGTGAACCAATGAATCATTATAAAGCAGGGAAGTGCAGCCATAAACCTGATGTTATTTAGCCCAGTAGAAGAGCGGACTGACTCACAGCAGACCCCAGGCATTTATTCGCCTTTCTGAAAACATAGTGACTCATTGAGCTGGGACCATCAGATCTGTGCCTGCGGGGTGACCACCTACACACCCAAACCACATCATCAAGAAGGGCCACGTAAACCTGCCTGACACATGTGGGTTTTGTAAAAACTCTTAGTGACAACAGCTGATAAATAGCAATTGTCTCGGGCTCGTGACTGCTTTAACATGTCACGGGGAGGATTTTTTAAGTCAATAGTTGACTATTGACATGTTATTCTGTGGCACAGCCAGAATAACAAGAGGTCGGTCAGGTTATGGCAAGCAGAAATTTGGGTATGTGAGCTGCCATGTTCATTCATCTGCATTCTTTTAAGAAAGAACTCATTAATAATCAAAGACAGCTGCACTCTCTCATTAGCTCATTTAAAAACATTAAAGCCTGCTGGGTGAATGAGAGAGAGAGAGAGAGAAAGAGAGATGAAAATAGGTTTCTTTAGCCTGAATAACAAGCATGACTGGAGTATCTAGACCAAAACGTGTCTGATACGCACACAGCGTTTTTCAAAACCATCGGTGAAATCCACCTCAAACTTCCATTCTGATTCATAACAGAAAGTTTAAAAGGGAAGTAATACTTTAACGCCTTCCTAAATACATTGCTGATATACTTAATTAACCTACTACTAATGAAATATACTTTAAGGGTTAGTTCAGCCAAAAATGAAAATTCTGTCATTAATTACTTTATTAACTTGTAATTAATACATATTTGGCACACAAATGAAGATATTTTTGATGAAATCTGAGGGCTTTCTGTCCCTCCGTTGACAGCTACGCAATTGACATTTTGGCGGTTCAAAAACTTCAGAAAGAAATATTGTAAAACTAATCCATTTTGAGTGGTTTAGTCCAAATTTACTGAAGAGACACGATCGCTATGTGATGAACAGATTGAATTTAGGCTTTTATTTACATATAAACACATATCAGCGAACATAAACAGAAGCCCAACCAAACCTGCGTAACGCACGAGAGCAAATCTCATCGGTTCTTGCGAAGCTCAAACGTGCTGCATGACACAAGAATGAACCTCATTGGTTCTTGCATGTCGAGTAATTAATGACAGAATTTGTATTTTTCTGTGAAATATCCCTTTCAGTTCTATGGAATACTTGATTCTGATGATTGGTCAGTCATAGCAATAGAGTGCAACAGTCATGATCCAGAAGTAAAAATCCCATTCATTTTCTCCACAAGGGAATTGATTGTGACCTTTAAAGACAGACCCACTGTGAGCTACGAGATTGTCAGACGAATTATTTATAACTCATTTTTTAAAGAAGTTCAACAGTGGTAAAAAACTAAATTACCCATGATTCTGCAGAGAAACCTAACAAGTAAATTGTGCAAAAAGCACCCTTTAGCGGCTGCCGACTCCTATTACGCACTGTGAATGATGTAGAGATAGGGTGTGTTCACACTTGGCAGGTTTAGTTAGATTACAACGAAGTCTGGTGCGATTGCTGTGTTAATGCATTCATTTGAAGAAGTGTGAATGATGCCATCTGAACCCTGGTGTGCACTAAATAAGTAGACCAACGGACAGTACCATTTTCTTTTTTTGGTCTGGACAAAAAGAACATATTGACCCGAACTGGAGGTGTGATCACACCCATAGTTTCCCTGTACACTCTCAAACTACTAGTATATTTATATATAATAATATACAAATCTTGCAATACACGTAATAATATCTAATCTCTGTGTATATAATCCCATGAGGCATTGAGAAGGACATTATGGAGAAATTATGGAAAAACAATGGAGCACTATAAAACTATTTATTTAATAGTATATATAATATATTACAATATAAATAGTTTTGTGTTTCTCCATTGTTTTTCCATGATTTCTCCATAATGTCCTTCACAATGCTTCCTGGAATTGTGGTTCTTTCCCTCATTAAAGCTATTAATTAGTGTTGTGTCTTCATTTTTTTTTTGTCCGATCTTCAAATACTTTGTTTCAAATAAAAGTTTATAATGTTGGGATATTCTTCATAGTTTTATTTATGACTTCTACAGTGCATCTGGAAAGTATTCACAGCGCTTCACTTTTTCCACATTTTGTAATGTTACAGCCTTATTCCCTTATAAAGGGATTAAATTCATTATTTTCCTCAAAATTCTACAAACAATGCCCCGTAATGACAACGTGAAAGGAGTTTGTTTGAAATCTTTGCAAATTTATTAAAAATAAAATGGGAAAAAAAAAGAAAAAAAGCAGCCTTTGCCATGACACTGAACTCTATAAGGTCCCACAATTAACAGTGCATGTCAAAGCACAAACCAAGCCATGAAATCCAAGGAATTGTCTATAGACCTCCAAGACAGGATTGTATCGAGGCACAGATCTCGAGAAGGGTGCAGAAAAATTTCTGCAGCATTGAAGGTCCCAATGAGCACAGTGGCCTCCATCATCCATAAATAGAAGACAATTGGAACCACCAGGACTCTTCTTAGAGCGGGTCAAACTGAACGATCAGGGGAGAACGGCCTTAGTCAGGGAGCTGACCAAGAACCCGATGGTAACTCTGAAAGAGCTCCAGAGTTTCACTGTGGAGAGAGGAGAACCTTCTAGAAGAACAACCATCTCTGCAGCACTCCACCAATCAGGCCTGTATGGTAGAGTGGGAAGACAGAAGACAATCCTCAGTAAAAGGCACATGACAGCCCGCCTGGAGGACTCTCAGACCATGAGAAACAAAATTATCTGGTCTGATGAAATAATTGAACTCTTTGGCCTGAATAGCAAGCGTCATGTCTGGAGGAAACCAGGCACCGCTGATCACCTGGCCAATACCATCCCTACAGTGAAGCATGGTGGTGGCAGCATCCTGCTGTGGGGATGTTTTTCAGCGGCAGGAACTAGGAGACTAGTCAGGATTGAGGGAAAGATGGATGCAGCAATGTAAAGAGACATCTTTGATAAACCTGCTCCAGAGCGCTCTGGACCTCAGACTGCGGTGCAGGTTCATCTTCCAACAGGACAACGTCCCTAAGCACGCAGCCAAGATAACAACAGCGCAACTCTGTGAATGTCCTTGAGTGTCCCAGCCAGAGCCCAGACTTGAACCCGATTGAACATCTCTGGGGAGATCTGAAAATGGCTGTGCACTGACGCTCCCCATCCAAGCTGATGGAGCTTGAGAGATCCTGCAAAGAAGAATGGGAGAAACTGCCCAAAAATAGGTGTGCCAAACTTGTAGCATCATACTCAAAAAGACTTGAGGTTGTGATTGGTGACAAAGGTGCTTCAACAAAGTATTGAGCAAAAACTGTGAATACTAATGTACAAGTAATTTTTAAATTTTTATTTATTTTTTAATAAATTTGCAAAGATTTCTTTCACATTGTCATTACAGGATATTGTTTGTAGAATTTTGAGGAAAATAATTAATTTGATCCCTTTTGGAATAAGGCTGTAACATAAAATGTGGAAAAGTGAAGCGCTGTGAATACTTTCCGGATGAACTCTTAAACGAAGACTTTTTTTTTAATTGTTAAGAGAAAAATGAGTGGGCAAAAATACTTCTGGAACCAAAGCCACTGAAAAAGTGAATAGGAGCTGTTGCAGATATTTATAAAGAACGACTGTTGTCATTTTTACAAAATGAATATTAATCATTCATTTTGTAATAATTTTATTAATAAACTCAACATCCACCATGAACCATGATTGTTGTAAAAATTCCTGCCAACAAAGTGTTCAAGATCATGTTTCATCACCCTTAAGTGGTTTATTTTATGATAATGACCAACTGACTGTATATTTATCCCTTATTATGTAATAATATTTAATAATAATACAAGAAAAAGTGTATGCTAGAAAAAACTAAATTGTCAATTTTGACCTTTAGGAAGGGTTGTGACCTCTGTGGTGAGTCAAAACATTGACATGACACTGTCAACTGGCTTGAGGCTTTCCTAGCATAACAATGATCTTCTCCACTGTATTAAGAGCACAAAGAAAGTGACTTAACGCGTATAAACAAAACATTTTTGACATAACATGCATATCTCACTCTCCTTCTGTTTTGACACATGACACTTAAAATAATGCTTCAACTTCTATCCCCACTCACTTTTCCTGTAATGATATTTAGGAGCGAGACCAACACAGATCAAGACAGAACTTTCATGCTACAGCTTGATGAAAACACAATTTTGATATTATATAATGTGTCCATCATGGTATATATATAGACACATATGATCCATGCATCAGAACATCTGTCCTATTCATATACAGATGCAGGATTAAAGCTCTATAAAAGCCGCTTTTTTATACTGCACATATCACATTTGTCTAACTTCTAACAGAAGTGTTATTTATCATATCCGGTGCCAGTGGTACGAATAGAGCAGATAGAGCTGTCTTTAATTCACGCGCTAACATACATAGCATCATAAGTGCATCAAGCCTTTATTTCAACAAGCTGCACGTTTCATTCTGCATTTCAAAAGCGAATATTCTCTTTCATGAATATTGCATTAAAAATAAGAGAAAGCACTTACAGATCGATCGGGCAGGTGCTTTGAATTTGGATGGACAGGCAAGCGCGCTCTTTGCTGTCGGCTGATGTGTGTTTGTGTTTCTGCTGCACGTCTGCGCAGCTCTTCCTGTCAATCATCCGGGTACTTCAGCTGTCTGCGCAGCTCCTCCTCCTGCTATCCGGGTACTTCAGCTAAGGGCTTCTATCTGATGAATATTAATCGCGTCATACTGCTGTTGCTTGGGAAACCTATACGTTAAGATAATTATATTCAATTAAAAATATACACACGTTAGCGGGTAGGTTATTTAGGCCATGCAGATATGGTTTTATATATATATATATATATATATATATATATATATAATTTTTTTCTACAGTCTATGCTTAGTAACCTTCCACACACCTAACAATTTATATTCAAGAACCAAGCCTTTACCATAGTAGGATTAGTAAATTTGCGGAGGATCATTGATTATATGGTACTTAACGCCATCTTGTGGATAAAATTATAATTTAAGTAATAATTTAGTAGTTCATTCAGTTTAATAAGTTAAGACAATTAACTTATAAGTTATATATGTGTATACTCATTTAACCTTGTGTATTCAGTTTTCCGTTCCCTACATTATGAGGACATACTGACATGCCTTTCTTTTCAAAAACTCAAACACTAACCGGTTGTTTATTAAAAATGCAGAATATTTGATGTGATATTGGGTTTAGGGGCTAGAAAAAAATGTATAATGTAGAGGGACCTTCTTATAAATTGTTACTGAAACAATAATGCTAGACAAGTGACTTCATTATTTATTTTTGGTGAACTACCCTTTAAAATTTTAATCCTTTACTGGTTTATCCTTTCCTGATATTTTTCAAAACAAAGTAATTCTCACGTTTGTCATTTATTAAAAATTCATATAATACAACAAACATTAGAACATGAAACAAACACCCACCCATAATTTTGAATGTTTACATCATAATTGGGTTTGGTAATGTAATCATTAGGATTACAATCTGATTTTTTCTCCTGTTATGTTGAAGTTTAATATTTCCTACTTATCAAAGAGATCAAGCAGGTATTTGGTGTACTTGTAGTAGGATTCACACATAATGTTATTGGCTTCATGGGTCCAGCATGGCAACGGTACCGTAAATCTCCAAACTTGTCCAAAGGTATCCAACCAGTGGTAACTGACAATCAAAATGTTTTCTTCAGTCCATAGTTTATTACTAAATACAACTTCATCAAAATGTAAAGTCTTTCATAGACATGCGTGTCTAAACATTAGCCATCATTAAGGTTTTGGGTGTCTTCAAGCAATACAGTGCTTTCTCTTTTAGCGGTCTCTTCCATATAAACATTGTCTTTTGTTTTTCATCCATGATCAGCTCTGTAGGTAATCAGGTGGTGTTAGGCGCGACCGGTGTGTGTGGTTTCCAGCATCTCCTCATAAAGCCAGCTCTCAGTGAAGTTTCCCGACTGCTCCATTAGCTCAAACAGACGCTTGTACTCTTCCGGGTAGACGTCGCCTGTCATCGTGTCGTCAAGGAAGCAGAGCTTTGAAATGAGCTCTGATCCACTGCCAGGACTCCATGAGCTTCGAAAGACAGCAAAGAATATATTATATTAATGTTTGTTCACTCAGATGTTCTAGTTTGTACACAAATACAGGTTAAAAACTTACTTAATTTGTTCAATCAATTTGCGTTTCCTTTTGGCAAGGCATTGTTTCACCATCAAAACCAGAGTGCTGCCATTCAAGGGAGTTAGGTGAGAGTTAAACAAGTCCTCACGTGGGGTTATCCGCACCAAGCACAGGCTGTCGCTCTGGGCTAGCTGTGTGGGGGGGAAATGAGAGCAAATAAGAAACATGGAAATGCAAAAAGTTTTGTAGAGGACATCAACCTCCTCATTCAAGAAATTGGACTACATGCTATAGCCAATACTATTTTTCAAATATACAGTTTTTGTAAAGAATTTACTAAATTACTACTTTTATTCAGCAAAACTGACAGTACACAAATGACAGTATATCAATTTCAAATAAATGCTGTTATTTTGAACTTTATATTCAAAGAATCCTGAAATAAATGTGTAAGTTTCCACAAGAACATTAATAAGTAGGGATGTGACGAGATCTCGTACCACGAGTTCTCGAGAGACTAAAACGTGACGAGATTTCTCGTCGAGGTGAAAATTTGTCTCGTCGTGCTCTCAGTGTGAGGGTGAAATTATTATTGAAGATGCTCCCGCCACTTTCAAATCGTTTGTGTGGAAACATTTTGGTTTTCCAGTAGAAATAATAAACGGCGAAAGAATAACACACAAGACACAAACAATATGTAAACATTGTAAGAAAACTATACTGTTCACCTCGGCAAAGGTTGTACAGACTCTTAGGGGCCGTTCACATATTGCGCGCATTTTCATTTGCGCAAAATGGAAGCGACGCGCATGCGGTGCGGCGCGCTCGTTTTTTCCTGGCGCCCCTTCCTCATGGTCGTGGAGAGCACAGTTCATGGTTGCATAGCAACGACAGACGCTACAGAAGCGCGAGCTCCCGAACGCTTGCAAAAGTAGGAGGAAGTGACGCGGCGGCGCTTTACACGCTTTTATGGCGCGATATGTGAACGGCCCCTAAAGAGGCAGAAAGCATCGCTATCACTGCTGACGGTTGGACTTCTCGGTGTACGCAGAGCTATATAACAGTTACAGCCACACAATCAATAGTGACTGGGAAATGGTCAACTTTGTACTGCAGTTAAAGTGACACTTAAAGTGTTATTTGAATTTTTTTATTTATATGTTTATTTTATTTATACTGTTTAATTTATGTTCAATCTGTAGAAAGAAGTTCAGTGAGATTTCTCATGTGAAATTATACAGGGCAGAAAACAATTGGTTGATTTTGTGGCAAAACATTTAGCAGTGTTTGCATGTTGTTTTACTGCAAATAATTCATGAAAATAGAAGTAAAATGACATGCATTACAAGTTGATTTCAAAATGCACCAACATTTTTGCATTTTATGATTTTCAGTTGAATAAAAGACTATTTTCCCTTCATACGTTTCATTATTGAGGATTTCTTAAAAATACTATAAAAATCTCGTCTCGTGAACCCAATCTCGTGTCTCGTCTCGTGGGATAGGGGTCTCGTCACACCCCTATTAATAAGCACAACTCTTTTCAACACAGATAATAATAATAATGTTTCTTGAGCAGCAAATAAGCTTTCAGACCAATGACTCATGATTGATTCTGACTGATTCACTAATTATTTCAACTGATTAAGAGGAACCACAATTATACTAATGAACATATTGGACAGAGGGATGTGATGACAACAGCGCCTCTCCTGAATCAGTAGTGCAATATAAACAGATGATGAACCCTAGAGTGATATTACTTGTGTGAAAATACTTACAGTGCTCTTTGCGGTGGACTTTTTATTATTCTTGGTTATAGTCAAGAAAGACGTCAATGGCTCCTGGTAATGAGGATAAAGCAGAAATATAGTAAACACATTAATCATTCACTGAAATTAAAAAGGTAACAATGCATAGACAATAACAATAATAAGATGTCTCACCTCATGCAGTAACTCAATATCGCAGGCCATCTGCCAGAGAACACTGAAAGCTAGGTAGTTCTTATAATCTCTTGGAGGGGTCACTAGTTTCTGTCAGAGAAAAGGATCATAATTTACACTTTGATCCTGCTGGAAGGCTCCTACTCCTGTTCAATATATTGCTTTAAGGGATAGTTCAAACAAACTTACCCATTCTCTAAATACATTGCATTATATGTATTTGTATTATAGCCTATGCAATATGTGATCAATTAAACAACTCCGTACTCGATACTAAAAACATACAAATAATAAACACATGTAACAGTGCTAGTAAAAGTTCAAATTTAACATGTATGTGGTGTATCTGATCAAATGACACGTGAAAAGACTGAATGGCTGTTTGAAACATTTAAATAGTCTACTGTTCAGCATGCTTTATTTACAGGGTTACTGGGGAAATGGCTGCGTTTCTGCTGTTCCTTAAGTGCCATCTACTGTTAGAGAGTGAAAGTGCATTTCCATTCAGCACGTCTCGTTCCAGCGTTCATTCTTCTCATCCATTTTGGGGTTGTTTATGTCAGAGTGCAAATGCCTCTGAGGCCGCGCACACGCAATATAGTAAATTTTAACTAGCTGATGTAAGAGTATTCTAAAAATGCATTCTAAAAATCTAAATAATTTGTAATTGTCTTCATTCCCATAGTACCCTAACGACGTTAAACGTCTTGCAACATAAATTTCTGGGCTTCATTGCTGTCATTAGTTGTCACCAAGCATCTCTGAAAACCGGTCATCTACGAGCTATTGAGAGTCAAATTTGTACTCTCTCATTTTGCTAGAATTTGCCTGCTTATCTTCCCCCAAGCGACTCACCCTCCCCGATCTCTTGTGAAGCGTGCAATGCGATGTACTACATTAAAAAAAAAGACATACGTAAGTCAAGTTGCGAACTGGGTAGGCTACTACCAAAGACTTGGTGCTACACAGCCTAAAAGCACATATTTTTGGATCAAATTTAAGATAAAATAAGAAAAAATACCTATATTTAAGAGTTTTTAATGGCGGAGTTTTTAATCAGGAGATTCTAATTTCAGACTTTTAATACTTTTTAATGCTCCGCAGGAACCCTGAGCATGTTTGAGCTTCTGAAAGAACCGGTGAGGTTTGGAACGACCCAAGGGTGAGAAAATGAAGACCGTTTTCATTTTTGGTTGAACTAATCCTTTAAACTTTCTTGCACATGTGAACTCACCATGTATTCATTCTTGCTGATAAACATGATCAACTCCACACGTCCATAGCGGAAAATGGAACGGCGCTCAAACAGGTTGTAAATCAGCTTCCACAGTATGCTCTTCTCATTCCTGTGTGAGAAGATCCCCACAATCTTCACCGGGACATCTGTTTCAGAAATGGAAAGATGGAAAAAGCATTAAGAGGTTTTCTTAGTGTTATGGGCCGTCTTTCTTCCTTTTTGGCCACATTAATCTAAATGTTTGGGACACTAACCTGCTGACCAAGGGACCTCAGAGATGGCAAGGTCAGAGAAGAGTTTCTCGGAGTACATGGCGGGTGGTTTCATGCTGCCGTGGCCGATGGGATCCAGTTTGAAGAAGTCACAATGAACCACATCCAGCTGCCCATCTAGTTTGCTCTCAAGGTCCTGTAAGATCAAAAGTTATTTAGGGGTGTGTGATGTGTGAACGATTAAAATGTCTCCACCATCTTTCTTTAGTGTATTGTGCTTGACACACATTCTATCAGTTGCAGTTCTCTGGCTGTTTTTTGATTATTTGCTCTATCTTGGTTACACTCACATGGCATTGACGTTCTTCTCGTGCATAACGGTTCTTTATAATGTGACATTGCCAGCTACTGGCGTGACATGAATAATACCGCGTTTTTAGTTGTATTTGCGGATCTGTGTGAACAGGGAACCTTTTTGACAAAAGTGTTGTCTGTACGCCAAAAATGCAAAGGAAAATCTTTTCCATTTTTAGTACATTGTTGTGATGTAAACGTACCCTTACAGTGACAGCAGCTTAATAGACCTGCTACTGTCCACGCTGTTAAAACTACTGTCCATGTTGTTAATAAAACACCAAAAGAAAGTGAAAATCTCTCACTACTCTTGACAGATAACTTTAGTAGCTTTAATAAGAATTGATGCATATTTTATTAAATGATTATTATTTGATTATTCAATTTCTAACTTGAATGCTGCTGTAAAACAGACCAACTGCATGTGAACAATTTAAATCATTTCATTTCTTTCTTATGTGATCTTTGTCCTACTGGTTATATATTTTTTTTAAAAACAAAGACAAAATGATAAAATAGGGCATATTCTTGAAGACCCAGTCGGCATATTAGAATGATTTCTGAAGGATCATGTGACATAATAATATTTCGCAATGTAACACTTTTTCCCTGTGTTTTTAATCATATAAATGCAGCCTTAATGAGACTTCTTATGAATGGTAGTTTACATTTTATACATACATTTATTACAACAAAACTCCCTAAATTGGAAAATAAGCATTTAAAAAAGTACACATAACAGACTGCGATTGAGTAAGTGAGAAATAAAGATAAAATAAGATATAATAAAGTGAAACAAGAGTTTGGTCATATCACCCACAACTATTTTAACCTAAAGGGTCTATCAGTCTTTTGTTTTGTTACCTTGTTTAACTATTTTTTTTTTTTTTTTAAATAGGGAAATTAGTTTAGCTGTACACTCCAACACTAAAAAGAAACGTGGTTTGTGATCCTGTCTGAAAAAAAAGTGAGATATTTTTGCCATATAGCCCAACCTAAGATATTAAGAAAAGGGGTCCGTTAAAAGCCGACAGTGAGAAGAATGAGATTATTTCAGCCGTCTACCTGCAGCTCAGGAAGGAAGCTTGTGTCACTTTCCAACGCAACTACTCTCTGAGCGCCACGGTTCAGCAAAGCACGCGTCAATACCCCAGGACCTGCGGACAGACACAAACCCCACATGAACACGTCTATAAACACTGATGACATTGCGTTAGTAGTTGAGGGACACACACCTGGGTTACACTCAAATATAACAGCTCTTCCATCATCAATATCTCCGGCGAGGTGATTGGTCACGATTCTTGCAAGGGAAGGGTCTACAATGAACCGTCTCAGGTGTTTACAGGATAGGGCTTTCTGCGTGTTCTCATCCACATCACCCAAATCTAAAGGGTCGTACCGGCAGAGGGGGCGAATCTGACCCTGGAGAGGCACGGCGACAGCGGAGAGGTTTCTCTGAACACCTGCTGAGGACAGAGGAATTCGTTCTGGTTTGATCACCTGAGCCGGGGTCTTCCTTGACCCGGAGGAGAATGAGTCTGGAGAGTAAGTTCTGGCAGAGGTGGATGAAGTCCGGTGTTTAGTCAAAGGCAAAGCACAGGGCGATGTTGATCTTGAGGTTCCAAATAGAGTTCTTAAAGTCAGGACAAAGACTCTACATCCTCCACACGCTGCCATGACGACCAATGAGCTTAAAACCTGAAATTACACAACATACAATAAAATTGCAAATCCAAACCGGAACAGCTTTATGCAAATATACCTTTTCTGTACTGTATTGGGCTAAAACACTGTACTTTTAACTGTAACAGAACACTTTTCAGCTGAACTTGACTAAAAAATGTTATTTTAAAAAAACTCTCTAATATAATATGATCAGACATTGTCTTAACTCAGTCCCTATATCATTTCTTGCAAATAAGACTCAGTCTAAACACACATTTGCACCGTATCTTAAACATATAAGCCAGCCTATCAGCCGTTATAACACCAGTAACGTCACACGCTTATGCAGCAAACGTCTTCGTTGTCAGGCTCTCCCGCACACGCAAATTGTTGGCTGTTGATTTTTAGACAATTTTAATCCACACTAACCTCAACTGATGCGGTGCTTGTCCACAGGATCTATATTAAAAAAGCGCATTGAAGCTGCGCAACACGCGCGTCCGTGACATTGAGCTCCGCATGCTGTTGACCCGATGGTTTTGCAATCCTATTGGTTGTGAGGCGCTCTACGTACGTCATGTCGCCGCGACGTTACAACATATTATACTGATCAGGAATGCGTTGGATTTGCGCATTATGAAATTTGTTAAAATTAATTTTTGGATGTGCAGTAAGTATTCGTCTCAATATAAACTGTTAACTATACACATATACAAATGTCTATGAACATATCTGTTTTGTAGTGAAATGTATTTCTTTTGAGTTTCAGATTTTTTTTTTAATAACCTGCGCAGTGCCGTGTCAAGTTGACTGTCATGAACACCAGGACGTTCATAATGGGTATGTACTGTATGTAGACACATGGACGCTCAGTGTTGGTGTTGTTAAGAGATGATGGCTGCGAATATAGAGAGGTTTGTCAGTGAGGGGAAAGGAAATGGTTTGCGTGCTTTGCGTGAAATCAAAGCCGGTGAAGTGATCTATTCATGCGAGCCGTATGCATTCTGCATAGCCAAGAATTTCTTGAAAACTACGTGCCAAAGTTGTCTTAAAAGGTAAGGCGACAATATTTCATGCTATTTCAAGAGGATTTTTTTAATCGAATGCAACTTATACAGAGGGTATATGTAGCCACATGTTGATTATAAGGTTATGTCAAATGTTTTTGGGCGTCAGAGAAGTGTTTTTAATGCAAAATAATGATTACACAAAAGTACCATAGTTTTATGGATATGTGCCATATTTATTTTGGACGATACATGATGGTAATAATAATAATAATACATGTTTTTCGTACTATGGTACTTCTGTTTTGTTTTGTTTTTGGACATTGTGCATGATGCCAAGAAAGTATCTTGGAGTACCATGTCTGTAAACACAATTATACTCGCTCTTCAGTACCATAGTATGTCCAGAGTATCATGGTATTGCATCAGCACTCTTTTGTAATGGTAAAAAGATTTTAACAACAGTTTGTCTGTATGCTCCTCTTCTGCCATATGATAATGTTTTTGTGAGGGTGCAGGACAAATGCATAGTGTAATGCATGATATCTGATTATAGTCTCTAGGGGGCGCTGTTGCTCTTTCTCTGATGCTGCTGCACCTTGAATTATTTTACATGTTTGTTTTTGTTGGTCAAGTAAACGAGTGCGAAATGATTAGAGTGCTGTTTACATATCCAGGATAAAGAATCTATTTTACAAAGACTTTATAGCTCCCTTTTGGATATGAAAAATACCCCTAGCTAGTTTGCACAAAGTTTACTTTTGGCGAAGGCAATTTAGCACAGCTCGACGCTCGATTAATTGGCGTGAATAATTGATTTTCACTTCGTATTCAATGGATAAATTGTTTTTTGTCGTGCTTTTTTTCTTTCAGCTAAGTGGAATTTATTCGTGGTGTTTTTTAATATATATATATATATATATATATATATATATATATATATATATATATATATATATATATATATATATATTTTTTTTTTTTTTAATAGTTTGTGTGAAGTTTACAGTTCAGTTGTTTAAAATGTCATACTAGTCTCCTGCAGTGTGTGTGCGTGTATGTATGTGTGTATGTGTATATATATATATATATATATATATATATATATATATATATATTATATTATATAATATATATATATTATACACACACACACACACACACATACACATATACACACATACACTGCCCCTTTATGTCTTTTTTTAGGGGCCACAGATGAGTGCACTGCATCTGTATTGTGTAACATGGCCTAGAGAACGGATATATGATCAGTGAAGTTCACAGAAACCAATTACCGCTGAGTCAGAACTAATTTACCAGTTTACTCAAGTTGCACCAATTCTGACAGAACAGCATTAATCTGCTCCAAATACAGACTGAATTCAAATATAAGCCTCGCTGTTATGTTGTGCGTCAGAAAAACAGAAGTTTGTTGTTAAGAGCAGCTTGCGAGTGTTTTAATCACTTTCCCAAATATCACTGTCATAAGTCATTTTGTTGAAGGTTTCTTCTTGTGATCCAGTGGTCTAGGATTGTTTGTCATCATTGCATTTCATTTCATACACATACTGTATTTGCATTTTCATAAGTGTAATTTTTCCTCTCGCCGAGTGTGTATGATGATGCTGTAATGAGATTTCTAGCAGATGTGCTGATTTAATTCACACCAGCTTTTCATGCCCCCTCTGACGCCTGATCATCTCTGACACTTTATTAGAGTCTACAAAACTCTCAGTGCCGACAAATGCTCATGGATGGTGTGTGTTGAGAAATTCAGTCGACCAGAGTAGAGAGAACCTAAATGTTGATATTGTTTCTGTATTCTAGTGAGCTGAGTGAAAATTTGGTATTTGTACAGAATTATTACTCTGCTCCCTGGAATACTTTTTGCTTTGTAATTTTCATTGGCCTAATGCATAAATATTATATTTATAATATATGGTTACTTGGGTGTTCTGATGGTTTATAGGTTATTGTTTTTACTTGCTCATGTCTAAAGGGTCCACCGTCAAGACTCTATTGGGCTCTATGATTGTCACGATGCAGAAAACGTCATAAAAAGTCATAAAAAACGGAATTTGCTGAATAATGTGGAATGTCACGGAATTTGGAAAATTGTGGATGACTAAAAGTAGGGCTGTACACTTAATCAAATCACAATATGGACTAGTGACTATGAGTATTAAACTGCAAAAAGAATTAAAATATGAAGTCATTGATTTTTGACAGAATAATTGATTTTAAGCCTGGCCATGTTGTCATTATCATGTGACCTACCTGCATCAGTTGTGTCGCTTCACTGCCATTCACAAATCCTCTCCCGTAGCCTAATGGGATAGTAAAGTGTCTATTGTATGCGCACGTATGGTCATCCAGCTGCTTTTTGTCCACTGTTTTATGAGTAGCTACTGTGAATTCAGACATAGTTTTTTTTCAGCCTCACTTTCTTCAGCACCGCAAAAATGCGAAAATGCACATAACATCATTTATATACATCACAAGCACACTTTGGTCAGAGTGGAATAGATGCGATTAAAGTGTTTCCATGATTCCACACAAAAAACCTTTATCACACAGTTTAGTACTTTAAATATGACAATTTACTATAATTGAATGAATAACTTTATTTTATAAATGCACTTAGATGTATTATGTACACCTGTATATTAAACAAAACTATGGATCATTTATATTGTATTATTTACAGAAGTGTATGTCATCATACCTCATATTTAAAAGATATGTCTGTTTGTGATAGAGACATCATTTGTTGTCATTTCTTTGTGTCAGACTGCGGTTTAGATTCCAAAGTGTCTGACACAGAACATCAAATATTTCTCACAGGTATTTTAAGTAGGCCTACTTTGTTTATTAATTTATTTTTAAAATGAGGTTATGATAATTCTCCAACGCACTTGTTTTTAGTGTCATGTTTTGGAGTTCAAGTAAACACACACACCGTAAGGTATCCATTCTCGCTCTTTTTCTGGTTCTCTCCCTCCTTCTGCTCTCTTTTATTCATCTATTCCCTGTTGAGGTATTAATTGCCATCTGCTTTTTGCCGTTTGGCTGGTCGGGGCGGCCGTTCATCATATTTCAGGTATGTCATTTTCCTGACTCCTGCTCAATGCTTTTCTGAGCGTGACCTTGTGGAGTGGATCTTTCCACTTGAGAGGGAGGAAAAAAGCAGACAAACAGGCTCGGAAGACAGTCATTTCTGGCCGGGGATTAGTGCTTCAGTCCTGCTGATAACCTGGCTCATCTATAGAGAACAGTCTGCATGGACTAACCCAGGAGAACACTGTGGATGAAAAGAAACGCCATGGAAACAGAACGTTAATAATCCGCTCAGAAGAGCTCCGTATTGTAATGCTCCCTTAGTGCAGCTCTGAATAAGCTGAGAGATGCTTGTGCTGTCACAGAGCTCAAAGAATTTATTATACAGTGTTCAGAAATGAGAGCTGTAAATTAGGGCTTCACGATTTATCGTGATTAAATCGCGCGCCATTTGGCAAAGGCTGCGATTATTTAATGCGCAGCTTGTCAGAGCTCTGTGATCAGTAGTAAATGCTTCTCCATCTGTAAGCCAGAGGGCGCTCTTGTGCAGAAACTCAAAATATGCCCTGCAGCGGATAACGTGTAATATCTCTACTGCTGAATAAACATTAGATTGAAACGCTTTGACTGATTAAACATGACTAATAAACACGACTGCCTTATTCTGTGTAAGAAGCCACGTCATCTCACAGAAGGAAGCTCAACTGTCGTTATGAAGTGAGTTCGGAGTAAAAACATGTTATTAAATGTTGTCTTTTGTTGGACAAGATGTTAATAAATGCTTCTCATTTCTGGAAAGATGTTTGACGTGTTTTGCTTATTCAAATGTACATTATAAGCTACTCAAACTTGCAGTGCTTTCAGATGGATTAGCATTTGGAGCCGTACTTCACTGACAAGCTGCGCATAAAAAAAAATAATCGCACTAATTCCCCGTTCAAACTTCTCGATTTTGCAATGATTTGCTTGACGTAGGGTGTTGTGGGGATTCGCAAACGAAAATGGGTGTCGGGACGCAAGATTTGATCGTTGCTGCTCATGTAAGAGTGTAATGGTGGACTACAACCGATGCTGCGTCTGCGATGCTTCACGACATCATGACAGAAAGACTAGCATGTTTCAATTTTTTTTTCCCCGTCATCCACAATTAGTTCCGTCACATGTGTGACACTGGCCAATAGAAGCACAGAAGCTCCTTCCTACGTGCTTTAAAACACCAAAATGAAAGAGAGACAATGGCATTGTTCCTGCTAGGTGGAATTTTACAATGGAGGAAATGTTTGTGGAGCTTAGCAACGGTACTGATTTATGATGTTTCCTTGAGGGACTGACAGTTACCGTGACAAAGTGAAAAAAAAAACCCGTAAATAAAACATATGTTACCTCAGTTCTCTTTGGAGGAAATCTAAATATCTATGCAGTCCAGATATGTGCCCACTTTTGGGCTTTTCTGACGACAAAACAGAGCAAAACTCGCTGCTAGCCATTATTTGTTTACGCTCATGGCACCTTCTGTCAGTCGATTAGTCCCGCTCTCTTGATGACAGCACCCGATGCATGGTCTGGTAGCAACATGTAGTCTGACATATTTTTTACAAGATTATAGGAGTCAAGATCGTATAATCTGACACAGTGACTATCGTGACTGTCAAAAATATTGTATAGTCTGAACTCGGCATAAGAATCACGTTTAAGCGATAATTGCGTTCTAGTTCAATGTTATTTTTCGTATCGTGCTATAAATTGTGCAGCCCTACTGTAAATCTTTATTGATGATAGTATCAAATAATAATACTGCGATATTTCAATATGTACCATGGAACCAGGGCTTGGCATTAACTTTTTTTTGCTCACCATCCACCAATTTTGACATTGATACTATTGCGAAAAACTGCCATATAGATAATTTTAATATTATAATTTGGCAGCAGTTAAATGTTAAATTTTAAAATTTTAGTGGCATCTAGCGTTGAGGTTGCGAATTGCAACCAACGACTCAATCCACCACTCACCCCTCCCTTTTGAAGCACATAGAGAAGCTACGGTGGCCAACACAGGACAAAGATAATGTCGTCTAAGACACAGAGAGTAGACAGTCAAGCAAACGCGCTCTTTAGAGCAGTTTGTCCGTTTAGGGCTACTGTAGAAACATGTCAGTGCAAAAAGGCGAATTCGATGTAAGGGTACCCACGGTGTATGTAGACAGAAATGGCTCATTCTAAGGTAAAAAACATAATGGTTCATTATATAAGGTCTTTATACACCATTGAAAATACTTGCCAAGACTGGCATTTTGACTTTATTTTGTGTGTATTTGGCAGATTAAGTGCAATAAGCAGCGAAAAAGAACTCGATTTAGTACTGAGAGGTGGCTTTATGTGTACACACTTTGGGTTTGAGCGCAAAGTCTTTGGGAATGAGTAAAATTATGCAGATTTCGTTCAATCCCATGCCAAAATTCAAGCCCTGTAAACATCAACAGTATTCATCTGGAGCAAATGAAATGAGTGAGTGAGGGAAGGCAGGTTTATGCGTCAAATCGCTATTGGAGAGATGAGAGAGCGAGAAACCGCAGCTGGGATCATGTGTCTGTTCTTTGGAAAGTGAGTATTGAATGCATTTCATATATTTCAGTATTGGAAAAAATGACATTTTTGACAACATGACATGCTCTTACTTTATTATTTCAAATGCCTTTTTTAAAAGGCTACATTTGAAATATGTATACATTATGTATAAAATTCAATCCGCAAAAGTGGCTGATACCAATTATTGGCTGATACATCAGTGCATCTCTAGTATAAAGGCTTTACAGGTCCGTTATGATTAAGAAAAGTGTTAATTGGCAGCTTTAATTGATTTTCACTACATATTCAATGCATAAATCTATTTTAGTTGTGCATGTTTTTATTTTAGTCAGTTAAATGACATTGATGTAAACTAGTTCTTACATAATATGCATTAGATGATATTCTTAATTTGACCTTCCATTTCAGTTTAATGCAGAATTCATGTCCAGAGATAAAATATAATTTTTATATAATAAACAATGTAATAATTTTCAAATATTGTTCTGTTTTTGGGCAGGTTTTCACACATGCACTACAGATAAGAAGTTTGTCAAAATTAAGGTTTTTTAAAAAAAATGTTTTTCCTCCTTAAATGTTTTTCCATTCCTTGTGCTCACCAAGGATGCATTTTTCAAAATTAATACAGTAAAAACTATAAATGTTCTTACAATTTATAATTGTTTTGTATTTTAAAATATATATTAAAATGTAATTTATTCCTGTGATGGCAAAGCTGACATTTCAGCATGATCACATGATCCTTCAGAAATCATTCTAATATGCCGGTTTGATGCTCAATTATTAGCAATTATTATTGGTGCTCAGTTATGAGTTATGGTTTATGATTAATATCAAAGTTGAAATATATTTAACCATGATTTTTTTTCAGGATTCTTTGATGAAGCTCAGTGAACAACATTTATTTGAAATACATTATGAATGTATTTACGAATTTTAGATGTTTATGATAATTAGACGTGGAAATGTAATGAGATTGATTAGAACTCATATCGACTACATGAGCACCCAGAGCTCATTATGTACATGTGCCACTAACTACTAGGTCACGACTCCAGCAGGGTTGATGAATGTTTGAATAGTTAATGACATGAATGGGTTAAAGTAAAATGTGACTCAATATTAGTCATACACTCCTGAGAATCCTTTAGCTGCATGACATTGATGTTGTTGTATTGTCTGTTTCTTAACCATGATAGATGAAACTGCTGTTTTATGCTATTCTTTTGAAAGCAATGCAACAGTAGACTTTTCTCCTGGGCTTAATTTGGGGGAAATGAGGTCCACAATACAGCATACTGTGAGTTTTTTTTTTTTTTTTTAATTTAAAAAAAAAAAAAACAACAAGTCACATGCATTAAGATGAATATTAATAACTATGTACTGCAAAGGTTAATGTGGTGTACTTGCTATGGAAGATGAATTAGATTTCTCAGGAATAATTCAGAGACCATAAGATGCATTGCTTTAGTAAAGACTTGAGCACAAATCCTATGTTTGTAATGGGCTTTCAGTGCAAAATAATTAAGGCATATTTTCCACTGTCATTTTGCAGCATGTGTCATGTCCTTCAACGAGTTGTTGAGACAATTACACCGTGGTTATGAAATGCAATATCTCTTGACCTTGGTTAAGGCCAAAGTAAACAGTTTGTAATGCATGACTGCTTCACTATTGAACTACTCATTTTCAATTACAGTAGCCAGGAGTCATGCTGAAATCTCAGCTGCAGCTCCGTTCAGCTGTGAAACCATGTGTTTTCTCGATATTCACATTAATTTTAAAGCAGTTCTTCTTAGCAAGGACTGTAAAATGCATTTCAGAGTGAATAATACATGTTTAATAATATATATGTAATACATGTTAACAATTTTAACAGCTTTATAGTTTTTCATTTCATTACTTAATTGATATAACAACAACTACGATGATGATGATGATGATGATGATGATAAAAATGTTATACTGTTTATAAAAATAATAATAAATTCTCCACTGCTTTGAAATTTTTGTAAAATTATTAATAATTCTGTTAATGATAATGCTTCCCAACGTTTATTGTTATTATTTATTATTATTATTATTATTATTACTTTACATTTTGTACAGAAATTATTACAATTCCTGTGACATTTCCTGTAACAATTTTACAACTTTGTATTTTATCATATTTATATGTTAAATAATAATAATAATAAATTCTCCACTGCTTTGATTTTTTGTAAAATGATTAATAATAATGCTCGCTAATGTTTATTATTATCATTATTCATTTACATTTTGAAGCAGTACATGCATATACTGAATTATTAAACATTTTCTGAAATTTCTGTAACAATTTTATTGAATATTGAATATGAAATATATACAAAGTTGTATGTTTAATAATAATAAATTCTCCACATACTGTTAATAATAATAACAATGGTTGCAAATGGTTGTTTTTATTACTGTTATTATTATTTTACATTTTAAAGCAGTACATACATTTTATATTAAATTATTAAAAAAAAAAATATATATATATATATATATATATATATATATATATATATATTAATCATACTTTTTTTTTTTTAAACATTTATTTGCTGGGAGCAGAGAGGGGGAATCGTAGAGAGCCGCTTGCTTAAAAAACAAATCACTTGGGTTTGTTTATTTGAGAAACCAAGAGGGGCATTTTAAAGGAAATTAGGGCAACATCAAAGATGAGGGTAATTGCTACTCGCCTCTCTTGAATGTCTGTTTATTTCTTATGAGCACTAATGACTGTGGGTGGAAACATTAAGGAGTTGGTTAATGTCTTCCTCCCCATCCCAGCATGTGTCCAGCAAATAAACAAATCATTACTGCCTCCTTTTATGATAGAGGATGACTAGAGGTGTGTTATGTGGTAATTTATGCATGTTTGGTCCATACAGTGTCTATGGATTTTAGGTCTTTTATGATATGGATTATGGGTTTGCATGAAGACGTATGTACACCTTAAACGAAAAGAAATTCATAGCTAGGTTTTTTTTTTTCCCAAAGGCTCCTCATGTTTTATCAGTGAAATGGTTCTGTCTTATCGCACCTTCCTGTGCTCTTTGATGCCTTGCTAATATGTGGCTATCAAAATAGTTGGTTTGATTTCAAATGTCTTTCACATGTGACTTTACTGAAAATGTGCCTGTAAAGCAGAATGGAGCCATTTTTGCTGTGTAGGTCACTGGTCACTAGTTGCTTTGATGCTTCCGTCTGTGCCTGTTCTTTAAATCCGCCATCTGTTCTCACGGAGCGATGCTCCTCATTTTCAGACCTCTCTTCCTGCACGATCTCCGTCGCAGCATACGGTTCTCAGTGATTAACTTCACCGTTTTGTTCTGTGTAGTTTTGTCAGGAAACATCTGTTCTTGAATCATTTATTATGGAATTATAAGGCAAACAAGCTTAAGTTTTCTGCATGTGCAGCATTTCTGTTGCAGTGGAGATCAGATGCACATTCTTTCTATAAATTCATGAATACATAATTTATTGATTCATTAGCCATAACAGACAGGCCTATGTGATGAAAAGCCAGCTGTGAAACATGCGAGTAGCTACTTCAATTTAAATGTAAGATTGATTTGAGTGCTGTAAACACAAAACGTGACATGAAAGCCAAACATCGTTTAAAGCCCAGCTTGCTGATGTCAGTTTAATTCACAGAAACTTCTGGTCGCATTTTTTTTCTTTACTGAACCTAGTTAAAGTGCCCCTATTATGCTATTTTAAAGGTTCCTGATTTTGTTTTGAGATCTCCTACAACATATTTACATACATCAAAGGTCAGAAGGCCCTTAAATTTGCTCTTCACATCATTTCTCAAAGACTCTAAAACGACTCGTCTGACGATTGATAGATGGACAGACAGAGAGACAGACAGAGAATAAATTGATAGGTGGATGGAGAGACAGAGAGAGAAAATAAATTGATAGATGGACAGACAGACAGACAGACAGACACAGACAGACATCTCTATCTATCTATCGATCTATCTATTTATCTGTCTATCTATCTCACAGTTCATAGATATGGGAAGAAGGAGGCAGGAACGTTAAACATAACTTTAAGCAAATAAAAAAACAACAAATGAAAGTAAAATGACGGCAGTTCCTCACGGCGACTGCCACCAACACAAACATAATAAAACACAACATAAAATCCAGGCCTGGTCCTCTCTCCTTCACTGTCGTCGCTCCACTTTTATGCTTCCGGAGCTCCTCCGTGAGAGATACGAGACCGGTGTAGCGCGCAGCTGACCATCACTCGCGTCACCGGCCTCGCCCGCCCTGCTCGTCACACTAACTATCAGTTAGATGCACGATAGATAGACAGACAGACAGATTTTAATTTAGGTAGATAAAATTTGCCTATAAAACGCTTAAAAAAGACATACCCTAGGTAAATTGCATGCTGTTCTTGAACCATTTGGAGTATATTCATGGTTTTGGTCTCTTTTGAAAGGTATGTGTACTGCGAGTGGTACAGTGGAACGTTAAACGTTTAACTGCACTGTAATAGAACTATAATAGAACCACCATGGTGTGGTACGTGGTAACTTTTTTTTTCTAAGGGACATTAATCATAGTGTTCATTTGACACTCTTTCAGAAGTTCT
The DNA here is from genome assembly GCA_038088235.1 of Zacco platypus. Taxonomy (NCBI): domain Eukaryota; kingdom Metazoa; phylum Chordata; class Actinopteri; order Cypriniformes; family Xenocyprididae; genus Zacco; species Zacco platypus. Next base: position 13,750,280 of record CM076069.1, read on the forward strand.
GGTGAACAGCTTCTTCTCCTCTCGTCTCTCAAGCAGAGCAGGATAATGCCATCGATCTGCTCTTTTGTCATGAATGACGTGTTGGATTATTTTCCAGCACCTCTTTGAACTCAATTCAAGAAGATGCACAAAGTGCCATGGCAACAAGACTACTCATTGTATCGTGAGCAAATGCGTTTGTGAAAACATCCATCACGCTACTAAGAGCCACCGTATAGAGGAAACCTGTGACCTTGGGCATCATGTTTGGGTTGTGCTGCACTTGTCCTCCCACTACAGTGTACCGCTGCTTGTGTTTTGACCTCGGTTTGGATTGAAAGTCAATAGGAAAATTAAACCTGTGGTTATACTCAACCTCTTAACTGTCGGGATTTTGAGTGCACTGGATACAAATGCTGCACAGGGTTTCTTCTGCTGTCTGGAAAATCTCACTCACAGTTCTCCTGCTGAGGCATGAAAGCCTCTTCATAAGATTATGGCATATGATATTTCAGAGCATTTAAACAGAAACATCAGATTGTTTCTTGGATCTAGGGTACATGAGATGGGTTCAAGAACATTTTTCCTTTCACCTTTTTATTGTAGTAATTTATTACTCAGTGCACACTGGTTTAATATTTTTCACATATTGGATTGCTGTCAATGTTACAATGACATTCAGCGGCCATATTACATACATTTATGATTTCAAATATATGTAAATAAACACTTTTTTTGAGGTGTAGTAAAACGTACATCACTGAAACGTTTATTAGATCTGTGTATTTTCATTTTTTTTTTTTTTTTTTTTTACAAAACCCATGACACCCATACATACACTTTTGGAGTATCTCTTGCTATAGTCTAGTGCTACAGAAATTATATTTCAAAATGTGCAGCTTAGAATTGTAAATTACTTAAAAAGTAATCAGTTATCAGTAATCAGTGATTTTTGCCTATATTTTTGCTAAAAAATTCCTTGGGTAAGTAACTAGAAACCACTCAGGGCAGTTACAGTTGTTCATATTTTCAAATAAATACATTATGATCCACAGATAAATGTACAGAGATTCACAAAAAGTAATTTTTTGGTTGGCTGATTGGTCGGCTGGACCAGTGTTTTGTGATTGGTCAATCTCCTCAATCATGCTTTGGAAATGTCAAGCCTTCTACCACAATCGTGAGCCTTGTGGCGGGAATGATTTAACTTATGAATATTCATGTTCGATCCCAGATCCCAGAACTCAAGATTACAATTAAGTAGTTTCAGGGAGTTCAGAAACAGTGCTAACACACTAAGGAAAGTTTAAAATGTAAAAAAGCATAATGTGTCCACTTTAACTCAATTTTGTTAAGCTCTTTGCATTTATTTGCGGAACTTAATTATTTATTTCGGAAATACAAAATAATTATATCCTGATACTCTAGCAACCACAAACATCCTGCTAGCATTATTTCAGAGAGTTTTGAAATGAAAAGTCTAGTTACAAAACTTTCCTCTAGTGTGATTTTTCTTTTTTTTTCCCCTTTGGTCTGTTCGGGGCAGTAATCACAGGACGAGAGCCTCTTTTGCTTGTTGTTTAAGGTTTTGCTCATTAAACCCTCAAGTTTAATAGCATTTCTGTAATTTCGGTCTCTGCAGCTCCAGACCGTGAAGAAACGAAAGCTTCCTTTCAGTCCATGAAGTCATAGAGACTAGGAGATTTATTTCCTTTTTAATCAGTGGTTACAACAAATGAAGGGCTTCCCTAATAATTCACACCACTCGTCGTGTGTTGTGACAAATAGGATTATACACTATGATGGTGATACTAATGATTTTCTGCCTGTAAAGGTCACAGTCTCGTATTAGTGCTATGAATGTACGAATATGCCACATCAAATGCCATATCAAATTAAAAGCCATGGTAGCTCACAGACAAAATCCTTTCCTGTCATGCATTTCAGGGGATGAAGTTTTGTTTTTCCGTCTTGACCTAATCTTACACAGGTACACCGCTGGCACAGTTAGTGTGTGTGTGTGAGTGTGTGTGTGTGTGTGGGAAGAGGGTTGTGTATCTGCTTCAGCGCTTGAGTAATTAATTCCTTCTGTAAGCTGTAGCACCAGTAGCTCTGAGGAACTGATAATTATTCAGCCTGTTTGTGGCTCGTTGTGCCTGAGCAGGTTTCTCATTTCCAGGATTAGTGGCTATTGGCTCCTTTTCCCCCACTTTCTTTCTTATTTTCCTGTGACAGCTCTGATGTGGTTTATAGCAATCTTTTATCCGTAGACCCTGGCTAATATAAGGCTGGTCTCAGAATACAGTAGAACAAAAACTGTCATTATATGTTTTATATACAGTACCCTACAAAAGTTTGGAGGCAGTAACATTTTATTTTTAGAGAAGTTAATACTTGTCTTCAACAAAGATGCATTAAGTGTATCAAAATTGTCATTAAAGAGTAAAGACATTTATAAGGTTACAATTTCTATTTTACATAAATTCCAGTCTTCTGAACCTTCTGTTCATCAAATAATCCATAAATATATATATTTATATTGATAATAATGAAATATTACATGAGTGCTGTGACGAGCTGAGCGGGCGAGAGCCGTGAGGGAACGGCGCGAGGCCGGTGACGCAAGTGATAATGAGCGTCAGCTGCGCGCTGCACCGGGCTCGTATCTCTCACGGAGGAGCTCCGGAAGCATAAAAGAGGAGCGACAACAGTGAAGGACGAGAGAGGACCAGGCCTGGATTTTATGTTGTTTTATTATGTTTGTGTGTGCGGCAGTCTCCGTGAGTAACTGCCACCATTTTACTTTCATTTTAATGTTTGTTTATTTAAAATTACGTTGAATGTTCGCCGGTTCCCGCCTCCTTCCCGTTCTTATGAACTGTGTTACAAGCGCCAAATCAGCATATAGGATCATGTGACACTGAAGACTGGAGTGCATGCTTGTTAAAACATCGCAATCTTGATTCAAACATCAACCGAGACGCACGTTCTTATTCCTAAACGACAGACTCAGCTCTGTCTATGACACCTTTGACAAGTACGATCACAGCAAACATTCAGAGAGAGCAGTTGTCATGTATAAGTATGAAATGGCTTCACAAATTATAATAGAAACAGTGGGATAAAAGTTCATAGTTCAAATACCATATAAACACTGATGTCTACAGAAGCGATTAAAATTGCTTTTTGAAAGTAACATGACAAAGATTGTATCAATTACATTGTTACGCCAGTAGGTGGCGACAAGTGACTGTTAATAAATGTATTTTTTAATCATTCATTCGTGATTCGTTCAAAAGCACTGATTCATCCAGTAATGAAACAAGTTTTTATGAGTGAGTCATGGGCCAAGCACCAAAGCTATCCACTGGCCGCCGCCGCCGCCTTCTGCTCTGGAAGTCTATGGTCTATGAACTGCTTGTGGGAAAGTTATGAAATTTGGAACACTGATAGAGGTCAGTCCCAATATTAATCACACAGATTTTGGAGTCTCTATATCATTGCCTGTAGTGGCACCACCTGTCCAAAGTTTCACTTATGTTTAATGTTATAACTGTTTAAGGGCTAGAAACAAAATAATTTTTTTCTTTTTTAGCTCATGCCGATTTAATTGCACCCTATGAAGTCATTTTCCATCTTGAAAATTTTCCCAATTTTCTGAAAAAACTACTTTTTCAAACTCTTCTTAGGCCCTTACCTAGGAGGAGGTTGATTTGTCAAACCGTTTTCGGAAAACGTTGCGAACAAATTTTACGTAGTGCCTGTGAAAATAGAGTTAAGGCACTATCTCCTCATTGCTTTATCATATTCAGACTAAACTTGGTTCATGTCCTCACAAGCGTGACCTGAGGTTACATGCTGAGTTACATGCAGCGCCACATACTGGTCTGGAGATACGAAAAATGGCTATTTTTGCATATAACTTCTGAATGTTTTTTTAGATTCAGGGCGTCATGCTAAGTTGAATGATGTCCAATTTTTCTATATCGACCATTTAGAACTTTGTAGTAAAATGCTGTATTTTACGAATGCATGAACATATTGTTACGAAACTCGGTATGGGTCATCACCACAATGCCCTCAAGGAGTCTGAAGTTTCTTCCATTTCCCCCTTTTTTTTGTTCCTAATGAATAGAGTGAAGAAAGTGTCATTTATGTAAGGTTTTGTCTGACAGGCTTTGATGAGCTTCAGTATGAGGAGTGTTTGCGTCTGTAGAGGGTAAACACTTTAATTGGCCAGTGAGAGTGTGTGGTTGTGTGTGAGTGAGTGTTCATATCTGTCCTGTTAGTGGCTCAGACAGAGTGCTTGTCTCTCTCTTCCTCCTCTTCCTCTTGTGTTGAGTGCTGCTCTGGTTCTGGTCTGGACGCTCGTCTTTCTGCCTAATTATAGCTCTCGGTGTGTGACTGGAAACAGGCAGAGAGTCATTCCAGGATAGTTTTGTGTGGACATGGAAAATTAAAACGATTCCTTGCAAAGCACATGTTAGATAATTTGCTGATTATGTTTGGATGCCATATTTATGTGGAATTATTGTCAATTTTTGAAATTAAGAAACCTTGCTTTGTGTTCGGGCGCATAAAGAAATCCGATTATGTATTAGCCGTATAGGGATAATCAGATTTTTGACTCCCTGCGGATACCGCTGTGATTTTGTTCCTCTGCTGGTTCTGATCTATAGAGATCTGCCTCAGGATATTTGTCCGTTGTTAATGAAAAATAAAATGTATGAATAAGGACTGTTGGCTAATTCTTAGCTCTGAATGAAAGGAGTGTCATTTTTAGCGTCTAGTAGTTCGGCCACTGGAGCGCAGTGTTTCTCTATTTCTCCATGAGTGCAGTGTTTCTTACGAGCTTTCAAATCCTATACCAAACCGTAAGAAATATGCATTGGTTTTGTTTGCCTCTTTATTTATTTATTTATTTTTTTATCAGATTTGTACCTATTGCACCATACACTGAAAGTATGATTATAAAGGCAAGAGGGTAAAACAAAGCCATAATAAAAATGTGACTTATTAACTGTTGCGGTTGCCTTCAGCTGTACAAAAGCTTCTGCTTTTTTCTCCAGTGTTCTACAGTTTTCATTTTAGTTTTATAGTTTTATTAATATTTTCAATTGGCTTATATTTTTACATGTTTAGTTTTTGTTAATTTTAGATTAATTTTGTGATTTCTTTATTTCATTATTTGAGGTGTGTGTGTATATACACTGCCTGGCAAAAAAAAAAGAGTCGCTGTTTGGATTTTAATATGCAAATACTTAAGAGTCTTTTAATGTCTTAAGAGTTTAAGAGTTTTTCATGTCTTAAAAAAACATGTAGGAAGGCACACCATGGTCATATTCCTGGATATAAATGCCAATATTCATCAGGGTTAAAATTGTGAAAAAGTGGTTCAGAGAGCATGAAGAATCATTTTGACACATGAATTGGCACCTGAGTCCAGACCTTAACCTCAGTGAAAGTCTTTGGGATGTTCTGGAGTAGACTTTACAGAGTGCTCACCTCTTGCATTATCAATACAAGATCTTGACCCAAAATTAATGCACCTTTTGATGGAAATAAATGTAGTAATGTTATTTTCTTTAAGAGGTGCATCAGTTTTTGATCAAGATCTTGTATTGATAATTCTAGAGGTGAGCACTCTGTGAAGTCTCTGTGAAGCCTTTAATAGTTTTAGTTAACGATAATAACCCTGGTGCAATCGCAAACTACACTGTATGACCTTATAATCTTTTTTTGTTTCACAATCACTACATTTGATTTATTGAAAAGAGAAGCATTTAACAAAAAGATTATTGCTAATGTGTTATAATTAAATAATATGGGTGACAATTTGAAATAATTATAACTTAGATAACATGCTTTAATAAAACCGTGTACGTGCTAGGGATAAAATTGTATCCAACTGTGTGAGCATTATTTGAGGGAAAAGAAATATCTGGAAAAATTAGAACATGCTTCTTTGTAGTGAAATTCACTGAGATTGAATCAGCGGTTATTTGATGACATATTTAAGACCTAATCGTATTATCTTTTGACATTTTGTATCATTATTAAAGGCCCGGCTCTTTTTCACTGCCTTGTACAGTCCACACATATGGCAAATATTGAATTTCCAAACCTTGCTAAATTTGCATAGTTATTAATCGTGACTTTTATGTAGATTTGTCTCAGCTCTTTATTACACCAAAATATTGCAGAGCTATGTGAGAAAGCAGCTTTTCTGGCCAGTTGTTATCAGTCGGGAAACACTTACTGTCTGGATCTCAGAATCAATACTCTGGGGAATCAAAGTGCATGTTTTTATAGCAGATTTGAGTTTAGCCATTAAAAACTCATATAACTTTCCCAAATACAGAAATAGTTGCACATTCAGCTCAGTAATACATTAATTTTTTTTTTTCAGTATTGTAATTTCAATATTTGTATTTATTTTATTTTATTCGTCATGATGAGTTCTCTGTCTGTTCATCTCAAATCGCCTCTCATATCCTGTCTGCAGTAATAAGAGCAGCTTTATGGCTGCTCTGCTGCTGTAGGACCCTTGTGTTGTGCTGTGACTTACGGCCTGTGCTTTGGTTTCGGACAGAGCCAGACTCTGTGTATTCAATTATGACCAATGACTCTTACCTTCTGAAGCATCAGCATTTTTTGTGGGAATCCACAGGCCCATGGTGCATACACTTTTTTTTTTTTTTTTTTTTTTTTTTTAAATTTCCAGTTGAAGCCAAGGTTTAGTGTTTCTTATTATTTCATCATCTGTTTAGCTATTATTTCTTTCTTTGTTAAACTAACTGTACTTTACCAAGAAATCTCTCACTAATTACATTAGTTACATAGTCGTTTTTTCATAATTAAAGTGCCCCTATTATGCTATTTTAAAGGCTCCTGATTTTGTTTTGGATGTCCTATAGGTTTATATGCATATACAATTGCAGTATCATCTCTTTTATCACAGTGTCTGAAACGGTTCGATAAAAGATCTGCTCTCTCTAAACTCCGCCTTCTCTGCTCTGATTGGTCAGATGGCCTAGTCTGTTGTGGTTGGTTTACTGCTTACAGTGTGTGTCGAAATCTAAATGCTAATACCACATCTGATGAATGCTTCCTCATTGCTTGTGTGTGTGTGTGTGTATATATATATATATATATATATATATATATGTGATACGAACAGTCACGTCGGTTTTACCATATCAATTCAAGTGTCTGAGTCCTCATCCTTTGGAAGTGCATGCAAAGTGGGTTCGCTTTCGCAGCACAGAACACCGCATCTTCTTGACATGTTGACAACATGAACCAAACTCTTCCAGGCTTCAGCTACAACTTCAGCGTTTGAGAGCGGGTCAAAGTTAATGTTGTTCATGGGCAGCCATTTTAGACCATAGGCTGGCATTATGCAAATTTGTTACAAACCTTCATGCAGGAAGTAAGACTGCAATTACAAACAAGAGAGGAAATATTCAAAAGAAGCATAATAGGGGCACTTTAAAAGTATTTTAATTCATTTGAAAATTCTATACATTTGTCAAAATAATGTTCATTCACATGAGATGAAATCCAGTCATAGGAGTGGGCAGCAAAAAGCTAGATATTGCTGATCATCACTCCTTGATGCAGGGCCGTGTTGAGATCACATGACTAGCTTGTCTTGCAATTTCAGTTAAACAAACTTCAGATGAACTTATTTCATTGCAAACTTTGTAAAAGATTAAATACAAAGGAGGCCTCAGTGTCATTTTCACCTCTCAAAATAAGAGGTCCAAATGCACCTCCTTCTATCTTAAGACTAATGTTTCCCATTTCTTTGACAAAATTAAAAGGCACCATCCGTTCAGAATTTCTAATACACATAAGCTTGAATGATTTATTTTCATAAGGTGACCTTGGCTTTGGCATTGCATGATTGTTGTTCTGATAGCATCTTTATTTCAGCATGTTCCTCTTTGTTTGAGTCTCTGCACATTTTTTCAATAATGTGATGCAGTTCTTTTCTTTCAAAGTTGAATCAGCAGATATACCCACCGGCATGGAGGTCTGATTGTGATAATGTGCACAGCGCAGATTCCAGATTCCGGTGATGGCACGATGTTAGAAAGCATTTAAAGATTTGTTTGTGGGTGTCGACACAGTAGACTGTCATGATATTTAAAGCTCCCCATAGTGTTTTATGTTTGTTCGTTGTATGTAGAAAATAGTGTTTTTGAAAAATTCTCTTATGCTCACTGAGTCTGCATTTATTTGATCAAAAATACAGTTAAAACAGTAATACTGTGAAATCTCAATGTGATTCAAAAGAACTGTTTTTAGTTGAATATATTTTAAAATGTCATTTATTCATGTGATAGAATAGCTGAATTTTCAGCACCGTTACTCCAGTCCTCTGTGTGATATGACATTATCTTTCAGAAATTCTAAGTCCTTCTTATATGCTGATTTGGTGCTTGAGAAACATTTCTTATTATTAAGTTGATCTATATTTTTGTCGAAACTTTGATACATTTTTTCATGATTCTTTAATGAATAGAAAGGGGAAAAACAGCATTTAGTTGAAATTTAAATTTTTATTGAGCGGTGGTTGATATTTTTTTAATTCTCTTTGCTTGTTTTGTGATATCTCTTTCTATAAGTCAATACACTGGCATAAAAAATATATTAATAACTGTTGTAGTGCAATAGTGAAATAAGAAAAAAATAATAGCAGTATTCATGTTAGCCTGCATAGAATAGCCAACATGTAATGGCATTATATAGGAAGGGTAGTGCTCAGGCCTGCACTATAATTTGTGTCTGACTCTCTTCAGCTTCCCTGCTCTTTAGAAAGTGACACTTAAAAGCCCCACAAAGTGATTTGTCAAGGGCCTGCATGCTCAAAAATCCTACCTCCAGATAGCAAGGTGGGAAGAAGATGGAGTTGGTGGTATCTCGTACTTAACTCCCTGTGATTATGTTCACTCAGGAAGAGTAGATCTAGACAAGGGTGGAGGGAGAGAGGAAAAAGAGGGGTTTTTGGGTGGGCAACTCTCCCTCAAATAGTATTTTAGTATTTTGATCTTTAGTAGCCATGGGAAAGCATCACAAAATATGCATCTCTGTAAAGGTTAGCAGAACATTTAAGCATTTAAAATTCAATGCATTTATTAAGGTATCACTTGCTTCCTCCATGCTTAATTTCTGCATGTAAACCACATTCCACACAAAGTTCTGGACTAAACTCCAAAGCAAAGGTGGTCATTAGACATATACTTTAAAGAATACGATTTTTAATCAGGGCAGGAATGCTTCATTATAAGCCTTTTAAATCAAACCAGACTTTCTCCTCTTCAGCCCGAGGATGCAGTTTCTTGAGAAATAGACGGAGCACTGAGGCTGATGTAAATTTTTTCTCATTTATTCTTAACAGAGGCGAGAGTCTATCAAGATGTTCTCAATGTAAGACGGCGCGGTACTGCAGCGTTCAGTGTCAGGTAAGAGTTCTTACACACGCTGTTGGGTCCTAATCATCAGAGCTTTACAAACAAGTTTGTGATGAAATCTTATTTCATTTGAAGGTTAAATTCATTATTTTTGAGACTTCAAGCTTTGTACCTAAATAAAAATAATTGACAAATGCAAAATGAGATTCCAGTCATATCAGCAGCCTAGCTAAAGCTTTTTATTTAATTTAATTTCATTTAATTTCATTTCATTTCACGTTCGTCTATTCTCCAAACTGCTTGGAGAATGAAACGGGCAGGGAAAACACCGAAGAAAGATGGCCAGCCCATCACAGGACACATTATTTTTTTATGTAAAAGCAGCCCAACTAAGCTGTTATTGTTTATTTTGTTGATAACATTAAACAATCAATATTAGCTGTTAATGGGTGAAGGAATAAATTTGACTCCATAAATAGCCAAGGGATTTAGGGCCTATACTAACTGGATTTCTGTTTCATCAGTATTCATTTTTAAGAAGTTTTGAGCCATCCATACTTTGAAATCTTGTTGGCAGGAAGTAATGATAGGGTAAGAAAAAACAGAATTGGGCTGAACAGTAAGATTTGTGTATCATCAGCGTAACTACCGAAATTAAGACCAGGATGCTGAATGATCTGACCAAGAGGAAGCATATAGATTAGAAATAGAAGTGGACCAAGAACGGATCCTTGAGGTACGCCAAGGGTAACCGTGAGAGAGCCTGATTTGTGTTTATTAATTCTAATGAATTGTTTCCCATCTATGAGATATGACGTTAGCCATTGAAAGGCAGTATAATGTCATTAAAATTCTCCAGGTTCCTGTACGAACACTTATGAGCCGGCAGTTATCGGAAACTCTTGCATGAGGTCTAGTGTGACTTCTCATCAGAAGTATTTGGTGCTTGGAGCCATACACCTGTGAAATATGTTCTACACTCAGAGAATTTTCCAGGATTACTTAAAGGGGATAGTTTAACCAGAAATGAAAATTCTGTCATCATTTACATGCCACATGTCATTTCAAACCTATATGTCTTTCTTTCTTCCATGGGACACAAAAGACGATATAAAAAAAAGTCCTGGTTCATTTCTGTATAAAGAAATTGAATTGTTATTTGTGAAAATGACAAAGGAAACACCATAAAACTAGTCAATACAACCCAAGCACTATATTTGTATGGCTTTGTGAGATGAACAGACAAAACTTTTAGTCATTATTGGTGTAGTTTTCAAATCTCATTTCTCAAAATAACGAGTTTCAGTCAATAACGGCTGAAATATTTTCAGTTCCTTGCACAAAGCTATTGTATAACTTCAGAAGAGTCATCTATACTACTTCTATGACTTTTTCATTCAGATTTATTTTAGCTAAAAGAGCAGCATGAACATTCGCTAAACACAGACGAAAGTAAGTCATGCCGGTTTGGAAATGACATGAGGAGTATATCATGATAGAATTACATTTTTTGGGTGAAATATCCCTTTAATGTGTCTGTCAGATGCTCTCCAGAAGTATTTGCAGTTCAGAGCATCCAGTCTATCAAAACTAGACACCATACTGCTTTAAAATAGCAAAGCTGTCACTGTCAAAACCAGCCTTGTTCTCTCCAGGCACTCAAGGTTGTCAAGTTTGTCTTTGTCCTTTTTTAATTGTAAGCTGGTCTTTCATGATAATTCCCTCTAAAGGGAGACCACACACAGCAAGCTCTGATTGAAGATGTGTAACTTCATCATACATGTTTGTGAAATCTCTCCTATTTATTCTCTATTTTATCCTCATCTTCACCCTTCAGAAAAAAGCATGGCCTGATCACAAGAGAGAATGCAAATGCCTTCAGCGCCTCCAGCCAAGAATCCCCACCGACTCCGTCCGCCTGGTTGCGAGGATCATTTTCAAACTAGTATGTGACATCAGAACACTTCTCCATATCAGGACCACTTCAAACCTGTTCAAAGCATGTTTTGCGTTTAAAACTATCACAGTTGGTGTTACAGCCTTTGTGTCTCTTTCCACAGCTCAGCCAATCAAAAAGTGACCAAGAGGAGCTGTACTCGATAGCTGAACACCAGTCACGTAAGTTCCTGTTTAATTTGTATTTGCATTGCACTGACACAAGACCAAGTGGCTGTTGCTACATTGCATATTCTAGCTCGACTGGATAAGTCGGCATCCAGGACTGAACCAAAAAGTTTTATAAAACCATATGTGTTTTATACATGGGTTCCCATGCTTTAATTTCAGACACATGGATTCAAGGACTGGCAAGTACATGAAAACAAACGTAGGTTCATGAAAATGCTTGAAATAAACTTGAACTTAATTTTTGCAGTTTATTACAGTCCTGTTCAGCATTACATACAACGTGCTTATTATAGCTTTTACAATAAATGGGTTATAACTTGGCACTTACCCTGAACCTACCCGTAAATCTCTAACCCATGTAGTTACATTATATTACCAGTACATTCTTGGGCAAGTACACTGTAAGTACACATACTGTAAAATAAAGTGTAAGCAAATTTTGTTACAGTAGCATGGTGCTGTTATTAATTGGCCTTTATGAGCTGCTAAAGCCAGAACAAAACAGCACTACTGATTGGGCGGAAAGCGGAAAAACCTGAGAGAAAGAAAAAAAACAAAAAAAAACAATCCGGGTCTCTGCAGCCAGAATAATGTCTGTGTGATTGGTCTGTGAAAGCTGTCTGTTAGGGTGTAGGGAAGGGTTAGGGGTTAGTATTTGTTGTAGCACCTTTGTGCACACACATTTCACCTGACCTGCATCTATCCCTGTCGGCTAGCCCCTTAAATTTGATTTTAGGGGGCGTTTACACATCAACGTTCTTTTTTTACTAAAAATAGAAAACTTTATCTACAATGGTAATGAAAACGCAAATTTGTGAAAACAGTGACGTCATGCAGATTCTTTTTAAAACTTTTTAAAAATGCAAAGGAAAAACTTATTCTGTTTTTAGTACATTGTTTTCGTGTAAATGTAGCCTTAGTTTTCAGTATATGCATTAATATTACGGCAGTAATGATATACACAGGTACAGTAGGTCTTTCTTACTGGCAGTAACAAACCCTTCTTTATTGTCTTTGTTGTGCTTGATATAAAATAAATTGTAAAAAGTCCTTGAAAGTTCTTTAATCTGGTGCTCATGAAAAAATGTGGGAGTAATTCAGAATATAGGAGAAAAAAAAATCTTAATGTTGAAAAACCAACAAAAACTGGTTGTGTTTTTTCTGCCGCTCAGTCTGGGAGACTAGCTAAGACCAGCAAACCAGCTTAGGTGTTTCTGTAAGGAAATACTAGAACTATTTACAAACCACCTCTAAACTGTGTTTTAATTGGGCTGTTGTGTACTAACTGTAATTTGTAAGGCTATAATTGTTTTCAGATCCAGTAGTCTTCAAAAACAAAACCTGGGACAAATTTAATCCAGCAATTCAGTATCATACCTGACTGTGCTGTGTATATATTGGCGTTATTACTGTATGTAATCAAAAAGAAAATCAATATAACTTCTGGTCTTAATGGTTAGTCACTTTAATCCATTAACGCTGAAAACATTATTAGGATTTATGCTGATGTTGTCCAAAAGCTGACTTTTGAAATCATTTGAACTTCACAGAAATGGACAATGTCCATTTTCATATATATAAAAAAAATGTGACTTGTCCTTCTAAAAAATTACAGTATATACAGAATAAAAGGCTGTGTTGTTAATGAGTGGCAGTAAAAATCACTAACTTTGTCCTCCAAAGTTGAAAGATTTGATTTCCTATGATGAAAGGTGAATAAATATCAGATCCTGGCAGGAGTTTATTATAACATTATGAATTTTTTTTTCTCTTTCTTGGTGCGGACCCTCTGTGAAACCTGCCCGCGGCCTCTGGCTTTTCAAAAGTAATTGGCTATTTTGTCACAAAGAGCCTCTGACTTTTCTTTTGCCCGACTCTTTCCTATTCAGGCATAAGTAATGTTCAGCCATTAGAGAGGTAATTCCACTGATGGTCCTTATGGAAGCAGTCAGCTCACCATCTGAACTTGTGCTTTTTCATCACACTAACGGCCTTATGGAATAGCCCTTGCTCTCACCTCAAAATTAAGGTCTCATCGGCTCATGTATTATTTCAGGAAATCCTTCAGCTCATCATTTTCAAAGCTGTTCTGATTTATGTCGAGATTTATATGTAGACCCGTTCCCTTAGACAAACAGAAGAGCAATTCATTTGATCTCCTTCCTTCACATGTCAGAGCGATTTCAGCTAGTGGTCGAACGATTGGTTTTCCAGTGGCTAATATCCGGGTAGCCTATAATCCTGTCTATAGTATGATTTAATGGTAGTAAATGACACATGCAAAATTGCTGAAATTAAAGAAATCATTCACCCCAAAATTGATACAACAGGCTTTTATCTCAATTACGAGTGATCATGGCATATTAATGTCATTACTTATGTTCCCATCTAAACTGCACATGTAAAGAGAGATCAATTTTGGGTCAGACTTTTTTATGCTTTAGAAATAAGATGCTAATGCTCAACCAGTCAGTGTTTGATTAAAAATACCGTACAAGTATAGTTTTATTGTAAGTACAGCCATACTGTGAAATATATCAAAATAGAAAATAGTCTATTTAATCTTAATTACATTTATTCCTATGATGACAAAGCTGAATTGTTAGCATCATTACTCCATGGCTCTTCACAAAATTAATCCACCTCTTCTTCATATCATCGTTTTTAGGAAATTTAAATAAGGAGTTTTGTATATCACACCAGGTAATATGCATTTGCGTGCTTGTCCAGTGTAGGCAAATATCAGCCATTAAGAGACTGAATGCCAGAGGTGCAAGAACTAAACATCATTGTCTTATTCTGGAGGCAGTCCTATACAAATGAATTTGCCAGTGTGATGTCACAAATCCCACTATATCCAAATAAGATGCTTTTTGATTTCTCATGCCATGACCCCTTTAATTGTATGTAAAAGTGCAGCTTATATATTGCAAAATATTTTTTTTCCACAGAAGGGTTTGAGGATGAGTAAAAAAAAAAACTTAATTTTTGGTGAACTATCCCTTTAAGGAGACTAACACCTGGTTTCGGGCTCATAATTCTGCACACGTTCATCCTCTCATGTTCCTGAGAAGTGGAAAGCATGTATATCTGTCGGCCATTCAGCCCTGTTATTTTCTTCTCATGAGAGGTTTCAGACCCCACTGGTGCTTGTTTATTGCCTGCTGTTTGTTGGTTTTTATAATCTACAATCTATCTGTAATTTTTAAAAATACATTGTGATTATCCAAAGAATGAATTTTAATCATTTCAGTTTCTACAGCCAGCCTTAACAGTATTATTTGGCTCTGTGTTTCAGAGATAAAATTTTCAAAGAGATGATAAAAGGCACTACACGTGGTGATGACGTACCAGATTTATGTGTTGGATCTGCAGAGTTTTACTTGTGTGTGTGTGTGTGTGTGTGTGTTTATGATGCTGAATGTGAGTGAGAGATACGAGCTGTGAGCTGCTGCCGCGGGTCAAGCTCTGCTCTGTCTGCCGCAGCAGCAGTGAACACACTGAAGTTCATTGATGGTGTGTATGGAGGAAGTAGATCGGAGCAGGAGGGTTAATGGAAAAGCCCATATGTTTGGCAAAGCTGACATAAATCACGCATACTCACTCTTGTGCCACAACCACACCGCTTTCTTTCTGAATAGACATTAAAACCCCCACTAAAACCTCCACTATCGGACATCCATTTTACTGGTACACTCGGGAAATATGAAACTCTCTGAACACACACACAATAAACAACTGCCTAAATCTTCATCAACTAAACACACCCAAAAGGTGACAACAAACACACACACACAAACATTTTTTTTTTCCTCTTGTTGTTTTTTTATTTATTTATTTATTTTATTATTGTGTGTTTCGGCTCTTTAGTGCTTCATCATTTTTAATCATCATTAGCCTTTTTCCTGGTTTATCTCAGTGTTGTTTATATCAGCGTGTTGGTTTATATGCCAATTTATATTTGGACATTTTTCAAAGTGGATCAATTTTAATTGAAATTACCATGAAAATACAATAATTTTGTAGGTGGAACTTTGGGACTGTAATTATTATTTTTTACTTTGTTTTTGGACGGGGTTATAATTTCATATTTTACTTGATTACCATACAATATTATTGCCATATTCAAGTATATGAATGGCATTACTATTATAACACTTAATATTTTTTTGAATTAGCTGTTATTCTCATATTTTCAGTTTTCATTTAATTGTTTTAAGTTTTAGTAATTTTGTTATATACTTTTGTCATTTTAATTAGTTTTTTTTCTATCTAGACGTATATCATGGCAATACTATGATTTTAAGTCCAGTACCAGGGTGATGCCATGTGTTTGCCATTATTGTGACACATATCTATTTTTTTTTGTTTGTTTTTTGAACATATACCATGGTAGTACTGTTAGGTAGAAATGCACCATGGCATTTTTTTTTTTTTTACATTTACCACGATAATATTATGTTTTTGAAAGCGTGATAATACCGTGTTTGTTTGTTGTTATACCATGGTAATACTATAATTTTTGATCAGGTGCTGTGTTAATACCATGTTTTTTGTACATATTACTTAATGATAATACCGCTTTTAGTCCCACATTATACCATGTACTTTTGTACATATAATTGGGAGTGTCAAAAGTACCGACTTTTAAACAAATGAAAAAAAAAAAAATTTGACGATGCCAGTTTTCCCCCCTTGCATTTTGAGCGCTGGTGAGTGGATTCTTAAACGCCTCTGATTGGCCATTGTGTTTATGTGCTCAACAGATATGTCTATGATTGGCTACAATGACAAACGCTGATCAAAAATATGTTGTAAATTGAAATCTTTGAATCTCTTTACATATCTGTTGATTGTGTGAACACAATGACCAATCAGTCCATCTTTGTGCAGTCAGTGTCAGATGATAATACCAGGGTGCTTTGATATACAGCAGCAGTAATATTTTTTAAGGGTGGAGAATAAAAAAAGTTTCTGCTCATTCATATGCATCACTGTTGTCAAATGTTGGGGACGCTGTGCTCTGTGTCCAGATCTAGTCGACATGAGCGAGGAGAAGAAGGAAGGCCTGGGGCATCTCTGCACGACACTGCAGGTTTATCTTGGCGAGGAGTACTGCAATCTATCCGAGCTTCCGTCCGGCCTCGACCCCATCAGCCTCCTCGCCAGAGTAAGTGTCCTTTCAGTGTCATCTCCAGCAGTCAGCAGGGGTCGCGGTCTCAGAGCGGCGGGGCGTCACACTGGATCTCATGCGGTGTTGTGAATGGTGTCAGCGTGTCATGAGTGCATGGACACATACCGTGCCACTAGGTCACCTGCTGTGAATACATGCTGCTATTTTTTGTCTTTTCTCCTCAAAGCAGGGAACAAGTTGTTCATAGAAGCTAAATTAAGTCATTTCATGTTCAAGGTTGAATTTTATTTTAATTTCCAGAAAATACACAAAAAAGTTCCAGTTCAGTTGAATGGAGTCATTAAAGTCAGCATGAAATGGAAGTCTTTTCTTCTGTATTTTGACCAAGTGAAAGGCTTCTCGAACAAGAAAAAAAATGTAGGCCAGGACTTGATTTCATCCACCGGGAATTGATTGGATCACTGGATGCTTGAGATTTGCTATTGGTGGATCTCTTGTGAGTGACAGGTTGCCCCGCCCTCATGCTTGTAAACACATCATCAGTGAAGAACTGTCGATGCAAGAAAGTTATTTTAATGTAAAATTAGACTTTAATTAAAAAAAAACATGCACAGATAAATAATTTATAATAAATACTGCAATATTGCATAAATAAATAAAAATTGTCATTTTGTTTTCATGGTGACTTGAAGTAGAATCAGATCCAGAATCATTACATTCCTCACGATTCACATCCCAAGAGGCCTATCGCATAAATTTCTGCCATTTCCTTCGTGGACGCCTGAGGTGCATGCTAATGTACTAGTTTATTTACAGATGTGTCTGTGAGATCGCTTGTTTGGATTGCTGTGAGAGTAGATTTTATTTGCTTGTTTACCAACCGTCACTCTGTGCCGTAATTGTGAACACATTGAGTGAAAGATGCGTTCCAGGGTGAAAATGGTGATCTTCTCTTCAGGATCGCATGTAAACAGAGAAGGGGTTGCACATCTGGCCCGGGACAAACAAATGCCTGTTGCATGTGAACACAAACACCTGTTTTAAATGAGGGACAGCCAGCAGCCATATCTCGCTTATAAAGCATCAAAGACCCAAATGTGGATCTTATAAGCATTTCTAATCCAACACTAGACACTGCAGCAGGACAAGACTGGAGTTATGTATATATGAATCAGGAGCGTCCAATGCATTTTTGCATTTGTTGACCTTGATTTACAATTAAAAATGTTTTTTCCATCATATTGTGACTTATTTGTTTGCATTCTTTAGATTCCACAGTCCTAGAGATCCTGTAGATATCACAGAGTTATTAAATTGTATTTTCTTTGCCTGGATGCAAGCCATAATGATGTTGATTTGTTAGGGAGTCATTCTCTTGAGTTGGTTATTTTGAAAAACTTCTTCAGAATTCAGTGTGAATTATTCATTAGCTTATCGTTCTGAATCAAAGTGGTTTTTAAAAATTCTTATCTATTATTCAGAAATGACTGGAAAGTAATGAGTTGAACATGTCATTGAACGTGATGAGTTGGTATTAAAATGATTGAATGTGATGTACAATGGGTGCAGACATTAGTTTTGTGAAAGTATTGCATTAGTTGAAAAAAATAGTGGCATCTGTGCTGAAATTTTGTTCCAGTTTTAAAAATATGACTTTCGAATACGCTTTTGGGGCCATTTTATTGCTTTGCACTCAATACCCATCAATGAAAATGCAATTAGTCATTTTTTTCTGGTAAAATGGAATTCAATACTTTGTTCATCAGTCTGTCACACATGTTAGTCAATTATTAGATAGAGACTGGAGATGGGAAAGCATATCAGAGCTGAAGTGATGGATTGAGTTGTGACAATTTCTGTCAGACATATGAGGTAAAGCATCATCAGTACGGTGTGATGGAGTGGAAATGCACTGGGACTCGCTTATGAATCATGTTTCCATAATGTGAATCCCGCTCATATTCAGTAACCATCATTTTCTGCATCTCTGCTGTAGATTATGTCATGTAAACCTGCAGACAGCAGCAGGCTGATACGGGCCTGACCCAGAAACATGACCTGCTCCACATAACACACCTCAAGTAAATTAACTAAATAGCTTGAATTGGATGTCTGCACCAGAAAAAAATTGTTTTATGATACAACCTTATACACCCTAATGCACTCATTGTGAAGTTTTTTTTTGTTCTTCACTTGGGGGTAAAAAGAAGATCAAAATATGTGTTGCTGAACATCCCGAATCCGCCCGCACTGCTGAGAGCGGCATTTAAATGTTAATATGTGCTGTATGCTTTCCTCTCAATAACAAAATAAACACTCAACAAAAATGACAGCAGTGAGAAAACCGCAGTTAAGAAAGCATGTGATCATAGCGATGCTGCACCAGGTCTGCAATTCGGCATTTCAGTAAAGTTTATTTAGCACTATACCCTACAATAGATTGCTTTAAAGCAAGCAGCTTTGCAGTATTAAACATGAAAACACAATGCCAGTGTCAATTTCAATAAGACATATAACTTCAGTCTTTACATAGTGTTTCTTTTGAAGTCAATACTCTACTGACTTAAACTGCAATTCATTGACTGGCCACTAGGGTCAGGCTCCAAAAGAGAGCAGAATCTCATTGAGCCCCATGTTAAAATGCCAAATATTACGTCAGAAAATAACATGTTTACAGCCTGGTACAAACTGTGGTTTTGGTCTATATAGCTAATTTTGCCCTTCATGACAACTGTGAGGGGGGTGATTTTTTTTTTTGTAACGCATCCGTTAAAATTCTATTAAGCCTTAAAGTTATGCATAATTAAGGGTGTGGCCACTTGAGTGACAGGTGGATTGCCACTGCTGTCACCACTAGCTGTTTGTCTGCTGCCGTCACGTCACCTCAACTCCACCCACATCCCGCCTCTTTTCCCATATTCTGTTATCCAGGAGTGACGCGCGGTGACTCGCTGCCAAGATGGCAACGCCTGGCTTTAGGTTTCAAAAATGCTCTTCAGAAACTTATGGGTGACATCACGGACACTACATCCATATTTTTTTTTTACATTCTATGGTTTTTACTTGTATCCAACCTGAAGATTGCCACGTCAATAAAGGCGGAGCCTCAGAGCCACACCTACCTATTACATAATTGTCACAAATCAATGGTAGTTTGAAGTTGATACATAATGATACATTTTGTTTTGGGACCTTTAGTGCCTTAATTGATTAACACAAAGTATTTTATTGTTGAACGGTTTACATACATTACTTTTAAGATAGTCATATTTGGGAATCTGTAAAAACAAAAATGGGCTTTTGACTTAACTGTATTTCTCTTTCTCACATTATCTCATTCTTTCACTCTTCATTAATGAGATGCTGTTAAATCCTGGATGAATATTTCAGCTTTAGTGTGGGTGGAAAACAAATGAGCAAACAGTGGAAGAAGTGTGCTTGTCTTGACCCTGACTGCTGATAAATCTCCCTGTTCTGCATTAACTCTGCTCGTGAGAGTCGGCTCTTGGCCCAGCTCTTCGTCTTTAGCATTACAAACATGTTCAGCCACGTTAAACCAACACCCTGCCCATCGCCTAATCAATTAACCAGCGTGAAAACAAGCGTCCGTGGTCCACAAATGATTTCCATTTCAAATCAGACAGATATTCTGTGCCATTTGCTGAAACTAATTGCTGAAACTAATTCTCTTATAATATTCAAAATGTATCCCTTACATGCAGTGGAAGTTCCTCAGGGGATTTTGGGATGTTTGTTGGCAGTGTAATTTATTTATTTATTCATATTAAGTAGGAATTATCCAAGAACTAGAGTAGGTAGGAGTCAAAATCTCCAATTACAATAATAAAACGTGTTGGAACATGTGAATTTAGATTAAAATCTAGATCCGAAGGGACTGTCATTCACATTCAGAACTGAAGCGATTGTGAATCCACCGCTTTAATTAAAGATGCAGAGAACGCTAGTGTTATTGTCCAGGGCTTTGGTGAATACAGTATTCTCTTCTATTATTTTTGCAAATGTGTGTTATGAGCTCAAAATGGAACTGTGGCATTTTTTGTGAAGCAAGTCTTTTGTAGTCAAACTCAACAGTTCTGATTTACTGACTCTTGGGTTTTAAATATTCTTTAAGAGTGTTTTGCAAAATGTTCCTGTCAATGGGCAGCAAATCTGTTTACAGTTATACAGTATATGAGAACTAAGTACAGTCCTATTTGTATAAAATTTTATACTATATATATTTTTTTCTTTTGTTTTTTTCTTTTGCAACATATGTGATGTCATGCTACTCAGCATTGCGTTGTTTGCCCTTTCATTCACAGCTGTTAGATTGAGCATCATTAATATTCTACACGTCCTCTATTTTGTTTTATTAGTCTGTATTATAGAATGGCCTGTTGTGCCCAGCCGAGTTGTCTGAGGTACCTAATCACAGTGAAAGAAGAGGTCCATCTGTGCATGATAGACCCCCAATTAGAGCAGCATTTTCAGTGCTGAATTAATACATAATGCAGGAACACTTCATGACACAAGCAGAATTTTTGTTATTTTTATTTTTTTACTGGAGACAGTCAAATTACGCCTGTTTACATCATAAATCTTAAAAAAATTGTAATCTCTAAAGCCTGTATACATCATAAATTCAACAGTAAATGTGCCTTGGAAGTATACTATACTGGAAGTGAATTGGAGTATACTATACATAATAAATCTATACTGTTTTTCAGTAGAATTTTGTTGTAAAAGTACCTTTTTATAATTTGGGTTATAAATAAATAAAGCATATGAATATAAATAATTTATCTCTGAAGTTTTCCAAAAATGTACGAAATGACATTTGATATACGTGTTCAACAGCTTTACAAACTGGTTCTTTTCTCTGGATTCTTATCAGTGGGTTCTTTTAGCTAATTTAAAAACGTATAGTGCAACATGTGTAGTTCAACTCCCGAACAAATGATGACTCTAACTCACAAAAAAAAAAAAGGTTCATTAAAGACATAACATTACCAGAGTTGCTGGATATCTCTGAGCTTATGCAAGTATTGTCTGAATCCAAAACTAATGATTCTAAAGATTTTGCTAAACACAAGACTTGGTTCAGTGGAGGTTTAGATACACATTTTGTCAGTGATCATTTATAAAATTATATGAAATATGTGAAACATGTTACCATATTTTTGTATATTTAGTAGACCATTTGTTGGTTTAAATGGACTATATGGACAAAAACTAAATTTATGACAAATTTGGGAAGTTTACATTATTTATTATAATGCTTCAGGTGTCCCTTCCCTATGCACCTCTTGATTTTCAGTTCTTGATTTGAGTATTTAAAGAATTAGTTCACTTTTGAATGAAAAATTTACCTCAAGTTTACTTACCCTCAAGTCATCCTTTATATGACTTTCTTCTTTGTGATGAACACAATCATAGACATATTAATAAATATCCTGACGCATCCGAGCTTTATAATGGCAGGAAGTGTTTCCAATCGAGTACGAGCTGAAGAAAATGTCTCCATCCACATCCATCCAACATAAACATATTCCACATGGCTCTGGAGGGTTAATAAAGGCCTTCTGAAGCGAAATAATGCATTTCTGTAAAAAAGACAGAATTTTATCCATATTTAACAAGTTGCTAAGTTGAACTAATCCTTTAACATTGGACCCGCTCATACTGACTTAGAAAAGATTTGGCCTTTAAACTAGAATGACTCATGCTTTTTTTTTCTGCAACATTCTTCTCCAGTTTTACCCAGAGAGTCATATATGGCAAAGGAAAGATGATTTGTTAGATGTCTTCCCTCCAATGTCAGCGTTCTGCAGACATTGTCCTTGAACATATGTTTCAATTCTGACTTTAAAGGAGCAGAGGTCAGAGGTCACACCGACAGGGCTCTGGGTGGTCTGTCCCTGCCACTTAATAAGAGAACCTCATCATTACTCAGTTCCTGTCATTTTCCATTGCTTTTTTTGTAGTGCCCACCAATGACCCTGTGTCCTCAGGGTAATGTATGGATGTGTGATTGTTTTCTCTCATTCTGACTGTCATTTCACTTCAGGCTCTTTAAGTTCCATGGTTGGTCAAATGACCCAACACATGATAAAAATCCATCTGTTAGACATACTCTGAAAAGTAACAAACACATGTCACAGTTTGTTTCCTGTTAGGTTAGCCTTGCTGAACATAAAGTCAAAAAACATGGAAACCTTCATCATCACATGACAGATGGTTTATACAGCTCTGAGTCTGCAGACTGAGACTAAACCACGAGTATCCCGAATGTTTAGTAATTGTTTTGCTTGGAACATGAAGGTCATTTTGCTTTTTAACCTCAGACAATGTGAAGAAATGTACTACTGTTCCCATGGCCGCCCCAAAACTCATGTCCCCTATTGCTGTTTTGACAGATTTTTTTTGAAGATATATTATATTTATAAAATTCTTCAGTGGTTCTTTGCAGCACCTTAAGTCCATACATATAAAATATGTACACTACCGTTCAAATTTTGGGGTCAGTAAGATTATTTTTCGAGGAATTAATTTTATTCAGCAAGGATGCATTAAACTGATCAAAAGTGACTGGAAAGACATTTATAATGTTACAAAAGATTTCTGTTTCAAATAAATGAAATTTTCTATCAATAAAAGAGTCCTGTAAAAAATGTTTCACAGTTTCTAGAAAATAATAAGCAGCACAACTCTTTTCAACATTGATAATGAGAAATGTTTCTTGAGTGACAAATCAGCATATTAGAATGATTCCTGAAGGATCATGTGACACTGAAGCCTGAAGTAATAATGCTGAAAATACAACTTTTCTATCACATGAATAACTGACATCTTAAAATATTTTCAAATGGAAAAGTTACTTTAAATTGAAATCATATTTCACAGTATTACTGTTTTACTGTATATTTTGATCATATAAATGCAGCTTTTGTGAACCTGCAGCTACACTTAACTGACTGATTCATATAAAAAACAACATTAAGGCTGTGATTCACACAGACTGAACCAACAGGGGGCAGCGCGCTCTTAAATATCTGTATCATATATATATATACAGTTTGCACATAAACAACTGAGGATACCATTTGTTTTGTATGTTGGAACTCTTGGCCTTGAATGAACAAACATAACTGCATTTGTGTCCTCTGGCTATCTCTGAGACACTGAGGTTCCTGCTTCACTGGACATATTGAATATTGAGTTGTAAAGCCTCTCGCTTTGACTTGTAAAGTGTACATGCCAGCGTCCACATGTGTTTAGTCTTCAAGCGTCCATTCCTTATGAGTGTTTGTTCGGGAATTGTTCGGAGGAGTGTGCTTGTAGGTGTTAATTGAGAGTTTGTGTATTTGTGAGCGCCACAAGGATAGTAAAACTTGAAATTACCCACATTGGCACCAGCCAACAGTCCCCATAAGGAAAACTGCTTAATAGACTAACTAAATTATGTCTTAATGATATGTTTAAATTCTAAAAGGTTTGTGGGAAGGTTAACACTAGGTTTACGGAAATAGAAATTAACATTAGAGACAGTAGAAGTCAACGGAAAGTCCCCATCATGATAGAAAAACAAACGTGTGTATGTGTGTGATGGGCTGCAGTCTAGAGGAGGATGTGGGTTATTGGAAGGAGAGCCAGTAAAATGGCCCATTACTATTCTGAGCACTGTGTATGTGTGCATCAATGCCTTTCAAGGAGGCTGACACATGGCTGGTAATATGAAACATTTTTAAATTTGGCATGGAACGGAGGTTTCAATAGTCTTTTCTTCCATGTTTTGATGTATATCTGAGTGAAACTGCTTCCCGAACACGAAAAATGTAGAGCGGACTTGATTTTGTCCATGGGGAATTAATTGGATCCTTGAGTGGCTGTGGTTTGCTATTGGTCGATCTCATGTGAGTGACAGGTTGTCCCGCCCTTGCGCCAGTAAATACGTCGTCAGAGAAGAAATGCCGCTGTTGGGGGGAGGGGAAGTTATTTTGGTTTTTGTTTATGAGGACACATGAATTAAAAAAAATAAATGAATGATGCACATAATTAAATAATTTAAAATAAATACTGCAATGTTCCATTAAAAAAGAATCTTCAATTTTAATTTCATGGTTAACTATGGGATATTCAAAACTGTTCCTGATATTTAATCTTAGATTATGGGTCTTGCAATTTATTTAAAATATTTACCATCAACAAATTGTGGCCAAGTGCATCCATTTTAAATTCCATGCACATTCTGTTTACAGTTCTGTTTACATCAACAACGCCATATCACATTAACAAGAGGGCAAAGATCGACAATCATATCCAAAAGTAGCTTTCCCTAATATAGTTCTTGAGTCATTCTGAGTTACATTTCTTTCTTTTCCACCCTGTACTCAATCAGTTGCTGAATGCCGCTGATATGGAGCAATAAGCAGCAGTTATTAAGCTATGACAGAGTTTAATTGTGTCCTCCTGCAGCAGAGACTACAGCTGCATCACCTCTCTGAGACACCCACTCAATTCCTCATCCTGACCGGATCATAACCCTGCAATACACACCTCAGAGGTATTGTGCTGCATCCACACACAGCCATCTCCAACAATCACCTCCTTCCCACTGCAGGGAAAGATAGAAATGGAAAGAGACAAACATTCATTCATTTGCAAGACAGGCTTCCTGCACCTTTGGGAATGCTGCACCAGCCTTAAAGACAACCTGAATTCGGAATATACGTTCTGAATAAATGTGCCTGGACTTATAGAGTGTGATTTTTTTATTTATTTTTTTTTTTTTTATATTCACTATGACTGGCTTACCTTGCCTTTTAAATGCCTGGGGTTGATATTTTGGCTATTTTCAGTTGTTGCTGCTGTTGTTTTATTAATTTTCCATCCTACTATCTAAATATTGTTAATGATATATTGAAAAAAGTTGGAGATTGTGGAAGTTAAATGGTTGCTAAATGCCATTTTCGGGATTCCTTGATGAATAGACAGTTGAAAAGAACAGGATTTATTGGAAATAGATTTTTTTTTGTAACATTCATTTTTGTAACATGTAGCATTTTACTGTCACTTGCAATCAAGTGCATTTTATGCATCCTTGCTGAATTAAAACATGTTTTAAAAAAAAGTCTTTCTAACCGGCACTATTGAATGGTAGGGCATAAATTAATATTTATGATTCCAAAAATGCCATAAAAATGGTTGTTCATTGTTAGTTCACGATACCTAATGCATTAACTCATATTTCAGAGGTGAACCTTACTGTAAAGTGCTAGCAGTATTTCACTATCATGGATGGATGATGTTCTGCTGTGTTCTGTTCACCTCTCTCTGCTGCAGGACAGCAGCTTTGTCCCTGAGAGCATATGGAGAGTATTGATGAATGTGTGCCGTGCACTGCTCAAAGGAAAGCAAACACTAATGGATGAGCTGTCTAGTCCTGTGTACTCGAATGTCACTCTAAGGTGACTGGTGGTACCTGCGTGGTCTTGAGGGCATGTTCTCTCAATCTATTCAACATCTGGACACCACTATGAGTTTTCCACAAATCAAAAATGGAAGTACTGATCTGATAGACATACATTGGCTTGTTATTGATCCTGTTTACCTTACAAACTGATGGTCCTGTTTACCTTACTAACTGATGTTGATTCTCATTTTATTATGAGCTCTGTCATTTTTTTTTTATGGTGATTCCCCAGAGGTTCAAGATTTAGTGTGCAAGTCAGCCTTTCTCACTCGTTGTGAAAACATATGCCACTCCCATACCATACACACATCAAAGTAGCCTGAGCAACATTTATATATTTATATATATATATATATATATATATATATATATATATATATATATATATATATATATATATATATATTTACGGATATGACGAGACACGCATGTAAATTTAGAAGAAAAAAAGGTTACATAGTGCACCTTTAAGAAAATCTTATTTGATATATAAAAGCAAGTGGAGATATATATATATATATATATTTATTTATTTATTTATTTATTTATTTTTTCTGTATTCTCTCTAAGGACCCCTAGTAACATTTCATTTAATCTTCACTTGAAGTGTTGACCGTCTCCGCTATCTGCTGATATAGCCAGATGCTTTATACGATTCAATTAAAGTTCAGAGTCAGGACTAAGCGACATCTGAGCTTTCTTCATGCATTTTCTTGTCTAATAGCTGATTTCAAATGAATTACAGTGAGATTTTCATTACACTATACCTCAGTTCTGTAATCACCCCTTTTAATATCTCTTTTCCTTGCCCACCAATAACACGCACAGATTACAGTCTCTCTTCCCATAATCCTAAACACGATATCTCGCACACATTTGCTTGACTCTACCCATAATAAGATAATTAGTGATTTATGGTCGCCTTGCTTTGTTTGCTCGAATTTGGTGCTTTAGGCTGAGGGAGTTTTTTGGCAGCATTCTGAGTTTGTAATTAATTATCTTCTGACGTTTTTCCTTTGTAACGAGCCATTACTGTAATGTGCTGAAGTGAGAGTGGAGTGTGAATTTAATGACTGTGTAGCTGTTGCTTTATACAGCATTTCCTCTTAATTTAGAGCATCTGAAGCTAGTGTAAGTGTATTCATTGTGTAAATGTTTTATTTTTTTAGAGCCAGTCTCAATTGTGCTCTCATTCTGCTGCTCCATCCATGTTTTTTTGAAGGATCATGTGACACTAAAGACTGGAGTAATGAGGCTGAAATTCAGCTTTGACATCACAGGAATAAATTACATTTTAAAATATAAATTTAAATTGTAATAATATAAATATATATTAGTAATATAAATATACATTAATAATATACATATATAAATAATATAAACTGAAATAATATTTCACAATATAACTATTTTTACTGTATTGTTTGATCAATTAAATGCAGCCTTAGTGAGAATATACATTTAAAAAAAAAAAAGAATTAAAGAGTGTGTGTTAGAAAAAAAAAATCACCTTTAAATTCTCATGTTCTCTGTCTTCATTCTCATCCTTTCTTATTTGAGTTGTTTATTGTCTTCGGTTTTCAGTTTTAACTAACTGCTACAGGCAGCAGAATAGAAAGTTTGTTCCCAAAGCACAGCTAGGAAATTTTACAATAGGAACAGCAAATATGGCATACAACAGAAGGAGACAGACAGGTAAGTTGTAACAATACAGAGTTTATTGAAACGGAGGCACAGACTGGACAGGAATGCAGATTGGCAAGTATAACAGTTTTAGAGAAATAATGATGACTTAGCTTGCTGGTAATGGATATAGTCTCTTAGCATGTTTGGTGGTGAGGATCAGGAATGGAGATGAAGCAGATGATGGGTAGAAGGCTGATGAAGGATGACAGAAGACAGGTAACTGTTATCCAACGAGGCAGGTTAGTGAACACAGGTTAGTACAGGTAAAGGAGTCTGTTGTGTACATAAAGACGAGACCAGACAAGGGAGCGCAGGATGAGTGAGTCTTTATAGGGCGTGTTGATGAGGAGGTGCAGGTCCAGTGAATCAGAACTCCGGGGAGAGTGAACGAGTGGGCGGAGTGTGCTGATCTGGTTACGATGGGTTGATAATGGTTTGTGATGGTTGCGACTCCGTGACAGTACCCCCTCCTCCACGGGCAGCTCCTGACGGCCAGATGGTGCGACAACGGGGCCTACCTCGAACCCTGGGAGCTGGGCGATTTGGGTGTTCGGCGTGGAATTGGTGCAATTGGTTGGTGGAATAAGGAGCATTGGATCGAGGATGTCATCACAAGTGACCCAGGAGTGCTCCTCAAGGCCATAGTCCTCCCAGTTGAGGAGTTATTCCAGTCTTTGGCCCTGCCATTGCGAGTCAAGGATGGCCTTGTAGATGACTTACTTGTCTGCGAGTTTGGGAGGAGGATGTACCCATTGTCACCATATTCTGTGAGGGTAGACAAAGGTTCAGAGTGAGGTTTCAGGAGTGGCACATGGAATGATGGATATAATCGATAGTGTGGTGGAAGGTTTAGCCTGTAGGTGACCTCGTTGATATGCCTCTGCACTCTGAACGGACCTATGTAGCAGGGCAGGCAGAGATGGATTGTCCCGTGCCGAGAGTCACACTTTCTGACCTGGCTGGTAGAGAAGGGTCAGTGTACTTCGGGTGTCAGCTTGCCTTTTGTGTCTCTGCACTCAAAAGCAGTAGGTAAACCTTTCCGAGGGATGGGTTTACAAGCCTTAGAGAAGCAATCAATGATGACGAACACACAGGTTTTGTCGTCAGATGGTGGAAGGTCAGTCATGAAGTCTATTCCCAGTTGAGATCATGGACAGTGAGGAATGGGCAGAGGTACCAGCTTCCCCTCTGGGAGTTTGCGAGGAGTGTTAATAACGGCACAGACTGAGCATCCCTTGATGTATCAGGAGATATCCTAAGCCATGGTGGGCCAACCAGTTGTGATGACGTAAGAGCGAGAGGGTACATTCACTACATGGGTGTCCAGAGCCTGGAGAGTTGAGAGCCGAGTCCATGAGGGGCAGACAATAGGCTGGTGGTACATCGAGGAGCCCCTCAAGACCTCACGGCGGAGCAGGTTCAGAGCGAGAAGCTTGGGTGATTTGCTCTTCAATGGACCACATAATGAGACTGACAATCATGGCTGGAGGGAGTATGAGTTCTTGGGAACCTGTTTCAGGATCAGGTTAGTGGAGGCATGATAGAGCATCAGCCCTACAGTTCTGGGGTCCAGGTTTATATGATACGGTGAAATGAAATCTGGTGAAGAAAAATGCCTGCCGGGCTTGATGTGGGTTCAGTATTTTGGCTTCATAAAGATATTCGAGATTACGATGATCTGTAATTACCGCAAAAACGGTGATTAGATCCCTCCAGCCAGTGTCTCCACTCGTCCAAAGCTAGCTTGATGGTTCTTGATGGGACAGCTTCTTGGAATAGAAGGCGCATGGATGGAGTCATGGAGGTTCACCCTGCTGCTCTGAGAGGACTGCTGTGACCCTGGTAGAAGAGGCATCCACCTCAATGATGAACAGGAGATCAGGATTGGGTTGCAACAGAATCAAAGTGGCTTGGAAGGCTCCATGGAGACGATGGAAAGCTTCCATGGCAGATTCACCTCTCATCTTTGAGAAGTAAGGTGAGAGGTGAACTGAGGAGTGTGTAATTATTGAAGAACCTTCAGTAGAAGTTGGCAGATCCTAGAAAACGTTGAAGGTCCTTGACGGTAGTTAGTTGGGGCCAGTTCCTGATAGTTTCCACCTTCCTTTGGTCCATCTGGATACCGCATTGGTCAATGACATAGCCCAGGGAGTTTACGGAGGTGGAATGTTCTTAAGGACCTGCTTCACGTTTTGGTGATGTTTGGCCAGGTTCCGGGAGTATATGAGAATATCGTTGATGTAGACGATGACTAATGGCTGGAGGAACTCCCAGAACACCTCATTCATGTAGCCCTGGAAGACGGG
Source organism: Zacco platypus (assembly GCA_038088235.1). Classification (NCBI taxonomy): domain Eukaryota; kingdom Metazoa; phylum Chordata; class Actinopteri; order Cypriniformes; family Xenocyprididae; genus Zacco; species Zacco platypus. The sequence goes on from CM076069.1 coordinate 13,780,403, forward strand.
GGGAGAGTTGGCCAGGCCATAGGGCATAACCCTCATAGTGCCCAGAGGTAGTAAAGAAGGGAGTCTTCCACTCATCACCTCGGGGGATAGGAATGAGGTTGTCGAGCCATGGGACTGGCAGAGGCAACGGGAGAAGCAGCGGGTGCAGATGGCAGAAGGGATTGGCATACTGCTTGCACGAGATCTGCGAAAGGATGGGGGGGGCCATCCCCGCAAGTTTGCGTGATGCTCTGCATGCGGTCTGTTCTTCTGTCACACAACAGAAGGAGGTAAGTTGTAACAACAGAGTTTATTGAAACAGAGGCACGGACTGGACAGGAATGCAGATTGGCAAGTATAACAGTTTTAGAGAAATAATGATGACTTGGCTTGCTGGTAATGGATATTGTCTCTTAGTAGGTTTGATGGTGAGGATCAGGAACGGAGATGATGCAGACGATGGGTAGAAGGACAGGTAACTGTTATCCAACGAGGCAGGTTAGTGAACACAGGTTAGTACAGGTAAAGGAGTCTGTTGTGTACATAAAGACGAGACCAGACAAGGGAGTGCAGGATGAGTGAGTCTTTATAGGGTGTGTTGATGAGGAGGTGCAGGTCCAGTGAATCAGAACTCCGGGGAGAGTGAACGAGTGGGCGGAGTGTGCTGATCTGGTTACGATGGGTTGATAGTGGTCTGTGATGGTTTTAACTTCGTGACAAAATATTACATGAAACTGCAGAAAAACATCATTTCTTCTGTTTGAAAATTTTGTTCTGGCAGTCTTCCACGAGGCATAATTGATATTGAAATACTCAAGTGTTGAAGTGTTATAAAAATTAATTTAGTTCATTTTGAGGGAGTTGTTAGATTATTGTCTATGGTCTGTGTTTGGTTGGGTCAGGGTTCTGTCTGTGGTGCTCTGTGTTTGACGTGCCAGCTGTGTGTCTGAGGAAGAGGTGAACACTGGCCGGCTGTTACTGTCAGATCCAGCCCTGCTCACAACTTTAACCCTACTGAGACCGTTGTCTGATAGTGAGAGCAAAGCAGAATTATGTTTTGCAGTGTAGGATATCTGTATGTACAGTTACTTGTGGGGACAGCACTATTCTAGTCATATTTTTGCCTCCTTTGCAAAAGCTTCAGACAGACTCTTTATTGTCAGATTTTTTTATTTATTGGTAAATTTTTGTATTTTAGTGATTTGAATGTGCAGCTCACTCCAAACTGTTTGTGGTGGTGAAGATTTGTGTAGGGATGTGCTGTTACTTCTGTAAGTGATTAAGTGATTAAACTTGTGGACTAAAGGCATGCAAAAAAAAAAAAATTCCACCCTAGCAACCACATAGATCACCTTAGCAACTGTGAAAAAAAGCACAAAAACAATTTCATAATTGGTGCATTCAGGGTTTTTATGACAGTTGCTCATATCTGCATTAATTGCTCCATCAAATTAATTTTAACCATAAGGAATGTCATTTTTTTTCTTATGGACTTTTTTCTGTAAGGTAGCAATTTAATCTTTCTGTTCTTTTCTGTGCATTTTCTGAATTAATTTCTCAGTTGATCATCCCATTAATAGGTTTAACCCTGTCTGCCCTGACCTTGTCTTAATGGGTTAAAAACAAAGAGCCCGCTACAAAAATTTGTCAAAAACTGTTTTTAAAATCCTGGCTTACAGTTTAATCCTGGAATACCGAGGTAATCTATATTGTAGTACACAGTGTTTTTTGCTGAAATCTGAAATAAAATAAAATATTAGATGAAAACAGCGTCGCCAAGTAACTGAAATAAATGTGTCAATTGAGGTACTAAAATTACTAAAACTGAAATAAAAATAAAGGTAAATAGAAATATATAAAAAAATGACAAGCACATAGCATTTCTAAAATTGTTAAAATTTAACATAGCTATAATAATATATAAGTAAAAAAAAATAAACAAAGTCAACCAAAATTCAGTATTAAAATAAATTCAATAAAGAAAACCAATTGCTAAATATGCAAAAAGGATGATGCCGTAATTGCTGTTGGTTACATTTTGAATGCTAATTTTCAAAAGTAACCTTAAGTTTCTAATGAGTTAAGTTGTGGAAAAAAGTAGAAAAACTGAAAATGACAAAGTCTGCACAGTGGTGATTGTACATAAATGAATTAATTGAAGTTTAATGCTTAAGGTTTTAGAACAAACGTTAACCAGAGGTTTTGAGCAGTGTTATAGTTGTGGTGTGGACTGTGCTATTCCTTTATGTTTAGAACGATTTTTCGAACAATATCTTTATCGTAATCTTTTATAGTTATTGTCCTTGCTATGAATGAGCCTTTATTGTAGTTGTTTTCAAGAATAAACTATATTTTTAAGGGACCTTTTGTTTTATGTGTAAAAATACCCTTGGAATTATAAGGTTCTATCTGACATTTTTGTCAAATTAAGTTATTCACATCTTATTCTGTGACGACTTATTTACATTGTTACATAAAAGGTGTGTACATTTTTTAGAATTTTATTTAGAAAACAAAAAAGTTCTATCTCTATCTCCTTAGTCCTCCAAGGTTTATAATGGTTGTGAATGGCTGCCATCCATAAAAAATGAATGCATATAACTTCAGGGGGTTAATAAAGGCGTTTTGAAGCGAATCGATTTGTTTGTGTAAGACAAATATCCTTATTTAAAACTTTATAAAGTAAATCAATGAGCTTCCGGTGCGACAGCATACGCATTTGACAAACGTCCAAAAAGCGTTAATTTCCACAGTGTAGTACATAATGCCATGACGTTCCACACTATGACATGACGAACTACACGTTATAGCGCAGGACAGGGTGTAGAACGTCATGGCATTGTGTGCTACGTCTCGGAAGTTAGCGCTTTTTGGACATACGCCAGAAGCTCATTATTAAAGTTTTATTTAACTTTCTCATATGTGTCATCAACACATTGTTGCAACAGTAATTTTATGTTTTAATACAAATTATTAGTAAACCATTTGTGTTTCTTGAAAAAATTGCTTCACTTAATGTTTTGCAAGCAGAAAATTAGAATTAGAAGGTTCTATCTGCATTTGACCTGTTACAAATTTGTGAGGATTTTGATATTGTACATTTAGAATACATTTAGGGTCTCTGTCATTTTCATGTATGAAAGAGACTTGTACCCCATATAATTTTTTGCTATATGGAATGCAAAAACTTTGAAGCTCAACATCAAAACTGCTCAGAATGCAAATAGAACCTTATAATTCTAAGGTGGCGCCTTGTGTCATAAAGTTCAGTATGAGGCTTGTGGTGTACATCCTGGGAACAAGAAATGAGTAATAGGAAGTAATGTAACACAGCTCTGTGGTTACAGGTGTCTGAAGGGAGTCACATCAGCAGGGAATAAATAAACCGACCTAGTAGGGATGATAATGATGTAATAGATCTCACACAGGTTTAGTATGAGTGTGTATGTATATCTCCCATAAGAGCTGAAAGAGCAGTATTTATTGAACTATACGGTGCAGTTGCACTCTAGAGATGCAGCGCTACTTTATAATCGTGATTGTGCGGCATGGAGCTAAAATCTCAGAGGTGTTTTAGGGCTGAATTTATGATCTGGCATGAAATGCACCGACTGGAATTCATATGGACACAAATTGCTGTAATATATTAGGGACAAGTTTTATTTAATTTTATTTTTTGAAAATAACATGGTTTTGAGTTTGGCTTCAGTATGGTTTATTGTGGTAAATCATATTTATGAATGAGCCATTCTGTACTATGGTATATATTAACCATTACCATCTGGTACCAGGGTACCGCCACAGTACGATTTTGTAGAAGTACCTGAATACTATATCGCTGTGTATATTAGAAAAGAAAGTTTACAACATTATTACAGACTACCAGACGTTTACTATGCAGTGTTCTGCATAAATTGGTTGTAATTAATATTATTTATGAATTCTGACATGCATCTATAAGCATCCACTGTCACAGCCAGACTGTAACCATAGAAACCATCTCTCTCTCTCTCTCTCTCTCTCTCTCTCTCTCTCTCTCTCTCGCTCTCTCTCGCTCTCTCTCACTCTCTCTCACTCTCGCTCTCACATTTTCAGCACCTGTTAAAGGTCTATTGTTGTTCGTAGGTTACAGTAGGGCATATTTATTTGCTTGTCTTTCTTTGTTTTATTATACACATTTATGCACAATTTGTGGCTCATTAACTTTGGTACTGAATAGATTTACCTGATACCATCTAATACATATTTTGTTGTTCTTTGTGTATTTTATTTTTATTTGATGTGGAAATATTCTTGTATCTCAGATTAATATGCAAAGACACTAAAAAAATATTTTCTTTCAATACGATTTAAGTGAAATTAGCAAATACATCAAATCACTTTTACAATAGATTTACACCCATCAGCCTAGCACTGCTGAGCATTAATCCCGTCTAGCGCTGGGTTGCAGCAGAAATGTCATTGGTTACATGTTAATTAGCTTAACGACAGGCTTAGCTTAATAACGTTAATGCTATTGTTCAGGCTATGTGTTGCAGCATTTTTATAAGGACGATATAAGACCCTATTTGTTTAATTAACTGAACATTTGTTTAGTTCATGTATGCTGAAATGAAGGGGCAATTTACTCTCTCTCTCTCCCTCTTTCCCTGCAGTTTGTAAAATTTTCCAAGACTGCATTTTTCATGGAAATTAGTTTTAGCTGTGATAATCAACCTTTCTTTCTCTGCATTTAATTGTAATTACTGTGCAGTGGTAATATATTCATGATGAGTAGGAAAATGCCACATCTATTCATTAAAAATAGCAGCATTTATACAAACTGTTTCCATAAGACTGATTTCACTGATGAACTCATTCAGCTAGCTTGACTTCAGTGTTTAAAGAGGTCCAAGTAACAACAACATATATAATATAATATAATATAATACAAAATAAAATAACCTTATGCGAATTCTTTTGACGACATACATCAAAAAATATAATCATATCTGGGTAACAGGTGAATTATAGCTATAATTAGCATCAAGCTACACATGACAATTAGATTGAGATTAATACTACGCTTAAGGAAAACTGAAATATATTTTTCTTTGTTCTTAAAACAATGTCTTAAAGATGTAGAATTGTTGTTTTTGATGTACATTGCAAGAAATAATGAAAACAAATTTAAGTATTATTTGAATCATTTGAAAATTATGTTAAATCTGCTTGGCATTATTAATCAAAAGGAGGCATATCTATGGAACATTTGAGAATTTCATTACAATTGTGGACACGTTTGGCATAAAACGCACTGTTCCTTTCATATGAATAGTTTTGTTTCAATTTGAGTATTAAAGCTGCGTTAAAACCCATGTTGGTTGCTGGAGTCTTTGAACGTGGTAAATTAATGTTCTAAGATACATTTCTTGAACAATTTCCAGTATGGGACTAGTACAAAAACCACCTGTCAGACCACCCTTCGAATTCTTTAGCAGAAAACTGAATAATGTTAAACTCCCTCAACTGGGAAATCAGTTTTTGGCTTAATTTTACTCAGTGATCCATTATGTAACTCAACAAGTTGGATCTTCATCTCTTCAGCAGTGGACCACCACTAAACCTGGACTGGTAAAACGTATACTGTTGTAAATAATAAGAACCTTGTAGTGTTCCTTAATGATTTATCTGCAAACCTTTTAAAATTTTACAAAAAATACAAAGTTTCCACATCTTGATCTCATGAATTATTGCTCTTCAAAGGGAATTTTCCGCAGTGTTGAGTTTAGATAGGGATTCCTCATATCGAGCTCTTTAGTCATGACATAATTTGTTGGCTGTTTCAGTAAACTAGAGTTCCCAATGTCTAATGGGTTTTTAGAATAACGTTTGTGTGGAAACTGTTGTGTGCTTGTAGTCCTTGTGTCTCTCTCTTTGTTTTTTGTTTTTTTTTAAGTGCACAATGGTTTCAGAGTTCACATTTGAGATATAACTGATTATAATTTATTCTGTAGAACAAAATATGAAAGTCTCTTCAAGTAATTTTCACCACAGACCTTATTTTACGCCAAAATCCAAAACCGCTATTCTAAAAGTCCATTAGAAATTCCAGAGGGAACACAAGGCTCAAAAATGCTAATTCTTGTCCAGGTTTTTGGACTACAAACTGAACAGTTCTGTTGTACCAAATATATGGCTGTTTCTGCCATCTGTTTTTCCCAGGCTGGTCTTGATAAAGGGCAGTCATGTTTTCTGTCTAGTTTCTTCTTTCCCTTGTACAGTAGTCACAGCAGAAATTCAATAGCCTTTGATTCTAATCAATGTTTCATGAAGATTTTCTCTCATTGCTCGTACTAATTGTGTGTTATGAGGGTTATATAGAGTGAGATGCTTCTTCGAGTTTTCTCAAAGGTCTTCCTCTTGCACGATTTATGGCAAGTCTCCTTCTTAATGGACTTGGAGAGAGAGCAAGAGGTGGAGCAAATGATCTTGTGTATGGAATATACCTGTTTTGCTCTTTATTTATAGCCTTTATTAAATTATTAGGCTTTTTGTTGGCCTTCATGAAAAATGACTGTTTCTGTCATATTATTGGGCTAGTGTTCGGAAACATGGTGCCAATGGTGCAATACTCATTTTTTTCACCTACTAAGAAAGTGCATTCTGGGAATTTTGTTTTCCACTGCTTTCTCTTGAAGGAACTAAATAATTTAAGTTAAAGGTGATGTATTCGTCCAACCCAAAATAGCAGCATTGACTCAACCCGTGGTGCGAGTTTGGGGCAGAACAGTTTTTATTTATTTGTTTGCTTGCTTGTTTACTCCATTTTGTGGCACTAGTGGTGCAGATATTTCAGATTTTATTTTTAAAGTTACACACTAATGCAAAATCTAACAATATTTATAAAATCTGGTTTTAAGTCTTTATGATTTTCTTTTCAGTGTGGTTGTTTAACGGTTGTGTGTAAATAACTTACAAGGAACACTTTTTCAAGGGCTTTTCTCGAGGCAAACTGAGCTCTTTTGCAGACCCAGAGCATTCCAAGTGGATGTGGTTCACAGGTGCTAGGGAAACCGAACCGGTCATGGTACCATCCAGAACAAACAATGAGCTTATACACTGCGGGAATGTACCAGAATCACTTCATCAGACATCTGTTCTCCAAGTTGTTTTACAAGACAAGTTAGTTTGTCTCGTTGTGTTTTGAAGGAATAGTTTATCCAAAAATGAAAGTTTTTTTTTATTTTTATTTCATTTACACACTCTCATATTATTCCAAACTTATGACTTTGTTTCTTTTACAGAACAGAAAAGAAAACGTTTTGAAGAATGTTCATGCTGCTCATTGGCCGTCATGCCTCAGAAAGATATGAAATCAATTTAAAAGTACCAAAAAAAAAAGTAATACAAGTTAGATTTGAATTAAAGTCTATATTCACAAATAATTATTCCCTCTTTCTAATTTAATTTGCATTTAAATGTGTTCAAACTTGGCACGTCATGTTTACTCACAATACATGTGAGAAACAGTGGTTAGATGTGTTAATTTTGATAATATATATATGTGCAAATGAAATCTAAGCACTTCAGAGGAAAGCAGTAAATAACTCATTTGAAGCTTGAATGATGATTTCTGGCACTGATTCATAAATGACACTAGAGAGAGACATTGTTAATTGTGATAGCACAGATGGAGTAATCACTTGATTTAGCAGAATAGCTTTTCTCATCAGAAGTTCTCCCGAAAGACAGCTTTGTACTCGAATATTAAGAACCTAACCAGACAGCAATAAATCATTAGCCCCAAATGTCCAAAAAACTCCTGACAGCATCTGTTTGCAGAGCTACAGTTTAAATAGAACTGGGCCAGGAGCTCTGGGGATCTTCCTGTCTTAATCGCATACCCAAGGTTCTGTATTTCTTATGAGGTTGCTCTCGTTCTCATCGCATCTCGTCCTCATCCAGGGGCAATAACAGGCTAATTCTGGAGTTCCTTCATCCTGAGATAATTCCGAGGCTGTTACCCACCCCACCTTTTCCATCCTGTTGTTCCGGCACTCCTGCTGAGGGCTCATGAGATGCTTTGAGGGCTTCTCGAAAACCTTGCTGTGCCGGAGTTGCCTTCGGGCCACCACCAACATCTCTAACCAGTAAAAACCCATGAGACGAACATCTTAACATTTTAACGAACATTTTAATTTGAATATACATATATGTATATATACCAGACGCACACTTTAATAATACACTTCTTTTTTTTAGTTCAGTTTTAGTTAAATGCTGCCTGGTTATTTCAGGTGGCATTAACAGTCTGGTTATGATAAAATAAGTTATTTTATTGGATAACAGCATGGGTGTCGGAAGCAAAAAAAAATGTGGGTGGGTTAATTGTGATTAATAATTAATTGTTATTAAAAAATAGTAAGCTAGGGGGGTTCAGGGCATGCCGCCTGAGAAAATTTTATTTCCTCTGGTGTAAATGTGTGCATTTTAAGATGTTTGATAGCCAAAAAAATTGATAACAATAGCTTTAAAACCATATCAGTATAGCATACATTATTTGTCAAGCATAGCCCGATCACAGAAACTTACACATGAGAATCAGGTTAAATGTTGAATGATTCACTATACAAACTAGGAATACCGAAGATACTGTTTAAGGGGCCGTTCACATATCGCGCCTAAAACGCGTGGAAAGCGCGGCCGTGTCGCTTCCTCCTTCTTTTGCAAGCGTTCGGGAGCTCGCGCTTCTGTTGCGTCTGTGGTTGCTATGCAACCATGAACTGTGCTCTCCACGACCATGAGGAAGTTTCATCAAGGGATAAATCGATTTTTAGCCCTTGCTTTAGCTTTACTACTAGATATATTTATGGAGATGAGATATAACAACCCCCCTGTACAGCTATGAACAGCTGTTCGGCTGAGATTTCCATGTTTTGTTACTGAAAGGTCGAAGATGATCGGTTGGTTCTTGTCACATGACCCGCGGTGCGCTTGCAGCATTCTGAAAAGTTGAGATGTTTTCATCTCGCCGCGGCACAGGCGCGCATGGAAAAAACGAGCGCGCCGGACCGCATGCGCGTCTCGACCGCGTCGCTTCCATTTTGCGCGTGGTTACCGCGCGCCTACATAGGATATAATGAATTTGCGCGCGGAAAAGACGCGATATGTGAATGGCCCCTGATGCTGTTGATAGTGGTGAAATATCAGCAATGGCAGCTGCTTTGTTTACTGTGTTACCGGGGTAACAGCTGAATTTCTGTTGTTCCATCAGCGCCATCTACTTTCAGAGAGTGAATTTTATGTGAATTTTTATTCAGCGTCTCTTTCATTTGTTCCGTTGTCATGCTTCTCATCCGTGTCGGGCTTGTTTCAGAGTGCGCAGTCGCATACACATTTATAATTAATGCTGAACAGCTTTGTTAATATTTCTTGTCTCCTCACATTGACAATTACGAATTACAATGGATCACGTAGCCTATTTCAAATAAAAATTGTGAAATTAAACAAAAGTTGTATTCCTAAATATTTCTATTGGTCATTTAACGTTTCTATTTTAAAACAGCCGGGAAAATGTTGAATTTATCTCGCACTTTATGACCGAAGCGTCGTGCTGGAATTCGTGATCATCATTTTGCAGCTTCTGTGAACATAAAGCCCGCCTACTTTGATTTGATTGGTCATTTCAAACATTTTGACATTAATGAGCTGTTTGACCGCTGACAGCTCAGATGAGAAGGTCGGTAATCTTGGCTTTGTGCAATATATCCGTAGAGCACCAGGATTGAGTTAATATTAGACAATTTCACAACCTTTCTTATATACACTGGAAAAATACAGAGGTCCGGACCTCAATGGTGGGTTCGGCCCTGAGTGGAATGGATTTGACTTCCTTGTTGTCTTGTATGTTATATAGGCATACATATAACTATGTATGAAGAAAGGTGAGGTGAGGTCACATTTACCAGTCTTCTGCAAATTTTCATGGACAAAATCAAGTCTTTTTAATAGGAATTTTCACAATCGGGATTTCTGCATGAGAGTGGAAGATATTCCCTTCAGACGTTATAACAAGTTCAAGTTGGTCATGCAAATTCGCTCCATTAACAAACAGAAAGCTTTATGATGATTGAAAGGGATTTCTGTGTGAACTGCTCTTTTCTACACGATTGACTATAGAGTGCCACAGTCAGATTTCAGAAGTAAAAATTCCATTTATTTTCTCCATAGTGAAATTGTTTTTAATGATAACTTATAAACCTTTAAAGACAGCCCTAATGTGAGCTATGAGGTTAATTGATGCGTCTGTTAAAGCCCTCAGCCCACATTACTTTAACTTATTTGAAAATAATCATGTTTAACAGCAGAAGTGTGGTGAAAAACTACATTACCTATGATGCTGTGCAAAATTCCACCAGTCAGACAGTCAAAACAAACAGAACAAGTCAAAAGAGATATTTTAGCTCCGCCTACTCCCATAAAGCACTGTGAATGGAGTCAGTCTCTCTACGCTCCCAAGATACTTAAATATTTATCCATATGTGCATATTTTCCAATAAAGTTGCAATAAAGAATATATTGAGTAATTTTGTATTTCTCCATTATTTTTAGTTTGTTTATGCTGTTCGTAATGCTTTATGGGATTGTAGTTCTTTCTCTCACTAAAGCCATTAAGTACACAGTCTTGTACTTTTGTATTTTTGTTGTTTATACTGTAATAAGCACAAAAAAATATGATTTCATGCGGAAATGTTGCGTGAAAAAAAAAAAAGCTTAAACCAGTCCAAACTGCTTTAAGTTGGTGTTAGCTCATTTAAGATTGTGTCTCTACCTGGCTAAGCTGGTGCTGCTAGTTTCTCTGTCTGACCAGCTGAAAAATGTCTAAAACCCATCTTAAACAAGCCAACAGACCAGCCTAACCAGCCTGATAGATCACAGGCAAATGGTAAACGTAAAGTTTAATCACAAAATAAACATAGACAACAAGCAAAAGTAAAGCGACAGCCCCTAACTAACGACTGCCGCTTAAACTAAAAACAAAACAGCAGTATGAAGTCCAGGCCTGGTCCTCTCTCGTCCTTCCCTGTCATCACTCCTGTTATCATTCCGGAGCTCCTCCATGGATCTCGCGTCAGATGTGCCTCACAGGTGACGCTCATTATCACGCACGCCACAGGTCTTCCTCTGTTCCCGTGGCTCTCGGCCTCGCCCTGCATCCCAAATCTTGGTTGGCAGCTCAATACATTTTTTGCTTGTGTTTGTTAATATGGAGTGTGTCATATGGATCATCTCAGGCGGCATTCTCTCTCTAGAGCTGCTTATGTTTTGTTGTGTTTCATTGGCAGTCGTGTATGGTTGGGCATTTGGACAGGAGTCATGCTTAAATTGGCCTCCCTCCCAGTGTCTCGCACGCACCGGTGCTCTCTTTGGCCGGACCCGAAAATCTCTGGAACAGAGATGTCACGCCGTTGTTGAGTGTTCTGCCATTGGTATCTAGGGCCGTTCTGAGGTTGTGGAGGACTTCTGGTGCTCTGCCCAGACCCACTGAGAAAGAAGCAGCCGAATGAAGAGCAAATATCTGCATAAATGAGCCGAGGGAACATGGCATTTACAGAATTACACTTGACTGTTTTGGTTGCCAGCATGTTGGTGGCCACAGTCATTGGCTCAGCCTTAAAGAATGCTGCCAAAATGTGGAAAACCTGGAATAACATAAACTTGTGGATATTGTTTGTCCGAGTGTCATGAAATAGGATTGTTTTTGTGGAGTGATGAGATCCAGCGCATTTGAGATGCAGAACAATCAGATGGTATACACAAAAGGCTAATTCTCTCTTGCTTTCTCACACAATTATATATGTGCTCACATAAATTCACTCGCACACACCGTGAGTCTCAGAGCACGCTTTTAAAATCTGCACACGTCCACATTTCTCCGCGGCGTCCAACAATTTGTCATTGTGATTGGCTAACATCTCTCTGCTTCCATTCTCAGATCGCCAAGGCAACAGAACATTCATTCTCCGCTACTTTCTGTACTTGCTTGCTTGCATGTTGTAGCAGCTCATTTCCACATCAGAATAAACCTTTAAAGTCACATTCTTTTAAACCTCTCTCGTATATGCTAATTAAGTTAGCATTACAAAAGATAGACTAACTTTTTCAAGAAAAATAAGTGGTGCTCATCAGTTTAGGTTCTTTATTACTTTTTACTTTTACATCATAAATATAATGTAATATGTATCCCGCAAGGTCATTGTATTTAATATTAACATTTCGTAATGAACTGATGTTGAAGGAAATCTATAATAATCAGTAAAATAGCCTCTTATTGGCACTATAGCTTCCAGGGAGCATTATATGACTCCTCAATAAAAGGCTCTCATTTTTTCATTGGTCAAGTGTCACTGTCTCCATGGAGATTTGTCAGATAGAGGGACAGATAATAAGGAAGTAAGAGTCTTTTGAAGTGAAAGTCTGAATGTTATTTGATAACGATCCCTGTGGTGGGGAAAAAAAGATTATAAATGATCCCATAGTGTGGTTATAGAAAAAAAAACACTTTTTTTCTCTTTCGATTAGATGCTTTTGAAAACTGCATTAGTGCCTATAGATTCAAATCCAGTCTGCCCTTGATCAACAGTGTATTTGAACTCGCATGTAAATGGATTAATTATTTTTTTAAATGCACAGGACATTATTCAGAGAATTCTTGCAATTGAATTCTTGGAACATCTTCATGATCATTTAATGAAAGGCACAATAGAGCAGATATGAGTGGTCACTTTTTCACAATTTCAGGTGTTATGTTTTAAGGATGATTCCTTCTTTTACTTTGAATATTTTTTTATTAATATTAAACTGTATTAATATAACCTTCCTGTTCATTGACTGTTCATTTACTGATCATTGAGTACAACAGTCATGTTCTGGAAATAAAATCCCCATTTGTGTTCTCCACATAGAAGATTTTTTACTGGTAACATACAGTAGGCCACGTCATTGAAGAAAGACTTACGATGACCTCTGAGGTTAGGTGATGTTATATGTTTTTGTGAAATGCGACTTTACCCTCATTCCTGAATTGTGGTCTGAATTAACAGTGGCCATCCTATATTTTTTATATATATATATATATATACTGTATATATGTATTAAATTGATCAAAAGTGACAGTAAAGACATTTAGAGTGTTACAAAAATTTCGTATAAATGCTGTTCTTTTGAACTTTCTATTCATCAAAGAGTCCTGAAAAAAATATGGTCTCCACAGAAAATATTAAGCAGCACTGTTAAAAACTGTTTTTAACATTGATATTAATAAGAAAAGTTTTTTGAGCAGCAAATCGGCATGTAAGAATGATTTCCGAAGGATCTTGATGAATATAAATGACTTAATTTATATTATATTGATGTTGCTTATTCAAAATTCATCATTCTGAACACTTTTTGCTTTGAATTGAATATCGTGATTCATCTTAAATCTGTTTGGTTTGTTTGAAAGCTTAGATCTCCTTACAGTATAATGTTTTGGGAATATCTATAGACTATAATGATTCAAAAACGCTGTTGCTCTCTACTGATATTCAGGTCTCATAACAGCGACTGACTGCTGAAGAAGGCCAGGACTGATTTCCTTCATTTTCTAACCGGAAAACCACTTAAGTGTTGTGTATTGATCTAATCTCAAACCCGTATCCATGCGTAACTCTCACTAGCATACATCAGCACTTTCAGATCTATGGAGTCAAGGGTTCCGGAAATGAGAGCTCCATCTTTAAACCCACAGAGACCACAAACGCAGTGCTGTTACACTGAGCTCTGAGAAATTAATTGACTCTTCTTACCTCTATGAGGGATGCAGTAGATGTGTATTCAGGTTAGTGCTGGCATGGGCCAGTGTTACTTTAATGATGCAGGGGCGGTGCGCTCTTTCGCTAAGCCGCGATGCGCTAGTACACATCTAGCCGAACCGAGAGGGAGCAAATTAGAGCAGAGAGCTGACGCAAGAGTAAGGACATGGTCACCGTTTCTTCCCAGGGGCTTTGGTTGTATCAGTAACGTGTTTTTTTTGTTTTTTTGTTTTTTTTGTGCAGTGAAGAGGGTCATTTAGCTCTTGCTTTGGGTCTTGTCTCTAAGACCTTCATTAGTTCACCTCATTGATCACCTTAAAATGTCCTTCAGTGTGTTTAGTCCATGGTTAATTAATTCAAATTTCACTTGAACGTGGAACTGAATTGCTAAACACCTCAGAAACACAAAGGGATTGTTCTTTTGGCAGTGCCAAAGAACTACAGATGCCCCTCGTAATGTATAATGCATAAAGCATATCATCAGATGGGGATCAGACAGTTTTAGCATGTTATTAATTTCATTTCGCTGGCATTGCAGTCAAACAGCCCACTATTCCACTTAATTTAGCAACATGCTGCAACCTGCAAGTTTTTTCATGTGATGTCAGATAAATGCCTACATAAAAAATTAAAGGCACAATATGTAAGATTTTTGACACTTGAACAGTGTTATATATTTTGTTGTCTTCTTTACTTGCATTATCCCAGATGTTTCCAAGAATCTTTAAATCCAGAGAAATAAGCAATTTTAACCAGGACAAGGGCCGTGTCTGTGCATCGCCTATCAATGACATCATACCTGCGTTATCCTCGATTTCCAGTTTTATTTTGTAGAAACCATGAAAACACCAAAGACTCTTTAATGTATTGTATGTTTTATTAGACAAGGGAACAACTGTTTGGATACATTTATAGACAGAAAACTAATTATTGTAATATAGCTCAACACGTTTAGTCTTATTGTTTCAATCTCTTCAATATCCGCGAGTACCATGTTTTTATCCTCAGAGACAACGCTATTAAGTGGCTAACAAAGCATAATCAGATGTAGCTTTATTTTTTTTTAGTAACCATAATACAGCATTCTCTCCATACAATATGTTTTAAATTTAATTGCATGGCATTTATCAACACAAGCCATCCAGCATATTAATATGATATTCTAATATCAACAAGTGTCTTACAGCATCCGCCACGTAAACGCACAGAGTAACGTTATAACGTCATTTTCAACACACTCACATTCATCTAATATGATAAAACAGTGCTGCATTACCCCATATACACTTGCCCGAAAGAACCGGAAGCGGAGACTGTGGCATGATAAAAGTTCTGCTGCTCTTGAGCCGTGTGTCGCACTCGTCTTTTATTAGCATTCGCCTCGTTCCGTTTCAACAGCACTTGGCATTGCTCTACTTCATACTATAGTAACGTTAATGATCTCATCCATGAACATGATTTCTTCTCGAGTCCCATCCCGATTTTTTTTCAACTGGCTGTGAGATGAAGACGACATCTCCCATGATTCCACGCTCAATCTTGTTGTCATCAAGTTACGCCTTTGTTTTGAATAGACGACCTCTAACGGCAAAAATTTACATGTTGTGCCTTTAAGAACAAAACGCAAATTTATAATCAGAATCGGAGATAATGTGCAGTATGAAAAATGTAATTTCTGTTTGAAATTTGATAAATTTGCTGTCTTTGAATAGGGTTTTTTTCACTGGTGTGGAGCATACAAAAGTAGAGCCTAAATTGGAGTGGTTTTGACATCTTGATCAATTGTGTTTTGACGCTGGTGGTGCGTCTGTGCTGCAGGCCATATGTTTAATCAGATCTTGAAACATGCAACACATCAGTCATATGTAATGCTGGTGATGCTGGTGTTGAGTGATCATTGTCTTACTGTGGTGATTTTCAAATTCTCAAGCATGTTATCAAGACACTTTGGTGGTACCTTTTGATTTTAGGATGTACAAAGTAGCTTTATAAATATGATCTTTGGAAACATGATATGTTTGATGATCAAATCATTATGGCTAGACAAAATCCTGGATGCTTAAGGATTAAGAAAAAATGCATTTTTGAAAACATGTCTGCCTTTTATGTTATTTAAAGTGTTAGTTCACCCAAAAATGTCATTTATTTCTCACCCTCATGTTGTTCTACACCTGTAAGACCTTCGTTCATCTTCAGAACACAAATTAAAATATTTTTGACAAAATCCCATGGCCCAGTGAGGCCGCCTCTATTGACAGCAAGACGATTAACACTTGCAAAGCCACTAAAAACATATTTATAACAGCTCATGTGAGTACATGTGGTTCAACCTTAATATTATAAAGCAACGAGAATACTTTGTGCACCAAAAAAACCCGAATAACGACTTTTCAACAATATCTAATGATGGACGATTTTCAAAACATTGCTTCGAAGCTTTTGTTTCGAATCAGTGGTTCGGATCACGTATTTAACCTCCAAAGTCACGTGATGTTATAACCTTTCAACTATTGAAATTTCAAAAAACTTTTGACATATCAAAGCCTCGTTTACTGAAATCACATGAGTTTGGCACTCCAAACCACTGATTCGAAACAAAAGATTCGCTAAGCTTTGAAGCAGTGTTTTGAAATCGGCCTTTGCTAGATATTGTTGAAAAGTCATCATTTTGGTTTTTTGGCACACAAAAAGTATTCTCGTCGCTTCAGAATGCTGGAGTTGTAGGACTTGTTTATGTGTGAGTGAGCATTTGATTATAATTTAAGGTCAAGCTGACGATGTGTCAGTCTCTCACAGCCCCTTTGCAACAATAATAGTTTTGGTAATGCTTTCCTATTTCTATTTCTCTCTTTATCACTCTCCCTCCCTCTGTCTCTTAAAAACCCTCAGCTATATTTCTTGCACATTCTGTCCTGTTCTCGCTCTCTCTTCGCTGCAATGCCTCGGGGGCTCGACGGTGATGTGTTTTATGAACAGTTCAACCAGGGGAAGGAGAAGAGGGAGGGAAGACAAATTAAACCTCCGACTGCACTACATATAAACTGTTTTGGCATCTCTTCACCTCCAATGGTTCTTAAGTTCATCTGTACCACACACCAAGCTTTATTTTAGGGGTATACATTTTTTTTTATTATTGTTTTGATGCAATTTTCATAACCGATTGGTAAATTTTCAAAAATCTTAGTACTAATATCACAATAGATCATCAAAAGTGCACTTTTTTCCAAACATTTCAGTATATTTTCAATTGTGTTCGTACAATACACAATCACAAAATATCCTTTTCACAACACAAAATACAAATGTTTCACTAACAGTAACTGCCTTTCATCATGCTCTTACTATCAAACTTTTCATTTTCATCTCTTTTCATTCAGTTTAATGCATTTATCTATTATTTAATTCATCTGAACTTAATGGTTAATCAATTAATAATTTGGTACATCTATAGATTTCTATAGATATGGATTCTGTAGTTTCTTTAGAAATTGTTTGCAATTTCCGATATAGATAACCAAATGTAATGAATTCTTTGAAATTATAAGCAATTTATATTAGATGATAACCACAATTTTTAAAGTGTGCATTTGTGTGTGTGCGCTTGTTTTCATGATTTATGAGGACACAAATTTGTATAATGACTAGTTTAATACACTGGTATTATGATATAAACATATTTCATGAGGACATTTCATGAGTCCTCATATTTTAAATAGCTTTAAAAACATACTAAACAATATTTTATTAAAAATGTAAGAATGCAGAATGTTTTCTGTGATGGGTGTTTTCTGTGTCCCCACAAGGATGGTAATACCAGTAATTTTAGGGCTTGTGGGGGCATTTTTTTTTTTGGTTCCTATGAGGAAAACCATTTATAAATCATATAAAATTATATTTTTATTAAATGTAAAAATGCAGAAAGTTTTCTGTTATGGGTAGGGGATTAGAATATACATTTATAATATACAGTATAAAAATCATTATGTCCAAGGAAAGTCCCCTTAAAACATGGAAATCCAGTGTGTGCGTGTGCTTGCGTGTGTGTGTGTGTGTGTGTGTGTGTGTGTGTGTGAAAGGGAAAAGAAACGGACTAATTAACATCAGATTGATCAGAAAAAGGGAGACAGATGGCATCAAATACTGCATTTTACATTATAGTATTCCATGTGAGACTGTAAACAGCGGTATTACCATGGTAGAGATGCCACATTGGTACAGACACTGTGAGTACAGTGAGAACATTTACCACATGACTGTCATATACTCCACACCTTTTGATAACACACCAAATGTAATAGATACTGTATATTTCATTGTTTGCTATTAAATGAACTGATTGTTAAAACTACTATACCAAAAGAAGATCAAACTGTTGTGTTTCAGTGATTAAACCAAATGAACAGTGATTATGTACAATAAAAATATGTACAACTAGAATGAAAGCATGAGGTCAGGTTTTGAAAGAATGACTAGCTGTTACAAGTGTGATCAGTTTGGAGTTTTGTACTAAGAGTTTTGAAAATATGCACCTTACTTGTGAAAATAGTACCAAAGCAATTAAAAATGAAAAACTGTAAATAAATGCCTGATAAATGCTTTTCCAATCTGTTCCCTGTCTTTTTTAATGTTGTACAAAAGTCAAGTGTGATTATACACTGTTTTGTCTTGAAAAGAAGCAAAAGGTTTTTGATATACTTGATCATCCATCCATCCATCGCATATATTCTGCAGCTACACACATCATATCTATATAACATATACAGCATATATATTTTTTATATATATATATCCTCAAATAAATTAATAAATAAAAAAAGGTTAGTACAGAAACAAGATGAGGTGGGACTCCTGGAAAAAGCTGATTCTGAGCACATCAGTGTGACAGACAGACAGACAGAAAGCACATAATGATGATGTTTATGAGGCAGGTTAGCACCATCAGCCTCAGACTCTCCTCTCTTATTATGAGAGCGTGATGAGCTGGGTCTGACTCCGTGTCCAATCAGCATTGAGTGCTGTCATCTCTACAGCACATAACACTGCACAGCCTCCTGGAGAGGAAGAGCGGACAGGACTCGTCCCTTTTGGATTGTTTCTCTCTTGATCGCTCACTCGCTGTGTCATAGTTGCGGTAAATTAGAAGATAATTAATGCATCAAGGTTTGTGGCTTTAGGGTCTAATCTGAGCTGTAAATGTGGGCACATTTGTTAGTAAATAATTTGTTTTTATACAACTGGATATTTGGCACAATGCAAAGAAATTACACAGATTATCAGATGAGTTCAATTGTGCTGAGTTTGTCAGTCAGGTTTTTTTTTAACTGTATTTTAATTTACACTAAAATGAAATGTATGGTTCTGATTTGTTCTGAGCTAATACGATGAGCCTCTAATAGTTACAGTAGAGAACACACATCAATTCAGATTGAACCTGCAGTGTCCATTAAAGCAGGATAGACTCTGTTATGGAGACCGCCCACATCATTAAACATTAGTTTGGACAGCGTTAAACTGCTCTCTGGTTCCTTACAACACTCCCTCATTCCTGCCCTTGAAGAGAGGGCATTAAAGATGACGGTTAAATTATCTGCTGCTGCTATTAGCATCAAATCTGGGCATTTTAGCGTAACACATGAATATTTCACAGATCTATTTCATAGGTGTTAATCGTCATTAATTGGTCCTTTAGGGGGGATGAATTAGAAATTAAAGGCCTTTCCTTTGTGCTGTTTAAATGGGAGTGCTAATCAAAGACAGGTAACATCTCTCTCTCATCACGTGCATTACTAGTGTTCACCTTTTGTTCTCAGATAATGTTTAAAAGAGAGCTTGATTGTCTTGACCATGTCTGCATGCATAAATGCTTTGAGTTGCTGCTATCTGATTGGCTGATTAGATATTTGCGTTAAGGAGCAGTTGAACAGGTGTACCTAATAAAGTGGTCAGTGAGTCTACCGTGGACATATTTTGCACGGGTTTTGCTGTGAAATTTGCAGAATTTTGCTAAATGAATTTAAGAATGTGTTGAGCTGAAAGTTCTAGACTCTTATTGATACCTAAAAAGTATTATCAAAAATGCAAAATATATTAATAAATGCATGGTTTAAGGGGAATGTGTTGAACTTTCTTTGGAGTTCTCCATCTGTGTTGGCCAAACAGGGCTGACAATTATTTGGTATAATATATATATATATATATATATATATATATATATATATATATATATATATATATATATGTATATATATAAAATCATATATATATATATATATATATATAAAATCATATATATATATATATATATATATATGATTTTTACATTTTTATATATATATATATATATATATATATGATTTTTACATTTTTATATATATATATTTATATATGATTTTATTTATATATATATATATATATATATATATATATATATATATATATATATATACGTATATATATATATATATATATATATATATATATATATATATATATCTTTCTTTCTTTTTCTATGCTTCCTGCATTCTACTAAAACCTAGACAGCCTTTGATTTAGACTGAGCTTTACAGAATAAGATAAACTGTTCAAAGTTGCCAGCACATGCCTCGCACTAAGTATGACAGTATGGAAATTTAAAAATGTTTTTTTTTTTTCTTGCACCTATTGGCGTAATTAGTGTCAGCATCTTCTCTCTTGCCATGGCTGTTTTCTGTCACACTTGTGTACGATGATCCCTTCGTTGACAGCATTGACAATGAAGCGGCTTCTATTCAGTGCTCCTGTGTGACAGCGGTGGCAAAGATTCACTATAATGCTCCAGATCTGTGGAATAATACAGGAATTACAGTGTATGAGAGCCTTGAGAGACAGAAACATTTATTCCATGAATAAATAAAGGATTGCACAAAAGAGTCTTGTATTCCTTTTACAAATGAAGATGTTCTTTATTTTTAGACCTATAGTAATTGATTGTGATGGATCTGTCGCTGGTCAAAAAGTTCTATTCATTGAAGTTTTTAGTGTGTTTTTTTTTAGTTTAAGTGCTCAAGTGAGTGATGTGAGTTTAGATCTGACTTGCAACATTTTTATCTATTTCTCCTGTCTTAAAGTTTATCGGGAAAAATTTCAGGTCTGTACAATTTTTTGGTAACACTTTACAATAAGGTTCATTAGTTAAACATTAGTTAATGTTTTAACTAACATGAACTAACCATGAGCAATACATTTGTTACTGTATTTACTAATCTTTATTAACATTAGTAAATGAAAGTACAGTTGTTCATTGTTTGTTCATGTTAGTTCAGTGCATTAACTAATGTTAACAAGATTTTAATAATGTATTAATAAATGTTGAAATTAACATTAACAAAGATTATTAATTGCTGTAGAAGTGCAGTTCATTATTACTTCATGTTAACTAACGTTAAATAATGAACCTTATTGTAAAGTGTTACCGATTTTTTTTTTAATGTTTTTGAAAGAAGTCTCTTATGCTCACCACGACTGCGTTTAGTTGATCAAAAATGCACTAAAAACCGCAATATTGTGAAATATTATTACAGTTTAAAATAACTGTTTTCCATCACAAATCAATTTAAAGTGTCCTTCCTGAAAGCATTTTTGTTTATCCAGTCCTTTTCCATTCCATTTAGGTTTAAGAGAGCCAGATTCCTGCTATTGCTCAAGTGTAACGGGAGGTCCCTAAATACTTGCCACTTTAGCCTATAGAAGCTGTTTTTTTCCCTAGATTTTTTTTTCTGTTTTTTAATACTGCATTCAAATTTCCTGTATTTTCTGGTTATATAATAAAGAGACTGAGAAATATTTATATATTCTCATTATACCATTGCTAAAACAACACCTAATGATGGCCTAAGACTTTTGCACTGTCTAAATTCTATTAACCTTATTGCCACATGTGTATATATACATTTTATGTATTGTCTTTGTATAGATACATAAAAACATGAATATTTATATACTATTTATGTTTATTCGTCTTCCTAGAGATTTCGTCTTCCTAGAGATTTCTGTTTAGTGAAGGCTTCCTGTTTTAACTGGCTGCATTCACCCCTTGCATTACAAAGTAGTGGCTGTGACCTCACTGCTTCAGGGGTCAACATTAATATCTAGAGCTTACTGCAGCTCTATGAATCAATAACTGCTAGAGAGGACATTTTTTAGCTTGGGAAGAAGCCCACACTTCTGAAGGAATTTCATCCCTGTTAGATCTTCCTGAGATTGCTTCTGCTGTACTGGTGATAGAACAGCCCCCTCAGCTATGAGTTCAGAGTCACAGCCACAGAAAGCCAATTGTGGTGGGGGGTGTTGGGGTTACACTGCACCAGCCACCATCAAATACAGGGAATACAACATTGAGTAAACCCAGCTCCAGGCTGAATGCGTCCTTGTACAGCAGAGTGTGTCCTGTTCCTGTATGTTCCTTGTTTAGATTGACTGGTGATCACAGGATCTAATCCTGTTACTGGGCTTCACATAATGTTTGTTGTGATCACATTTTGAGTAGTAAGAGGCCTTTCTCAGTGTTTAGAATACAATTTGAGTCATATATATATATATATATATATATATATATATATATATATATATTAGTCAATAATATTGTGTTTATGGCAGTTGTGACAACTTCTCTGTATACTGTGACAACATACTCCAACACTACTTTTACTTTCCACAGGATTTGTGGCTTCATATGGTTTTGAAGTGACATAAGGGTGGGTAAATTATGAGGGAATTTTCAATTTTGGGTGAACTATCCCTTTAAAGTCTCAGATATAAGGATTCGCATGTTTTTTTTTAACTGCATATTGCTAAATATATTTTTTGGTTTTTGTTTAAATTTATGTGTTTGTAGCTGCTTTGTGTTTTTAAAGTATTATTCATGTCATTTTAAGTGTTATTTTTCGCTCCACACATCTTATGCATTTTGACTATCTAGAGTGCTGTGTAATAGATTTTTTCCTTTTAGATTTCTCCTTGACCTCTCAGGTGAAAACAATTTTCCCGTTATCTGGTGTAGTTTGGTGGAGAGGTTGGATGATTGTAATCCTCCTGCTTTATATGTTCTAGAATATTCTTTCATCCAGCTCAGAGCCAATCATTGGAGAGCATTCCCATCTTGTAACTCAATGCAGATTTAAAAAGATGGCTCACCCCAATATGAAAATTTTGCCATCATTTACTCACTCTCGTTCCAAAATCGTATAGCTTTATTTCTTCTGTGGAATATAAAGGGGGAAAAATATAGGTTGTTTTTATAGTTCTAACATTTGATTCCAGTTTTGACATACAGACTCTGGCAACACCAGCTCATATTTCTTGCAGAAACAGACTGTTTCAGTTCCACATATGACTTGCTGTGTGGCAGCAAAGTAAACTGATTCCAGTACTCTGGTAAAATCACTTTAATACACCTTTAAATGTACTTCAGAAGTGTGTAAGTGTAGGCTGAAGAGCTGGGTGAAAGCCAGCATTTCTCCTAAGACCCCCTTCACATCACACAGTCCCCGACCAGACTAAATATGCCTAAAAAGACGTACAGTAGATATTATTCTTCAGACAGCGTTGTGCATTCAGTATGTGACTCAAAACGTGCCCTGTTTTACCTACTTTAAGGGATCGTTGATAATGATGTCACTTTTGTACTTTAGTTATTGTGAAATATTGCTGTTTGAGCATAAACAACATATGCAAAGTTCAATGCAAAGGGAGATTTTTACAGAAATCGGTTTTTAAGGACTACAACAAATGGCTGGTAGGGACTGGTCACAAACCCCCAAAAATGACATAAACCCTGCCCTCGGGAGAACGCAAGAAAAGGGGTGGAGGCCATGTTGGCCTGCTTTAGGGAAGAGGAAGAGTTGAAGTTCTTGCCACAAACAAGGGTCAATTCAACGCTGGATTTGCACAAAAAATAACATAAGTCTCCCCATCTTTGTTCGACTGCGGTTTGAACAATGTAAGGCTGAACACCATTACTGACAATCGTCATTTTGGCTGCGTGAGATTCTCCAACTTGTTGTTGATCAACTGAAGCGCAAGCTGTTAAAGCTTCGCCCTTTTCTGGAAAGGGGGCTGGGAGCAGCAGCTCATTTCTATTTAAAATGACACGCACAGAAACGACATGCTTTTTCTCACAAATAGGGGCAAATTTGACAAATTATAATAAATGATCTGTGGGATATTTTGAGCTGAAACTTCACAGAAACATTCTAGGGAAAACAGAGTTATATTATACTTGTAAAAGGGGCATTATAGGTCCCTTTTAACACATTTATCTGAGACAGACACAGGCCTTTTCTGCTTATTTGCTTAATTTCACACTATGTAGGTGAAACTCTTCTTTTCTGTGCAGCTGGTATATGTGCTTCATCAAGCAGAAATAAAATATTCTACCCCCCCTGTCCTTCACAAGCTTACAAAGTCACCAGCTCCATTGTGCAATATCTCTCGTCAACTTATCAAGGCTTTATGTATGAATTATGAGAGGTAATATTCTGTAAATGGCCCTGCCTGGCATTTGCTATTCAGAAATAAAGCTGTTGTCACTGAAGAGAAAATATTGAAAGAAAATGTGAACTTCTACTTACTTGTAATGTTGGTCAGGGTTTCATTATTGTCATTTTGTTTTTCATTACCCATTACCCTTGTGTGTTTTTTGAAAACATTATGCAACATGCAGAAAAAACTGACAAATTTGATCTAAATTTGAATTGAGATTTAACATATTTTCAAACACATTAATGATATAAGTGATTAAAAAAGTCAAGAAATAGAAATTAGTTTTTCATTCACATATTTATCATATACACTACCGTTGAAAAGTTTTTGTTGGGTATGATTTTTTTTAAAAAATCTTTCAAAAGAAGTTAATTTATGTTAACCAAGGCTCTATTTATTCAATCAAAAGAGTAAAAACAGTAAGATTATGATTATTAGTATATTTTAAAAGATCTGTTTTATGTGTATGTGTATATGTTTTTGATTTTCCTTTTAGCCTTTATTTAACCAGGCTATTCACTTAAGAACAAAATCTTATTTGTAACAACTGCCTTGCAGGAGAATAACAATCTCCTCAAGGACATATAGTACATATAATGGTACTCATACAATTCATCAAAACATAACAAAGAAAAAAGGATTACTTAAAACACCCACAAACAGTAACTAAAAAGCTTGCTAATAATATTTTAAAAGTAGAGATTGGAATATACATCGGTATATTTGGTAATTTTTGTAACATATTCCAATCTTTTGGTGCAAAGTCAAAAGCAGAAGGGCCTATTCTCTTTCTGGGAATATTCAAAAGAATATGATTATACAATCTAGTTGTACGGTCTAACCTGATGTTGCAGCATGTCTTGAAGATATGTCAGCGATAATCGTAGACCTTATAAATAAATACCAGTGCAATTCTCGTTTATTCTGTAATAATGTCCCATTTAAAAGAGAATAGAATTCACAATGATTCTTTCTATACAGAACATTCGTAATCAATCTAATTGCTGCATGATATAACACATCTAGTTGTTCACCTTACACACCACATTGCTATAATCAAATAAAGATAGAGGTTTCAACAAGAAATTTCTTAGCTGATGAATGCAAATCTGTTTCGCTATAAGAAGCCAAGTCTAGATTTAACTTTCTTCTGAAGAAAGTTAACTTTTCTTCTGAATCATTATATGATCAGTGAAAGTTAAGGTACTGTTATTTATTTATGCTAAGCTTTTACCAAACCCTGCAAAGAATGCAATATCCACAATCCTGTTGGGGACATTTTTTTAGTAAACAATTTATAAATCATTACTAATTAATAAATTTTTTTTTTTTTTTTGAAAATCAAAAATACAGAAAGTTTTCTGTGATGGGTAGGTTTATGGGTAGGGTTAGGGTTAGAATAGGGATAGAATATACAGTTTGTACAGTATAAAATGTGTGTGTGTGTGTGTGCACGCTTGACAAATCTCAAAGAATAACTCTGATGGACCATTTTCAAAGTTTGTCCTCTGTGAAAAATGTGGTCATTATTGAGCAGAATGGAAAAGCAGACCACCATCATTATCCGCACTCAACAGGGAGCCATCCCGTTCACTGTATGTGTGATTTTACCCAAACATAAAGATATTTTCCTCTTCAAACGATCTTATTTTTGGCTGATCCTGACTGCCCCTCTGAGGGACTTTCTTATGAGAATGGAAAACACAAATATGCCATTAGAAGCACACTGTCATTTGGCTCAGTAAAAGGCTGCGTTGGTGCCAAACATAACTTCCAGTAAAGTACGGTTCAGGTTATTATACTTATGACTTTTATATATTTTTATATCATTCTTTTAAGTTATAGAAGAGTTATTTGATTCAGTGTTGTTAGGTGTTTTAATGTGGCTTATGAACTAAAATTAAATATTTCACATGTACTTGTTTCACACAACTCATGGAAGAATTCACTATTTGATAAGTGGGAAAACAGAAAGACATTAATATTGATCAGATAGGCTAGTTGCTTCTAATAAAAGAAAAGCAAAAGTCATTCTTGCGGAGAGACAAACAACCAATAACATCGATTATTCTAATCAGCTTTGAGAAGTAGTTGTCAGAACCTTTATTTGACTCTGTTAATGATCAAATGGAACTGCTTGATAAATTGCTATCGTGACATTTGACTCAGTCTCTATTTCTGATTCCTGATTTTCGGTCTTGTCTGCTGTGATTTTTCTTTGCTGTGCTGCCCAATAGTGGGTTGACTGCATTTATTATACCGTGTGTTTTCTCCTCTGGGGCTGAACGTAAAGGTCAAAGTCGAAGAATAGATCAACACAGAGGGGCGTAAAGTTTATGGGACTGAAGAAATAGATGCACTTTTTTCCAACTCAATGTGTGGTAGGAAGCTGTCACTGGAGAAGACTTTTAAAGTCATTCATGTATACCTGAATTAGTGACGTCAAAAGTGTTTCACAGTTTCCTCAAAAGCACAGAGGAAAGCACAACTGTTTTCAACATTGATAATAAGACATTTTTATTGGACATCAAATTAGTATATTAGAATGATTTCTAAGGTTCATTTGACACTGGAGTAGACTGGAGTAATTCAGCTTTGCAATCACAGAAATAAATTAGATTTTAAAATGTATTAAAATAGTTATTTCAAAGTGTAATAATATTTCACAATAGTACTGTGTTTATAAAATGCAGAGTTGGGGAGAATACCAATCTTTTAAATAACAACAAGAAAAAAAATCTTAAGGACTACAAACTTTTGGACAGTAGTGAGTACATGAAGAGTTCAGATGCGAAAGCAGCAAAACGCCACCTCCGTCAAAGAATGAGATGAATACTCTCCACACATAGTATAGACTATGTTCATCAAATACATTCACTTCAAATCCACTAAATCTCAGCATCAGCCCATTCAGAAATACCGGTTCATTGACAGAAACTGCTAAACGTCACTTCCATTTGACAGCAAAAGCTTCTAAGTCTATAGAACAACCAATCGGAAGACGCAAATCGAATCATATGATTTCAAGATGAATGACGGAGTGCATATGAGCTGGCTTTCAATTGCCGAACTACAAGCTTTTGTCTGCTTTGTCCATTGTAACAATGACATGATTTTGCAAGTAGCAAATAAACATAACAATGTTCCTTTTGCTGCTGTAAAACTGACCGAAACAGTCATTTTACTATGTCTTATTGTCCAAAGAGGTGGACTTTTGCGGAAAAAAACAGCACACTTAGCTTTTTTTGCAGCAGCTTAAAAGATCAAATTCTTTAAATACCAATGAATTGACTAAAGTGACATTTTTGAAAATAAGGCATTTCAAAAACTGACTAATAATCTTTTAGCCTGAAAAAAGCTCATTTAAAAGAAAAGATGTCAGATGGTTTTTGCAATGGAATTCTTCACATATATTTTCCACATTTACATTTTTACCCCAAATTAGCTTACACACACAAAAAAGTCAAAAGGCCTCAGAGTCTGCTTTCCACATCTCTCTCAGCAGTGCAACTAAATTCAGATGGAATTTGTATTTCATTTTATTTTATTTCCTGTGCTGATTTTGGAGGATCGGATGAATAATGCAGAGTGTATTTAAATATGCCAAAACGTTAAACATAAATATCTTTAATAGACTATAATTTCCACAAAGCACAGTGCATCAGAAAATGTTCCATGGGTGGTTTATCTGAACAGAAGACTATATGTGTCACTGCAGGAGAACTCGAGGAACCCCACGTCCCCAACCTGTTTTCAGTCACATTCATCTCAAATGCCGATAACACCCTATACCAGCTGTTTTGTCCTTGTGAGATGGCCTATTGATTATTGTTTACGTATGCAGTGAATCTGTGAAGGAAAACTATTTTTGAGCATCGATCATTGATATATCAGTGTAGTTCTGTGAGCAATGAGTGATATATCACCATTTCACAAGAGTATGGCTGCCAGATATGATATATCGCATTAAAGAAAACGCAGACGTATGACCTTCAGTATGGAGTTCAGGTGCTGAGAGTGAGTTCAAAGCTCTTTGAATCCCTCCATCAGAACGATGAGGCTAAAACATGTCATCCTAGCCTGCCTGGATCACAGGCTGATGGGCCACAGAGGCATAGAAGAAGCAAGGTCAGTTAGAAGAAAATCGTCGACAACTTAAATAAAAAAGTTTAATTTACGAACATAGACACTTGAGATTCCTGACATGCAGAATCATAGACATGCATTCCTTGGACAAACATTTGCGCTTCTCTTCGTTTCATAAGAGAACATGCAGGACAGAAGGAAAAACGAGGTGGATAAGTCAGCGGAATATTCCTTTGATAGGGCGCGAGTCAGAGAGGTGGCGGAGGTGATGCTGGCTTTGATGGCTGTTGCCGAGCAACACAATCCATCTGTCTGACTGTCGGGGGCTAGTAAGGCCAGATCTACTTCATTTCATATATTCATGCCACGTTTATCTGTTACTAGGTAGAAAAAAAGAAAGGACCACAGTCACAGCTCATTTTCCAAGATGATCATATGCAGGTTTCGAACATGCAATATGAATAGAACCTGGGTGGATCAAAGTGAAAAAAGACATTTATATCCAACAAAAGTGATTATAGCCTCTACAGAAATTGAAAATTGCAATACAAGTTTGAGCCAGTATTGCATTTGTCAGACTTGCATGTGATTGGTTCAGTCATTCATTAATTTTATATATATTCAATTCTATATATACTGTATATAGAATTAGCAGGTTAGTGCTTTTCGCTGGAGATAATCTAAAACTGTATGTTGTAAAAGGGGTTTGCTTATGTTCTTTTTCTGAATATTAAATTAAGCATTTACATAATTCTAATTCTGTTTAAAGACTAAATTAAATCAACCCGCATGTGTAAGCCTTGTCTAAGTAATGTATTACTCCCTGATTTGATTGATCTACTGTTCTTGGTATAGTGGGAAGATACGGTACACTGCTTCACTTAATGTGAAATATAACACCCTACATATTCATCTTAGAGTCAGAATATAATAATCTTTATTTATGTATGTTTATTTATTGCCATGCCATTAGGGCTGGTGCAGGTTTTGTTTCAGTGATTTTCAAGCAATAATCACCACAGAAGAGAGCCTGAAAACCTATTACATGGACAATTTCTGGGGTTAAATTTCTTGCTCAGGGCACAATGGTGATAGTCCAGGATCAAACAAGCAGAATTTCAGTACCTATAGCCCACAACTCCCTCAAAAGCTATAAGTGAGTGATTTTCAGTGTCACATGATCCTTCAGAAATCATCTAATATGCTGATTTGTTGCTTATGAAACATTTCTTTTTATTATCAATGTTGAAATATGCTGTGTCATATTTTTGTGAAAACCATCATATACTGCTATTTGAAAGTGTGGGCTGAGTAAGATATAAATTGATTAAAAAAATGCTGTTCTTAACTTACTGTTCATCAAGGAATCTTGAAAAAAATGTACCACAAAATATTAAAATATTAAGCTTCAAAAAAATTAAGAAGAAAAACGAAAAAAGTTCAACACTGATAATAATAAGAACCATTATTAATAACTGAGCACCAATAATAATTGGTTAATAATTGATCACTAAGTCAGCATATTAGAATGATTTCTGAAGGATCATGTGACTGAAGACTGGCGTAATGATGCTGAAAATTCAGCTTTGCCATCACAGGAATATGTTACATTTTAAAATATATTTAAATAGAAAAGTTATTTTAAAATGTAATAGTATGTCACAATGTACATCATACAAATATACATTATTGTATTTTTGATCAAATTAAT
Source organism: Zacco platypus (assembly GCA_038088235.1). Taxonomy (NCBI): domain Eukaryota; kingdom Metazoa; phylum Chordata; class Actinopteri; order Cypriniformes; family Xenocyprididae; genus Zacco; species Zacco platypus. Next base: position 13,810,532 of record CM076069.1, read on the forward strand.
GCAGCCTCAGTGAGCAAACAGAAACTTCTTTCAATATCATGAACAATCTTGATTATTCCAAAAACCCAGTGTATTTGTATGTGTTTGTTTGTTTGTTTGTCACCCAAATGAGTAACATGGCTCAACGTGCCTGGAGTGTGTGAGATAACTGCTGCAGCATGTCTCTGAGTCTCTGTCATCTGTACGATTGACCGTTTTTAATTTACAAAAATGTTTTTACACATAACCCATCTAATGAACGTTTTGTATATCATATTTATTTATTTGTCTGTTTTTTATTGCACATACATGCTGATCTATTTCTTTTTGCCTATGAATTTGGTTATTTTTATACTCATGAAGGAGAGCAACAACAGTAAACTTTAACTAGACCAATACATTAGGCTAAAACCTCTCAATCAGTCAGTCAGTTTTTTTGGAAAGTCATCACAAAGTACTCACTTCTTCAATCACATGACCTGACAAGAACACGACAAACAGCCCCCAGTTCACAAAGTGCACTGATGGCTTAATTATGTTTGCCATAATATTTCATCCAGTCACGACAGCCTGTCTTAAACACACCGAGACCATTACTGTGAATTATTTACACTGTTCTAGAGCCCTATATGTGACTGCTGGCATGTACAAGGTCCCTGTAGAAATACTTGCCCCCATAAAGGATATCCAGTCACGTTTGGAGTTAAATAACCTCATTTAGTTGGTGTGGGCCATTTATTCCTAGCCTTCGCCATGTAGGATGTTGCTGTTATTACTGCATGGACAGACCCAGGGTGAATAATTTGCATACTGTTTATACTAAATAGTGTGCAAGATTAGAAGTAATTGCATCCCAAATTTAGTGCATTGAAAATTGAATGCCAGAAACGCTAAGTATGCATTTGTGCGGGGTCTTTTAGCTTGTATGAAAGAAAGAAAGAAAAAAAAGAATATATTTTTATATATATATATATATATATATATATATATATATCCACAGTTTATGCATTTTTTTTTTATTGTTTTGTCATTTATAATCCAGATTTTTAAGAGTAACATATGCATTTAAAGTATTTTAAGACGTGTGTAGCCCACAGAACAATAATGTTCTACTGCACTGAAGATTGATAAATTAGATTTTCTAAACAGCTAGTTATTTTATTATGCCAGTTGTGCCTAAAGAGTGAACATTTAAAGTAATCTACTGGCAAACCCCTAACCAAAATGTTACTGTAAGTTAAAATAATCACATAAATGTACTGAATTTCATTTTTACAGTAAAACGCTGTAAAGTAATTCACAGTATGAATACTGTAGAATTACAGTATATTGCTGGCATTTCTCGTGGCATATATGTTTTTTTTACAGTGTATGCAAAAAATATGTCAAATAAATATGGTCTAAATAGTCAATATAATACTGAAAGTTTTGAGGTGATAGGTTTTGATATTTCAATGCACACAATATGTGATAGAAAGGTCTATAATATCAAGAGGCAATTTTTTTGGCATGATATTATGTCACAATTGCGCAGCAATGCACAAACATATGGGGATTCAGTCGCAGATTTTGAGTAAGTGCCCTCATCTGTACACATTTAGCTACACCTTTAACCCCAACCTGACATTGCAATATCTTTGCCTCCCTGCATCTGCTTGTAACCTGTCTGCTTTTATTTAAACTGCAGAGGTGGATGCTTGTGGACAGCAGTCTGTCAGGCAGTGTGCTTAATGAGTTTTTAGGAAATGAAGAAGTGAACAGGGCTTTATATTTAACACAGACACGGCGACTGTGGGTCATTTTACACCGCTCCATTTTGCAGCGATGCAACGCTTTGCCGCACCGCAAGATGGATGTGGGTAATTTTCATGGCTTTGGGCAGCAGTTTATCACGAGGAAACAAACAGAAGGCCTTAAATCACCATTTATTATGATACGCTACACCAAACACACACACACACAGACAGGACTGCAGCGTGTACATGCACATTTAGCTCCCCTCTTCACAGACTGATATTTAAACGCATATTTATAGACTCAGCATTCCTGTACCACAATTATGACAATCAAAAATATTTCCTTTCAGGTTTTGTGAATGTTGTTAAGCTTTATGGAAGCCATATTGGACGCGTTACATTGTTTATAGCTACAACAATGCCCCACAAAAAACATTTATATACTAATTGTTTATTTATTTATTTAAATTTCATGAAAAAATAAATATGAAAAAGTAGATATTTTTTGTGTGTCAAGTATCTAGTGTATATTTATAGTGTATAATATTTATATTTATTTATTTATTCAAAACTTTGTCATTTATTATTTTACATATTATTTTACATTTATTTAAATAAATAATTTATTTATAAAAGTCAATAAACATTTTATACGTCAATCCAGATACTTATTGTATAAATATTTATATTCATCTATTTATTTATTCAGATTTTTCAATTATTTATTTATTTTTTTAATTTTTTACATATATTGAAATAATTAATTAATTTATAAATGTCCATTTCATTTTATACATCAAATATATTTATAATATAATATATATATATATATATATATATATATATATATATATATATATATATATTATAATATAACTATACTTAGTTATAAATATTTAGATTTATTATAATTATTGTTTTTTTTTGTTTGTTTGGTTTTTTTTTTTACATTTTTTACTTTTATATTAATTAAGTCCTTAGACATTTTATATGTCAAGTATCCAGATGTATAAATAAAGATAAGAAAGACACCAATCACAATTTACCATGCAAACAATAATATACAGTAAAGAAGACTAATCACAATTCATGTAAATGTTGCAATGATATCATCACTGCCAGATTTGAATTTGGGCCTATTATGACAATGTTAATGGGATATTTTCAAAATGTAATAATATTTAGAAGTAGAAGATGAGGACTGTGGTTTGGACCTGAAGTTTTCTCTGTAAGAAGCTCACATTTATGTGCTTTCAAGACTTCAGCATCTTTTATCTCTATGACGTGACCTGTCAGAGTGTGTCTGTTGAGGTCTGTGAATTAAATAATGACACACAGAGTGACCTGGGCCAGACATCACCGCCACAGATCATCTGAAACCAATGTAATTGTTCTAATTCACTATTCTAAAGCTGCAAAGGTTGTCTTTCATCTAAGGCTTGCTTGTATGAGTCTACAGATTGCATTGTGATGGTGAGGACTTTAAGGATGTTACAGCATCCTTAAATTGGCACAAAATAGTAGTAATAATCTAATCACAGTTCAAAACAGTGGAATTAGATGAACTATTGAACCTTTCCCTGCACTAAGGAGACAATGCTAGACAATCCAGAGGCTGGGGAGGATGGCACACATGTATCTTAAACCACACATCCTGCACAGACCTGTAGGCTGTATTGTATAGGATTTGTCATCACTTGCTAAATTAATAATGAAACAAGATATTTATTTTCTTGTTAGACCAAATGAAAGGAATTCTGTTGAATGCAACCGGAGAGTTTGTGGCAGTGATTACTAACAGTTTTGGGAGGTCATTTAGTCTGTACAATTTAAATGGATCAAAGAAAAACACACTTTAAGTTTAGCTCCTGAACCTCAAAATCTGAGACATTTACATTTGTATAGGCCTAAGAGTCAACATTAAATGGAACTTGCATATTTTACGTCCATAATTTGTTTGTATTTCAGAGTGAAAAAAGAATATTCAGAGATTTTTCAGAACAAATTAATGGGACGAGATTATATCCATTTGGTAATTGATTGCATTGTGAAAAGGGGGAAAACCTGAACGTGTACTTTTCTGTTATTGTTTGCTATAATTGCTGTGTAACCTTCATTAAATTAACATTAATTTAACATTGTAGTTCAACCAAAAATGAAACATCTGTTCTGATTCTATTTCTACATTTTTAAATTCATCTCAGTATTTTCAAGAAAATTAAGATAAATTTATTATTTATCAATGTCTCATTGTTTTTATTTTCATACAATGAAAATTTCACTTTAACATAATAAGTCTGGATTATTTTATTTTATTTTATTTTTAATTTAATTTAATTATTTATTCAATTCTTTTTTTAAAAATTGATGTCCCATTGTTTTGCTTTTTTTCATACAATGAAAATCAGTGGGGTCCAGTGACTTTCATTGAAACTTGACATTTGAAAAATGCTTTCAAATATCTTATTTTGTGTCATAATAATCATAATAATAATAATAATAATAATAATACATTTCTGAAAGGCTGCATTACCCACAACAGTCACCTCAAACAATGTTTAAACAGATATTTGGCTGTTACTTCATTAATCATTAATAGCACAGGGTTAGATGTTCTTGAGAAAGCCTATTATTATTTGACAGATTTTGTCAATTTTTTTGTTTTTTTGCTTCGTATTCTGAAAGAGAAATACTGTAAATGTGTACACAGTATATAATAACATTTTTGTTCTTTGGAGTGTTCTTGCAAAAAAAAAAATGGCTTCAGTTCTAACAGACACGGACTAAAACCCATCCGGTTTTGATTTGATGGGGTCTTTAAAGCAACTGGCATTTAAAGTTCAGACAGGCACAAACACACACGCACAAAGGCTTTATCACATCAGTGTTTATTACTTCATTCAAAGTGTCTGGGCCGTTTTCTGGGCCGCCTTTCTGGGGGATTATTTCTATTAGCATTCCACAGCCGCCCAATATCAAACCACTTTTCCCACATTGATCCTTGCTGTGCATGAAGGCTGCCAATTTGTTTATATTTGCATTCAATTTTTATATAATACACAGCAGAAAAATGGCCAGCTGGGTGTAATTGGATTGCGCGCTGTTGAGCTTTTCTATGTGGACGCATTAGCGATTGCTCAAGTAGCAATGACCTTGGGCTAAACAGCGCTCGCCTCCCCGTCTGACAAACCTCGCTGGCCCTCCTTGACTCATGCCTCCTCGTTCCTTTTAGAGATGCAAATGGGATCAGGGAAGGTCCCGTGGGGAGGTTTGTTCACCTCAACTCTACAGCGTACAAACAATTAGCACGTGCCGAGGCATGAATATGTGCTCACCTTGTGCTCTAACAGGGGCAAAGATGCACCCAAATCTCATCAGGGCTCAAGAGACGCTGTTGTCAAGCGTTACTAGGAGATGTTTATACAGTGCGGTGCGAGTGAAGAGTCAAGATGAGGCTTTTATTAATTCATGTACTATTTTTTTTTTTTTTGTAAATTTTTAGATACCTGAATACAGGATGATTGTGTAAATATCATGAAAACATGCAGGGCATTGACACTAACATGATTATATTTCACCCCAGAAATCAAAAAGATATGATCATTTGCACAGTATACTTTAAAAAAAAAAAAAAAATTGTACATTTATTCATTATTTTTATTTATCATATTTTTCCTTTTACCTTCAAATGAAAAATTATCATTTTATTTATTTTATTATTAATGTTATTAATAATATTATTATTATTATTACGTGTCATTTCTCTTGATGGACATTTTACTAAGAATTTTGTTTTTAATTAATTATTTATTATTTTTGTCTCTAATGGACATTGTACTAATTTTATGTTAATTCTATAGATTTTTTTTTAAGCCTATGATTTTCAGTGGTGATTCTCGTGTACTATAATGACATTTTTTTTTTTTTAAATAGAATAAATTAAAGGCAGTACAATAATGTACATCATACTGGCACTGAGAGTGAACTGATATGCTTAAAGCATGCAAAGAGAGTCATGAACTGGCTTCATCTATTTTTTAACTATTCCTTTTGTTTTGGAATAAAATATGAGCATGTTTTTGACAGGTTTGATTAGTTTCACCTAGATTTTTTGATCCCAAGTGAGATTTATTTTGCTTAGTCACATGTGAATAGAACATTTTAAGAGCTCTTATTAGCATATTTGGTTTATTGAAGTGACGCCTGCTTGCTTAAAATAAGTCACCTTGACACTTCCTTTGGCCTTCATACAGGAAAGAGAGAGGGAAAAAAACAGGAAAGGAAAGAAGAAAGCCAAGGGGATCCATCTAAAATTAACTGCTATGAGAGCAGCATCTTGATGGAGGAGTTCACAAGGTTCTCCATCTAATCCAATCAATCTAGAACAAAGCCAGAAGTTTCCTCCAAACCAAGCACTAAGTATGAAAGGAGTGAGAAATGTTTGATGTCTGTGTCCAAGCACAGCACCAAAAAGTTTGCTGAAACAGACTGTTTTTTCCTCTCGTACTGTGTTCGCATGATGTAAGCTCTCATTACCAGAAGCGTGAAATGATCAAAAGATTTGTGGAGCTCAAACTCATTGACTTATAATCCTGTTGTTTTGTGTTTTGAACATCATTTGACCTGAAATGCATTGCTTATTGGAAAATGTACGTGGCATGGCCGACGGGCATTTCCAGAGCAATGTTTTCAATGGCTAATGCATGCATCCTCTGTGGCCCCAGTGCATCATGGGAGCATTGCATGCTCTGTGTGTGTCACAGTGCTCTGTGTTTGTTTTTGTTGAGTCACAAACATATACATAACCCATGAAAATCGAAGATCTCGTGTCAGAATGACTCAGTTGAATGCATTAATTTCCGCAAAACACAGCCGCTCATGCTGCTTCTATATAGTTGTTCATTTTTACTGTGGCGTGTTGTTTATGTGATGCAGCAATGTTGTCTGAGGAAGTTTGCCTGTTTATTAAAGGAGATCTCACCATGTTGTGTGTTTGATTTTACTGAATTAGTCAATGCATGATGAGAGAAATGTAAAAATTAAGGTTAATAACAGCATAACCTTTCCGTGTGACCAATCAGTGACCCTGAAAAATATATGAAATTTATACATTTGGATGCGCCCTTTTTTAGCTGTCAGAGTCAGTCAGCAGCTTTGGAAAAAAAAGTGGACCTGGTGAGTCCAGACCAATCAATGTATCTAAAAAATTACAAATTAATATAAATCTGACTAGATATTGTAATTCCAATTTGGTTATTTGTGTGTGTGTGTTTTCTGTGATGCATAAAATGCAAAATATATAATAGAGACGGTTGTATTAAGACAGTTTTGTAAAATAAGTCCTGTTTTGGGTCTGTTCTGTTTTTAATGTAATATGATGCTGTTTTTGCACTTATGCCAGATTTATCATACATTTGTCATGAATAACAGTTTTCCTGCTTTGTTTCCATCAAAATCCAAATCGAAAGAGAAAATAATAATAGAGTACCTTTGACTTGGAAAGTATTTAAATCGTTAAATCGTAATCAGTCACATCACAATATCATCAAAAATAACGACTTTATTCACCAATATCTTCTTTTCTGTGTCATTCTCATATGTTGTTTACGTCCAGCGCTTCCAAGTTTTATGTCAGAATGCCGACTCATTATTGGCCGACTCAGGGAAGAGAAGAGATTGTTGAATAAAGTCGTTATTTTTGTTTTATTTTTGCACACAAAAAGTATTCTCTTTAATATTAAAAAGTATAGTCTTTAGTACCTTTCTGAGCCTTGAAAGTATCAGTTAAATTGTTGTCTATCTTAATTTGTGTTCTGAAGATGAATGAAAGTCTTACCGGTGTGGAACGACATGAGGGTGAGTAAATGACATAATTTTCATTTTTGGGTGAACTAACTCTGTAAGCATTTGATTCAGTTCCTGGTCTAGTTACAAATGGCCACTTGACAAATTAGTGTTATCTCTGAGGCATAGTACACACGTTACTCACGGTAAATCAAGAAAACAAGACATTCAAACAATAAGACTAACCGCGTTGAACTATAAAACGATGATTCGTTTTCTGTCGATAAAGGTATCCAAACAGTTGCTCACCGGTCTAATAAAACACATAATATATTAAAGCGTCTTTGGTGTTTCCATGATTTCTACAGAAGTAAAAAAATTAGAGGGTAACACAGATATGATGCCACTGACCGACATTGCAATGACAAGAGCCTTTACACTGGCTTCCCTGGATTTAAACATTGTTAACAAGTCAGTATCTTGTTAAACTAAAATGTAAGTTTTTAAAGTTGTTGCATGTAGTGCAGAAAGAACTTAACAGGACACGTGGGAGCTCATTTAGTGCTGTCATAGATTACGGGAATCTTCTCAGCTGAGGATAATTGTGTAATATTCACATGAGGGTCAGTGCACTCTAAATCCCATAATCCACCAAACTCCATTACTGAAGTGCGTTATTAGAAAAGAACCAGTCGGCGTTTCCTTCTGAATGCATTAAAGAGGCTTTATTGAAATGTATTGTGGTGGTTCAGATATGCTGTTTCTCGAACAGCTTCGCAATGCCGAAATGTTTGTAATGAAGTCTCGGCACGGTCTCTCCAGCAGTGTGAAGGCTGACACTCATGTACAGTATATGCACTGCAAAAACGGTTGGTGTGGCCATTGACGACCTACTTTTGCACTGTCTTAGTAATGATCCTTTAATGAAGTTGAATGAATTTACATGCAACATTGTGACCGATAATCAATAGTTCACTCTCCTTTTGTGTTGCAATTAACCCATTCCCCAGAGACACCCCAAAGGGCAAACGCTTTATCCTGTTGTTGTGAAGGTCTAACAAAGATGAAAAAACTGCATTTAGCTGTTAAGATCCTTGTTAAAACCCTTGAGATGAAACACATAACTATAGAAAAAATGACATTTTTGTGATTTTGTTTAATGTGTGTACATTTTAAGCCTCAAAAGCCTTCTATTTTCTGTGATCTTTTAACAAAAACACATGAATTTGAACTACATTACAGTGTCCCTATTATGCTTTTTCAGATATTACCTTTCATGTAGTATGTAATATAGCTGTGAATGTGAAAGGTCTGAAAAGTTTCAAAGATCAAAGTGCACAATAAATGGAGTTATTATGTCCCGAAAGAAAGAACCGATTCTGAACTGAAATATAAGTATTACAGTTTTGTGCATAACTGCTTTTATGCTATTCAGGAGTCAACCAGAATATTATAGAGACTAGGGTTGGGCTTTTTTGACTTTGGCTAGTAAGTAATCACCAACCAACCGCCCAAAAATAAATAAATAAATAAAAAAAACTTAGCAACCACCTATAGCGAGGCACTTGAAAGCCTTAAGAACACATTGGCAACCATCTACAACAGTTTTGCATGGGCAAATGGATTGGCACACGGATTTTCTTCAGTGAAAATCTTATTAATTTATTGTCTTGAAAACTAAAACCGATATATACAAATCAGGGTTTGTGTATTTATTATATATGGATTCATTTTAAAAGGCGTCTCTAGAGGCATTATCTAAACATTTACTCCCATTGCTTTCCTGCACCGATCTGTTTCTCTGAATATCCATCAGTCCTGCGTCTCTCTGGAGACTTTAGAAATGATGAGATGTGCAATAACATGCCTGCTGACATAAATTCCCATAGCATTGTGGGAGGAGATCAACCAGCAACCCTAATGTAAATTTCAATGTAAAACCCTGCTTTAAAAATCCACACACATTCGTTCTGACCAGCTGTTGAGAGATCCTTAGGGTCAATGTCTGCATAAGTTAACGGGCAGGTTCCTGACAGGTACATGAAAACATCACGTATACTGATGAAGACGTAACAGGCAGAACTGGTTCCCTGGATGTTCTGATGTCAAGGAAAGGCTATCTGTAGGATTTATGGTTAAATGCTTCCCGGTTCTACACATTAACAGGAGCTTATGTCCGTATGGTTATGTGCCAAACTCCTAGTGCAGAGTCACATGACCATGTGATGCTGGATTCTGGGGGGAAAAAGGGTTTATCAGGTGATTTGTATTGGAATTTTATGAACTTTAAGCTGTGTAATTAATAGCATTTGATCAATTTTTTGGCTTGGGTGTTCAGAACTGTATTGACTGAGTTCAGATTGTGAAATCAATGCAGGAGATTGGGCTAATACATGAGACTGTTTTAACACACTCTTCTTGTAGAAAATTATCTAGATGTTATATTTAATTGCTAGATTAAACAGGATTAAAATTTAGAGATTTTTATTTAACTAAATTAAATAAATTAAACATTTTCCCCAGAATGATAGCTGTGGGGTAAAGTGCGTTGGATTCTTGGGCCAGTGGCTCAACTAATAGTGATAATAATAGTTAATATCATGATAACTCTATCCACCCATCCACCTATCCATCCATCCATCCAATCAATCAATCAATCAATCAATCAATCAATCAATCACAATATAAATTCCAAAAAGCCTGTAGTTAAAATTGCAATGAAAGAGTTTAAAAAATAGTTCATTGTATTAGAAAAAAAGAAGAAAGGATATTGTTTAAAATGATCTGTGTTTTTTTTTTCTTAAAAGAGCGTTAGGCAGATGTGAAGACCATGGATATATCAAATCTGTCGTGACATTTTGCTTTGGTCTGAAATTTGAGCCCTTTAAGCTGTTCAAGGTGGCTGAGATGATGGATGCATGGCAAGCATCAATCAAGTGATTTCCAGATATTTTCCGCACTTAGCCCCGGCCTGCCAGGTTGGAACACATCTCAGTGCAGTTATTTGCCCTTTTGGTCACATACAGTTGCTGTTTTCTGGCTTTCATTCTGTTGTGCAGTTTTGCTAATGAAAATACGGACTGAGATTAGTCCGTGATATGGCAGCCATCTATATTTCTGATCTTTTTTCTGAAAATAGCTGTTCCTTGTAGCCAAAATGATAAATTACATTGTTGTTCTTGGTTTAAAAACGTTTATCTACAACAATTACTCATGCTCTAGTTACAGTAAACTCACAAAAACCGGATCTGTGAACCCACTCAAGAGCTTTCATTAAAATTGCATTCAAAATCTTAATCTAAATTTGAATTCCAAAGCAGCTCATGTATTCAGTCCATAAAAAAAGAGCCATTCATTGTGAATACATAAATGCATAATACAAGTACTGACAGTTTTTGTGTCATATTAAAATGGGATGATAGGCTTCAAAAGACGTGAATGTGAGGGAGAACTAAGTCTGATTTCTATCATAGCTCCACATTTTAACACTTGGAAGTCTAGCGATGCTTTTGATTTAAGTTCAGAGGGAAATTTGAGAGGGGGAGAGCCACTGGTTAGACGTGTGCCGTTTAATGAAGTTGCGCTGGAACGCCCATGGTTCGGGATCAAAGCCACTTTGTTTCTAAAGAGGACTAAACTGACAGGATGTCTGCCTGTTTCGCCCCTCTGAAACCGAGTCCAGAGGAAATGAGGTTTATACCTTGAGTGGCTCAAAGGGACATTTTCCATATCACACAATCTAGACCTGCCCTCAGAACTCACCCAAGTCCAGTAATTATGTCCCACGAGATTGGAATATATTTCTATTTTCAGCATTACATTGATTTTTAAGCTAAAGTTAATTCAGCAATTTTGTATTCAAGCAAATCTTCATATTAAATCTCCAATGAGGTTGTTAGAGATCACCCTGATTATACAGTATCTTCTAATCTATGGTTTAATGAGACTTTCCATTGGCATTACATTATAATGCTGTATAAGCAGTATACAATGAATTTGCTACTATAATATCACTTAGATCTCTTCATTTTGACCTGTTTATTCAGACATTTAACAAGTTAAAGAGGATATGAAATGATGAGAAGCATAATCAGAATGTGATACATGTCTTACAGCTCAATGCATCTGGCCTAGAAACAGCTCAACTTAGTGATTATCTTATTTATGTATTCATTTTATTGTTTTTGTATGAGAAATGACATTCATTTTATAATTAATCTATTCATTATTTTGTCCTTGATTTCTTACTTTCCCCCACATCTAGTGACTTTTTCTTAATTGACACAACTGTCGGCTATCAGCCCGGTTGACTAATTTGACACATGGAGAGATATGCAAGACATGCCAACACCCTGCTAATAAATCATAGAGGGGCTGTCACATGGGAAAAGGCCATTCAAATGTTCTTGCTAATGGTACAGAGTGCCATTTTGAGTACACCTGCTCCAGCTAATGTAGGAGCTTTTCTCTCCTGTCAGCGGCATCTACTCCTGTTAGCCCGAGGCTGTGATCAGGTGCCTGATGTCAGAGTTTATCGTCGCTGAATGGTGATTGCTTTAGAATTAGTCCTCAACATAAGCCTGTGCCATTTGTTCAGGTAATGCAGGACAAGTGGGGTTAGCTTTGCATCTCGCATGGCTCAATAAACCCTGAGAAGATGTTTTCGAAAGATAGGGGTTATTGCAAAGAAATTGAGCAGAGGATTTTCAAGATATGTGAATTACTATTAAGGCTGAATTGACTTCTCTTCATGAAATGAATGGCATCATCTTGGATCGAATGTGATGTTTATCCTTTTTTTATACTATTTTTTTTTTACAGATATGCTGAGAATTTTATAGCCTCATTATTATTTTCTGTTTAGCTGTTTTTACTTATTCTAGAAACCCCAGACAAAGTGTGGTCTCTTTAATGATCGATTTTTTTTTTTTCTCATTTTCTTTCACGATAGTGATATCACAATTTAAACAATGGGAAACTCAATCTCAGGACATCAACATTTCAATAGCAATGGTACAATGTTACTTGCATAGAGTCAGCGCCAGTGAGACTTGTTGATAGGCTCTCTGATTTGATGAAATAAAGAAAGCATTTCACTTTAGTGTCCCCGATGGATTCTAAACCATGTTACTGAGCTGTCAACATTATTAAAATTTCAGAATTTAGAGGAAAAGCTTGGCTACAAATGAACTGGTAAGACTTACAATGAAAGCAAATAGTGACCAGCTGTTTTATACCATAAAACTCCCATTAAAGGTAGTTGTCATGCTTCATGCTCTAAGATTGTGTTCACACTTGGCAGGTTTGGTTCGATTTAAACCCTGGTGCACACCAAACCAGTGGACTGAGACCCACATTTTTAGGAGGTCTTTGTCCACTATCAGACAAACTCTGGTGTGGTTTGACTGAAATATGAATGCAACACGTACCAAAGGCAACTAAAAGAACCAAAAATAGGATAAGATGTCACAAGATGCGACCCTAAATAGGACAGAATGCTCAAGCATACCTGGTTCTTCTCATCATAAGAGCTGCAATGTCCTTCAAAGCTCAGTACAGGCCTTAGAACTGTCTCTTCGCAGCAGATCTTCATTTGTGTGTATTACAGAGGTATTCCTGACGCTGTTTTACACATTTTATGAGCAATTTGTGAGTTCTCAGCTGGTTAAAAAAAAAAAAAATCATATGTATGAATACACAACAAATGCATTCTGTAAGTAAGTAAGTAATCTGTAAGTTTTCTGTAAGGTTTTTTTTTTTTTTTCTCTCTTTAGATCGGCTTAAAAAATGACAATGTGAACCCCAAGCGAACCAAGACTAAAATTTATAATTTTCTTTTTTGGTCTCAACCAAAAGAACCAAGAGAACTGAACTACAAGTGTCAGCACATCCTAAATTAAAGGATTTTGAAAACATATGATATCTTTGTATTAGCAAAGACTGAAATTTTAAGTCGTTGGTAAGTGAAAGTCCTGGTCTCAATTGAAATTCCACAAACTGAAACTTTCTGATTGATTTTGAGACATGCAAGGCTATTTGACATCATCAAAACCAAATCGATACACCTATTAAATTTACACAAGAATGAGTTAGATTTGATTAGTGTGATGGAGGGCAAAAGTTTAGTGAATAAGGAACTATTCATTTAAAGGTCTATACAGAATTATTAAATGCAGTTTTTATTTAAGAGTCATGCACTGTAGGCATCTGAGTTTGATTCTTTTTATTTCTCGTTATTATAGCGATCCATTCTGAGCAGCAGCCTCCAGACTGTATCTGTCTGGTGTACTGACTCGTAACTCATACAGCATGGCCTTGCAGTTGTTTGTGTGTCTAGCCAGAGCTGAAGAGCATTAATTGCTCCCCAGCGCTCCGGCCGTTCCTGACCAGGTTAACTGCCCCCTCTCTCAGACCATTTACCCCTGCGCCTCTTCCACACTGCCAGCCACATAACTGCTTCAGTTTTAAGAGGGAAGCGTATCGATTCCTCAGTGGTGGTTAATGAATTTTGATTGCTATAGCTACCATCAGAGATACGGTTTTGCTTTATTGATTAAAGGCTACTGGGATAATTTTACACACACATGAACAAGAAATTTCATGGATGGATCACTGGGCTTTTATCATTAGCCCCATTTTAACCTTTCTGCATGTGTGGTTTTAAATGTGATATTGGAAAATATGATTATTCTTCCTGTTGTGTCGAATGATAACTAAGCATCCAAGAGAATCAAATGTGTGAGTTAGAAAGGAATGTGCGGCAATTTGACATGAAAATATATTGAAAATTAGATTTTTATAGGCATCCTAAATCAATCTGTCTTCTATCTATCTATCTATCTATCTATCTATCTATCTATCTATCTATCTATCTATCTATCTATCTATCTATCTATCTATCTATCTATCTATCTATCTATCTATCTATCTATCTATCTATTTGAATTTCAATTCATGTTGTTTCTACTTTCTTACATTTTAAAATTCTATGTGTGATACTTCAATTCAGATTCAGTAAATAACTTGAAATTAAAAATGCGCACAACCCTGTCATTCATATCAGACGAGTTACACTATAGTTATAATAGGGGTAGGGGTTTCTTCAAATGTATGAGCCAATTGTATTTTATATCACTAAGAAATTAAATATATCTCATCTCTTATCTTTTATATTTTGCATAATTTCTGGTGGCTTTGTCTATCGGAGACTCTTTACGTTCATCGGCTATAGCTATGTTTCTTTCAGATGTGGATGTCAGTCGGTAGAACATTATTTATTTCCACTCGAGCAGTATGGTTACGTGAGCTGATTCCTTCTGATTTCCTTCATCTTCATCCTTGGTGTGTGGGTCTCATTGACCGTCAGAATGAAAGGCTTTGTTCTGAGTCACTCTGTTCAGTGGAGGACTTCAAATGAATGAACTCATTGGTGCAGTACAAGGCCAACTATGTAACACTATTCCGCCAACTCATTTGGCCTGGAAACATTGATGATAGTCTTATCAGTACACAGTGGATGACAGGCACAGTGTAGTCTCAGGTTGCCAGATTTCTGCTCTACTCTTCATCTTAAATCAATCTTCTTTAAGCGTATTAAAACTTACATATCATTATAGGTTAAACTATATTGATACGTTTGGTCTTGGCGGAATAGATATGCTACATTGCTGCTGTTAGTTATCGCTGCTGCTGCCAATCCAAACATGACACGCTGAGCAAGTAAGACATGTTGCTGCTGTACAATATAGCATACATGAATTACCCATAGCAGATCTGGACATGTGGAGCTGGGGAAAGCACGCTGCACTGCTACAGCAAAAATGCTGACCAAGTATTTGAAGGTTGAGCTGCGAGCTCATCAGCTGTGCCCTATAGAAACTGATGTAATTGCAAGCAGATTGAGTTAAAGGGCCTGTTTACACCTGGTCACTTCATGCGTTTTTCCTCATTGGATATCTATCTGATTGATCAAAACAATTTCATTTAGTCATTAATGTGTCCACGCAAAACGGATATAAAGCCGATCTTCAGTTCCTACGCTATAGGCAGATTTAATCGAGTTCATGTCACCAAAAGCAACAAATACAGTATGAGCTGCATTTTATTGATCATCAACTAATTTCAAAATCAAAGACCGCAATAGAAGAGAGTGTGGCAACAGCACTGGTAAGATAATTTAGTCTCATTACTTTTAATGAAGATGGTTGTGTTTTGAGCATCTGCACTTTACTTTCAGTTTCATAAGCGGCAGTTTACACGTTGGCTTACTGAAGAGATACTCAGCTACTTATCTGCAGCGATGCGTGTTGTAGTAGCGCTGTCAAATCTTGCTATAATATGGTATTTAGCCTATAATACACTCTCACACATTTATTTTTTAGCATTTTTGGGAGGAGGACATATGTGGTTTCAACAACCAGATGCATTTTAGTTCATAGATACTTGTTCAGTTTTGACTGGAATGCGTCTCAGACCACCTCCTGAAGTGGTTTGAGTGATCGGATTTAAATCCATCTCCAATGCATTTCAGAGGGAATTTAAACCTGGTCTTTTAACGATCGGATAGCTATCCGATCAGAGAAAATGCATGAGATGACCAGGTGTAAACAGGCCCAAAGGGGTAGTTCGCCCAAAAATGAAATTTACAATTATCTGTCATTAATTACTCACCCTCATGTCATTCCAAATCCGTAAGACCTTTGTTCATCTTCGGAACACAGCTTCAAACTTTTTGATGAAATCCGAGAGGTTTCTGACCTCTCTATACACAGCATCAATGTCATTCCAAATTTCAAGGCCCAAAAAGGTAGTAAAGACATCGTTAAAATAGTCCATGTGACTACCGTGGTTCGACCTTAATGTTATGAAGTGACGAGAATTCTTTTTGTAAGCAAAAACAAAACAAGAGTAACTACTTTATTCAACAATTTTTTTCTCTTCCCGGTCAGTCTCCGACACTGTTGATGTAGTAAACACAGTGCAGCGCTTCCGTGTTTTACGTCATAACATCGGCTCAGTATTGGCCGAAGCTCTGCGTGTGTTCAGCACGATGCATGCCTGTGATGCTGACACAGGAGCTGGCCAGCAATGAGCCAGCACTGTCTCAAGTAAAGCTTTGAATATCTTGATTATTTGATTCCATGAATATTACATTGTAACTGTACAGGTCGTACATCCCTATGGTTTAGCCGAAGACCCACTTTAATTTACAATCACAGTACATGGATGGACTATCTCATCTCCAGTCTTCTATACGGATATCATTGGTTATGAAGCAATTCAAATAATGTTTTATCACAGTTACCTTTCCATGTATTACATGTATCTGATCACCACCGTGGTTGACACCACTGATAATGCTGTTGTAATGTATGCGGGGTCTTACTATTGTTTTCCCTCTGGGAGATGCACTGTAGATCAGAAAGCCACATTATGAGGTTATTTACTGCTTGGACTCTTTGCCCTTTCCGCTAAAGGTCGACTGGGAAAAGATGGCTATTGTTCCTCCACGTGTCTTCACAGACAGGAGGGAAATTAATGTTCAAGGCGTGTGATGGACAGGTATCTTATCAGTTAGATCATTGTGATTACAATCTCACTAGACTTTATTAAACACATGTCTATCAAAGTTGAGGTCTGCAAGTGCAAACTTGTCTAGATGTCCACTTGATGTAAGCCACTGAGGGAAAAAAAATGAGCATTGTTTCATGGGATGTTCCTAAGCTCTTCAACCTTGCGATTCCATTGAGTTATTTGTCTGGTAATGTATTGTCAGTCTTATAGGGTAAGATATTATTCATGCATTACATACTATATGAGCCCGTGTTTGTATTCCAGTAAGGCTGTGGCGCTGTATAATTGGCTGTGGTATCTTGTCTTCTCTGCGCTGGTTTCTGTGTTTGCACTCTGGAAAAGCTTACAGCAGAATCAGACTCGGGCAGGCTCTAGGGAAATATTGATACATTTTGGAACCAAAGGTGAACACAGATGAACACACACACACGCATACAAACATCTCAAGCCTTCAAGCCTTTGTACTGTGACACTCCATGAAGGTCACCCTGAAAGGCGACGCAATATTCCTGCCTAACTGCATCCAGGAACGACTCAAAGAGCCAATCTGGCCTTTAATCTTCTGAGAAGAAGTGCACATCGTTCCTAACCTATTCCATCAGCTTTCCCTCCCCCATTACCTGCCACATCCACCACGATCCCCTGTCCGGATTTGACAAAACAACCTCTGCTTCTGCTTTGGATGCAAATAACATCAAATGGCCATTTTCTGGTACATCCGCAGAGTTTCTGCTGAGAAAGCTGTGTTACTGTATAAAAAAAAGGTTTTTGTGTTGTTTATTTCATTATTTGTGCCTTCACAGTGGAAATATAGATTAACAGAAATGACATTGATTTATATTTATTTTATAATATATAAAATATATCATTTGTAAATGTGTATATATATATATATATATATATATATATAATGTAACAAATGTAGTGATGTTGCTTAATGCATTACCTTTTACCAAAGGAACCATAATGTGCGACCAGATTTTAAAATATGCATAGAAAAATGTATTCTAGCGAATCCATAAACGAATATACCTAATTGATATAATGTTCTTCAGGTGTGCAGTTGACTGATGTCTCTGCAAACACAGGCACCAGTGTGTCTCACATGATTTCACATCTTTAAACCTCGAGCTCTGAGCAGGGTTTATTCAATCTCAGAGCAATTTGCTCAGTATCAAATTATAGCCACCTCTACCATTTTGGAAATTGCTGCAAACTGAGGTTGACAGTTCAAAAAATGGCAAATTCGACAGGGTGAAAGAATGCAGCTCTTGTCATACACTCAGATGATGAATAATTCGACTGTCACTTTGTACTGTGCCATTGCTTTGCCTGGCTGATAGCTGATAAAGTCATCTTTCCGATATTCCCGTGCATCCTTGCATTGAATGTGGAGTGTGTCTCATCTGACATACAGTAAGAGTGCTGGGACGGACGGAGCTGAGCGTGAAATGCTCTAATTACATTTCATGTATGAAAGGCTTATACACCATGGGTGGTGAAATCCTTCACAACTACTTTCCTTAATGGATTTTCCCTCACTGTAAAGTTTAACAGCGCCAGTCATCATGCTGCTGCGGCCATTACTGAAACTTATTAAACTTTTTATATTGTTATAAAAGTTTGTGGAGACTGCACACCTTGCACAGGGTTTCAGAGTATGTAATAGGGAAATGTGTGATTGGCCGAAAGCTTTATATGCATGAAAGAAATATATGAGTGTTGTAATACAGGGCTGTAAAAACATAATTGTGAATTACATTGTGTCTGTCTGTCTATCTTTATTTATTTCAGTGAAAGCCTACAGTCAAATGTGCAAATGTCATTTTTTTATGAGCATACAGAAAATAGAGCACTTTTTGTAGTTTGTTTTTATCCACATTTTCATGACAGTTTATGAAAACGACATTTAAATACATTTACATTTATTTAATCAAGCTTGAAAAGCAGCTAATTTTGATGGGTGACCTTGCCACATGGCAAATACATTTGCATATGCCTGCCTGTCAGAGGATTAAATGTTTGTTCGGAGCATTTTGTTTGGTGAACGAAACAGTGAGTTTGCAAAGAAATTTTTGTTGAAGATGAAGCAGCCAACAGTATTGAATCTGACAGCCACTGTATCACAGTCTGTAAGTAAATTATCTCATAATGTTTTGCCTGAAAATGACCGTTTTATTAGTAAATGTTTTCAAAACACTTATTCACGTGCAACAGCGAGTGGGCATTGATACTGTTTCCTATGCAATGATTTTAGACAATCTTATTGTTCACTGACAAGCCTTAAAGAAGCCAAAAATGAAAATTATCCCATGATTTACTGACCTTCAAGCCATCCTAGATGTCTTTGACTATCTTCTTTCAGACTAACACAATAAGAGATATATTTTTTTTTAAAAAATATCCTTGCTCCTCAAAGCTTCAAAAAGGCCTTTATTAACCCCCTGGAGCTGTATGGATTACTTTTATTATGGAAGGATATTTTATTTTTGCTTCAAAATTTGGTGTCCCATTCACAACCATTATAAAGCTTGGAGGAGCAAAGATATTTTTAAATATATCTCTGATTGTGTTTGTCTGAAAGAAGATAGTCATATACACATAGGATGGCTTGAGGGCGAGTAAATTAATGGGGCAATTTAAATTTTTGAGTGAACTAACCCTTTAAAATGGGTCATTTCAAACAGACGGTCAGAATAAGGGTTGAAAAAAAAACATAAAAAATAAATAAATATATGATCAGATTCGTTCTTGACAGGTTTATGAGATTTACCAAAATATGTTTAGAAGCCTATGACCTTATGCTACTTTGCTGTGCTCATGTACTTTTAACACTGCCACAATCATTATATCCATCCCAGCAGTTAGGGTCACCTCCAGGCCATGTAAACACTAAGTCTTCTTTCATCCCATCACATTTATGTATGAAGACAAAACATCTGCACTCACTTGTAAAGTATCAACATCTGTGTCCTATTTTAAAACCTCTGAAAAACTGGAAAACACACTCAAGCAACATGGCGAGCTCATCCACATCCAAAAGTGTTGTACTCTTTCTCCTTGAGCGCCAAACTGGGTCAAGATAAGAACTCCATCATCATGGAGAAGATAAGTGACTGCTCTTTTTTTATCCTGGTTTTTGACGCACCACTAAGTTTTGTTGTTGTTTTTGGGACTTTCTTTCTGTTGTGGAGGGCTGCTGAACGCGTGTTTGAAGAGCTGCCTATCTGCGCTGTTCCTCTAATGTGGTGCACGGAGAGATATGGGTACAGACAGACAGCCAGACGTGATGTTGCGTCTCTCTCCAAACCACAAGAACATTGTCTTCTGGCAGACATCCATCACCCTCAGCGCTTTCTGGCTCAGAGCTGGTTCATTATCGGCAAAGCGCTTTACTTCCACAGCACTGCGGACAGAATGTAACAGCAGTTTGATGCCTGCTCGTGTCAATAAGGCATCATATTTTAACTCCTTGCCAATAATAACTCAGCTTCTGTCAGGGGGAAATGGATGAAAATGTAGTTTGTCTTCTAGGTTTCCCAAATAATCATGTTGATCTGTCGTCTGAGTGACAGATGGTTACATTTTAGTCCCTAAAATATAACAATAAATTTTAAACATTAGATGTGTTAACACCATTTTTAATTACATAGTTTTGTTTTGCAGAGTACTGGCTGAGGCTATTTGCACTAACTCCGCCCATCATTGTCTGATTGAGCCAGACAAAATTACAAAATAAATCCCACTAGCGTTAGCTAGTGTTAGCTTTTGACGTGCACAACCCAATTACGAACTTATTCTTCTCCCATTACTCATATCTCATATTAGCTCAGAAAAGCATTTATTTCAAATAAAAATTATGAAAATATTAGAAAAGTGGAAATAAAGTGCCAAACAGGTATTTCTTTGTCGAAACGGGTAATTGGGTAGGGTTAGGAGTAGGTGGGCAAGTAATTTCCCAACAATTTTTCCCAAATTTCCTTACAATACACTAAGGTACAAATAGTATCTGCCACAATTTGTGGTAGTATCTAACAACTATTCACTCTTACTTGGTGTAAATACTCTTCTCTTAGTGTAAATAGCATCTATCGCTATTAGCAATTAACGCTATTTGCACTCAATGACAATGATTGGTTGGTTGGTTGATTGGTTGATTGATTGATTGAATGATCCCATTCAAAATAGGGTTTGAACAGCATATATAGTACTATGTTTGGTAACTCCTTGCTTAAATAACTTCTGGTAAAGCTTCTGCAGTTTTTCAATAGGTTTTGATATTCCTATATATTGATTGATTGATTGATCTCATTCAAAATATGGTTTGAACAGCATGTATAGTACTATTTTTGATAACTCCTTGCTTAAATAACTCCTGGTAAAGCTTCTGCAGTTTATCAATAGGTTTTGATATTCCTATATATTTATTGATTGATTGATCCCATTTAAAATAGGGTTTGAACAGCATGTATAGTACTATATTTGATAACTTCTTGCTAAAAAAAATCTGGTAAAGCTTCTGCTGTTTATCAATAGGTTTTGATATTCCTATATATTGATTGATTGATTTATTGATTGTTTGATCCCATTTAAAATAGGGTTTGAACAGCATGTATAGTACTATATTTGATAACTTCTTGCTAAAAAAAATTCTGGTAAAGCTTCTGCAGTTTATCTATAGGTTTTGATATTCTGAGCAGCATCCAAATGCTTCTTCTTTTAAGTTCAACATAGCAGACATTTCCCATCTAATCTTGTTGATCCGTAGTCTGAGCAAATTTATCCTCGCTTCTTTTCAACCTGTCAGTCAAAGGGGAAGATCTTTAGGAACGCAAGGCTGCTCAGATGTCCAGAGGGAGCGCAGGCATGTTGCATTTCTGTGAACTTGTACAGGGAGGAGACGCAGTGTTTTAAATGTGTCTAACCTTGTCACCTTACAAGTTCATCTTGGTTAGCTAACGTGCTTCATAATGGTTTGGGCGTTATCTCTCTTTAGTGTTTTCTCTTCATGTTATGCGATGTGGATTAGTGGGCACTCTGGGTTCTGCCGTGGTATGTGGCCTGTTTTTCCAGCCCATTGTGAGAGGGGTCATCGGGGGTCTGATGTGGGCAGCTGGTATGCCCCGTCAACCAGTCTGGAGTCAGAAAAGCAAAGGTGGTGTCAGGACCGGGCACACGTGCACTGCATCAGTGCTGTGTCAGTACACCTCAATGAGAACAAAGTTTAACACAACACAGCTGGCCCAGTTTTTATTTGCAAGCTGTGTATTTTTCTGTAAATGCATTCACTGGATTTTAAAAGAATATCAGTTATTTTCAACTTAAATTTATAGGTGACTTCTATGTAAGTAAAAATTGCATGTGTTTGGATGAGGCTTATGTTGAATGTAGAATTATAACATTTTTAATAAGTTGTTAAATCTCAAGTTTTTATTAAAATAAAAATTGAATATTGTATGTACATTTATTTTTTATTTTTTATTTTCATTTTATTTTATTCATTTAGTGAACTGAACCCTTCTCAGAATCCCTCTCAAAGGACTCACTTACGTATCAAGTTCCTTGCTTTAAATTTCTCAGATGAGAGCTTAATCATGCTGAATTTTTGCAGGCTGAAATATACATGTTTTGGTATTACGTCACCTTTAAGTCCCATAATGAATTATTGCCCCAGCTCTGTGAGTTCATATCATATAGTCACCTGTCTTTGCCAAGAACAGACGGTGCCAGACACCCACTCCACCTTCTGCTTGGAATGTTAATGCTGCACAAGTGCCAGACTCTTAAATGACTTGTCTTTCTAGTCTTGTGCTGCTGGATTTTTAAGCCTATATATTTTAATTCAAATCCATTACTAAAATGTTGTTTATGTTTGAGACATACCTTCTAGCCTTCTCAAGTCAAAAGAAAAAAGTCTGGGGGAAAAAAAACTGGACTTGGCAGGAAAAAGAACTGTAAATATTTGGACATAAGACACTAAAAATGTCTGAACTGCATTGCCTTTGATTGCAAAATGTCAAACCAAGTGTTATTTAAAGGGGACCTATTATGCAAAATTCACTTTATAAGATGTTTGAATACAGATGTGTGTCCACAGTGCGTGTAAAAAAAACAGCCTATAGTGATAAAAATCCACCCACTCACTTTTTTTTTATATGTAATCCCCATAAATTACTGTCTCTTCAAACACTTCCAGATTTCCCCCTACTCTTACGTAAGAACTACTTGCTGTAGCAGCTGGAGATATACAATGTCTGTGCAAAAAAAAAATGCACAAAAGATTAACATGACGGCACATGCTAGGTGATGAGTTGAATTAACTCCACAAAAACTACATGAATTCATCCACTAACCTTTTAGAAACATCCAGATGCATTCTAAAGTTGTAAAGTCTCTCCATCAGTGTCCGACTCCGGTTTGAACAATGTAAGGCTGAACACCGAAGCGTGATATAACAGCAATTGAAGCGTAAGCTGTTAAAGCTCTACTCTCTTCTGAAAGGGGGCAGGGAGCAGCAGCTCATTTGCATTTAAAGGGATACACACAAAAACAGTGTGTTTTGGCTCACACCCAAATAGGGGCAAGTTTAACAAGCTATAATAAATGATCTCTAGGGTATTTTGAGCTGGAACTTAGACACATTCTGGGTACATCTTGTGAAAAAGGGAATAATAGGTCATAAAATAGGGCATAAAAAATAGCTGAATGCCTTGGCACTAAAAGTAATTGCAAACATGTCTTTTTTCAAAGAAAAGCACCTGAATTTGAAGTCTGATCTTTATTTTCCAATACAACAAAATGCATGTATTTTACCTATGATTTATGTGTCCAAATAATGGAGAGATTGTGTTTGAAAGCCCCATTCTCAGTCTCCTGAGGACAGTCTTAGTATTGAGTTGCTCTTATTGATGTGTTTCTTGTATGTTGGTGCTGGACTGATGGCATTTATCTATATGGCTGTCATTTCTACTTATTGCTCTGAGGCCTGCATTGGCAGACCGGTGTGTGCATGACTGATAGTTGCAACAAGCTTTATTTTAGTCTTACTGCTCCCAAGCATCAGTCTTTACAACATACAGTTTTTGAACAAAGACACTTGTGGATCATTGTGTGTGCTTCGGGGGTTTTCATGAATGACATGCTCTCATAAATATCTAAACAATGTACAAGCATTCAATCTTCTGTTGCTGATGAAACACTAAGATCTGTTGTTTGGCCCTCATACATGTAGTTGATTCCTCTCTTGCATTATGGATGAGGAGTTAGCAGTGATTAACTGTTGGGTTGACCCACCACAGGAAGTCTCACAATTAAATTCATACCACTCATCAAACGATTGGTTAAAAATGCAGATTCAACCCAAAATTGTCCCACTATTAGACTTTAGTCAAAGCAGACAAATGCTGTGAGGGATAGAAATACAGTCCATATAGTATATTGTGCTTTTTGTGGTCAAAAAGGATGGGATGTAAAATATTAGACTTGACAAGACTGTATATCCATCCCTCACAGCCTCATTTTCTCTTCACTTTGAAGTTTTGTTTAGTGTTATATGAAACAGAAACATGCTCTGGCTAATGTTTTCAATTCAGTACAAAAAATAATTCTTTCTGTTTCATTTTAACTATGTTTTTTTGAAATGCGGGTCTGCTGGAGTTTTTTTCACTTATTTTGTTCTACATTAGTTAACAAGAACTAACAATGAAAAATACTTTTACAGCATTTATTAAGCTTAGCTGATGTTATTTTCTACATTTAATATATTTTTAGAATCAAAATGTGTATCTGTTATCATTAGTTAGTGCACTGTGAACTAACATGAACAAACAATGAACAATTGTATTTTTATTAATTATTATTAGCAAAATGCCTTAAGTAATGTTGACAAATGGGACCTTATTGTAGTATTATTTTATTTTATTTTATTTATTTTTATTTTATTTTTTACTTTATTCTTCAAGTGCACAGAACAGCATGTATAGTGATGCTTGCCTAAGAAAATACCACTTGTAATACTTACTGATTTTCTTTTGTCACACAAAGATTTTATTCTTAAGTTTGTTAATTCCTACGGTGTGTGAGAATATCTGTTTTGTGCCCAGAGAAGCCTTGCACACTCTAAAACTCACAGAGACAGGCATGCACACTTTCTCTCTCTGCTGTCTGGTGTAGATAAAGTTTATCTGATCAGATCCCTCTTCATTCCATTGAAATCTGCTCATCAGCACTGCCATATTGCAGATAAGATGGACTAGTGTCCTCTTTAGTGCATTCTATTGTCATATCCAGTTTGGTCCCCTAGACTCTCACATCCCGATTAAATCAGTCCTGCACTGTCTCTCTCTACTCTCGCTCCAACTTTAAGTTTCCTCTGTTAACTCTTGGTAAAAATGCTGATGGTGCGACATGGGTCAGAAAGATGCTTAAAGAGTCATTTAGTATGTGAGTGCTGATTTTTACCTCTATTTTAGCCCGCATGGACAGATCTTCCTTATCCAAACCACCAATGATTTTATTAAGCAGTTTATTAAGAAATGTTTCTTGAGAAGCAAATCAGCATATTAGAAGGATTTCTGAAGGATCATGTGACTCTGAAGACCAGAGTAATGATGTTTTGACATCACAGGAATGCAGGAATAAATTACATTTTACAACATATTTAAGTTTTAATTTTAATATTTGACAGCACTATGCAGCCTTGCTGAGCACACGAGACTTCAAAAACATTGAAAAAAAGTCTTTCCGACCCCAAACTTTTGAATGGTAAAAAATAAAAAGTAAAATATTTTCCACCTGCGTGTGATTTAATTAATTATACACCAGAGGGTCAAGAGTCACAACCTTTGAAAGATGAAAAGAAACACAAGCTCTGAGAAAGGATGAAACAAATGTGTCTTTTGTTTAAAATAAACCTGCTAACTTTAATTTTAATTCATAAATAGATTTTAATCTGCTTTAATATTGCAGAAACTAATGAAGGCTTGTGTCATTATAAAATCTGAACAACACCATCTGAATTACAGTACAGACGTTTCCATAAACTTCCATAAATATAGATGTAACACTTATTTACGGGATAGTCCCTCGCTGAAGTGCACAGAAGTGATCATATACCTTGCATGGGTCGAACCAGAAATATTCCAGTTGCCAGCCCTGAGCCTTAACCACACCCGGGGAAGGTAGTCCGTTTCACTCCCCCGTGAGTCCGACTGACAGGTTCTGGTGTGTAGGAGGACATCATTAGCTGTCCTCTTTCATTTCTCAAGTTCAAACAAAGTTCAGGATCCCATCAGAAAGACAGAATTTGGCCTTGCGCTCCAGTGGCGGCACCAACGATTTCATGCTGTGTGCTTTTCATAAAAAAAGCCTTTACTGTCTCGCTGTTGGGCGATGCTGCCACTCTCATCCGAAGCCGTCATTCATGGATGTGCTCTGGATTAGACATACTGGAACTTATTTAAAGTGAAAATTTTACAAAAGGATTCTTGTTGTTTGTATGTGTAGAAATACAAAGATGATGTTTGACCTCGTGTGGTTTTGGAGGGCTCGTCTAGAGCAGCACATGAGATATGAGTGTCTGTGCTTCCTGTAGCTCTGGGCACAAATTCCCTACGTAATGTACAACAGCATTTATTAGATATGAGCTGTTTTTTCCAGAGGCATCCAATAATGTCACATCTACCACCGCAGTGTCCCCAGACCTCAAACATCACTCGCGTGCAGAGGAACTTTTCACTATAAAGCTTCAGCATTCCAGGTTTATCCACAACACAATCACTTAATATTTAAATTAATGTGTATAAAACAGCAGTGTTCCAAAGGGACAGATCTCATGACAATTGTCAAGAAAATGTATGGGTTGTATATTTCACCCCAAAAGAAACAGAAATGATCATTTGCGTAATGCCAAATAAAGCCTATAAACCCTATTTTAATTTTTTTTTTTATGCAAAAATAACCCAAGTTGGGTTCAAAATGAGCAAATCCAGCAAATAGGCTGTTTTTTCCCAGCAGTTGGGTTAAGTGTTTGACCCAACCTGCTGAGTAGTTTTATTTAACTCAACTATTTAAAAAATAGTTACCATATTGCTCGCTTAAAATTAACCCAAAATAGGTTGGAAATTAACATTTATTAATGTTTAATAAATTAACATATATTAATAAGCTTAACAAATAATACATTTTTATTAATCAATCTTCACCTTTTGATTATTAATGTTGCCTCTTGTAATTTTGTGTCTGATTATATCCAAACTATTTTGGGTTCATTTTAAGCCAGCCGTATATAAATATTTAAACAATAGTTACATAAAACTACCTTGGTCAAAACAGCCCAAACGCTGGGTTTGTCCATATTTAACCCAACTTGGTTGTTTTTAACCTAGCATTTTATAGAGTGTATCATTAAAAATAAAATAAATAATAATATAAAGTATTATATTATTGTAATGCAGATGTAAAAAAAAAAACATAATACTAAATGCCAAATACATTTTAAGATATAACTCTTTATAAACACTGTAGTAGTAGCTGTTACTGAATTTAGTTTTTATTTTTAATCATTTTAATTGAAAAAAGCCTTGTGTCTGGCCAAGGGCAATATGATTCAAATTGTAGTATTGCAGTAATGACAATATAATTTGTTCATTCATGAATAAAAATTGGGGACAAATTTGAATGATCCTAAAATAGGTGGAAATTATAGACTGTATAATGTATAATTTGTGTTTTTGGGATGAAATTTTACCTTTTATATCCTAATGCTGCTTCAAAGGCCAAGACATTTGAGTCTAGATAATAAAATGGTTTAAAAACATCAATGTTATTGTCATGATAATGATATCAGACCTCTACAAGCAAACACATGTTTTACAGTGAAATCACTCTCACATCCCTTTAGAGTTACTTTTCTTGTCTTGTATCTGTGATATTTGTGTTGTCATTCACACTTTAGCACCTTACATTTGGTTCCTAGAGTTGGTTAGTCAATTCTGAAGCCATTGGGTAGCAATGGATAGAGTGTTAAGGCCCCTGGTGCCCTGGTGCCCTCATATAACCTGTCACCCTCAAAGAAGTGATGACAGTGACGAGACATTGGGTTACTTGCTGCATCCCATCCTACACTACTTCTCTTGTTGGAATTGTCATCCTTTGCACTGATAGGAGCAGGGAATTGTAGAGGCTAGAATGTCACAGGAACATGCAGCCATGACAAGACCGCCGTTGGGTCAACATGGTGTCATGACTGACGATTACATGGTCGGACTGGACACGTAATATCTCACTTAAAGATATTCAAATGCACATGCATTATGAATGTAAGGTGGCATAGCGGATGAGAAATTACGAGGTCAACTCTGATTGCAGGTTAGAGGATTTGACTTCAGGGTGAGCTGAAAGTGCTGTCACAAATCACATCAGTGACGTTCACTAGAGCTGACCCATGTTTCTTGGAGCTTCTCAGGGATATTATATATTTAACAGACTCATTACTCTCTCTACATGCCCAGAGCTTCCTCAGACTTCATCATGGCAGAATGAAACATATTAAATGTTCGTGATTTAAAACGTCTGATTCATATTGCATGCGCTTCGTGCCAGTCCTGCGTTCTTAAGTGTCTCTGGCTGTAATCTAAGAAGCTTTAAGTGGAACCTAGAGCCCTGCGGACATTGATATGTCTGTTTGTGTGAGATAATGTTGTGGATTGATTTAATACTCTCTCAGAACATGATGATTATGTATCACGACTCTCATCGTGCATAGCTCAAAATCTCCAGAGCTCTACACTGCGGTCTTGCCTCAGTGAATGTATATGTTGAATTTATGGATGTGTTCTGCTTCCAATGGATTAACATATAGTGCATATTACAGTTTCTGCTTGTCAAACTGATAGAATGTGGTCATGTGACCTCATGAAATCAAATGAGGAGTTTTGTGGCTTTTATTCGTTGCCTGTTCATTTTTGTGACCCCAAAATTCAGAATATGACGAAAATATTTTAGATTTTTTTTTTTTTTCAAATATTTTAAATATAAAGGAAGACCAAAACACTAAACTTGGTTAAAGTATTTATCTGACAAAATTATTTGACTAAGAAGGCAAACTACAGCTACATATAAGTTTTATAAAAAAAGAAAAAATCATAAATCATAATAAAGCATAATCAGTTTCATATGCTGTTGGTTCTCTCTTATTTTTTGTTCTTAATTCCTTTGTATGACAGCCTGCTCATAATGCTTCATTGTGTAATCACAAATAAAACAGTTGACTCCAAGCACAACTACACAATATGGTTACAGAGCTACATTGTTGAGAGAAAAAAAACACACATAAGTCACATTGTGCATATGTCACATTTTTATTATTTTATTACATTCAGAAATTATGAAAAATACTAGTGAGTAAAACAAAATTCTTGCCAACATTATAACCTCTATAGACCTTATGCACCAGAGAAACGTGCACACAGACATCTTTAAAATTTTCTCTTTGAACTTCCATTTTTGAGATATAGAAAGATCTCGCATAGAAAGAGATTTACTTATTGTAGAGTTAACAAACCTTATCATGATCATCGTAATGTTTAAAACAGATGTCTTAAGAAATATTAGTAGTTCTGGAAGATTATAAAACAAGCAGTTCATTCAGAAATATACGTAAGATCGCTGTGGGAACACAAATCGGAAGTCCAAAGACAACGAGCGCAGCACTGAAAAGGGGTAGCGCTACATACGGTCTATATAAACATGCATTTTAGTTCTCCTCACTCCACGACAAATCCTTTAAATTTAACAGTTACTGAACAGGAATGAAGCATACACGCGTTATGTAAGCATGTGACTTATTTTAAGTAACTTGTAAAGTAATGCATTGCTTTTAAATTTACAACAAAATATCTGAGTTACTTGTTTAAATAAGTAACACAAATTGCTTTGTGTTCTCATTTATTGACTGACACTGTAATGTCTCCATGTTGAAAGAAATCAGAGCACTGTGTAAACATGATGCTTATTGTAGTTCTAGACTGAGTGTGAGCATGAATTTATTCCTCAAAATGAATAAAAAAGTGAAACGCAAAGTCAGAATATTACGCAAACCTGCCATAATTAAATATGTTCAATAGTAC